>CM036345.1:6608130-7208130 GCA_020615435.1 Telenomus remus | reverse complement strand
GTCTTGTCTCCAGACCGAACAAAATTCGTCTCGTTGCAAATTCCGTGAAAATAACCGAAACAACTTCCAGGATGATCAAAACGCCCAGCAAGCACATGTACTGAAAAATAAACAAACAAACACCATTAGCTTATCTTGTTTTCAATTTTGCACATCTTGGAAAGTACTTTCGTATCAAAATTTTATGATTACAGTCGCCATTACGAGGCAGATGCGCGACATTTATTTTTCAAATGGACCATCAAAGTTGGTCGTACGAATTTGTCAAAAATTATTTGTTGTCTGTTTATTATCCTTCCGGTCTATTTGTAATGACAATTTTTGAACTTGTTTATTGACAAACAATCTCGATCGCAAAAGTTGCCCGAACGACGTCGGACTGATTTTGAACGGACCATCAGTGCATCTGTCGCGTGCAACAGCAACTGTCTATAACTTGAAAAACACTCGTAACTAACGAATATTGCCATCGCCAAAATGTTTCCTTAATGTGTTTACTTTAGCGAGGACGGAATTACAAAAATATTGCAACTGTATTGATGCCGCTATGGTTCTTGCACAACGGGATAATAAAAGCTATCTGTTTCTCTCGAATCGGCGACTTGTTTTTCAGTCTACGTGTACAAACAAAAAGCGCAAGGCTACTCTTTATGTTAGCTCACATAAATTTTGACACAACTATTCCAAGATTTAAGATCCAAGGACACTTAGAACCTCATGTTTTTGAGACTTTTTTTGAATACTCAATCTTACTAAAAATTAAATTCTGATTATTTTTAGTCGTAGGATGGAAAGAGATGGTACAATGTCGATGTATGATCTCGTCTACTGGAATGTAGTGAAAAAGTATTGTTCAACTCACTGCAGTTAAAACACACTGATCCTCTTTTATGGCAGCTCGACATCCGTAAATTCCAGCAGCACTTATTACGAACCCAACTGCTAAAAGTATATATGCTATCACATTAAATGCTTCGTTAGGCAATAGACCGGACAAATAAAGTTCCAAAATGTGATCTTTCGTAGGGTCTATCAGAAGCCAGCTGCCGACGAACAACACTGCTCCGCCAGAGAGCTGAAACAATTGGAACCGTCAAATAAATATCTATTTTTATTCTAAACAAAATGTGCAAACATAATTTGAAAATATTTGTCAACTATTAAATTCGAAATTAGGTGTCTACTCTAAGGAACTATAAAATTGAACGGTTATATTTACCAATATTATAAAATTGCATAAGAATAGCCATACTCTGTAGTGCTTCATGCCTTCTGCTGTTCTCTAACGACACAACATTATTATACTGTGTGTTGATGTTTAGCTAGGTGCAAAAAAGTCCTACGGGATTTATCTGAAAAATATACCAACAGATATCTATTACTTCAATGCGATGAAACATCGTGACGTCTATTTTTTGCTGTGGCTTTTAGAGCGCTTGTTGTGCTGATTGAAATGTCTCATATTAATTATTTTGCACACGCTTGTTAGAGTCGCAGCTACGCGAATTCATTTTGTTCTGATGTAACTGCTGTTTGGGATGGTTTTAATGAAGTAACATTAATTTTCAGAATGCTTTGTCGTTTATGAACATTGTATTCCAAAGATTAATTCCTTGCCTCGTATATGAAACTGTAATTTCAATGTTTAAGGCCGTCTGGCGGTTTTGAAGAAACTCATCCAACTGACTAAAATGAAATTGCCATTTATAATATTTATTACAACTTGTAACGATGTCTTCTGAATCTCAATTTAACGTTTTTGAATTTCAAAAATATTTAAACGTAAATTGTGGAATATCGGGTGAAACTTTTATGATCGAGATCGAATTCCAATTCGTGAATTTTGGTATGATATGTTTCCTGTAATATTATCGTTTACACATCTTTTTATTGTCCATGGAAGTCGTATAAAACAAAGATCCATTTTATAATAATGGCTGAATCAATTTCTTTTGCATAATTATATAGTGGATTTACAACTTTACTTTTGGCAGCCAACTGGTTGGGTTGTACGAAAATCGAAGCTGTGTGGATTTAAAAGTTTTGAGCGTACATTTTCAACTGTACCGGCCAGCGTTTTTTGTATTGAAATAAAAGTTCGCAGCATCAGACCGGAGATATTTTTTTCCGTCTGAAATTTTAGTTTTGAAGTTTTTTGCGAACCCAATAAATTGATGTTACCGAGAACAATGTCGATAACGAATGTACATCTGCTTGAAATATTTGTACCATTTTCTATCAGAAAAGAATATACTTTTGCTTTTGAAGTCAGATTCTTTTATTCAAAAACACAAACAATTTTCGAGGAAAAAAATGTTTGCAGTTTTCGAAGAAATGCTTTTATTCGATTTTTGAGGTTGAACGTTATGAAAGAAGATAAAAGTGTACTAAAAAGTACAAAGTGATGCTTTCAAAGAAGTATAAATGTTTTTGAGTAAAAAAAGGTTTCTAAAAATTCACTGCTTTCTGAACTTCTAAAAACGAAACAATTTGTACAGGTACGTTTTGACGTCAAGAAATGAGAGAGTATTTTGTTTCTTTTTTCAGGTAATGTCATTGTACTACAAACTCAAATTTTAATTATAGCCATATTACGGCAGGTGACGACTTGCACTGTTCCTAATTGGTATACTAATTGGACCATTTACCTCATACAACTTACAACCCACTACTCGTTTCCTGTACCTCTTTAACCTTTAAGGTTTTCTAAAATCCGAAGAAAAAAATGTACACAGCCTTAAAATCAATGACGAGGAGATCAAAATTTTTTGCATATTTCTAAAATTAGTTCGGTTCGTGTCGAATACTCTGTTATCGATTTTGTTGAAATAAATATTCGTGCCTCATTATTTTTAATGAGGTGAAGATTTCACGAGGGTGTCGGTTTCAAATATTAGTTTTTGTTTCTAGAAGAATAAATAATCCATTTGATTACAATTTCGCGCAAGCTTTAATGGTACACGTGAATGATGCGGATAAATCTATGTATTACAAAGCTCGCGAAGTAAAGAATGGTGTATGAAAAATGGATATCCATATGCAGAGGAAGATTACAGTAGATAATATTTGTATGTGCGACCATTATATAATGCATTATGTAGTTCACAAAATGTGCCAACTTTGAGTCGGTTGATTGAAATAATATCTCGTCT
Source organism: Telenomus remus (assembly GCA_020615435.1). Classification (NCBI taxonomy): domain Eukaryota; kingdom Metazoa; phylum Arthropoda; class Insecta; order Hymenoptera; family Scelionidae; genus Telenomus; species Telenomus remus. Next base: position 7,204,978 of record CM036345.1, on the reverse strand, counting down.
ACACGACCATGCAATAATTTTTCTCTTCTCTCAGATTTACAGGGATTAATATTTTCAACAGTTTAAGAACTTAATCGATATTCCAGGAAGTCAACTTTTTAACAACAACAAAATTGTTCTTACTTTCAATTCTGAACTTTTAATTTCGTATCTCGCTAATCATAACTAAATAACTAAATTTCAAAAGTCAAACGTAAATTTGAAAACAGACCGAATGCATATCATTTATTGAAGTATCAATATACTCTCCTCTGATGAGGTGTAATTATCGAAACTTCGCAGCGTCGTGTTTATTGAAACCAGTCAAAATTTATGTTAGAGTATTTCTCTTTGCCGCAGCCGATATCGAAAAACCATTTTGTCAATTCATTTTACATTCACTCGAGAGTTCTGTTCAGTCAAAAGTCGTTTTCTTTTTCGCGAAAAATCAATTTTTAATTTGAGCTGAATAAAAAAGAAAAGCCTGGGATAATCCGGGTACGTGTCTCAACTAATTGAATGAACTCGCATTAATTAATAAACTTCGGTCAAATACTTTTGCTTGTTAAAATAAAAGACCATGTCAAGTTTTACGATACCCCGGGAGGAATTTATATTTAAAAGAGCTCGAGTTCCTTTGGTTCGAAAAAGTTTAGTTCCAAACAACTTTGTGCAAAATTCAAACGGACCTCTTAAAATCGCTGACAAAGTGCACATGCATAATACAGCATTCTGGAACACAGTATTTTTAAAAACACCGATGTCGCTTTTTCCATGAGCGTTTACGCAGAAAGCAGCAAAATAAAGTAAGCCAGGCGTCACGTTCAGCAACGTCATAACGTTCCGCCCTAAATTGATGATAGCGAAAATTGAATGCTAAATTAGCGTAATTGAAGAGACTCCTGGATTCGATATTCGCCCTGATGATTACACGATTTTACTCCAACTACAGCGCGCTATTAAATAACGCTAATCGCTGATACCGGACTGATTATCATTTCAATCCGGCCGAAACCGATGACTCGAATGTTTTCAAAGAACTCGAGACGTACCTTCAGAATTCTAGGGACAAAGTCTTATCGTGGCAAATTAACGTGAACTCGCGCTTTGAGCTCAATTAAAAAATTGAATTCATCTGAATTAATAAAGTCACTCAGCTTAGAACTCATAAAGTCGCTAATTAAAACATCAACGCAAAATTGAATCAACCGTGGAAAAGCTCATTAAAAAAATTACCTCGCAGATGAAATATTTAGCATCCGTTGGATGAAAACGTGAAACATAATAGCAACAGGAAAAACAAAGTAATGAGAGAAAAAAGAGTCGCAAACAAATTCATCAACCGAACTTTCAAAGACAAAACAAGTCTTAGTGAAAAAAACGCAAAACTTCATCAAGCCCAAAATACTCAGTTTTGTGCGCTACACACGAGAGTCCTACAGGTTGTTCTACGGTATCAACTTCCTCTTTGACGGCAGAGTCCACCGAAACGTCACTTTAATGGATAAAAAAAGTCAACCGACAAAAAAAACCAGTCCACTCACCGTAATTGCGCGCTTGCAATTACGAGTCGAACGAAGTTGTGCCCGGCGAGCAGTTGGGTTTTCACATTGTTCAACTTTGTTTTTCGTCTCACTTGCAGGCAGCGAGTTTTGAGCGACAAACTTGAGCGTCCCGCGAGATCGCAGCAGCAACCCGAGCTGTGCACTATCATCTGGATACAGCCAGTGATCTCGAGCTTGTTTCAACGCTGCTCCGGACACGCGGCTGCGTGCTCTCGAGACAGCGCCGGCGCTCTGCACTTTCCCTTGCTAGTACCCAGCGTCAGACAATCTGTTGATACTCAACCAAGCACTTTTGTAATGGTTATGTATTAATCGATTGTGCAGCAAGATTTAGCCGCATCACGAGGCTCCAAAATTAATAACAACAATTCGCCGAGGTCGCACCCAATGAAAACGCGATTGACGCAACAAATCAGCAACCCTCAAGTTTTATTGGGTCACCATGACTGGCTCGATTCGTCTCAGGGCTCATTTTCGACCATAAATTATTACATCTGATATTAACAATTTAGTAACGATATTTGTCAAGGAAATTCTCGACGCTGTGAACGGTATTTTCTCTGAAGAATAAGACCTGGAAAATCAAAGTTTCAATCGTCCAGCGCTGTCGGATAAAGTGATAAAATTTGAAGATTGAAATGTCAACTGTTGATCGAATGTCAAAATTTTACATTGAAACCTTCATAATTCAACACTAGAAGGAAGGTCGGGTCAAAGTGAAAAAAAGTCAATCATAGCTTTTGTTCGTTCTAATGAACCGAATGTAATAACATTTTGATTTTTTTGATTGACTAGGTTTTTGTTGTTTCCTTTGTCCTGAGATCCTTTTTCGAGATTCATGTCCTGACTAACGATATCACATTTTTTTGTTTTTTTTTAAACATGAAACTCAACAAATGATTCTATATGAAGAGCATAAAAAATTGCTCTTGATTAACTACTTGAAGCACATAAAAATAGCGCAATTGAATTTGTTAGTAAAAGTTGTCGGGGTTGAATAAATTATGCTCTTTTACGCTCGACGAACTGGGTCAACAAATTGATGTTTGAATATCCATCTGAGAAAAGATTTTTTTTTTGAAAGATGCAAATGAGTTTCAATTGAATTTGTTATTTTAAGGTTTTGTTATTTCATTAGTTACAGATCCTTAAAAACGTGGCAAAAAGTTATCAGAAAAATGAAAATAATTTTCAAGAAGAGGGGGGGGGGTGGATTTGGTGCACTAAGCCTGGTTAAGTACAATATCGTTTGTTTTGATAGCGTGCAGTAGTTGGGCGCTACAATTCGCAGCATTCTTGAAATACTTTCGGACATTCGTTGCTGACACATTTACCAAAGTTGGACTGACGTCAGCGCGGATGCTGCAATGTCATAATTCAGCTGAAAACATATCAACTTTGCGAGAAAGAAAAAGAATGATATTATGGTCGTGTCTTTTGTATATTTCAGAACTAAGAGAGACGTTTATTCTGTTTGTCGAATATGTTGAGCAAACAGTCGAGCGCAAAGTGAAAAAGAAAGGTATTAGAAAAGTGTAAGAACAGCGTATCGGTTTTCGAGACCAAAATAAAGGAACAAATCACGAGTTGTATTGAAGTATACAATCTAATAAAATTCTTTATTTCGTTAACAATATTGTCCATATTTGTTTTCACGTACACGTTTCTGTATTATAAAAAATAATTAACCAAAATATCAACATCTTAGTGGTTAACAGCAAAGCAAAGTCGCCAAAAAGTGAGCGACTTTTCATTCATCATTCGAGTTTTTTTTTCTCGCACTCATGCATCCTCGAGGTTAACTAAGGTCGGAGTTACAATCGCGTTTCTCTTATTGTCTAGGGTTTGAGATTCGAAACAAATATAAATATCAACTCGAAAGTAAAAAAGGGGTGAAAAGCACAATGTACAATAATATTAGAGAACACAATCTTGTAAGGCCTCGAAGATTATCGAAGAATTCTCGAAAGTTAATTTGAGTGATGTACAAGAATATAATCAGATTCATTTTCCTTCTCGACTAGAAAAGCGTAGTGACAATAACATGTTGATAGGAGCTACATGATTTTTGAACGTAGATGAACCCATCCGTACCACAAAGGACTGTGAAAATCATGTTGACCCTGATGTCATTTTGATTCAAATGTGAACCTCATTATCGCGTACAAATTCATTCTCATCAATTCAATCGTCGTGTTATGTGCAAAAGACTTTTTTCAAATAAAAAGTTAAGAGACGATAAAAGGTTGAAACGACTGAGAAAGAAAAAAACTCATCTCGTCATCAGTTGTTTAAGGGGAAATAAAACTTAGTTCCTATAGAAGTTGGACGTTCAGTTTCAGTAATGCAATAATTATCGCTTAGTTACAGATTACTTTCATTCAAAGAATAATGCATTTTTTACAACTTATGTCAATTACATCTCGCTACTATTTTCACAACAGTCATTTGAGTTTTAACGTTATAAAATTACAAAAATAATAAAACTGGACGAATCGCAATTCAATTCTCGATAATATCATTACTAAATAAATATTACAATAACGTTACATTCCAGTCTGCATAAATAATATAGTATGGTACAAGAAGGAAACATTTACAAATCAATTGTTCTTAACAACAAACAGTCCATTAAGTACAAACTTCAACTCGTACCTATATGCTTACTTTTATACAGTGCATTGTTTCAAATTTACAATTAACAGAAAAGTCAGAACCGTCCAGTGTGACATTTCTTCTTTCAATCCTGTCAATCTAAACAAACTTTAATCGAAAAACTTCTGACTTTTCCTCACGATTTTCTGTACAATTTAAACTAAACAGTTCGTCACGAACACTGACAAAATGATATTACAACACCATTCTACTCGCAATCGTAGATTAATAAAACTTTTATTTGACAAGTGACAAATTGCGTGCAAAAAGATTTGTTCATGCAGGTTTCAGAATAAAATTTTCTCAGTGTACGAGACTTGACATGTTGGAGCTTAGTGTGACTTTGTGATTCTATAGCTCAGTCGTGGTCTCGGCACTTTGGTCAAGATAAGAGAATCCCAGGTGCGAGTAGTCCTTTCGTTCTTTAAAAATGACATTATCATTGGACGGACTGAGGTTCATCATATCACCACCGTGATTGAAGAGTGGATTCAGTACTGGTGTCTCTCGGTGGTTGAGCGTGTTTGTATTGCTCGCGTTCCCATTTTTTCGTCCCAAAGTAGACCGCCGCAATGAATGTATGTTGGAATCCGTATGGTTTCCAATTATACTGGAAGCACGGGCGGTGGTAGCTGCCTCGGAGCTCACAGGACTTTGTTGACCTGGAAACATACATTTTTTTTTTCATTGAATTAACGACTGAATAAAGCGCGATTTTTTATCAGACACAAACAAAGAGCTCGTTGAATTGCGCTGTATTAATCATATGAAAATGCATAACGTTAACAAACAGCACGATGGACCAAGCTCGAAAGACAACGTCGTCAAAGGGACGCAAATTCAGAGCGCAGTTAAGTCCTCGTAAATCTGTACAATGGACCGAGTTATAAATCCTCGAGTGAATGATAACGATAAAATTTTAATAGGCCATGAATTTTGGCTACGCAAGGATCAGCACCGTCAGTGGACGAAATAATGTTAGGCTGAAAATGCTAACTCTGCGATGCTAATCAGAGGAGGATTCACTGGAACCGATTTGCAGAATGCAAAAGAAAGAAAGAGGTTTAGCTAAGTGGATACGTTAAGAAGACTCGCGAATTCTAATGAAAAATTACTTCAATCAGATGAAATCTCGCGGAAGAAGCGCATTTTGAGGTTTTAGCGTTATGGCCATCGGGTTGGCAGTATTTTAACGAGTAATTGTCCTGAGTCACATTAACCATTTGTCTTAGCAGATAAACAACAAATGAGCTCAGAGTTGCATTGGCGGTAAGCTTTGAATTTACAGACACAGTTGATTTAACCACTTGTGTTCATCCCACGGGACCAAGAGAATTACAATAAGGCTACAAATACTTGAATCCAGAATGTTTATTGGCTTTTCATTATTCCCTATCTGTCATTTTCCACAATCAAAAGTTTCTTGAAATCGAACCAGTTGAAAGAGACGGTATGTTACGAATAAAAGGAAGAACAATATGAAAAGCGACGAAAAAGGAAAATGATAAGTTGGAATATAAGAGGGAGTTTTTACCTGTGCTACTGTTCTGGTCTTTTGTGATGTAGCTGACATTGTCGAGACTGAAAGCATGATTTGTGTTACTGAAGTCAATTTGAAGATCGTTGTAGCTATCGTTGTCATCTACTGGTACACTCATTTGGAGCACTTGGGTCTCGTATTCCTTTAAATTTGGTTCGACGTAAACTGGGTCATAACGAGGAACTACGTACATTCTTTGCATTCGATCCTTGTACGCTTTGTATCTGTTGACAGAAAGGTAAGAACAAATGAGTCCGGAGCTGCGGGATCAAAATTGTTTTTCATTGCCAAAATTAGTTTCTTTTTGGCATTTTAGTTTTACAAATAATGCCTTCAAATCATACTTCGGTCTTTGTTGAAGTACATTAAACAATTCATTTGAATGTTAAACCAATGTTTGCACAAAATGTTTGATTTCGTTTGCGTATTCGCTTAGAACGCGATTAAAAACATTTCGACTGAATAAAACATTTTGAATGCTTAAACGAAACTATGCTCAAAGTGGAGCATCGTATTTTTTTGTTCAGCTTTGCAGTCATTAAAATAAACATTGTGGCCGGAAATTCGCATTACAGTTAATTCTGTAAACAAGAGAAGAATGCCGAGGAAATGAAATTGTAGATTAAAATGTTAATCAGCGGAACAAATTTATATTGAAACTAAAGTCTCATTAAAATGTTCATCAGCGTTGCATCCAACAATTTTTTCGCCGTCATTTCTGTCGCGATGACACGATTTTCATCCGATGTTGAATATAAATTACATCACACGCCCAGGGAGTCAGTAATGTGATTTGGGTAAAAGTTTTTAGACTGTTCAAGTTCGCTGTTGCGCCCATTCGCTCATTATAAAACACTTTAAATCTTTTACGCGAAATTCCAAACGTGTCAACTTACACTTCTTCACATTTTACTTTCAACCAAGAATAAAAAGAAAAACTAGAAATACCAAACAAATGAAAAATTGCGGTTACATTTTTCTCTAACTCGGAAATCCTTTTTTCGATAAAAGAACAACGTAAGGTTTCCTGTCGTCTAAAAATAGAGAAAAAAATGATTAAAAAAATGGTATATTCACCTCGACCAAGAGATGCAAATATATATAATGCCTGCTATTCCAAGAACGAGGATGATACAGGCAATGATGATAAGGGCATAAGGAAACACTTCCCCGCTGAAAGCAACGGCAGTTTGCGTACGAAGGGTTTGTTCGGTTGACATCACCGGTGCGTGGATATCGATCACCTTTGCATGAACAGCCAGCGACACCTCAGCAGTGATATCCTCCATGGCCTCCTGTTCCAGCAAGCTTCTGCACGAAAAAATCACTTTAGAAATTTGCCTAAAAATTCACCGGAGCAAAAAAAGCAACCAAGTCAGCACTGCTGACATGGTTTTCGTCATACTAAAACCAAATGAAAACGTCAGACAACGGCAAAAGTTATTGCAAACTCGGTATTTGCATATCGGTTAACAGTTTGAATAATCGTTAAGTTACATAACTGCAGTAGTAATAATTTCGAAGGTAACGCAATAACCGTTTTCATGTGGTTGCTTTAATTTACCGAGTCATTTTAATTAAACAATAAGCAACTTTGCAGCAATTTATACAAATTTGCCCACATAAAAATGGGCGAGAAATGAAAATGTGAATTCCAGTTACTTTTGGTGAGGTTTGTTTTTTTTTTATTACCTTTTCATTCTGGTATCGTTTACATTAAGAATCAACTCGGTTTCTGGATCGACCGCGTAAAACCATACGTCAGAGTCGAGGGGGTAAGTTTCTACAGTGCCATTAAGAGTGACATTTTTGCGCGCAACAATGTTGTGAATTCCAATCAGCAGCCCAGTCTTCTGCTGAATAATTTTGACGATTTCCTGGCCGTCCTTCTGCAGATCCTCCGAGACGGCGTTCTGAATTGTCATCACCAGGAGGTTCTCATTATCAATTAGGTTGACAATCACCGGCGCCTCATTGACGTACGAATTTGTCGTCGAATTTGGATTGTCCTTCACCTGCACCTTGAATCGAAACGGCAATTGCTCTTTCCGAATGTTATTCAAACTCGTCGTCGTCCTAATTATCCCAGTCGCGCTGTCTATTGTGAAATAATTCTCTTTCTGGTCGTTCAACAGTTTGTACTCCAATTTGCCGAACTTTCCACTGTCCCTGTCGTAGGCGTCGATTTGAAGCACCGTCGACGAAAACGGAATGGTTTTTGGTACCGAGGCAAAGTACCTGGACTGAGTCAGGTTGATGTTTGGAAACACAAATTCTGGCGCGTTGTCGTTCGCGTCGATCACTTGAACTTTTACCTGTAATCCAAAAGTCAGTTTCAGTACTGAGAATCAGTCATTTTTCATTTTATTATCCTTCGATCTTCAATTCTTTTTTGATGTGAAAAAAAAATTTAATGATATCGTCGAGTAAATTGCTCGGCAAGGTAATAAACTGGAAAACAGTTTTATCTGGCGAATTCATCAGTGAATTCAATTTGAACTGCTTAGAATTTAGCTCAAAGGATAAACTCTTTTTATTCGCCAGAATAATGATACGGAGGATAAAATAGTTTAATGTTGTTAAACAAATTCAGCAAGAATTTCATAGAGATGATTTTTGACAAAGCATTCTGCAAAGTACGAACTTCTGGAACGATGAGAAATTTGTCTTTTCTAAGAGAAAATAGTTTTCAGAATGTGAATTAAAAAATTTGGATGAATGAACGATGTAATAAATTGGTTCAAGTTTAAGATATCCGCAAAATTTGTATCTATTAATGAGGGCATTACGTATGCATTAGTTCAGAGAAAAATTTGCCTGACCCACTTTTGACAAATTCGCCTCGATTAAGAACTTCGTAAAAATGTAACTAGGTTTTGTAAAGACAAAAAGCCGCGATCATGAAGTCGTTTCTACTTTACATGTTTCTTAAATTGAATCCCTATGACCCTTCAGTTTAACAGTACTTCGATAATCATTCAACTTTAATCTTCCCAAAAATTGCCAGCTTGAATATTCTCACATGGTCATAGTCCTATTAAACCAATGAGACGTAAATTATTCATGCAATTGTTAATAACCTCAAACCGAACAACTGTTTTTTAAATAACATCCAAAGATTAATAATAGTCTAAGGAAAACAAACTCTCCAGTTAATCATTTACATAAAAGTGAATATTTTTGATTAAATTTGGTTTTAATTGATGACTTTGTCAACATAGCGAAACTAACGACAACTCGAAAATTGATGTTCATTGAAAATTCATATTTTGAGCATTACCTTTAACGACCAAAGTTGAGTGAACACGAAATCTGAAAGCTGGCCATTTTACAATACGAGGTTCAATAAAAATGACCAGAGTGATCCGAAGAACGCCCGAACAATTTTGCAACGACAGTTTGAGATATTAGATTTTTCGTGTCATCTTTCGAACTGACGTATTGTTATCTACAGGTAATTACGTGCACGCTCATCTTACGTCAGCGCTTTTTCGAACCGAGCATTTGAGTATTTATACAAGTGTATGATACATTCAAATTAAATGATACATCACGTAGAAGAACTAAACTTCCTAGTTCGTCCTTACAATGGATGTTTACGGGTTTGAAAAACTCTATGAAACAAAAAATCCCTGTCAGCGTGTAATCTTCATCAGAATAAAAAAAACTCCTTGCAATCAACGATTTCTTTGTTGGTTACGAACATTGAAAATAACCGTTGCATTATTCATGTAAAAAGTTAACAAAGAAAATTAATCCTCAAACAAAAGTGAACCTTGCGTTGAAAGCTATTTTAAATTATAATTAAACCAAACAAGTAACTTTTGGTAAACTTCCAAAAGGTTGATAGGTGATAATTTAGGTCAATTATTTGATGGTCATTTTTTTAATTGCTATGCCCCATGCTGTTACTTTTGATTTGAAGTAAGAACTTTTTTTACCATAGTGGTGTTTCTGTCCGCTTTCAAAAATCCGGTGAACGATTCCAATTTGATCTTGAGCTGATAAATTTCTGTTTGCTCATAATCCAAAATGCCCTTTTTTAATTTCAAAGCGCAGTTTCGTTCCTCGGTGATGATGGTATCGAATAAATCCTCATCGTTACCACTATAAATCTCGCATCTCAGTGGAGTAGTGTCGTGCGCATGAGTATTAATGACTGTTAAAGTTTTTATAAGAGTATTGTCGGCGGCGTCCTCGGGTATCTCCACGTTGTACGAGCCCTCGGCGAAACCCAACGCTATGTCCGGCAGAACCGTTGAGATGTGACGAACAAAGATTGGCACAGTCGTCACAGACGAGAGCGCTGGTTCGCCCAGATCATACGCTTTCACGTCCACCTGCGAAAAAAGTGCGCCAGTTGAATTATTATTAACGAAAAAAAACTCAACAAATTGAATGGAAAGTGCGCTTTTTGCATTGTAACAAAAGTTGAGAAGAAAAAGTTTGCGACTGTTTATTTTGCAATTCAGTGAATGGGCTTTGATAAAAGTAACCCAAACTGGTTATAAATTTCGGTTAACTCGGCTGGAGTGATAAACGACGTACCTGATATTCAGAATCTGATTCTTTCCGTAAATCATCGCGGATGCGTAGAACACCTTTATCTGGATCGATGGTGAAATATTTAGTTGCCATTTTTCTTCCAATTATTTCATAGCGAACCTGCGAGAGAAAGGACAATTTTTAATGCAATAAAGATCACAAATAATCTCAAGGTATGAATGCAAAATAGAAGTGCTTTCGCGAACTTTGCAAATATGGACGACAAGAAACTCAACAACTTTGATGAACACCAATTTCACTCTTTGCAAACATTCAGCGAGACGATATTAGAACTTTTTCTTGACTTTTATCATCCCTTGTCAGGCAGATAAAAATATTGATGTTTTTCAAAGAAGGAATACAAAATTCATCATTGAAAAAAACTAAGAAAAAATCTGTTACAAAAAGTGACAGGAAAATTGGGAAACCATTTAAAATCAATTTTCGTAAGATTGATTACATCTGGATGATTGTTTGTACTTACTTGATTCCCTGGCGACGTTCCATCGGAATCAGTAGCTGTGAGATTCAGGATGCCCGTGCCAATAGGAACGTCATCATTCAAAGTAATTGGTCGTGGAATGATGGTGAATAAAGGCGGGATATCATTAACATCCTGCAAAATTAAAAGCCAATGAGCAAACGGTTCAATTAAGTTGAATTTAAATCGTGCTTTTGATTTCGTTTTATTGCTTCCGTTCAGTCAATTAAGTTTTTTTTGTATCATAAAACAAAATTTGGTTTCACGTAAAAATTGAATAAAAAATCGCCGCAAGATTAATCAAAGCTGGATTTTTCATCATTAGGAATTCAACAGGAAAAAAAAGGTTGCGCATACATGAACATTAATTACGACTCTGGTGGTAGCCCCTGGTGACTCGCTACTATTTTCCTCCGTGCCGATAATTAAGATATGTTGATGATCTCTCTCGTAATCTAAACCACGTAACGTTTTGATGACTCCACTTTCTGGATCGATGCTAAACAGGTCTGTATCCCCCTGTTTTATCATGTACGTGATTTGCTTCTCCGTGTCTGGGTCGTCAGCCTGCGAAATTTTAAATTCATCTTAACATTTAAAACAAGTTACAAAAGTGCCACCGCTCAAGTTGCTTTCAAACGTTTTACATTCAAATAAACTCGCTAGTAAATTTCTTCCACGTCTTAAACAACACAACTCGCGACTTAATCTCGATAGCGGATTTAAGTTACGAGAAAAAAGTGGCTACCAAAAATGTTTATCACCCTTGTTGTATCGTCGAGACAGAAAAAACAAATGTTTTTCGGTAGACTGAAATTGATTCGTTATAAGGAGCCGGGATGATTTTATTTCGCACTTACAGTTACTTGTAACACCATGTAGTTGGCAGCATTTTCTTTGACGCTGGCCTCGTAGCTGCTCAGATGAAAAATAGGAACTTCGTCCTGTACATCTTCAACAGTTACGGTTACTGTTGCAGTCGCTAAGCGAGGGTCCGGCGCTCCATCGCGGGCAGTTACAACAAACTTGTATTCCTGCAATCAAATAAACAAGACTTGTTTATACGACGATTTCATTGAGCGAGTTTCCTAATCGAACCGTATCAACAAACAACGACCGATAAATAATTCTCCTTTGTATCATCCGGTCAGTGAGCAGATTTTTTATTCCTCTCAAAACCTTTTTCAATGAAACTTGAACTGCAAACAAATCTATAATGCAACACTTGGTCTCCACAGAGAAGCACCAATCCGTTCAAACATTTACTAAATTCATTCAAATATATCATGGCGCCCAACGTGGGGCTCTCGATAAATTTCGAAAAACAAATCTAATTCTCTCTTCTACAACACTTTTCGTTTCTAAAAAAAAAACGGTACAATTCGTTGGAAAACGTAACAAATTCAAACACGACATGGCGCCCAACGTGGGGCCTTCGATAAATTCGCATTTCACATTCATGACATTTACGTGAACGTCCCATTTTCATTGCATTGTGCAATTTCTTTCAATTGAATTGTTCTCCTTTTTCTTTTTTGAAAAAAAAAAGTTATGACACTGAAGTGGTTGACATTTGCTACAACCTGTCTGCGAGCTAAAATGAATTAGAGACGAAAAACTCACGTGGTTCTGTTCGTAATCCAGCGCCACTTTGGTGAGCACGTTGCCGGTTTCGGGGTCAACAGTGAAGGGAATATCATCAGGAACAAAGTAGGTAACCTGCGCATTAATGCCTTCATCGGAGTCCTCTGCATGCACGTGACCTATTAATTCGTGCGATTCACCTTCCTTTACCGAGAACTTGTACGGTAGGTCCACGAAGACTGGATTTTTGTCATTGATATCGGTCACTTTGATGTTCACAGTGGCGGTGCTGGACAGACCGCCGGTGTCCTCGGCCTTTATAGCCTGCAAAAAGCAAAACAAAAAGTTAACCGATGGGAGAAAAAAAAATCTACCGCTACACTAATTGCTCGAGTGTCAAAGCAACGTTTAGTGAAACAATTCAAACCTCGTGTCGAGGTAATAAGAAGCGAGCTAATTGGTCGCAAGGCTAGACGAGCAAAAAGTGCCGAATAGGCTGATTGACAAAGAGACCGGCGCTTATTAAAAACAAAAAGCAAATCGACGCAGCGATATCTCAACTCACCAGTTGATATCGCGTCAAATCCTCGCGGTCTAGCTTCCTTATAACGGTAATAATTCCCGATTTGTCGCCGATCGCAAACTGTCGCAGATCGTTGCCTGACACGATCGAATACGAGACGGGATCTTTCTCGGGATCAACGGCCTGCAAATCATAAAATCGTTGTAATTGACCGGCCAATGCCATTCATCATTTTCAGGCCACCGAAAATTATCGGCGATCTTAATCTGGACTCTTTTTTTATTCGCCCAAAGCGACACTTACCGTGATGGTCGTGACGGTCGAGTTGATGGATGCACCCTCGCTTACTTGCACCTCGTAAACCGGCTTTTGAAAAACGGGGCTCCGAGTGTTTGGCCCAGGGATCACATTGACTTCGACAATCGTGTGGGTAAACTTTTTGCCGGTGTCCGTCGCCTGTACAGTTATGCTGTACTGCTCGCCGGCGTTCAGCTTGCCCATCGACTCTATGAGCCCGCTTTTCGAGTCAATTTTGAACTTCTGCTGTCCGTTGTTCGACACGTGATAAATGCTGTACGTTATTTCGGCGTTGACACCCTCGTCGTTATCCGTGGCCTCGACCTACAAAGCACAGGACAAAATTACAACAAAGGCAAATTAAAAATCAAAGGTAAAAAACAAAAACATCTGAATCGACGACGATAAAATCGGCTGCCAAGTGTGCTTCTTAATTGGCTGAAAATGATCTCGTCATTAAGGCGCCTTGGAACGAGCCTGGTTGTACATTGTTCGAGGATAATTAATTGATGAAGACGTTCGAATAAATATCACTTACCCGCGTTACTTCTCGGCGCTGTTCGCCGGCCTGAATGGGAATCGGCGGGATCATTGGCAGCACCGGCGCATTATCGTTAACGTCGTTTAGAATCACGACGAACGATAATGGCGACGACGCCGCGATGCCCGTTTTTTCCCTCGCCACTACTTGAAATCGAAACTCGCTCTGGCTCGGCGGATCGCGGTCCAGATTCTCCTCGTTAACCACCAGTCGCCCTGATGAATCAATCACAAAGTAATTCGTTGTCAGCTCGAAGGTATACGTCGGTTTTGGATCCTCAGGACTCTGAAACCAAAGTTTTACAAGTTTATTACAATCCTTGTTTAAAACACTTGTAAAATTAGAAATTTAAAAAAAAAGAAAACTAAAAAACAAGTTTCATTATAAAGTGTCTTAAATTAAGACACTTGAAGTTTAAATTGAGACACTTGAAGTTGAAATATTTGAGATGTAGATGTTGTTTTGAAAAAGTTGAGTTATTACCAGATCAGCATCGGATACTAGGAGTGTTATGGGGTTGCCCATCTCGTCGATGACTTTAGTACCGATCGGTGCGTTCTCATCCACAAATCCCTTGACCGCAGACGCAGTGATCACCGGAGGGTTACTGTCAACCGGTTTCACCGTGATTGCTAACTTGGCCGTCGCCGACCTTTCGGCCTCTGAAACCTCCACGGCCTGGCAAAACGAAATGTTTCAATCAGCGGTCGAAAAATTGTGACTCGTCATATTTATTAACTCCAAGTTACGATTAAGAAATCCAACAACGATGACGGCGAATTTTTATTAAGAACAAAAACAACCTTCAGTCACGAATGAAATCACTTGGAAATAAATTAAAATTGTTCTCCTCAAAATTAAAAGCGTGATTCTGTTCAATTTCTTTTTATCGCGCTTTGATTATCCTTTAACCTGAATATTGAATATCTTATCTCGGGATGCTAAATTCAATTATCCTATCATGACACTTTTTCTCGGAAGGAAAAAAATTGCAGAGAAATGTTATCAATGGACGGTGGCTTAATTGGAAAAGCCAATGGTAAATTGGAAAAAGGTGATACCTTGATTATGATGTCGAACTTCTTGGTAACCGAGGTGTCAACTGCTCTAATTTGTCGCACAGCGCCGGTCGTCGGGTTGATCTCGAAGAATTCCTTGAAATTTTCCGGGTTGCCGCTGAGGAAGGAGTATCGAATGAGCGAATTGATGCTGTCCATGTCGATGGCTTGGATTTTTTCCGGCAGAATGTTGAGAATTCCCGACAGCACACCGCTGGATACCTAAAGGCAAAGCAGATAAGAAAAGGAAATCGATTAATGAGGAAATCAGTCATTAGTAGCGACTGAGGACGACGAAAAAAAGGAGCTAGAAAACGTGTCGGGCTTACCGATGCGGAATATTCTGGATTAATACACACTCCATTATGTAACATACAGTTCCTATAGATAAACGAAGGATCTTGATCATCGTCGTCCTTAATATTCACAGTCAGCGTGGTCGTCGAAGTGAATCTTTCCGACTTATTTACCGCTCGATCCTGCAAAAAAATAAGTACCACTTCAGTTCACGAAGCTTCCCGACGTTGCCTGCCAGGAATATAAATTCAGCGCGTTCAGCCGCAGTTCCGTATTAGCGCGGACTTATTCGAGCTTACAAGGGGAAGCAAAAAGTTGTTCAACGATTAAAAATAATACAGATGTTTATGTCTTAATAAAATGAATTGTGTCATTAATAATTCAATTATTAGCCTGTTGTTGCAGTTTGTTTGTTTATGACTGATTGTCGTTATCGAACGAGAGATCTCGTTACGTAAAATAATTATACGCTCGTTCATAAATTATTAATTATGGTTTTCGAATTGTTCTGTTTGTTATCATACACCGCCTCCGACGTTTGATTTCATTTTCGTTCCTCGTGAAAGTCATCGCCGTCGGCTTCGAGTTATATAAAAATTTTTTTCCTCCTTACGATAAACTAAATTACACATTTTTAGCTAATTTCATTTTACGAGAATAATCTCGGGTTCAAAACTTCGTTTGACCCAATGGGAGCTGACTTTTATTTGAAATCATGGCCTTAGAAATTTAATTGCAAAGTGCATATTCGCGTATAATCTTACGTCTCAAAACAATATCTCGTGCTCAATCGTGGCAACAAATTCTACCTGGTGATAAAATCAGATATAAGCTGAAACGAAATTACTGTTATTTCAGGCATTAGCACGACTAGCATGCAAATTATAATGAAAAAATTGTGTACAAACTAATTGAACGATTTCTCACAAAATCAAAGTGACATTAAATTCCCAAAATCCAGGTGGAAAACTTTACAGAACCAAAAATAACTTTAGAATTTAAAATTTTAAGCAATTTAAAATTTTTTTTTGATCATTTCGAGTTTGGATGAAATGGCGGATTAATGTTTGCAACTCGAGTGATTAAGGATCAGAATAAAAAATGAATCGAAAGTAGCGAACGCGCCTAGGAATGCGATATGAGCTCGTAACTTATTACTATACGCAATAGTCATAGTCTTATCTGTGGACTGCGAAGGCTGAGCTAACGGAATCCGGATGCACAAGCCAATTGGTTCGTTTGCGTAGCCGCAGGTAAAACTAGATGTTGCCGCGCGAAGTGTCTCATCCTGATTTGTGACATCAGAAGTTGTTACACCTGCTTCGGTCGCACAAACTCATTACTTTATATGGTCAAATAATATACGCGCCGGTATACACGTGCATACGAATATTTTTCCACTCGCTAATAAGCTTCGGATAATCAGAGCCGCGGACAACCAAGTAATTGTCAATTAAGGGACAGCGACAATTATAATCATCCACTTAGACGACTTGGAATTAGCCTCATTTGGCATACCTTATGAACTACGAGAACCTATATCAATTCGTTCGACTACATATTTCAAACACTTCCTGATTAGAAGAATTTTATCTCACTTCTTTTTTCCTTGAAAAAAAAAGTGAGAAAAAATTTTGTTGTATATTGGCAACCAGTAGATAATCGAATGAAGCCGGAAAGTATGATCAGGTGGCAAGCTGAGAGCAGTTAATTGTCATTTAGTTTGTGGGCGTGAACGACACGGGACTTCATCACAAAAGCGTGTGCAACACTTCTGCATTCCAAAAGTTCACTCACCGTTGAGACGCTGCCCTCTCGAGTTCTCGAGCATCCATCAAAGTCGCGGCTATAAAAACACTTTCACTCGATTAAGGACCCTTGTTACAATCGCGAAATAGAAAACCAATCGTTATTCATCACCTCGAAAATTTATTCATCCGACAGGGTGCAGAAGCTGACGTCAAAACAACGAAAAAACGTCGGCATTGTCAACACGCCAGGTTCGAAGTTTATTGAAACGAAATTACAGTCGCATGGTAATCATCTTAAATCGCTCGAGAGAAAGTCGACTGGCCAAATTTTTTAGTCCAAATCAAGGTGTGAAGTCGAGCTGATAAGAAACTCGGTGCAGTGCCAGAATGAAATCGCGATCGCGAAATGACGGATTAGCATATAATAAACAGTTGTAATGCAAAAGGAGGGACTTTGCGTGAGTGTCTTTGTAATCGTTTAGGGGCTATTATTTTGCTTCGTATTGTTTAGTTGGTATTTAGTTCTTGGATGAAAAATTATTTATCGCAGGGCAGATTAATGGCCGAGGAGTTTGAAACAAAGTGTCTGATGTAATTTTTTGTGATGTAACTCCATTTTCAAAATGCGATCACTTTCTAAAAACACATTTATTCATGAGAAAATAGATTTGGCTCTGTGAAAATTATATTGTACCATTGAAACAACAAAATGGAAAAAGGAATTGTAGAAAAACAATCTAAATTGATAGAAAAAAAGTCGTGAACAAACTTTCAAAACAATTACACTTGGAAGTATGAAATGTTTGAGCCGGACAATGTCGTTTACGAGGTTTCCATTGCAAGATTGTTTACAAAGTTGGTGTAAAATTAAGTTGAACATCGTTTTTATCGTGATATACACTGGGTACAAAAATTGCAGCCTTATTACAGCGGGATTAGTAGCGAGTAAAAAATGTAGCGAGTTGCAACACAAAGTACTGCTGCATCACTGCAATCACCAGAACGATTATTAGCACAGCTCAGCTCGCAGCAAAAAATGGAGACTAAACGCTCGCTTTATCGCCGCGCGTTCAACTGGACTGAATTATTTTTCTCAGCAGGACAACGCTACATCTGCTGATAAGAAATCATTCGGTGCCATTAATCACTGTTCCGTTCAACATTCAAATAACCATTTGGATCTTCCATTTTGCACGCGAAACTCGCCGGTACGCTTCAGTAGTGCACTTTCACCCAATCTTTATCTGGAACTGGAGTAATGATTTCATAACCGAGTTTCATTCAACAAAAAATCCAGATGCTTATCGAGTCTCAAAAAACTGAACCCATTTTTCTATCTCTTCTTTTCTGTTCAACAAAATGTACTTCTCCAAGGAACAAAACAATTCATTATCTAGGATCTTGTTTTTGCAGTGTTTTCATTGGGTGAGATTAGAAAATTGTTCGTTAAACAACTTTGTTTTGGATGGTTTGGGTAAGAAGTTGCAAGGTCGTCCAATGAATATTCCAGGTCAGTGGAGAAGGATAAACTCACGGTCGCAAGGATGGTGACAAAATAACGCTGCGTTCTCTCGTAGTCGAGGGTACGATTGACCGTGACCTGTCCCTGATGCGGCAGGTTGATACTGAAGTAACCGTATCCGTCGGCGGTTGTAATCCTATCCCGGCCGACACCATTATTGTAGCCGATTCCCGTGCCATCGCCAGGCGCGATCGAATACTCCACCAGACCGTTGACTCCTGCATCGGCATCCACGGCGATGACGTTGGTGAAGATTGTGGAGCCGACCGGCGTGAGCTGCAAGCGTAACGAGTCAGATTTTACATCACTTTATTTTACTGAACAAGTGTTTTGTAAATCAAATCAACTCGGATCAAACGAAACGATTGAATTTCTCAAACGAAAATCGAGAGATTTGAACCTGCACCATTTACTTATCAGGATTTCATAGAGAATTTTCATAGAAAGACTAATTAAAACTTATCGTTTGTAGGTATTAAGATTCGCCTGATTTACAGGAACTTAAAAGTGCAAAAGTCAATTTTCGTTGAAAAATTAATCAGTTCCAATAAGACTTTATTAATTACTTTGATTGTAATATCAGATCAAGTTAGCAATAGTTGTTTGAGAAAGAAAAACAAGCGAGATGGAAAATTTTATTTTCCAGCGTTAATATTTATGAGGAAGAGTATGAAATGGTGAAGTGAATTTAATAACAGCACAAAATCAATCCTTTCAATTATAACAATGAAGAAATTGAAGAGAGTTGAAGAAAAAAAAAGGATTGAGAAAAGGGTAAAAAGGTGGCTGGATTGGTTTCGCGAGAGATATGAGATAAGGTTTTGGTTGTGAAGTGAATTAAAAGTTGATATGATTATAAAATATTAATAGCAGTATTGATTGGGTACCTCTGAAACGGTGGTCTCGTAGGGCGTGTTATTAAACTTTGGTGCATTGTCATTGATATCCGATACTCTGACGATGACTGGTATCGATCTCTCGTACGAGGTTGATGTGATGGTGCAGACCAGCTACAAAAAAGAAACAAAATTGTATTAGCAAAGTGAAACGAAAAACCTTATTGTTTTTATGACACCAAAATGGGATTTCCAAACTTGAGTTTTTAATAAAAATATAAATCTGACAGCCATCTGACTGGCTTTTGATTAAATTCATCCCACCTACTTTACTCCAACTCCTGGATTTTTTCTCATAAAAATGTACTTTCAATCTTGTTAAACTTCAATTCCAAACGTCGATTTTAGATCCAGGAAATTGTAATATAAGAAATATACTTTGATTCAAACTTGTTTTACACATTTTGACGATCTTAATTTTTATTTCTATTTTAAACAACCCTTATGAAGAACTTGAACCTTTCATTTCAACATTCTTGTAAACTAATTACATTTTTTCAACTCCGAATCGTCTCATTTTCACGTCGCCCTTCCGCATGATACTCTGAAAACAATTATTCAAACACTCTTAAACCCCGTGCTGGCGTGTTTATGGCGTCAAATGACTGGTTGGCGGGCTTAAAAGTTTTTCAAAGAATATTCCTCTGAACAACTTCCTTGCTTTTAATAATGACAACAGGCGGTTGGAATTTCACATGGCAAAGAAATGGGAAACAAGTAAAAGGCCGGAATCAACAACAGATAATCGTTTAAAAAAATGTGTTTCACACTTTTTTACCAATTGGAATTTCAACTTGAAACAGTTTTTCCCTCCAAGCAGGCTCGTTGAGCGACGGATTTGCGTAATAAAAAAGGGTATTATTTTAGAGCCAGTGCCAGGAGACTGCGAGGTTCTGCTTACACGTGAGTTTTACTCAAACGCTGCTACCATGACGGAAAAACCGAACGGGCGGTTAAACTGCCGTAAATATACGCTCTCGTGAGAGATTCAAATCGCTTAGAAACGCTACATATTTTCGTGCCGGACGAGTCTGTGCCTTGTAGAATGAATTTCACTATTATCTTGGCATTCAAACCTATTCAGAGTGATTTCGATTTAATTTTATTTTATCTTTTTCATTCCTGTCGAAAATCTAATCTTAGTTAGAACCATTTTTTTCATGACCTTCTCGTCAAAAAGTTAACTGGCTTTCAAAGGTGTCTAGCATTTTCAGAGGCCAGAATGAGAAAAAAATTAAGCTCTAAATGACGATGATTTCTGATGTCTTACTTTGAAAAGACGGATTGAAAGGTTAATAACATGACGGATTAAAATTTTATTCATTCCTGACAAGGCTATTTTGACGGGTACAGACTTTGACTATTCCAGAGGTGTGTTTGTACAGGAATGTCATGTGAGTTTGAGTGAAAGGTTACGACTGGTAGCATGAATATGCGACTCCCTCGGCAACCGTGCGCGTTTCCCATTTTAGTTTTTCATTTTGTCAGACAGGATTAATCTAGCCAATTTCATTGAATCTATAAATTCAAATTTATGGAGTACCATAAATTTACAACAAATTGCACTGCTAATTTGCGGTAAATCTTGGTTGTAAAAAGCAGATTCATTCATTTCAAAAATCCTTCCCTTAATTCTGTAAGAAAAACACCGAAACATTTTATTTTCCTTTTTTCAATGCGAAAATTGAATCAAACGAAATTTCACATTTAACGTCTACTTTTGTGCTTTTTTTAATCAAAGTTGAGAAAATGTCGGTTGTAATAATATTTGGCGATGATCCAACCAGAAAGTTTGGCCAGAAATCCACCTAATCAAGTACGCAGTGAAAGTCATATTGTATATTTTGTTATAAGGCGTTCACTGTCTGTACTTCCGCTATATTGAACAATAACCTTTCCACATAAAGTTCATGAGTGCAATACAAAACAGTTCATGTACTTATCAAGATAAGGCCAGCATTCTCAACGCTCTCGTGTATCCATTACTTTCATTAATATATTTAATTTTGTATCTTTCTCTTTGCCTCGTGTGTCAATTCATTTTCTCTTTATCATTCTGTTATTGGCTCTCCTCCATCTACTTTCAAATAGCCACGATTTTTTCCATTGTCGGTAGCAAAGGTCCAAAAGTTAACTTCAAATCTCCTGGACATTAATAAAAACATTTTTGCGAATTCGAAAAATCTGTGTCAACAGTTTTACGCAGGTAGTTTGAACGTATCTGATGCCATCCCACCTGCAAGACAACGTGCGATAAATTTGCCTCGTCCCTGTCTAGCGGCCTGAGTAGTCGCAGTTTCTTGCCTTCGAGAGCGAACAGCGGGTCCCCTCCAGGAAAATTTAGCGCCAGCTTCGTCTCATTGCCAGGTTCCCCCGAGACCGGTAGTTCCAGAGGTATTGTTTCTTGACTAATTGCTGAAACGGAATGTCGCATTAAAAAAGTCATCGGAATTTACACCAGCGAGCAAAAAATGTAACACAAATTCGTTTAGAAATTAATTAAAGGGGGTTTTTTTCTTCACCGAGAAAGAAAAATCACGTTCAAGTAAACTTCATTTTTCAGCCGAATAAAAATACCTATTTTTTGAAATAATTCACTTCTGTATCGGTTTATTGGAAATTAATTACTATTCAATAATTGGATTAGGTTGAACTTTTATGTGAAATTTGTCGAGTTTGTTGAAATCAATTTATAAAATCGTTTTACCGTTGCAGATGCCGTAATCCAAATCGTCCCATAGGATGGCATTTACATTCAAATTGTTCTCGACTGGAGTAAAGAAAAGTCGATTGTGACAAACTTTAATACGCGAAAATTTGCATTTTCACACGAGATCGGTTGATACCAAGCATGAGAACAGATTATGAATTCGAAATTAAAAGATACCCGGGTAACAGCAGTTTTTATCTGCGCATAATGTTTTAAACGTTTTTCAGACGCGCTCGTTGATTGTTTCGTTTTTGTGCTGTTTTTTTCGAACACTCCAATAATTCATTTCACCTTGTTTTTCACTAACTGTCTGAAATTGCAAATATTTGAATTCAAACTGGATACAAATTAATTGATAAAAAGTAAAGTACTTACAATTCCCTCTGCTCTCTTCAATGTCGAGGATGATATTCGTGTATCCATTTGTGACCTCACAGAGTTCTGAAACACACAGAGAGACAGGATTGATCAAGCGAGTTTAATTTTCAGTCCAAAATCCAAAATTATTTCACTCGAATTTGCAAATTTCTCGTCGACCTTCGTTTATATCCTATTTCAGGATTTGATTCAATTCTAATTCCAATCAAAAATGTTCAAAGTATATAATTCCAGCGATTATAATCGCAAACATGAGCCCAGTAAAACGTGCTCTACTAGCTTTGGCAAATAAACCAAGGGAATGGGAGTATACCATCATGGCTTTAAACAAATCTTGCCTATACTCGTTCAAATATTTATGCAACTAAGACTCATAACCAGTACGAATTCGTAGACTATGATTATCAAACGCAATTCAAATATACCAATTGATTAACAATTGTTAACTTTTATTTACAGTCGGGTTTTATTTATATTCAGTCAGAAGAACTACATTTTCAATTGAAATTTATCTCAATTTGAAAGGATATAAATAATCGAGTTTACTTGTTCTAAAGTTGATATACAGTTTGGTAACTGAATATAACAAACTTTTACTACGCCATACAGGGTTTCACATTTTATTTGGCCAAGGTCAGTTTGGATCAGCAGTCTCAAAGCCAGTCAATATGAAATATGATTCGATTGAGGCAAATCGAACTATTGGATAACTTGATGGTTTCTGCTTCAGCACCAAGTTCAAAGCTACCACAACGTTTACGGTTACTTCATTTTTCTTTTAAAACCAGACATATTATTTTACACCTTTTCACAAAACTTTTCTCCCTCAGGCAACTTTTCAACAAGTTGCTTTTTTAGTTTTCGCCATTTTTTTTACTCGGTGATGAAAAAAGTGTCGCAAGCTACTGAGGACGCGTTTGAATTAGCGCAGCGCCATTAGCAAAGCCAGGTATAATACGTTTAGAAATGCTCCGACAAGTCGGGCCATGTCGGAGTAGATTTGCGAATGACCTACGACCGAGTTGAACAGCAAGAAAACCATGTTAAGCCATGTGACGTAGTCGCAAAGGTTTCTCGACTAGTCCCTGCAGAACAATGATTAAACCTTGCCCGACATCCTGTATTTCCGCGGTTTCCCCTCTTTCTCTGCGACTGCAAACGATGCATTTCAATTGCCAGGTTTTTGTTTACCGAAACGCTAGACGTATTAATTGGACCTCGCTTTACGAACCGCAACCCGTGTTTTGTTACAAATCCAAACTAAAATTTTTCAGCGAACGTAAGAAGGAGAAAGAAAAATAAAGTCCAAGTAAGTCTTCGCGAAACAAGTGAAAAACCATTGTTTAAGTTGAAGACTCTTGTTTAAAAGCGGCACTAATTAGACGAGATTGAAAACAAAAGTTGGAGCGCATCCCAGAGCGAGAAAACTTTTGCTGCGAGCGGCGGAAA
Organism: Telenomus remus; assembly: GCA_020615435.1. Taxonomy (NCBI): domain Eukaryota; kingdom Metazoa; phylum Arthropoda; class Insecta; order Hymenoptera; family Scelionidae; genus Telenomus; species Telenomus remus. The sequence goes on along the minus strand of CM036345.1, from coordinate 7,181,207 downwards.
AATGAAATTATGCAAGGGCAGTGTTATTGCTGAGCCAAATAAGAGCGACTTCCTAAAACATATCAATTACTTTTAATTTAGCCGCGGTTGCGCCATCTTCAGCTTTATACTTTTGTCTTCCTGGAAACGCGCTGCATAATTCACTTGCCAACCCATAAAGCGAAGAGGAGCTGAAATAAAGAAACGCGTGTTGCAATAAATTGCGAACGCAAAACGCACCTGAAAGCCTCGCTCGATTCTCAAAGCGAAATGTTTCTTTCAATTGTACGAATCGGTCGGCGAATAATTCACCGCGCGCAAAACCTAAGCGGTCAATATACAAGCATTACTGTAACAACCGCGCTTAGCAGCCCGAGCGTGCTTTGTGATATGCGTTACGCGATATTGTACGATGCTTAAGCACTTCCGTCGTAATATACCGGGCCGTAATGAGATCGTAACCAAAGGCGTGTCGTCGTTTATTTAAAACGATTCCGGAGCTGCGTTAAGAAGCGCGAGTTATTGATCGCACCAATCATAACTGTACTCCGATGTTCGAAATCCTCCGTCATATCGATCAGAGGACGATTTTTCTGTCGTCGCGCGAACAAACTCACTTTTCGGTTTTAGCAATACTTTTGAGCTTGAAAGAGAAATTTGAAAGGACAACAACAGTATAGAACAGAAATCATTTCTATTTATTATCTTCAAACACTTTTAAATTTATAATTTTTTGGAATAGGAACACAATCTCCTAGTAAACATATCTGCAAGATGTAAATAAAATATAAATTAACTGTTGAAAATAAACCTGAAAAATACAATGGTTGAAATGAAGATATAAGCGAGTATCTTACTTTTCCGTCTCCACATGGAGTACCTTCTGCAGCACCATTGCTCCACTTGAAAAATCGTCTCATTATTTGTTTACCCTTATACATATCAGGTTCCCTTTTTACACACCTCAGTCGGTGGCATACAAATGGAATCTTAAAAGAAGAGAATAATTTTATTGAATGATTTTTTGTAATCTGTAATCTTTCATAATGACCTTCCCCGTGTTTACCTCTTTCATAACAGATTTACTACCAGACCACCGACCGTCACATTGAGCATCTAAGTTTGCAACTGTTCCTGGCAGGATTTTGGGGTAAGGAGATCGCACAACCTCAGGCTTATTCCTTAAGCATTTTGACGCATCTGATCTACAATAGTTTGCGAGATGAATATAAATATTGTAAACTAGAAAATATTTTTTACTTAGAAGACTTACTGGAAGAATTCGTTCATAAATTTCAACGAACAGGTAGACCAACTTTTTTGATTATCTGAGATACGGTTATAACTCATAATGAAATCATCTTCAGATGAATATTCTTTGCACATAGGGTGAAAGTCATGAAAGGCGCCAAATCTGTGAATGTAAATAAAATTAGATCGTCATATTTTGTTTGACTTAATCTCGTTTTTCTGACACAGCCTCAGTACTTACGAATGGCCTAACTCATGAACACAGCTACTCAAACCGTAAAAATTACCACTATCATAAACTATTGCAACACGCCGTGGACTACAAGTACCTCCTCTGACTGCGATGCCTAAAAAAAGTATGGTACATTTATGCATAATATGTCTCGAAATGACAGAGCAACTGTTGATTCATGTTTTATCAAAATTTACCAGTGTTTAACCAGTTCTTTTTATTTGTTGGCGGATAATCGGTGAGAGTGTAACTATAACCATGACAATTATTTGAGATTATAATCAATATCTTTTCATATGAAAAAATTTCAAAAATACTCAAATTCATATCACTAATTTCACTAACCTGGTCAGAGTTACTGCTACGTCGTAAGAATCTTTCGAAAAATATTTGTCTTTTTGAAATGTCCGAGCTAGTGATTCTAAGGCCTGTCTAAAATACAGCTCCGTACCGTTTACATACCTCGAATAATGATCAGCAGATGATTCCTAAACAAAAATAAAATATCTTTGTTTGTTGAAATATAATAATTTCATTTTTATGAATACAGTTTGATGAGATGTACCTGTGATATCACAATACCAGCAATATTCAGTCGAATCTCAGGATTTTCAAAAGTTCTAAATGTCAAGTCAACCCCATTCCAGAAGATAGCTTGATACTTGATAAACTCATCCAGATCTCCGCCGATTTTTCTGCAATTTATTCAATATTCGAATTAAGAATGTTTTTACAAATCAAATATAAGCAATGCTAAGTACTCACTTAAAATACTCGTAATCGGCAACAACTAAAATTTCAGGATACAAACGGTCCATTTTGGAGGCACTGACAGTGTTTGGGGAATTGTCAGACCTGCGAATACGGGCTTGAAGATCAGTTTTATTCAAACGAAGATATTCTAACGGGCGATTTTCTGAGTTTCTTTCTTTGGTATCTTTCATTTTTATGAGAACGTGGTCCGCAGCAAAAATTTCATCATCTTTTGGAATCAACGAATCTTTGACGCTACGTTTGTTCCGAACTGATGACTTTATGTTTTCAGGCAAAGGACGAATCATGTAATTTCCAATTGTACCATGCTATAAGAAAGTCAAAAATAGCAAAGTTTCGTTCTACTAGTGATGAGACAAATTCAAATTTTGAAGGTTGAAATTTAGATTTAAAATTTTAACGGATAACACTAACCATAAGATGTCCGTTTTCAGTTTCCTCAACTAACAACGCAGCCCTTTTTGATAAGTCGTGGTAAATTTTGAACTTTAAACGCTAAAACAAAATTATATGATTGTTATATGATTGTTCCATGGATTTTTCTCTTGACTTTTATGAAAGTGTTTTAAATAGATAGTCAGATTGAAATTAACCAGTAACTCACATGTGAGTAGGGTTCATAATTTTCATCATTATATAGTAAAATAACTGGAGTATCGCTACCAAACAAATAATTTTCGTTTGGTTCTAAATACAATTCCATGTCTTTCTGAAAAGCGCGAATGCGCATTTTTGGTGTACTCCTCTTGTGTAACGTGTGAACTACCGAAACGACTTCATAGTCCGTATTAGATTCATCATTCAAATAAGCTGCAGTTTCAGCCGACGACATAAAATTGATCTGCAAAATAATACAAATGAATTTTCGCTCGATCGATAGAACAAAATCCACGATTGAATTAACATATTTTTCACAGCGATACCTGTTGACAGCTGATCAAAGATATCCACGCAAATAAAAACAATACTTTAATTGTCGCCATCGTGAAATCTGAAATAAAACATCATCGTCTCATTATTTGAATTACGAACATGCAAGCAAATCATGTATGTAGGAATTAAGATCGAGATAATCAATAGAATAGTTTTGTCACTTACTCTGACAGACGAAATCACTTTAACGAGTACTGTGTCGCCGAAAACTGTCACTTTTATATCAATCATTTTACCAGTATAAAAAAATCTAAGTCTAAAATAATTAGAACTTAATGAGCATATTGAAAATAGAATATCAAACATTCATTTAGCAATAGTTCCACGGACACGTTCAAATGTAGTGGAAGGTGTTTAGGATTATATTATATTATATTTGTCAGATTCAAAATCAAAATAAAAATATCGTATAACAATTTAACCTTCGCTTGGCCCAAAGACAATCACCTGTTTAATCATCAATTGTCGCAAACGTAAACAGTTTTTTACGTCAAAAATGTAAAAAAAATATTATTTATAGCAAAAGTTTATCAATCCTAAACATAACCGATGTTCCCTAAACGGATACGAAGTGACTCATCGTTATTCACGAAAGTCGGTTCCGATAATCCGAGCGACGCAATGGTTACGGCCCGTAAACGTACGCTCACAGCGAAAGCGAACTCAAAGTAGGTAAACCACGAGGAGAATGCAAATGTCACGCCGATGATATCCCTGCGAAAGCACATTGTAACTGCACTACTGCTCCCCGTCGATGTTAACCTTTCGCACAAGATCATTGAATATCAGCGTGCATTTATTTCACGCAAATTTATGGCCGCGCGCTGTGTCGGGCGCAATTTTTTCAAAAGTTACGTAAGTAGCTCGAAAATGAACGGCTCCGAACCACGCGTTTTGTCTCGCTACGAAAATCCGCCAATACCCCAAAGCAGCCAGCAATTTTCTTTGTCTTATTTTGAGTCGTCGCATTGTCTCCTTTGCTCGTTAGACCGCATTGTTTCCACTCCTCACTTACCGTCTCAATTGAGATCAAAATTTGTCCCATCTTCTTTCAATCTTCTTCTCTTTCTTTTTCATTAAAAAATGAAACCCCATTTTTGCTCAATTTTCTTCTGATTTATGATTAAGATTCGGTACGTGAATTGTAGCGGCTGTGTTTTTGACCTTTTTTTTGTCACTTTTTAACTGGGCTTTCAACTATGCAGATTTATTCCTGCACGGATAGTTGTACGAAATAATGACACTGGGTCTTAGAAAGTGTCTTAGGAGCCGCATTAGAAAGTACGGTAGAGGTGACGAACACACGTATCGTTCCTGAATGCACGGATTACAGGCCGTTCTCTTGTCGATTTTGTAAGGTCAATCGTACACGGTTCATTACGCCCCGCGATCAACCTTTATTTCGCACACGAGAAACCTCGGCACGAATTCCCAGAGGTTGCCAATTTGAGAACACAATGTTTCGCGTACACCAGTTACAATTGCGCCTAACTTTATAATTGCGCGCATATTTGCAAAACCCGAACGTGAACTTTGTGTTTCAAGGGGAGAACAAAATGTTGCGTAAACGCTGGAACGCACCTTTCGATCAACTCATTCGTTGAATCGAACTTCAATTAAGTGCAAAAGTGTTCGATTAATTGAGTTATGAACACAAATTACAGGCAGAATGTTATGTTCGAATTGTATAATGTCTTTAACTTTTTCCCCCTTTTTTTTAATCGAAAATTAAACGGCAATTCAGATCAAACAGTTTGGGAGAAAAAGTGAAAATTGAATAAACACGATCTACTAAATTTGCGACTAAATCTGCCCATTCAGATGTAACCCGAGCCTGGAGAAAATAAACGATCGTTCGATAAGCATAAAATCTCATTACATCTTAATTACAGCGCAGCTCGGCTGTCATCGGTTTTCGATACTGAATGATTCGTCACGAGAACAGGCAATAAACATTTTTTTCGGCCCGCCGTTCGGGTTACAGCATTTTATTGTGTTGTCGAAGAGAGTGATAAGGATCTGACGATTTTCTCCAAATGCGCCCGCGCGATACGCGGTTCAACTGAAAAACGAAAGCAGATTTGTTAACGCGCCATTCCCACGATAGCCGCGGTCTAATGCTAGGGACAGGTTGATATTGCACCGCCAGATTTCTCACCTGGCGCGTACTCTGTTTGTTCGGCCACATAATGTGTAACAACGTTGCGCAAAGTCCTCTAAATCACTGCGAAATTCACTCGCGATGCAAAATTAGCTAGACGATATTGAATCTGTCCGCACTTGTTGCTTCGAAAATGCCAACGAAAGTTTTCAATCGACTAAATTTCAGACAAAAATTCTAATTGAACAACTCATTTTATTGAAACGAAATTTGCAAAGTTCGAGAAATAAACGAAAGATAAAGTTGTTTGAAAAAATCAAATAAGACTTACTTGGTTCGGACAGGACGTCGCTGAATAATAATATCACATAAATCAGTCGAAAAGCCCACGTGACGGTTGTCCGTTCCTGAAACAAAGGTGAAAAAACGTTTTCATTAGTTTCATTAGCAGATCAACGACGCCTGTAATTGATTTCGTGTGATTATATTAGCGCTAATTTTTCTTTGCCATTGTGCCATTCAGTTCTGGGAGCGACCTCGAGTTCGACTTGAAAGATCACTGAGCACAATGCCACTGTGTGTTTTTTTTTCTCGAACAATTAGACCGTTGGTTCGTATTGATGGTTCCGCTCGGAGATTAACTCATGCGTTTAAAAAAAGTCGGAGTGTATCTTTGGGGTTGAAAGTGAATTCTGCGAAATTGTTTTGAAAGTTAATGGGGTTATTGTAAGGAAACGGAGCTCGTTTGCTTCATTTTTGTATTACAAAATCGTAAGACAAGTGAATTCCACTTGCATTTATTTGTGTAATCAACTTGCCAAAGATGGTAGCAAAATTCGTTTTCCCTAGATTTGAAAAATTCAACCGTGCGAATGTTTTGCAGCGTAATTGGAACTTAACTAATGTTCGAAAATTTCAATGAATTATAAATCACGTTTACACCAACTCGACTGCAATTTTAATTCGAGTTGTAATTTGAGTTAAACGTTGTTCAATCATTTTACAACTTGTCGTCGAAGGCACGAGACGACAAAAAATCCTCATCGAAACGTGCACCTCCATTTGCATTCAAAATTTTTTAATATGCAAAACGTTTACCCACGATCAGGCTGCGACACAATTTGATATGCGCAATTTTGCTTATATACGTTTTAATCTTAATCAGAGATAGGCACACGTCGTTGTGCAACCTTATAGTCTGGTTTTCTTTTCAAATCACATTTTTTTCAATCAATTCCCAAAGATAACGCCGCTATTAATAAATTTAAATCAACATTTATTTTTGTTTCCCTTTCAAAAGACTCTCACGAAACAAAGCCATCCAAGCAAACAAAAAAAAACCGAATAGAAATAACAAAAATAACAAAGCAATTCAATAAAAAAAGGCTAAAATTGATTTCTTCAAATCGAGGGGAATTGCGGTTTTGTATTTTGCATCAGGAAGGATTCAGCGATTACGCATCTCGGCGACTTTCTGCGACAATCTCGAACGTTATGTTAATACTCGCCTGGCCATAATGAGACTAAAGTTTTGAGAAGCAAAAAAAAGGTGGAGGAAACAATGTTATCGAAGTATTTCCATCGGCAGATGCGCCTCGCGGGCGTTTCTCACCTCGCGACCACACAATGCACACGCTGATAGCACCGCCGAGGCTTAAAGTCAATCTGCGATTTTTTAATTTTCCATGCACGCATGCCACGAAGCTTCGACACGACTCGAAACAACTGCGCCCAAGTAGTGTGCGCCGAGAATGTCAGACGTGTGGACGTATTCATGAATTATGTTGCAGCCTATGCTAAACCACTCGAAAGAATGCCTCATGATTGCGCTTCCTTAATGATCTCAGCGCAAATTCGAATGATCAATCAATCATCCAATACTTTTTTAAAACTTTTTTCTAACTGAAATTCGAAAAAATTAATAATTAAAAATGCTGCGAAAGAGAGTTTTACTGTAAGAGTTTTTTAATTGACAACTGTTGCAATTTCCCACGTGTTTTGCAAGAGATGAAAAAAAAGCAGGATTTTAGTACTAAATTAAAATTAGTTGTGATTTTTATCAGTTTATGACAAGGTATCGATTAGGAATTGATGTTGACTTTGCGAGGTAATTTGTAAATATTTATTAATCAGCCGTCGGCGATTAGGTGGAACGAAAAAGTCGAATGGACTGGCACAAACGGTAATCACCGGTCGGAGTACATAAAAAATGAAAGGCCTGGGAGTTAATGTACAAGTGAACCGCGGTTAGATAAGCGCGGATATATGACCGAAATTGACTCAATGTAAATTTTCGACAAATTGCGGAATCCGAAGACGCTCGTTAAAAATAATATGTGGACGTCCGGAGGAGGTTAACGATAATGCACCGCGGCGATATTAACCCCGGTTGCGCGTTTGCGAGCGATCTTGGAACGGCGATAATTGGATCAATTAGCAGAAAACTATTAATTCAGTCGCGTTAACGATCGGCGATTTGCAATCGAGGATCGATCGCCGGCCATAAACAGACGAAACGAAATCGGACTGGATGCGTGCTTTTGCGAACCACACGTACGTGGAAAAGGGAAACGTGTTTTCGTGTCGTGGCTCTCTTTGCGAATAGGACGTTGATCCGCCGAGGACTTCCTGTTAATGAATCGCACCTGACGCTCCGACAGCCTTCGTGCGAAGTTTTAGCAGGAATGTCGTTTCGTGCACACGTGGGCGAAAATCTAAAACGACAACTTCCATCGCCTTTCATAATCCGCGATGAAAAATTGTGCCTTTCTTTTATTAATTCTTTTTTTAAAAAGGCACTTATTTATGGTCGATATCAAGATACAGAGCCTATCGATCGCGTGACTTGATTTTTCAAGGGACCATCTTGATATTAACGACGCCCGATTGCAAACTGCGTGGGCGATGACTGAACCGAGCATAATTTTCATATGATTTATACCCACTGCGAACGAATTATTGGACGTTTTTTAATTGCAGCGAAATTTCGTTTCGATTGAACATCGATTAAAACGACGGGCCATTTTTACAGGAACGGTTTGTTGCGTGTCCTGACAATCAAAGATGAATTTTTTGGTTGGAATGTTTTTTTTTCTTCCAAGATGAAAAATTAATGTCCCGCGGTTAATTATGTGGAATGAAGAAATTGTTGATGTGAGATAATGCGAAATAAATACTAATGAAATGTGTTTTAATTATGCGGTTTGGTAATACAATTAGGGTTGATGGCAGACAGACATGAAACGAAAAGAAGTAAAAAAAAAATCAAGAAAATGCAACAAGGTAGATTCTCTTTTTCGAACTTTTGTAATTGCAACGTTGTAAATCACAGTTTTTTATGATTTTTTGTAATTTTTTTCTTTCCAAACTGTTTATGACTTGAGGGTATTCAAAGAAATGTTGAAATAACCTCGACGTCATAATTTAGAAGCTTTATTAGTTAATTGCAAAAATTTCTGTTTGACAAGGATATCGGTATCGGAAATAACGATTCAATTCAATCAGCCAAACAACGTTACGTGGCAATTAAATTTTATGGCATCTTCATAAACTGCCAACATCAAATAGTTTCGTAATAATCAATTCGATAACTAGCTCGCAGCATCTACGTCTACGTGTTGATAAACTGTATTTTATTAGTTCATATGTTTGTAACAACGAGACATTGCAAAACGTATTTTTTTCTTTAAATCAAATTATCTCAATATTTTAAGGTAGCTTATCTCAAGGTACTCGAAATGTTTGTTTGTTCAAAAGAAGATGAAAAAACATAGTACAAGTGAAATGAAACATCGTCCATTCAGCGTTTTGATGAGTGGAAAAAAATGAGAATGGCTTTTTTTTGTCATACAACTAGAGTGAATCTGATTTGATTGCGTCAGGAGAGGCGAATCAGAATTCAAAGAGCGCGGTTCCCCGTTGGCACAGTGAAGTTTTTTCTTCGTTTGGATTCGACGGCTAATTGGTCATACGAATTAATTGGTTTAGAATCATTTTCTGCAATCCCATTGCCGACTCGAACGAGCTGGACTAAAATGGTTCTAATCGTTTTAGCAAATTTCTGCAAAAACATAACAGTTAAAATACAATTACATGGTTCAAAGAAGCGGCCGAACGAGCGACACAAAAAAAACACCTCGCGGCTTTTTGTTCGAGCGTTTTCGCAATCGCTGCAAAATCCATCTGATTATTTCGTTCGATTCATCCATACAAATTTTGTATCTCGTTGAATACATTTACACGGACGAAATTTGCAAGATTCGTTTTGACGTGAACGTAACTCTGCAATTCAACCTCTCCCGTTTGTACTTTATAAATAGCAACGTGGAACAAAACGTAACTGCCCTCGGAGTCTGCGATTCTATTCCAATCGATAAATTCGCTCGATTCTTCGGAACTATTATGTAATGGTTGACGATAGTTGCGTTCGCGAACATGGCATCGGCGACTGGTACTTTTAACTTGACACACATGAACGCATTTCTCCGACAGACAAAGTTCGTTTGAACCAACTCGCTGCTCTAGCGGTTCGTTGGTACTGCAATGTTAATGCACGGCGCCGTCGTGCGAGGATGCACCTGCCCTTGACCACCGAGTGCGAAACCCAGTCCCTTCATTCGTTTCGAATGCTAACGTTCAATATCAAGCGCGAGCATCGCGTGGGTTCCACCGTACGTGTGAATCGAGATCACACATCGAAGCAATTCAGTCTCCAGGTCGACAACCCTGCAAAAATCGATTTTTTCAAAGTTCAACCATTGATTCAAAAGAACGGTGGTTTTTTACCATCACCCGGATGGGAATGATAAAATGACATTTTTGTTTTGGAAAGAAACGGAGACAAAGTTGACGAGAAATTTGAAGCCGTTTTTATGGATCCTCTCAGCCCCAATGGGCGCCAATTATGAAAATTTGTAAATCGTTGAAGATGGCTCATTTTGGAGTGAAACAAAAATGTGCAATAAAATTGTAATCAGATTCTTTTTGAGACGAATTTTTGAAATCTGATAAACGACGAAAAAGTGTAGTTTGAACATCAACCCATGAATAAAAATGGCGTTACAAATATAACGATGTGATTTAATGAGAGTGCCTGGTCAAGATTACAGTGACGCATCTGAATATGACGTTCAACAGATAACGACAGTGCGAAAGCAGAAAAGTGACATAAACTTTGCTTATTACTCGATTTGATAACACTGTATTGCGCGCGATAATGACATTTGCGCGGAGTTTCTATCAACGGAGGAAGTACGCGAGGCATCGAAAACGGCCGGACAGAATGGCAATAATTTCAGCGATCGTTAGTCTTTAAATCTTCGAATCGACGATCGCTGATATCATCTTCGTTCGCATGTTTGCAAAGCCACTTATACCACTGCGAGTGGTATCGATGGCTCCGCGTCAAAAGTGAGGAAGAAATTGTAATTATTTATGACTCATTACAATGCCCGGCTGCGTCTCGCTGAATCGCACGATCGAAACCGATAAGATTCCTCGCAAGATTTATCGATTTCCTTCGGCCATCTACGATACATGTGAATCTAAAACTGACTAGGCTTTTTATTTTTCATTTCTTCCATTTCTACTATCGTTTGCACTTAATAATCCGAATCAAATCGAAACGGTCCGATTACTTTTATCTCGCGAGGTAAAAGAAAGGTAAGCAGAATTTGAAAAATAATGAAGTTTGAAAAAAAAAAAAATGTTTTAATTGTGTTCCGCAAGACCTTCGCCTTTGTCGTTCTGCGAATCGTCACGACACCGCGCATATCGTCTTACCGACTTAGAAGAAAACGAAACGCAACGTGTACTTGATTACAATTAATTGTCTTGGTCGTTTTGTAATTTGATATCGCGACAAATGCAATCTTTTCAGACCTGCTGACACGATCGGTTGAAAAAGCGTTTGACTTTTTGACGGAAACCAATTTAATTTCTATTCAAAAGTTTCGATTCAATTCGATTTCATATCAATTTGTCCAAGGTCACGTCAGATCGATTGAAAAAATAAAAAAAAAAGTGGAAAAACGCGAAAAACGCCGTTTGACTTGATTAGGAAACTCTCATCAATGTAAACAAGAAATCTAATTAAAAATGTCAATTAAAAAAGCAATCCCAGCAGCATAATTGACTTGGAAAAAAGAGGAGAAAAAAAGGGAAACTAAACAAAAAGTGTCCAAAACAATTTAGCGTAATTAGGAATATTTGCGAATTGCAGAAGGTAGCGTTATGCTCGTCGACAAATTTCGCAAAGTCTTTATGCTCGGTTATTACAACCACGTAACGCGCATAACTCATGACGTTACATCGCTAAACGCAACGGGCAGAAAATACAAAGAAACCCGGCAATATCTCATCAAGTTCTCGGCGCAGATTGCCGCGATAATGCGGCTTTTTTTCTATCCATCATAATAATCCACGAATAATAAATACTTTTGTTCGCCGAGGCATTGCTGGCATTCTGCGAGCGCGTACGAAAACACTGGATTACAGTCGCGCACTCGCCGGCTGACTTAACGCCTGCTTAGATGGTTTATGAGCTCAACAACTGAATCTGAATATGATTTATGGGACACATTCGAGGGACTTGCGTTTCATTCCAGCCGCGGCTTTTGTAGCTCGCGCTGCACCGCTGATCTCGTCTCGCTGATGCTAAGTTCGAATCAATGACCATGGCCACTGTGCGCCGCGCTTCCGCGTTTTTCTCTCCTCAGCGGTCAAACTCATTAACCAAACTACGGATTCTTACGTCAGACGAACCACCGCAGATCCTTTTTCTTTGACTCTCCGACGTTTCGGTTCAATGGAAGGAAAAAAATTGTCTCACCGCAGACCGTAATCGAGGAAACACTTGTTGCACAATTTTTCTTCTTATTTCCTCCGCTTTTTTCTTCTCTTGTTTGTGTTCACGTTTATCTTTGTCACATTTACTTAAAGTCATTTTTTTCAAGTCTGAGAAGTTTGTATTTTAGAATTGTATTCGTAAACATTCCCGGTTAGAATGTTGTTTTACAAATTCAATAAAGTGCAATTCATTTTTTTTCGGATTCAATTTGATTAGCAATAAAATCGCAACCGATTGAAATTGAGATAGAATTTACGAAAAAAAAAATCTTGACTAATCGCGAGAGAAATCGGCGAGGTTTGATTGGAAATCAATTTATTATGTAACCGCGCCGTTTATAAAATCGACGCGAACAAAAATGCTTTTTTCTCGCAAATTTATAATTGGGTGAAATTTCCATAATTGAAACGCGCGTCCGACCAATTTTGCAAGCCCTTATTAGAATCGTTGGCCAACGCCGCTAAGAAGGACACGTCTACCGATAATTACAACAGCACAAACTCTTCGTGAGATGAAATCGGTAATCTCGGATGAATCCTATGCAGTGTCGAAATTTCCAGTAGCCTGGTTCCCAGAAAAATCGATATCGAAACCGACAAAAAATCGGTACTCGTGTTAGAGCAGTCGATAAGCGAACCGATAAATTTTCGTCGGCTTAGGATTTGCACGCACGCAAATCGAACGGTGAACTATGATTTCATTAATTGCAATAATGGGATGGAAAACGTGTGGAGAGCGCTGGTGCAAAAATCAGCGGATCCATCAGAGCCGCGAGTTCGTTCAATCTCGAATGTTAACATCCATCTCGTCATGCAGCTGACTGCCGGCGCAAAGAGCTTGTGTAAACGTTTTAACACGCTAATGAGTTCTTTTCGCTATAATCACAAGGAACGATCGTTAAAAAAATTCGCCTCAAAAAAACCGTGCCTTCGAGATGAATTGTGCAGTTTTTATTTTTGATCGTATGAAAAAACACGAAATCCTTCTCGGTTGCCTTAATTCGTCTCGAGAGAATGTTAATTCAAAAGTTTTGCACGGACTCGGTGCTGTTTGTTTAATCATACAAACGTATTTAAATGGCGCCTTTTTTTGTGATGAATGTTTTCGTGACGAAAAAAGCGATGGGTTGGTTGCGATAGCCTGGTAACGGTTATGCTAAATAAATATTCATCGGGTTGCGATTACGGAAAACGTATTCGATGATGTCTAGACGGGATCCAGACGACGCTCCTAAGCATGAACAAACGTACAATGAACCTCGTTGTGCGCTTCTTTTGTCTCTATGACGATAAACTGTATAACCAAACACGAGCGATGAAACATATAATTTATACACCCAGGAAATGAATTCGTGATATTAGCATCCAACGAAACTTATTATCGTTTCTAAGTTTTACAATTTGTCTTTCAATTTGACAGTTGAACAATAACTCAAATCTCATTTCAAAATCTAGATTGTCATACTAACAAAATCATTGGGGAAAAAATGAAAAACTATAAAAATATAGTGAAAAAGTTATAAACTTTTAATGAACAAAGTTTTTAAGCAAATTTGAAACGTGAATGTTTCAATGAATTAGTTAGTATGGAGTTGGAATCGAGCGAATGGTAATTAACAATTGTTGTTTAAAAAAAGTGTTTGTTAATTAGAGGCGATATTTTTGCAAAACTCGGCAACTTTCAAATGTCACGAGTTTATAAACTAACGATCGATTTTCATTGACATTAACGTATTAACGCGTAACACCAATTAACATCGCCGGGACAAGTTACACACAGTGAGTGGCAATGGGCATTAGTCATGCCACACTCGAGGTTAGAGAGTTAGTGGACCACGCACATCACCCACTCTCGGCAGCTCGATGTGTAGAGTGATCTATAGACTAATGTAACATCACAGTACAGTGCACCCTCAAGCCCTACAATTTCGCGCACTCCTTGCATGAGTGCTTCTCGCTGTGCCAGCGCAATGGAATCACACAAATGCCAATTCAGACACTGCGTAACAATTGATTTCCATATCGCTAAAAAAAACTCGTTCCTCCATCCGTTTTTAGTTCCAACTATCCGACCATATCCTGTTAATGGAAATTCAACAGATTCGTATCAACGATTCAATGAAACCGATTTTTAAACATTTTTTTTTCAACCTAGTTAGTATAGGGTTAGTCTAATATTTCCATGGACGAAATTTGATCTTAGTTATGGTTTCAGTTTGAACTGTAGAAATTGGTTTTTGTCGATTGAAGAGTAACAAAATCGGTAGGGATCGAAAAATAGGAATGGCGTATAGAAAAAAAGGAGGAATAAATGGTGGTGGATGTTGGCACATCCGTCATGTTGAACGGCGCGATTGTCTGTGTCAGATGGAGCGCAGTCGGAACCGCGCGCAGACAATTTATCTCGGCGCCGCTCTATGAGCGACGATATTCGCTTATCGATTAAGCGCAGGACGGATTGCCGATCGGATCGAAAAACTTTCGCCGCATTCCGCGCGCGGAGTCGCGTGCGAACGTCGTCGAGACTTAATCGAATTCATCAATTAGGAATCCGACGTTTTATCGGAATTATGGCATCGGCGCTCGGCCATATTGATTGTCACCTTCTTTACATAATTGTCGGGCTCCAAAATTATGGAGACGCGCTACAAGAACGATAACCGCTGACACTCGACACTGATTTATTCGACTCGATATAATGGACTTGCGAGCGCCCTTTGAGCAGCACCTTTTTCGGCTGACAAAAATAGGACGCTCGTGACTCGCGTGCGAAAATTCGCGCGACGGATTGCTCCGCCGCGGATGCAATATCCCACGCGATCGGAAAGCTTAAAAACGAAATGCGACGCTGTTATGTCCCGGAGTTCAGTCGTGTTTATCCGAAACGCTCCGCTGCTAAGTGGAAGCTGACCGGAACGATCAACCGTATGGCGCTCGAAAAAGGACGCCCGAGTACTATCGTGCACATTCGGCGTACTTTTCGAACCGTGAAATCCGTCCGATTGTTTGATGCACGACTTTTCCAACAGTCAAGATGCATCTTAATTTACTCGTTTTTTTTCCTTCGTCCCTTTTTATCCTGACTCTAAACAAGCATAGAAAAACAAAGCCGAAAATCATTCGAATTTTTAAACTCGGACAAAAAACATTGTACCTTGTATAATATCATTTTCGCAGGTTGATTTATTAGGCGATACTTTGTTTAATCAACATTTCGTTGCATATAAGAAACCCACTCAAGGAGCACATTCGTTACACGGTACAATTTGTGAATGTCAATAACTGCGTACGAAACGTTGTGTCAATAATGTTGAAAATAATGGTCATCCATCATGACTTATTGTCTGGAGGGTTCTCGGCTAAAACCGCATAAGAATCATTCGCGAAGGTTCAATGGCACGATAAATTTATCGCTAATAGACCTTTCGCACCTAATCTACGATGGGAGCAGAGTTATACATTATAATTCAATTGGTAATTGAAAGTCGATTCGCACTCAAGGCAACGACTCGAAATGACACCGGCAAAATTAATATCACTCTGTCAGCGTATGCATTCGCGGGAAGGAAAAAATGCAAATGTCAACTGTGCCTCAAAACCTGCTGTTTATCGAGTCGCGAGCCGCCAACCTTGGCCATTGTATCTCGTGGAAAAAATTCCGAGTGAATAATTAGCACGATTTGTATATGGAATTGTTTTGAAAAGTGGGGTAACTAATCATCGTGACAGGGAGAGCAAAGTGACCGAAGTTTGCTTTCTACCTCGCGTGAGAAATGCTACCACTTGTTACGCATCAGCTTGGGATTCTCGTTACTGGTATTTTAATCTAGGCCTTAATTTGATGTCCCACTTTGAAGAGTTTTCCGAAACATCAACGGTGTCTACCAGGCATAATTATTTTACTACTTTCTTTCGGAGAGAAACAGTTTACAAAACATTTTAAGGATTGCCTTAAAGAAAATCTGAAAAAAAAACAAAGAAAAATGAAAAATTTTGTTTTTGCAAAAACAAAATTCATGAAAGACGAAAAATGTTTTTGGAAGAATCAAAAAAAAAGAAGAAAATTTGAAGATGTAAAAAACGTTGCACTCATTGTGTTGTAAAACCACGTCGAGAATTAAACTTAAATACGTCGAAAGACACTCGATGCAATATGCATTACGTCTTTTTTACGAATCCGCTCTGGATTATTCAGCGGATGCATGCGCGCCGAGCCTACAAAACGCATCCATCCCGATTGGACGAGCAGAAACTATAATCGCACTGAAAACAAGTTCCAGCCTCTTGCAGTTTAATTTCTCAAACTTATGTACTCTCGCCGATATCTTTATTAGCCGCACCGCTGCGATTTCCTGCAAGCGTAGGCAGGACGCGTAACTCTGTGCTAATATTTCGCGTCACTTTATTACCGTTTGTCGTATTTTTATCTCTGTTTTCTGCGATGCACAAAAGTTGCGGTTTTACCAGCCGCAGTTTAACCGTCAATTCATAAAAACTCCTACGAGAAAAACAAATTTTTTTTTTTTTGATTGGCCAGAAAAAAAAGAAGAAATCGGTTTTATGAATTTCATAAATTTGGAAACTTTGGAAACGTTTGTTTTTTGAGATCAGAGATGAACGATTAATCAGATTGCTTTTAACCAGAAAGTGAGGAAAAAGTGACTAAGTGAGTCACTTAAGATGGCATAAATTAGAATAACCTGGCTTATTCTGAGGGCGCTTTTTTCTGTTTAAGAATGAAAACGAGGACGATAACAGTATTTCTACGTGTTTAATCATCATCGCAGCTTGACTTAATTAGCGCGATAAGCATCGTGCCCGGTTGAAGGAAAAATTTTTTGGCTGCTCGACTGTAAATCCACGTCAACGTCCAGTTAAAAAGCTGATCATTTTTTTTCGTTAAGCCAGATAAAAAGCGCTGATTTAGATTTAATCCACTGAATCCGGAGTTTGCATAGTGTATACAAATCGCAGAGACATTCTGGTCCGTTATTTAATTCAGCCTCGCTTAATGCACCAACGATCGGAAAATTGTAAAGATGAGACTCACGCAAAAACGGTTGAAACAAGTTCGCAGTTAAACGATCGATTTATGCACTTTGCAAACGCTTTTTGTTAAACAATTTCTTCGCCGACTTTGTTTATTCATGTGTAAATCAATTTTTGCAATCACGAAACCGATCGATAAGAACAAATTCGAAAAAAATTGGCGCCCAACGTGGGGCCTCAAACTGAAAACATTTTTTTTTAATTTGCAGGCGAAATCCGGTTAGCGAAAGGAAAAAATTGAAAGTATCAGTTGATTAATCTGCAACCGTCGAACGTGTCACCAAATTTCATTACGTAAACGTTTAATATATTTTACGAATTGGAAAGTCCCACGAGAGGAACACCGAGCAATATTGAAAGCCGAGCGATATGTCGCGGATAATTTCAACGATAGGATTGTACGCTTCGGTTGACACCGGATGAAAAAAAAAAACGTTTCGCTGATTGTTCTAATCTCACGAACTGTGCTTTGGCTTACATGCAATTTTGTTCCGAAATTGCCCGACGGCCTACATACACAACTGCATTTTATTTCGCAGTTATGAAACGTCGTCCGACCGCAGTGCCGAGTCTCCGAAAAGCCACAGAGATCGCCTGATCGCAGGATATCAGACTTAGCGCACCTCGCAGCGAGTAAATACAAACGCACGATCTCGTCTGCAATTACCAGTTTGTTCTCGAAAGATGATACGCGATTGTCCGCTCGTAATATCCGGCTTCAGTTGCAAACACTCTGCTGAACCGAAAAACCAAAATTACACCTCGAAATTAAGATTTCAACGTCAAAAGTTTTACTATTTCTTAAATTTCATCCCACATGTATTTCTTTTTAGTTTTTGTTTCATTTTTTATATTTTTCCCCCTTTTTTAAAAGTTGGAACAGTTTTCATATTTTCATGCATAATGAGTTTTTGCGGAGTAAAAGTGGAATTTTTTTCATTCAATTTGAAGTGACTTTCTTTGACAAACGCGAAGATGATTTTCACTGACATTTTTGTTCGGAGGTGGAGGGAAGAAAAAAGTCACCGAGCGTTTTAATAAAGGAAACGATTAGAGAAAATTGTTATATAAAGATGAGCTGAGGAGGATCAGTTTGCACGGGATACTTACGGGCAACACAAAAAAGACCGGATGAGGGGCAACGAACTCATGCGAGCAAATGAAAATCTATAAGAAATTACGCTAATTGGAGTGACGTGATGAATTGTGTATGATTTTATGGAACATAATCGCGTGGGATCGACGAAAATGCAGATACAGGCGTGAAATTGATACGAAATCGCAACCCGAACGAGGCAAAATGAAAGTAAAATCGATATCTCATCAATTTTTACATCTCATCTGGTTCGGTAAACCAAACTCAAACAGTCGCTGTTTTTTCATCTCATTTTATTAACCATCCCCATTGCTTTTTCATCGTTATTTACATTTTTTCCACACGTTTTGGTTGTTTATTTTGTATGTCAAATTTTTCTATCTACTGTTTTTGTTTTTTTTTTTTCGCAACCTCGTTTAACCATTCAACGTTCAAGTTTGCTTTTTTTGGTCGACTGATTTATATGCACAAAAATAAATATAAAAACGATTCACTGAATAGGACAATGTATGGTAAGCTGCGAAGCTATTGATTGTACAAACTCGAAACTGGTTTGTACGTGCTCGCGAGACACATGTAAGTAAGATGACAAGACTGCGAGAGCATATGGTTTAAATATAGAATGCGAAAGAGGATCCTGAAAGTCATCACGGTTGAGTCACAAATACTAAGGTGACAATTAAGACGTTTCAGTTGATACGTCCAGGAAGCTTTGCTGAATAATTGCACCCGACTTGTACGGTTATTTTTAAATCGATTGTCAGCCTTCTTCCTACAAGTTCATTCTAGTGTGCAATTCATTGCTACTTTTATATCCTGCCAGATGAAAATATCCAAACTCGTTTTTAAACTACAAACAAACGGAAATGAAAATAAAAATTACCATAACAATTATTTAACAACATTCTTGGAAAAAAAAGCTTTTGAATTAAATTTTTGTATTTCGAATTGAAAAACTGTTCATATTTTGTTTTGTTATTCAAGAGCGATTAGAAAAAAGTGTTATCTAAGAGAAAGCAGCGAGTTTTGAATTTGCAATCGTTTGACAAGTGATTGGCAGTGGTATTAGAGTGTCATTACGTTTAATTTGGTCGGTCGAAAAAGCCGCAACCTGCTTCTGATATTTTGATAGCCGAGTTCACAAAGCATCAGAGAGAGGATCGGTAAAAGAATTAGTATTCGCGAATTCGGTACCGTTATGCGGAACGTCGTCGCGAGTACCATTTCAAATTTATATGATCATGACCGCACATTGTGCATAATCAAGCCACGCTCGCCGCTCACATCATTCATCTCGCGGGATCTAACAGGCGCATCAAACGTGTGGAGCCACGCTTTGCACCTGTGCCGGGCCAAAATGTTAACTCAAGTTTAACCGCTGCTATCATTGACGTTCGTTTCTCGCCGCATCTCGCAAAATCCGACGTGTATTCAAGTCCGGAAAAATAATTACACTTTTTAAAATTCCAGTTAGTTCTACTGTTGAAAATTTGTTTCACTCTGAAAACAAAAATCGTACAAATTCCAGTTTTGTTATTTTTCGTTTTTATAGAGAATGCATTTTCATGAAATCATAAATATACAGCATGACATAAAAACGAACACGTCCGCATTTTGAATTATTATTTCAATTTCATTATATCCTGTGCAGAAAATTCGTTCAACTTTCAGTCTCGTTTTATTATGTGCGACACATAATAACAAATTCGTTTAGATTTATTGTGGACTCGAAGACGCAAGAGAGTTTATTTGTATCCGAGTTTTATTTGCTGTTTTAAACTTGTACGGTTTTGATCAGAAGAGAATTGGCAGTTAAAAAAACATGTGCCAGGAGAAGAAGTCGTACCGTTTGCTCTGATACACAAAAAGCAGTTGGCCGAATCGATGACTTTCATATTATAACGCACGTGAAATCAAACTCGAACTTTTCATTTATACAATTCAGCCGGAAGTAAACAGATTCGTCACATTTTATATGCATTTAGCCTGCGAATCTACATATTCATGAGTCTGTTTATCTATGTATACGTCTGAATGTAAATACGTCGGAGCAAATCTAAGGGCCTTTTTTTCGTACATAAATCTTGAGAATATTAATTCGGAGCACCAACTTGACACTACGAGAAATGGTAATCAAACTTGACGAGCTTGGAAATTAAAGTTTTCTCTTAAATAACAATTCTTTTTCGTTTTCTTAACTTTTTTTAAACTTTTCAATTTGTTTGAATACGTTTTAAAACTGAACTCCAATTTGAAATTTGCAAATTTCCTTCGACCAATTTCGAAGGATGTTGTTTTTGTTAAAAAATTGATAAGTTGAAAAAAAAATTTTTTTTCAAAGTTGGAAAGTTTGTGTTTGCACGTCGGTAGTGTGGTGACTGACTTTATCAAAGCATCGAGCAAACCACTGTGCGCGTTCTTGAAAATTTCGCTGAATGTCTCATCAAACAGACGAAACCTTGATTGCCGCTTGTCTCTGCGAGCATTCGGTGAGTACAATCTCTCTGCGATGTCCATTCGCTATATTTGACAGCTAATACAATAACGCCGCACTCGAGTTGCTCGTCCGACAATATTTTCCAACTCCTCACCAGACTCTAGCGCGTTTCTCCACGCCATTCCTGCGCATGCGCCAACCTAATGACGTATCTCAGTTTAAAAGTTGCAACAAAAATCCAATCATTTTTATACTTCATTTCCTCCTAAAAAAATGTCACTCAAAAAATCAATATAGTCATTACTAATAATTGCATGAATTGAAAATCAAAAAATTAAACTGCAAAAAAGAGGGAACAAAATTGCAAAATGATTTCTAACGAAAACTGTGATCGACAACATGTGCGCTTAATGGCATATAATTAGCGACAGGGCTCGACAACTAAACACACATTTTTCTTCACGAGTTACCGTTTCATATCTGTAATTATCAAAATTTAACGTGGCGTAATGACCAGGTTGGCCGACGCGCTTATAATCATTCAGTTTCTGCGGCCACTTTTTGTCCACTTATTTTTACTTTGTTGACGTTTCATTTTGATTGGTTTTTTTTTCGTCGTGAACTTGACAGAGCCATAATTTGGGTAAAATTTCATTCCAGGATGACATTCAGAAAAGGACTGCTGAGCGGCCGGTGGTTGAAGACTCGCGCTGACCAACGGAAACCAAAAGCCTCAGAAGTGAGTGAAAATTGAATAGTGCCGATGCGCGTGACGAGAGCGAGTAATTGTTGGGTCCGTTTTAATAGGTCCTGACGTGTTATTTGTCGCAATCAAAGGAACCCCCCTGGACGTCGTACTTCGTGCGCTACGCCGACGTGCTGAACGATCAGAAAGGAATGTCGCACTTCAATTGGCCCGTAGGAAGCAGTAACTATCATGTCCTTAGGACCGGTTGCTTTCCTTACATCAAGTACCACTGCTCGAAAAGGCCCAAGCAGGACCTTAGCTTCGAAGATCGCTTTTTCAAGGCTATCAAGATTATTAACCTTGGTAACTCCCTCCATTTTGGAATCTTACAGTCATACGCTTTTGTTACCACTTTCAATCAGACAGTACTCTTTATTAAATTAACTTTATCCTTTTAACAATTTCGTTTTTGTCGTAAAAACAAAATAATTTATGATTAAAAATCTATTATCAATATTGGTAGATGAGCAGTTTGATATTACAATTTTGTTCTGTGGTTAAAATGAAATTTTCGTTGGTTCCAGGCATCCCCACATTAATGTACGGGTTAGCAGCGACTCAACTAATAACACACTCGGAAATTGTGAAGACCCCTTCTGGTGACGTCACTATTTATTTTTGGATGCCAGAAAACAAGTCGATGCTTCATTGAGACATTAGCTTGTAATTATTGGGTCTTGTAAATATACACTGTTGTAATGTTGTTTACCCCTGGGCATTTTTATTGGAGGGTGGGATTCTCAATTGGAGCCGCATCTGAAATAAATCGTCCTGCTCTTATGACATCACGAAGATTGCAGTTGAGAACATTTTAATACATCATCGGCACTCGATAGCATCGGTCGCAACCAATCCGCAATTGAATTACAAAATTTATGATCGTGCCTGCTCGATCTTGATGCATAATAATTTGTATTTATAATTGTGGACACGACGAACGATCACTGAGCTGTGGTAAGGGTCGAGGTTGGGAGCTCTGATGGTCCTAACGGATTTGCGTTTTTGTTCCTGTTTGCGCGACAGTAACTGAGTGTGGGTTTGGCTCTGTAACTCCCTGATCAGTTGATAAAACTCGAGTTTGCACTTTCCAATCTTTTGTTACTTTGGATCAATTTTCATTCTTTTCCACTTTTTTTAAAATAGACTTTTTTAAAATGGACTTTGAAAAACAGTGCCGATTCATCGAACAGATTGTTTAAACATATTTGTTACCGAAAAATGTACCAACAGAATGTCAAAACTTTCATCGAGCAAGATAACGAATCATGAAAAGCGTCGTTTGCAACCTCTGCGAATTTTAATTTCCAGCCAATCTAAATCGTGCACCTGCTGATATGTAAATAACTCTTGTTCGGATACAATTTTCTGCGATTGTGATTTTTTTTCGACTGGAACGCTTGTGCAACAATTTTCTAACTTTGCAAAGTTCGCCAGCGCCCATAGGTGTCGCTAACGTAACGATTAATATTACAAAACCGACCAGGCCGAACACCGGTTCTGTATCTCGCACTGCATCGTCACGCGTTTAGTTAGTACGGTGTAAATTAAAACATTCAATCAGCTGCTTTCACCGGGCTTTCAATTGGTGTCATGACTTTCCCGTGAATTGGCATGTCAAAGTAATTTTTTTTTTCTTACGACTCATCATTTTCAATGGTACTCGAGGAATGCGTCATTTGAGAGAAAGAAATAAAAAAAAACGGTTAACAAGCCCGGCTTACAAACTGTGCGTATCAAATTTACATTTTCATGACCGTCAAGCGATTGTCACAATTTGTTTCAAAATGGTCAGTGTCAGTTTCTCTCGGACGGTTTTTTGTCGCGAGGAAAAATGGGAAAAAAGAAAAACCGGCACGCGCATTTTTTCGCAGAAACTGTCGTTACAAGTTTATCCGACGGTTTAATTGAATTACAGCGACTTACGAGTGGCTAATTAACTTTATAATTACCGCTGTTACATTTTCGCAAACGAGCAACCGTCTCGGGCTAATTTATTCGCGACACCTACGCGGTATAATCGCGCTCGCAGATCGTTGTGCATCCGATGCAAGTCGATCCGCGATAGCTTAGTCAAATAGTCGCGCGCTCCACCAACGGACAGCTGCTTTGCATGTCAAACTTGTTCTACCACTCATTTCGTTCTTGTTCCGTCGTACGCATTCAATCCGAGATTGAAAAACCAGCCATTTTTCACGACAAATAAAGAAAAAGCATGAAAAATTGTGCACATTTATCTTTACCTCGTTCGCATTCTTGCAAACAAACAATTTTTCGTTTATTTATTTTCCCCTCCCGTTTCACCTTCAAAGGTGAAAAAAGAAATGTTTCCACACGAAAAAACGCCAGTTGGAAATCGTAAAGTGTTTTTTTATTGTTTTGGTAAATTGCTCTAATCAACTTAGCAGTGCGAGAGGATTTTTCGACAGAAATTCTTCGCAAATAGTTTGTAATTAGTGAAAGTTAAATTGTTCGCTTGTTTTCGTTATCGTTTGTTGTGCATTTAATTGATATGAAAAGTATCGATTGACAACAAAAAAATGTCATAATTGGAGCAGTCCAGATACAATGTTGGTCCGCACTAACAGGAACGATAAATTTAACAAGATAACGTCCGTCAGATGAAATATGTAAAGACACCGATGTGATGTATTATCCATCTTATTAAATTCTACGTTAATGAGTCCTTGCAGACTGATTTTTTTTCGCCAAATACATTTATATAATTTATTCAAAACGTTTCATTTTAGAGATACCAACACGTTGACTTGGCAAGTTTTTTATAACAAAAGAAACCAAGTGAAATGGAAGATTCACACGATTAACTGTTACAATCCATTCGTCGGGAAACATTTGGGAAGCGACTTTTGAAAATAACCGGTAATGCGATAGCTCGAGGTAAACCACCATGGCTGTTGAAGCGCTGTTAATGTTCCTCGTTCTTGCATTAACAGCAATCGGTTTGACGCAGGCTGCGTTATCTTCATTGGTAGTTGAGCCGGGATTAAATTAGAACCGGAGGAATTGGCCTCGTGAAAGTCGGCTCATTCTCTAAGGGACTTTATCTGCTTATGCAAAAGAATCCGGTTCCTCAATGGGTCTCGTGCAAAAACAATTTCCAAAGCCGATGCTTTTTGTTCGCGAAAAAAAAATCTCCGCCAAATTAAACGACTTTGCCATTCTGATTACATGTCAATTTGCCGTTCAATATCCGCCTGTTTCTAATTTTTCGTTCACGAAATTGAGAGTCAACATTTTTTTTGCAATCTACAGGTGTTACGTAAAACGGAAACAAAACGGCCCGTCTAATCGAATTACGAAGTATTCGCACCTGACCTCTTTCGGAGATAGCTTGGGAGAAAAATTGCATAACGTTGAGAATCCATCCGGCCTCATGCAGGGGGCTAATCCGACACACGATCAATTCATCAATACGACGAGTTACAAAACGCAGGGTTAACCGCTCTTCTTGTCAGTGTAATCCAAATCCTGGTACTAAGTTGTTCGGCGTCAACCAACGAGACAGGATTATGGCGAATTTCACCGATCCACTAATTAGTCCGGGGTCGCAACGTGTTTCGGTTGCGTCACTTGTCACTTTCCATCGCAAAATGTCTTTCGTTTATTTTTTTCGACAATTTTCTGCATTTTACATAAGCTAGTTGAAAAACTTTTACTAATAAGTCAAATACTCCCTATCGTTCGTTCAGATCTGCGCTTTCCATCCAAAAGCAACTTTCAGGTCCAATAACAAACGGAAACGTAAATAAAATTTGACACGACAACAATATTTTTACTTTGCGATCATTTTTGAACGTCGTTTGTTTGTTGAAGAAAATTGTTTCAATTATCGCTATTAGCAGGAGAAACTTTTGTTGATAACTTTGTTGCGGTAGAAAAAGGCGTTTTTTTCTCGATTCAGCGATTGCGTACCGTAAAACACTTGTTTTACTATGATTGAGTATTTAAGGCGTATGAATGAAACAACATTGTCTTTGAGCAGGCCAATCAGCTTCGCTAGAAAGTTCGCCGGCACATTATTGTAAATCTTATTTTAATACGCTGCGCGGACAAAAGTTGACCGTGATAATGGTTGTTACAGGAAATGATTGATGGGGTAATAGGGTTTTCATTATTCATAAATTACGAGCCGCGATTTTATTTATTCGCTTGTTTAGCGACCCGGCGAAAAAAGTACTAAATTATTTTTCGTGCCGGGACTTTTCAACGAACAATGTGATGAGTGAAAAGCAAAGGTCAGACAAGTAGGAAGCTCAGCGCGGCACTGAACGGAGAAAAGTTGCAATCACGTAGCCGAGAAAGTCAAGTACAACATTTTTCACTTTTCTTCCCAGCTTTTTAGCCTTCCGGAATGTCGTGCGTTAAAACAGTTCAAAATGTTTAACCGACGTTCCGTTATTCGGCTGCGCTTTTTTATTTCGTTGATTCTTCGAATTCACGAAACTTTTCTAATTAACAATGCGACACGCGCAAAATAACTCGACGTGGTTTTCGTGTCAGAAAGGTGGAATTTGGCCGTGATTGTACGACAAATAATTAACCGTGAACGAAATGCTTCCATTATAAATTAGCATCTCCTCTCAGAGCGTGTAATTTCCAGGGCGAAGAAAAATATGTTTGTGTACATTGATTCGATCCAACATGTCAGTTGAGAATAACAAATTACACGAAATTAGAGTGACGTCAAATAAACGCTCTCGAATTCCAACAGAGGATCTTTTCAAACGGCTCTATCCACTCGAGATCGTAATTTATTCCGAAAAATTGTCTCCATTTACATGCCCGTTCACGTTCGCTTTGAAATTTGAACAAAATCCATCCACTTTTCGGTACGATCTTACACAAAACACACACGATGTTTAACATTATGAATCGCCCGATTATAATTCACCTTGCTTTATTAGCACACCTGGGTCTGCATGACAAAATTTCGAACCGATAGCAGTTGAACCTGTCTTTTTCTATTCTGCCTCTCTCTTTTCATTTTTTACGGACACCAAATTTTCGGGTAAGGAAAGCCCGTGGATGTAATCGTTTCGAAGTTACCGTTTCATAGCCAATGGAATATTCATGGAAATGAAATATTCCGTTCGGAATATGATTATGAGTCAAGCACCGCCAAACTTGACGATTATTTTCACAAGTCCCGTGAATTATTTACTCCGACTAAAATTAATGGGCTTTCACATCGGGATACACAACATTGTAAGCGCGTCAGAACTTTTGATTTTCCATTACGCTCGTAACTCGAACAAGTTTTACACTTATCATAAGACAATATTTCCCCTCGGATTTTGCGTCTCTCAAATTCAAACGCTGTTTTTTCACGAAATTAAACTCCGGCTCACATATTCAAACGAAAATTTAATAATTCGAAAATGTTTTCGAACCATCGACCCGACGAACCGAAATGGTTACAAGTACAACAATGTTGATTTTTGAATTGCAAATCAGCGAGCGAATCGATTCGCAAATTCAAATTAACGAAGTGCTTTTAACAAGCGCTGCTCCTTTGCCATGACAAACAAGATCCATCTTCTTTAAAATCAGCAAACTTGCGTAACAATTTGTCAGACCACTTCGAAGACACGATTGTGCTTTTAATAACCGGTATCGATGAACAATTGGCAGAAGGGAAGAGGGGGGGGGGTAAAAACTGAATCGCGTCGTTAAGCGCCATAAAACGATGTTAACCGCGCGGAAAATAAGCGGCTTTTGACATAATTAAACGCGTTTCGGCAGGTTCGCTTATTCGCGCGAGTTATTAAATTTGTATACTAGACACATCGTGATTACATCGCGAGGAGTTGATATACACGTGCGTGCATAATCGCCCGACCGAATAGCCCCGCGAGCACATCGCGTAACTAATCTAACATAGTGTCTCGAGAATTATGTGGTTACAACGTACTCGCACAGAATATGTGCGTCAACATTTTTTTTCATCTGAGATTATACCATTTTTCGCTCTCGGATATAAACGTAATCTGTTTTTTTTTTAGTTTCTTTATAATAACATTGAAATATTGAACGGAAATTACCGATCGTTTCGCACCAGCTGGTGGTTGTACATTAATTGGCGAAATTTCGTATGTTATCAAGCTTCTGATTTTGCTTAACAGTTACGGTAATTCGATTTTTTTTTGGTTCGCCCCTTCCCAATCAGTTTTAGTTGTGACTAAAGCAATCAGAATTAGACCGTTAAGTGAAGTTGGATTAACTTTATTGTGATTTTTCGCTTTTCTTCCAATTTAAATAATTAATTGAATTTCATATTTAATCTTTCATGGATCGCTGTTAGGATTACAGTACGATTATGAGCTTGAAAATGTACCGAGTGATTAATTGCACAGAAGTAATTGTGAGAAAGTAGTAATCTAATTTCAGAAAAAAACAATGTCAAAAAAGTTTCGATATCTCAGAGATTAATTTCACTTTTTTAGGATTACAATTTGATATTTTATTTCGTAGTAAACACTGTACGTCGATACTTTGAAGCTCCGGATCAAATCGACATTTTATTGCTACCGAGGCAATAATTCGCAATCACCGTCCAAGGCGATGTAGAAAAGTGTATATTAATAACAATTAATTCGAATTCGCAACGTCGCACAAAGGCGATCCTAGAACGTACAACGTCTCCGAACGTCGAATAAAACTAATGTGAAAACTGGATTGCAGCAGAAAATGCGGTACGTTTATAATCCCGGGACATAAAGTTGCACATCTTAAAGCTCACTTTGAAAACTACAGTTAACTGTACATTCATTACGACTTGTTGAAGCATTTATTGGCCGGCACACATGATACACTTCGCGTCGCTTTTTATTGCACTATGCAAATTTATACGATCCTTAATTTCGATCCCCAAAAAGTGGACAACCCAAATCGCAAAACAAGCAAAAAAAGAAAGGTTTAAAAAACGTGTCGAAAAAAAAACTGTGCGAAGGATGAAAAAGCAACCGAACAGCAGTACCCGAGTTGTAATATGATTAATCAAAACAAGAGATCGGTCTGAGAAAACAGTTGCGGTAATTAACAGCTTAGAATCGGCGTCTGTTCCGAGCGTACTTGCACGATCTCGCATATCTTAAATTCAATCTCACTAATCCATCCCGTTTCGCATTGCTCTGTATTTAATAAACAGCCGCTTATTCAATGAAACGATCGCGAGCCGTTCATAACAATTCAGACACATTTATAACAAAACAGTCCCGGTAATTGTCGTACAAGCCGGTAACCCGTTACGGGTCATCATTCAGCGAACGATATCCCTCGTAATTCAAAAGAGACGCTTCCGTGCTTTGTGCACGGCTTCAACTCCGGACTGAATCATGTCAATGATAAATCTAAATAAGGTCTATCTGTTACGTCATCGGGTGCAACTCTCGCAGCGAAAAAAAAAACGCAAAAGGAGGAAAAAAGAACGAGTTTAATCAAAACCAAATGACTAAGAAAGTTCGGCCCTCGAGTGTTTGCAGGAGAGATAACTGCGAACGAATCTGCTAATCACCCTTGCCAGCAAGTTTCTCCGGATTATCTGATTAGATTAACCAGCAACCTCCGGTCAGCTGGCAAAATTACACGAGTTCGGCGCCGTTTTTTCTTTCATCTTCTAATTGCAAGTTTTTTGTGCGCATTTTTTTGAACAAAATTTTTAACACGCGCGGGATTTCTCGCTCGAGAGACAGCGTGGGCTGCGAAATAAAACAAACAGATAATGAAAGACGTCATAGGGAGAACCGCGGAATAAATCGGCGCCGTAACTCGAAGTGGTTTGAGGATCTGGTTGAAGTTGTAACGGTGCCTAGACGGAAATGCACCGACGTCAATTCGTCACGTTATACACGCAGGAGAGAATTCGAAGACTCGTTGAGGAATGAGCCGCGAGTTTGCTCGCCTACCCGCGCTCATCCGCCCATCACGCGCGTCAGAATCCTCGGCTTCAACACCGCCAACAATGGCGATTCGCGCAAAAATAGTCCCATTGTTCCTGTTACATGCATAATGACCCGACGGCTCTGATACACATGCATATAAATATGCCTATTAATACGTGCGATTGTGAAAGCACATGTCGAATGTGTCTTTTCGCTCAGACCACGTGTTGTCGCCCACGTGCGACTCACACTCCGTCCATCCGAAAGAAGCGTAAAAATAAATCACGTGCGGGATTTTTTTTCTTTGCTTCAATTTTGCAGAAAACATTCAGGTCGAGTTTTGCAAGTTGTTATAAGTGTCAGAAATTGGAATCCCCGTAAAAACGATCTTTGAACTTTTATTTTGGGTTTGAATTTTTGTTCCGATTGTCGAAAGTCAAAAATTGGCGAAATGTAAGATGCGTTTACGAACGAACTGAAACGAAACCGAATGATTGACTGATATTTTTATATCGTCTGATATAACATGCCGGATGTAAACTAGCGGAATAATAAAAGTACAGTAATAACCGTTTCGGAATGAGAATTTATCAATGTTCATTGAAACGGCAGTACAGTTAATGTATACGCGCATCCACAGGTCTCGAGTACGCGGCGAAACACAGGCTTTGTGACGTCGCCGGTGAATAGAAAATTTTCGCGCCGTAATTATAAATTGTTGCTCATAACGCAGGGTAGAATTAAGTTTCATGCAAATCGCGCGTCGTAAAACCGACGCCGATCCCTCGCCCCCCCTGCGTCCGACAATACGCGCAATTAATCACTTCTTTTTTTCATATTCGCAGGCCGGAAACTTCGCCGACGAATGTTTTTCGGCGACGTAACGATTTCGCGCTGTGCGAATTTCTCACGACGTTCGCGCGCGTGGCCCAATTAACGGCGTCGCGGTTCGGTTATATAAAAATGATTTCCGTGAGAGCTGGCGTTTAGCGAGGTGCTTTTCATTGCACGCGTGAGCACGTTTCAAATGCTCGTCTTAGAAACGGCAAGAAATTTTCGGTTCTGCGCAAACCTCGCTTTTCAGCTTCGCGGCTGCATTCAGTGAAAGTTAATTACGTTCCTGTGTTCCAAATTGACGTCATTCATCAAAGCTAAATTATACATCTCAAAACTCACAGCTCCCTCAATTGAACACTTTTTTCATCCGCTCTTTTTACGCAGTTGTTTTTCCTCTTTTCAATTTCTTTGAAACAAAAAAAGTCGGTTTTTTAAATTGTGAACAAGCAATTACAGACTGTCAAACATGACCGAAATCGTGTCACCGATGACGGAACTCTCGATCAGTTTTGTTTTTGTTTTGTCGCTTTCGTGCATGAAAATGATTAACCTCGTTTTGTGTCGATAAATTAATCATACACATTCATTCTTCTCGCTAAATATTCATGAAAAAATAAGTATCTCGAGGCGGTGACCAAGCCTGGGAAAAATCGTAGTGTCGCCCCTGCGCCTTGTCTGCGTAATTAAATATACTTCTCACGATTTCAAAAAATGACGGGAAAAAATAAACAGTCCGTTTCAACCACCAGCGTCGAGCGTCCAGTGACCATTCAACTCGAAAGAACAAACTTTGCGACATGCGCTTCAATTGAAACGTGATTTATGAACGAAATCAATGGCAAAGTGTCATAAAATTAATAACCTAATAAACTGACCGCTTGCGACCAATAAAAGTATTATGCTAATTCGTGATTAACTGTCAAGCGTTAAATGTACCATTTGTAAAGATCAATAAATTTCTTTCTTAACGATCACTCTTTGGTATGAAACATTTTTCCTTTAATTTTTTTTTCGTTTTTTTGTCAACTCATGATCTCTTGTTAAATTTTACAATGAAAATAAAAGTTTCGAGTGGAGTGTAATTTTTAATTCGAAAAAAAAGTTGATGCGATTGAAGGTACGACTTTACAAGACGTAATAACACGCGTTTAAAACGTGCATAATCAGATGAGTAGAAAGTCGGTGCTTTTTGCCTGCGGACCATGTTTGTACTAATCAATAAATAATAACAGCTCGACGATTGCCAATATTTTCGAGGCAAAAAGAAGCACGACTAAAACAAACATGCAGGGGGCAGCAATTACATGACTGTTTTTTTTTCATCGGCGTAAAATTGGTGCCAATTGAGTTTGCGGACGGAAAAACATGACTCGGGACAAATAGCTCATTTTTGCCTCGCACATATAATCGCGAGACTTGTGCGAGCCACACCGTTATAGTCCACGAAAAATTTCCTTATAACGCGCAATTATCCTCGGTCACGATCATAACTACAATAAGGTTACCGCGATCTTACAGTTACAAAAGCGCAACGTTCCAGTAATCCGATTAAAACCGGTCGCCGACCCTTTTTTTGCGTAATCGCGCAAAGTGTTTTACTTTTCGCTCAATTTTAATTAAAATTTAATTTACAGTTGTTTTTTTTTTATTTTCGTGTACGAGTTGAACTTGCTGTTTCGAATTATCCGCACTTCAACGGGTCGATGAAAATTGAATCATTCGATTTTCGCCATTACAGACCGATTTAGTAATTTGACCGAAGAAAATTAGTGAAAATTTGATCATGTAACGATTATAAACAACGCTCATATCCGTCAACACAATCCAAATTTTAACTCATCATTTTAACTCAATAAACGTCACATTTTTGCATTCAAAATTTATCCAGCGTAAAATTTAACCAGAACTTAATCATGCCAATTTTGGACTTAATCAGGGGGTATTTTTTTGATGACACACTTCCGTACAATTCTTTCAATTAGCGCTGATATTGTTATCTTTAAAAAAGCGATACGAAAACTAGGTTCTAAACATTATCTACAGGTAGAGGTAGAAGAGGGGGGGGACAATGGAGTGTTTCTGGTATGTCTTAGCGGACCGTTAGCAAAGCCACGCCTTGCACTTATGCACTTACAGGACGATTTCAATCAGGTCTATGCAAATCAAAGCAAATCAAAAACCTCGTTATTAATAAACAAGGACGGAGAGTTTGATTGAAGGATTACAAGCGACCATTACATTTTTATCGCCCTTTCAAAGGTTGACATCTGGATGACCATCGGAAACATGAGAACAGGGATATAAAAGCGAGCGTAAGATTTCAGCCGGTTGGCGATGGATTTTTTTGTCGTGTTTTTTTTCATGAAGGAAACGCGGAGTTGTATTTAACGGAAACGTGTGCCTGGAGTTGTATACGCCGAAGACGATACTGCAGCTCGGAACCAACGTTGGATGTCATGTTCGCATTACTCCGATGGAGTTACGCTATTTATCATGCGTTCGCCATTCGTTCAATCATTCGAACAGACTTGGGAATTTCTCGAGTCTAGTCTTCGAACGTTTAACTTGTTTATCAATGTTTTAAACGGGATGGCAAATTTCAGCTTTTTTTCGACACGTTTTTCTGTACGTTTAAAAAACAATTTTAACACACATTTCAGTTTCGGGCAGGAAAATGAGAACGGGAAAAAAGGTAAAAAAAGGGTACGAACAAGTTGTAACATATCCTCGATACATGCTTACGAGTGATCGAAGAGGCGATCAATATGTATAATAACGCGACGGAAAAAAGTCGTCCGAGGAGTAAATAGTTGTGTGTAATGACAAACGATAATCGTAATAGCGTCGCATACATCATTCGGTCCCTGGCGCACGCTCGGGTACTTGTTAAAATGCAAATTTTGAAAATTTTCCTAAACGTATAATTAGGATTGCGCATAATAAAGCAATCCGATCGGACAAAACGTTTCCATGGTGATTACACCTCTGGAGTCGCGACAAGCGTTCAAATAAATTTTTCATCGATTAATTGGAAACGTCTTTGGGTTGTGTATCCTTTATTAAGAAAGCGAGTATAATTTATTACTCGGGTATAAGAAGTATTATAACAACGAACGAGGGTTCGATCGACCTGATTCTGCGAAACTTTTTGTATCCCGAATATTATGAGCGGCAACAAGTTTTGCATCCACTATCTAATTAAACTTTTAGTGGCGTAATCCTTGTAAATTGTGTTAACACGTGGGCAACTTTTGATACACAGCTTGTAATCTCAATTCATTATTATCTTTGTTACTCTTTTTTTATTGTACAAAATTTCTATAAATCTCTGCACTTTATGACCATAACATACACCAGATAAAACAATTATCAACTTCTGTTTTTTATCGCTGATTTACACCTGAAAAAATAATTAAGTTATTCAACGAGTTTAACCGAAAAATTGTCTTTTTTTGAGAGTGCAATTTATAAGCAAGTAATCGAGACGAAATATTTGCCGAAGCGGACCATCTGATTAAAACATCGAAAGTTGACGATAACTCAGCGAGGGTGCTTCGCGTTTTCGTTCGAAAAATGCGCGCGAGAACAAGTTGGTATTAATTATTCCGCTCTGAAAGCTGGACTGTTTTCGCGCGCCGGGTTCCCAGCCGCTGGTTACGCGTTACCAAATATCCAACGCCATTTTTTACCGCGTAAATTAACTTTCTCCACTGCGCACAACTTAATTCCACCGTCGCGCCGGCTATAAATGTACTTTTGAGCATTTTCACTTTTGCCGGAGCAACAATTCACGAAACATGACCTACACTTCGGACCCGACATCTTTACACGTCAACTGTTATTAACACCGAAATTTCAATAAGACTTTAATTAATGGCCGACTATAAAAAGCATCTCGTAACGCGTTCTCTATCAGGATCTTTAATCCTTATTATCAAACTGATTATCGGCTTCTTTTTATAACCCGGCCATAAAAATTTAACTCTCATAACGGTTTTCCATTTATTATTTTTATTACTGTTATTATTCACCTTTTTTCATAATTCCATTTTTGTTATTAATTATTTTCCATCTGCTATCGACTCAACAAGTTTTAATTAGAAACTGCAGAATGAAAATTGGACAACACCCGAGATGCATTTCCAGTCCGAATTATAATTTAGATTTCAGCTTAGCCGCGGCCAAACTCACTGACGTTTTCATAATTTACATATCCAAAACCCAACTGCACGTCTCATCACCTATGCAGGCCGGGACGTTAATCCTGCCTTGAAAAGCGACTTAAAAAATATCATCCCATGCAAAAAAAAAGCATTCTAAATTCACTGCCCACAAATTGCATCACGCAGTTTCTGAAGAAACCCAAAAAATTAATCTTTCCGGTTGACAGGTGCTGGTCACGTGACATCGGCCACATGTGATCCAAGGAAATTTCGGAATAGACCTTGCCGGTCCACCTGCAGGTTGACATTGTCCGTCGCACACCTGGTTACCTGCCGCTCGACCCAACAATTGTGAAAAGTCATAATTTTCGTCGCACCAAAGTCATTTTTCAGTCCGAACAATGCGTTACATCACAGGTCTCAGCTGAATGAAGCTGAATTTCAGTCACCGGAAAAAAGCACCGAAAAAAAAACGTGTTTGGTACAATAAAAGTGAAAAAAAAAAAAAAAGAAAAGGAAAGAAGAAGAAATCGCAACGTGTGTGAACGACAGAGAGCATATTTCACGGATTGCGGGATCGTCGAGTTTGTTTTTTGGCTCTCGCTTTTATATCGATGGGCGATCGTAAATTTATAAACGCGATTAAAGGCCGCGCCAGAGCCGTGCAACCGAAATGATTACGACTACCGGCGACGGAGGATTAGAAGGAGATATTTCAAGGAAGACACCGCGGCATTAACGCGCCGCATTGATTGGATCTGAGACATTAAAAAGCGGTGCCAGAAAAGTGCGCACCGTGACGCTGTTATTTATCGGCGTAATCAGAAGCTGCGCTCGCTTAATTGAAGTCACGTCGCTTTGTTTATGAATGAAAATTAATCCGACAATGATTTCGCAGCCGTCGATAATTGAAATGGACTTTTTTTTCTCCCGAGAGAGAAATTAACATTTTCGTCGTGGCGGGATCGACGCAATTTTGACATGGTCACAATTGCGAAAAAAAAAACGGAGAAGAAAATTCGCTCGGCAGCCTTGGGTCGATTGAATTCTGATGTTTAATTGAGCGTAAGTATCGCGATGACAAGAAAATTGATGGCTTTTGTGGCGGAAAAACAGACATTTTTCGACGTTAGGCAAGACACGTCATAACGTTTTCCGTACACGACGCAAGCCGATTCTTGTTTGCGCCGCGACTGTTCGGACGAGCAGAAGCCTGGTTTCATAACAAAACCATGACGCTTTACAATCTATACCACGCTCAACTTGGCTAAAAGGTAGTTTTGCAGATTGTTATACTGGGTCGAGTTTAGCGCGATGCGTAATAACCGTTTTGCAACCGCGCTTACCGCGATCGTTTCCACTCGATCAAAAACGAGGACGTTTTATTGTGCTCGCGCAATGGCCGTTTTGCACATCTCTCAAAATGCGCGAACCAAAGTGATTCCAACGCGCAACTTGCAACACTCTTTCCATCACATCACTTTTTAGCCGCAACAAACATTTCCAACATTTTGAAATCCATTCTAAAACAGTCTAAACACTCTGAAATTCTGAAATTTCATACACCACTGTTTTGTCCTGACATTTCTTTTTTGTTTCGGATTCAAGGATTTTGAAAATTGCAGACAACAAAAGATCAATTAGAGGATGAAAAAAAAGGATTGAAAAAAGGGAGGGGGTGAACAGAAAGTATAAAACTGTAACAATCTATGTTGGGCATTGCATTGCACAGAGCGTGGCTGACTTTGATCAGTCAATTATCAGGCATTATTCGTGCAATTACACCCGAGCATGTAACTCTTTTGCTTCTTAACGGAATCCGCCCAGGGATCGAGTAATTCAATAAATCCGCGACGCGATCATGCAAAGCACTGGCCGTGCTGGCTCTAGGCGCGGCGTCTCAATTGTTGCCCGGCAAAAGTCAGTCGAATAATTAATTCTAGATTGTGAAAGGAGAGAGGACCTCCTAAGCAGACCATTAACGAATTCGATAACTTCATAATATTTCATTTCAAGTTTAAAAACAACACGTGATTTAAAGTTTAAAAAGGTATTGAAAATATTGAAAATTGAAAATAGTTTCCACAGTCGAGGTCGCCCACATAAAACCTGGATAAAACTTTTGAGGCTGGAAAATATTGACTACAAGGTGTTCTAAAATTTGAATTTTAGTCTGTCGTCAAATTTTTACCTGGGGTAATAGATGGATTATTTATAATAGATAGATTGTTTTTAAATGACTAATAAATGATTTGTTTTAGTAAGAAAAAACGGTGGGAAACAATGTATATCAGTGGGTTATAAATTAATGTGTGGCAATTGTGGGGGACCAGGTGGACCGAGGTGTTTGCAAGCCTTGGGCGCTGAATCAGCGCTGATATAACGGTGACGGTCGGCTCGACGGTGGCCTCATTTTCGAGTCATCTCCCATCCCGATCGCATACCACTTCACCTTCAATTCGGATAACTGTACGCATGCATCTGTAGGTGCATTTATCAGCCGTCGAAGCCCGCGCATGACTTATACCCGGCAACCTTAATGAGCCCAAAAGCAATACGCTTTTGTTTAATCATTTTTCATCGCCGAGTTATTGCTCTATTTTCGCCGTCGAGTTTTTGCCCTCGAGTCGTGCGCTACACGGCTCCTCCGAACTAAAAAACAAGATAAATTCGAACAAATAAATTACGAGTATAATCCCCTTTCTGTTATAAATTTTACGTGACGTCGGACAGATTTTCGATCAAAACAGAAAGTGTTGGCTGGTTTTTTTTTATCGTTATTTTCGCTTTTCTGACTGATTTCTTAATCTTGAGAAACAATTTGTCAGCCGGCAAATTGTGTAGTTTTATTTTATATTATAACGTCGGACGAAAGATCCCAAGTACTCAATTACCATGCGAATGCCCGGCTAAAACCCTGATTACATTTTTTGTTCCACCCATAAACGAGCGGTAATTTTTGCCGGGTAATAGTCATGGTGGTAGAAGATAACTGCATTCGCATACGTGAGCCTAACGGAATTCCGTTCGGATTGACGCGAACGTACGTATGCAAAGTCGGGAATGTTCTCCTCAACTGTACATAATGGGAAAGAAAATCGCGCCGATTCCAACGTCGTTCTATTTGTAACGCAAATATCAGTTCGAACCCAATTTCACACTGATCTCAATGAGAGCTTCTTTCATAAGCACACAATTTCACTTTTTTTTACTTTTCACTTTGCAAAAATATTTTTCTTCCGGAAAAAAAACCAACCTGCAAAACCAACGAATCCAAAAACGCAATTCATTACTGATCGGAATCTATAAATTTATATCTGACCTCGCGAGACTATCGGAGCAATTAATTTCAACGCGGAGGAAAAAAATGTAAATGAAGAGAAAAAAATAACCACGTTCAGCGAGACCGTTTATCAGACTTAAAATTATCGATAGTTGTTAAGAGCTATCTCCGCTGAATGCAAATGTATCCTTTTTTACCTTCCCAATAATTCGCCAATAGAGTTGAAATGTTCTTGTAAATATGTTAATCTCGCTCTCTAGTCCACAATGGAATAGAAATCAAAAGACTTTGAGAAACATTAAAGCCACTTTTTGCCGCGCCAATCATGGTCACATTTTGTTTCCATGGTATATTTCTTTTGAATTGTTAACGAGCTGTTTGCGCAATTTATTTTCACTTATTTGATTATGATGTAACGAGATTGTTTTTTCTCTCGCAGATCGGTGTTCATCTACCCAATGAGCGCCACGGGATGATGTAAACGAACGCGCGCTTTTTAGCCAGCTCGTGAGAAGAAAGTAAAATCCACGTCGTCACACAATTATCACGTGACATGTAAAAAACGTGTCCTCGACAGTGTTGGTTACACGCCCGAACACTTCGGCCAATTTCAAACAAAAGATCGAGTTGAAATTAAAAAAAAAAGTAAAGTTCACTTCTCAAAATGAAAAATGTTAGTTAGTCACAATGAATTGTTGTTTATTTTTAATTGGACATGTTTAGTAGTTACACGGTCTTACAAATTGTTCCACTTGAAAATGTTGAGAGATTTATTCGCAAAGCAGTGTTTTTAATTTTTCTCGCGTTTCAATTTTGTTGCCTATTAATTGTGCTTGCTTTTTTATGGCCCGAAATTCGGCCAATTTTTCTACAGTTGACAATTGTATAACAAATTGTACGGCTTCGTTAAACGAGGCTAACGTGATTAGCACGCTCCGTCATAGCGAAACAAAAGCGTCCGGAGCAATTCGACTGGATGATTACTCATGAAAGGTATCACATGGTCGGGAATAAATAGACATCGCGCACTAATTAACAGTTGTATTAATCAATGGCACGGCCAAATTCGACATCATTGTTGGCGGTGATTAGCGGGTTGTCGCGCGCACTTTTTCGTTCCCCCCGGCGCGAACCATTGTTATTTCGTTGTTGCGATTGGAGCAGATCGAACGTGTCTGAAATACCGAAAGCCGCTGCAGCGACTATTTTACGCATGGCTGACAATGAGAAACGATTTGAGCGCGTTGCAACACGGTTCACGCTCGCAATCAGATTATGTTCCGAGTTAATTCTCCACCTTGTGTTGTCACTTAGCCACTCTTTTAATCAGCCTCTCACAAGTGCAACTCCCATCTTAGCTTCTGATCTCGAACTTTTTGTTTCTCGTTTTTCGATTATCAATTCAAATCAATTTCGAACCAGTTGAACGATTTATCCTTCCACACTACAATTTTCGGGGAAAAGTCGAAAAGTTTCATGACTCATCGCTGAAATAATAGCTTCCAGAACAGTAATCTTTTATATCCCAATCGGTAATTCTTCTGATATTTATGTCCAATAATTTAAGAAAGCGAAAACAATGAAACTGGTCTGAGAATTCAACTTGGAAACAGAGAGGGAGACTATTTTCCGTGGATGGGTTGCATTATCTGTTTTGATGAGGTCCGATAATAAAAATGTCGCCGAGCGCGAGGTTCAATTATCGGACAGGTTCATCCGTCGCGTGCTCCGCCGTTTATGCCCGGGAAGAAAGGAAGAGTAAACAATTCCGCTTCCACGAAGTGTGGGCTGATTCAGCGAATGATAATCCCGAGGTAAAAATCGGAAACAAGTTTCTAATGGCGAATGAGAGGTAGCGAGAAACTCAGCGCCGATTGAGGTTTTCAGTAAAATATAACGTATAATATACCAAGAGCGAAACGTATCGCGATGAAGAAACGCTTTTTTCAATTACATTTTGTCGCGGACGACAAACGCCTAGTCAAAAAGACCGATCAAAAATCGTGACTGGATCTTTTTTTGTTTATAATTATGATTTTATGAATAAAAATTTGAATTATGTTGTAAATTGGAACGAGGCACTTGGTCTAACTGTACCCTGCGAGTTCTGCAGTGAGCAAAGTTCGTCTGAAGTCGGCAGCTGACGGAGCGCGACCTGAAAAAAGCCCCAACTGATAGAAACACCGCAGTTAGTTCCACGTAACGTGGTACCGCTGTTTTCCGTTTCTTTTGCTCGAAACGCCACTTAGCGCTCGTTAAGAAATTGACTTTTCTCCGTGTCACACTGCACAACATCTTTCTCCGTTTGACTCGACAAAAAATTACCTGTCTCAACTCTTGACCTTATTTTTTGTATTTTTTCAAAAAAAAAAGAAACGTTGAATTAATTTGTGAGAAAATTTTCGTGTCGGACAACGGGAGACAACTTTTTCTCATTCGAATTAAGGGTTCAATTTCTGCAAATCGGATCGGACACGCGAATGCTAATGTGAAATTGACTCGCAAATTTGCAGCGAATTGTGGGTATACCAGGAACGAGGCTTTTTTCTGCGCCATGCCCCGTTTCTCGATTGGACTGTAATTAATCAAAATCGTCGATCGAACCGGCCGAGCGCTGTTAATTCGTTGACCGGTACTCCTCTCACGTGCTTGCACTCGTGTCCCCGCGTATTTTCTCGTGTAGATAGTTCTACTCGAACCGAAGCTCGATTCAGCTCCCAGAACACGCAATGCTTCATGTCATACAAACAAACGACAAACGGTTTTAATCCGGTTGCCATTTGATATCCGATCGACGTGCTTACCGATCGCGAAATCTTACCTAGATCGTTTCTACTGACTTCATCCAACAGGAAACACTGTTAATAAACCGATCTTCATGTTGGCGATCGGTCTCAAAATGATCGGTAAAAATCGGTAAGAGATCGGTAAGAGATCGGTATCAAAAACGAAGGCAAATTCAATATAAATCATAATTAAGTTGATGAAAAAATGAGTAGATAAGTATGAGATCGATATTGGTTTGAATGAAAAATGTGAAAACATGCAAATCAGTTAGTTTTTCCTGAGCCGAATCGTGAAATTCTATATATACCCGCTATGAAAAAGAGAAGAAGAGTAGACGCGGCGAGACCTTGGCATTCTATTAGACGGGGTTCTCTTTTTCACTGCAGTCGCGTTTCATTGGCTCTGATATCGCGCTATCGTGTACCCCCATTGAGCGCGCCGATGATTATCTTTCGGAGCTCACGCAATCGCCGTCCGCGCGATAACTATTTGCATGTCCACGCGTGAAATACGCGTGTAATTACA
This sequence comes from Telenomus remus, assembly GCA_020615435.1. Classification (NCBI taxonomy): domain Eukaryota; kingdom Metazoa; phylum Arthropoda; class Insecta; order Hymenoptera; family Scelionidae; genus Telenomus; species Telenomus remus. Next base: position 7,140,268 of record CM036345.1, on the reverse strand, counting down.
CGCCGTGTCATTAATAACGCCGTAAACTGCGCTCGGCCAATCGCGAGCCGATTTTCAGAGCGCGCAAACAAGCCGGTCGCCGAATCCTCGGGATTATATGAAAACCCGCCGATTTATACTAACGACAAATAATTAAGCCCCGCTGATAATCCGCCGATAGTGTCAGATCCAACGGATTTGCGCGCTATGATTCGCCGGCAATGCCATTTCAAATTGAGCTATAATTGACTTTTTATCTTCTCGTTTCATTCGTACGAGATCTGATCTGTCTTGATAATCTTCTAACTGTAATAAATCTACACCTGCGAATTAACTCGGTGTATTGTTACAAAAATAAGTGGCAGAGCTCTTATCGGGATAAAACAATAAGAAATATTATCCCTAAACACTTCAACTGGTATAAACGCAGTCACTTATCTGCAGGAGAATAAATTTCATCCAAAACAACTTCATTTTTGGATTCGTTTTTGCTGCAATGTTCAGCTAGGATGAACGTTTACTTAAATTCGAATAAATTATTAATCAATTAGTGAAATCGAGCGAGATCAGTTTAAAATAAAAAGTGACAGGGAAGAAAAATGTCGATTAAAAAAGTCATAGTGAAGTTAATGTGAAATTCTGAGATTGAAGTTGGGATACAAATATGTGTCTATGAATTATTCATGGACCCGAGTAACCTCGTGGTTCTGTTGTTGAAAATGTATTTTCACCGGTTTGAATTTTCGGTGATTGATTTTGGGTGTTTTGAAAGGCACAAAATGCACGATTCGACTTTTTGTGTCGCTGTGACACGAGTTTTATATGGCTTTGGGTAACTACTTTGGTGAAACCTGGTTTCGCGCCAATTTGTGCACGCATGACTGCACGAACTCTGCGAGTGGGTCGTTGCACGTAAGAACCACGCATGGCCGTGCACCAAACAAATCTCAGTGTATTAATAAACCCTCTACTAAACTGATATAATATGCTCATTGTCGCGAACGTAGCCTCTCTGATAATGACTTTGTTGACAACTCAGACACTCGAGATCTTCAACTCTACAATCTTCTTCTTTCACACGTTCACTTTATATCAATTTCAACATTGTAAATGTTAACAAAATAATAACAACATTTTTAATTAACCTGAAACTAAAATAAATGATTTATTTCATTTTTTTCTCGCAATTGAATCGGAATTTCAAAGTTCAAAATATAAAAAATAATAGAATATAAACAAAGCCCTTTGTTTATATATTCAAAGAATGATAATATATGAAATGAATAAAAACAAAATGAAAAAAGTTACTTTTCTCCTCCCATATTTATTTGACATATTTCGATGACCCGAAATTTGTATGGAAATTTTACGAAACGTATAATAAATGATACTCTTTACTGTCGTACAAGAAGAATCGACAAAAAAAATTCAAGAAACTTTAACACCAAGCGCGTTTATGATAATGACCAAATCGGCTCGCATACATCGATCAAAACCGATCCTCGGAGTTTGGATTGGTCGATTATTGATAGTTTGCCGATCCCGAATTTTGGACAACGGGATATAATAAACAACCTCGCGTATACTTATTATCCTCCGAATACTAAATGTCAACGAGGAGTAGGACCGAGAAAAAAAAGTGAAACCGCGCTCTCGTGTGTAACGTAAGAGAAAATTGGTGTTTTGGAAACCGAAAAATACGATCGTGTCAAAGGACTGATTTACACTGAAATAATTCATTATTCAAATCGATAGTCCTGCAAAATTTGCACTCTTCTGAAGCAGGGACAGAAAGCAGAGCAGCAAAAAACTGTTCAAAATTTAATCAGGTTCCGAAAAGTCATTGACAGTCAGCCACGGTGGAATATCAAATGTTTCTCAGGAACCGTGGTAACGAAAAAGAGCCGAAACTGGCGTTGCCTCGGACGGGAAGAAAGTTAATTAAAAATTGTGAGAGGCCAGGAAAGCGAATTGCGAGTGCGTGTGTACTCTGCGATTTCGAGCCACTTAGTGCTCGAGGGAGAAAAAAAAAGGTTCGGGCTCATTTGTAGCGCGCCGGCAATTGGAGAACGCTGGGAACGAAAAAGCGTCGGCGTCGTTTTCAATTCGAACCGAGCACCGGCGCTAAAGCGGGCGACGCACGCGCAAATACGATTGTTGTTGGCGCTCACCATGTCTGCTGAATGCCGATCGCCTTCAGAGCACCAGCATATCCCTCGCAAGACGCTCGAAAAACTTGCAAAACAATCACTGGACCAACATCACTATCACAGACACCACCGGGTTTTCCGTGTTGTTTTTCGTGCTGCCGATCGGTTGCCGATCACATTACCGATCCACCGGTCGCGAGATCGAAAGCACTAAATCGGCCTGGTTGCGAGTACGTTAAAGACGCGGGATTTTCAACCTGGCGAACACCGACTGAGCGCAGAACAACCGGCAGGTACAAGAGCCGCACTTGGCCCCCCACCACCGCGCGCCTTTTGCCTCTCACCATTCCCTTTTTCTTCGCTTTGAGCGGGGCCAGCTGGGCGATCGCTCTTTTACATTTCGATCCACCGGCCCAATTGAGCCGGGCCCTCGCCACACCTCCGCCGCTCTTATCGCCCCAGCGGGAACATCAAGGACTTGACTACTTGCTTTGGTCCCAACCAAACATACGTTTTTGACCGCACTTGACAACCCAATTTTCAAATGTCATCGGTTTTCTTTTTTTTTTTCTTCTTGATAGCTAGAAAAAACAAAAATCGAACGGTTTTTGAACGATCTGATTTCGAGCTTTAATCTCAAATGTTATTTTTGTATTCCACTTTTTAATCAAGGTTTCTGACATAATCTCTTAATGTTTAATCTGTAATTAATAAGATTTTCGGTTTTGCAAATGTTCAGTTTTAATTTATCCGTCCCTGCAAAATCTTTTTTTTGAAAATCAATTTGCAACTATTCCTGAATATTGAAATTTGTCGAAAAAATCTAAAGTTGATTTGTAGAGTTTGTAAATCCGAAAAAAAAATGTTCTGTTGATTTATTAGAGGCTGGATGGTGATTTTTACACTACAAATATGACAGATTTACAATTTCCGGCATCTGGAAAAGTTTGGACTAACCCGACTGCTACCTGTCCTGTATCCCAAACAAACCCATGCTTATTTAAATAAATTAGGATCGATTAGGCATGAGCTACCAAGTGACTTGTGTTATTTCACAGCTGAATGAAAAAAGACGAGATAAATAAAGAGACGCTCAAATTGAGCAGACTCAGCAGACTGTATTTTCATAAACCGATTATCTAAATGAAGCGCAGTTTGTCGACGCCGAAATAAATAGAGGAAGTCGATTCGAAGTGTAAAAGTTGCGTCAACCACTGTCGTTATCGATTGCGTTGTACCGCATTGTAGACACTTGAAGGCGAACCTGATTAGCCTTTCGGAAACGCTTGTCTTGGTTTTGTTCGAGTCAATATTAAAATTCAAACGAAATGTCAGTGGCCGAACCAAAAGTTGCTTGTTCAGTCTCAAAAATTGTCTTTGAAAAAGTTGAAAAATTACAAACAAAAAGACGAGAAATTACCTCGAAAAGATTTGTAATGCAAAAGATTTGTTGCGAAAAAAGTTGCTGAAAGGAGCAGAGCGATTATTCATCAAAAGCTGACCGTTTCTGGATATTCATTCGAGCAAAATTATTCTCCGTGCGGTCTCTGAGAATAAGTCCGCCAACGTATCAATTACGCCTGATTTATCTCTGCGAAACAGCTCAAAATTACAAGAACGAAAAACAAATTGTATACTGAATTAGAAATTTCTAGCATTTTCATTTGTTTTTATCTTGTTTTCAATTGTGGAATTTTTGAGGGTACATTTTGGAATAATACGATCAAAAGCGAAAGAAAAAAGTTGGAGGGGTAAAAAACTTGTAACTCCAATATTGCGAAAACAATGGGACCTTCGAGTTAATCTATGTCTCGATCATACCGATTAATAAAAGAAGACCAGTCGTGGTTAAAAAATAAAAGTAGACAATTCAAAGAAGACCCTTATTCTCTCGGTCCCTTAGATTCGTTCGGATGATACTGAAAATCGCGACCACTAAATGGCCGGGAGAGACATTCAATGAAATAAATCTTTTTAATCAAATTTATGCAATTCAATTACAATTTTTGTTCCTTTCTTGCAACGTTTTATCCGGTGCGGTTTTGAATAACGCCGCGATTCAATTTCGGTCTTGTTTTCAAGCCGGAGATCAAGTTTAGCAACTGAAATTAATTTGAGTCAAATAATAACGCAGGTACATTTTATTTTACAAACAGAAATAAGAAACTACGATTCTGACATTTTTCATTCGATTGTTTATTTTGACATAATTAACATAAGTTTGGTTTTTGGTAACTCAGATCTAAGGTATTTACAATAATGTTAAATTGTAATTTATCATGATGAAGAAATAAAAAGCCCGTCTACGTTTTGACCAAAGTGTTTTTTACACCGATGTAAATGATCATTTTCGCAAAGTTTTTCTATTGTAATAACAAGTTTCTTTGTTTCATATATACACAATGACCAAATGATAATTCAATATGCGTGTGTACCTGAACGATATTCCCATTTAGATAGAACATTTGTTTAAAATTGCTAACAATAACGTCTCTACGTTTATACATTCAATTATTCCTCAATAGTTATATTGACGAAGCAATACGACTACACCACTTCGGCTTTACAATACGATCCCGTTACAACGTTGTCCCTTTGTGCACAATAAAATGTATAAAAATGGTTCCTCAAAGAAAATAAATTACACACGTTAAATAGCAATAAATATAAAATAACATACACTTCCTTTCGCCCTAAACTTTATTCTGACTAGCATTATTTTTTGTTCGGACCGAATGTCATAACTGCCGTAAAATTGATTGGCAAAATGCAAACTGAACCACGAAATTTCCCCTGAGTGGTTGAACTAATTACAGAGAGTCTGTAACTAATTTTGTTTAGACCGTTTACGGTGTCTAAAGAATTTTCATCAAAAGCCTCTGTCAACAGATTCATATCCCAGGATAATCACAGACACCTTTAACATTTTATTCACGTTTTCGCTTGTGGTTGGAAAACCGTTATTCAAAAGCAACCTCGTTAACGCTGTACAAAAATCAAAATTAAACATTACGTCTCAAAATCGAAACTTTGAAAATGCAAATTCCACTGGAAATCTAAACCCACCTATTGATCACAATTGCTTTTCATTAAAAAGGCGTTATTCTTTAAGTGTAAATACATCGAAGCTAATTTAAAAACAACGAAAACTAATCGTTTGTTAACCCATAAAAAATCGCGTTTGAGCTATGCAGCAACGGCAACTTCTAAATACAACATACAACATTGGCTTCAAAATCTTATGTCGATAAGAAAAATTTTACATGACATATTCGTTGACCTCTCTGACGCTCCTTAGAAGTTACATTTTTGAACCTTTATTGTTCGAACTTACTCGATACCAAACGTGTTTGTTTCTTCGACTGCCAAGAGTAATTTTTCGTACAAAATTTCCGGGGTTGGATAAGGCGGAAGATCCAACCTGTTGAAACATGTGTGAGCTCTGAAACAAAACGTAGTTCCAATTTAGTTTAATTTTTTAAAATGAGATTCTAATTTCAATAAAATGTAAAACTAAACTTTACCTAGGTAAACTGTTAGGTCTGCCCCATTTCTCAATGCAAAATTTTCTAGGCCCAGTAGAGCCTCTAAGAGCAGCGAAGCCTTCATAAGGAATACTGGAAGTGCCAGTAACAAACTGGAGCAGCCTCAAACGTTGTTCATTAGTAAACCTACTAATGCTCGCCCAAAACCATTCGACGACAGGATGCGCGTCGTGGTACCCGCTTCTGTACTCTGTATGCGCCCTCCAGTCGTTCAAATCAATTTCAGCAGCGCCAGCGATCACCAGTTCCAATTCACGAGCGTCAAAAACCGAAACCAGTCTCGGATCGACAACTTCATAAAATCCCCGAACCAGTGATTCCGTCTGTTCTGCAACACCCCGTTCCAATCTCCAACGCAACACTCGTTCGAGATATTCTTTTTTATTTTTCTCCGTAACCAGAATGTTTCGTCCTCCGGGCTTCAATTCCCTTTCAGCAACTCGTCCCAGCAGCTCTTCGGTCACGGAAAAAGTCAACTCGAGAGGCTCTATGCTGATGTCACGTTCCTAAAATTGAAACGGTGGTTTTTAAGGATGGTTGAATGAGAAAAGTTTTAGAAAATTTCAGAAAAGTATTTTTAACGACGAACCTTGATCCACATGAGGCTCTGATGGAACTCCTGGTCGAGACTCTCGAGATCGCTCAAACTAGCTGGGATGCGCAGCAAGGCTTTATAAAAAGGCCGAGTGAAAAAAGCATCGAGCAAATACTGGTGTACCAAAGCAAGACCTAAAACTCGGCCGGAAAATCTGAACCAGTCGTGATAATTGTCTACGAAAGCTGACATCGGGGATATTTGTACTGTGTAAGTGTCGTTAGCGGAGTACTCGAATAGGCCATAGTAAGGGTTGAAAAGTTCGCGGGATAAGTGGAAGAAAAATTCTCGAGACGGTCCACCGTAGTCCAGCCCTTCCTCGTGGTCGAAAATAACCACGAGTTTGCCTTTCTGTAGATCTTTTTTCGAAACTGCCATTATGTCGGTGAAGGCATCTTCTAGGAGGTGTTCCCTTCTTATATGCAACCTAAATAGACGGTTAATGTAAATTAAAAAATTTTTAATATAAGCTGAAGTTTAAAATTTAAGGTGGCAGAAATTGTTACTTTAGTTTTCCAGGCCCTTGTCCGTATCCTTTACTTTCTAGCTTGCGATAAAACGTTCGAAGTTTTGCTTCAAAGTCTCGTCGGTAAGGTGCTGGAGTTCTGGCAGAAGCCCTGGCTAATCCTGGAGACGCGTGTGGACTATTCACTGGAGACCTTCCAACGTTGCCCGGAATGTACGACATGATCTCTTGCTCAAACAAACTAAAACAAAAAATTTTATTAAATGTTTTTAATATACAATTATTAGTTGCAGTTACTTTTGATATTAATGATTCTTGTTTGCTTTGGACTGCCTTTTGATAAAATTATGGTGAAAATAGACTTAAAAACTTTTCCTGCAAAGTTTAGAAAGGTAAAGTTTAAAAGAAATCTTTATGAGTAAATTTATGTTTTTAATACAACTCAAATCGACTGAATGTATTATATAACATTAAAGAACTTATTAGATGTTTTACTAAGTTGGTAATTTTATTTTAGAAACATACTTTTGCATATCAAAATGAGATTTTAATGGATGAATACATTTTTTACGAGAACCGTTACTTTGCTAACTAAAAATAAATGAACTTACAAAATCATGCCAAACGTAGTCTGGAATTTTGGCATGCAATTTTCATCTTTTCTATCTTAAACATAAGTGTTTTACCTTAAAAGAAGAGCCAAAGGTACATCATGTCCCCATCGTTGCAATGCCGTTGTGCCCTCAATTCTGATAGTATTAATTTTCTCAGTAAGAGCGATATTTTTCCCAAGAACAGCGTGTCTCTCCTTCAGAATGTCCATAATGTTCGGTTGCCTAAGAAAAGCAACGACTTTATCGTTATAAGCAATGGGGATATCGGGCACAGTCGTAACCGAAGACTGCTGAGGTCGAGGGGGAGGTACTGGGGCTTCGTCGTGCAAAATCCTCGGGTGGACTCTGTCCACTGGCAATCTCGGATCGATGAAGGACGTAGACTTCCTCGCATGACTAATAAAAAATCTCTGCAAAGAATCAAGCAAACATTAAAAACTCCAAAACGTCAGATTCTAATCAAAAATTCAACTCTCCATCTCCAAATTGTACTTTTTGTTTACCTTTCCTGTTCTGTCGAGTTTTGATTCGTAACCAGAAGGTAAATCTTTGGTAGGGTCAGCAAAAAAGTTGAGCAAATTGACTAAATCCCGATTGTGCTCGTAGCGGGTAAAAACTGTAGGATCGCGGCGTATCCTTATGATCATGTGCTTCAAAGTTGGGATTCGATTGTACAGTTCGATAGCCTCTGAATTGGTGTGTAAAACAGTGAAGAAATCACTCCTGGTGAGAAACAGCACCGCTGGTGTTGTGGTAATGTCGGCGGTTTCTGTGCGAGGTCGTTCAGCAGGTCGTTCGGTGGTTTCGGACCCATTTGCAGTGTCGCCAGAGGTGTTTGGGTCGCGGTCGATGTTGTCCGGCTGCGAGATAGTACGTCGCACGCTCTGGTACCTTCTGTCGAGTTGCTGTCGTCGTAGGTCACAACCAACGTTCCTCGACGTGGAACTCGGTCTTTGCCATTGTGTTGTGCGGTTTATATGGTCGATGTAAAACACTCGACCATGACTATCAATTCTTGCCTCCCAAGCTAGAAAATTAAAACCAACAAAATTAGTTTTTGACTAATATCATCTTTGCAAAGACAACTTTTTTGCATACGAAATTTACTTACAGGGTGGAAGAGGTTCTTCAGGAGTTAAAGACATGTTAGGCGATGGACAGATGGGTAAAGGTCGAAAGGGTTTCGGTCGATGGATCGGCGTTGGTGGACATTCAGATGAATTGCTGGCACCACCTTGTCTATTCAAAGGCCTGTGGGGACTTTGCGAATTCAGCATCGCAAAATTCTTATTCACGAATGTTCGAGACTGAAAATTAAATCATTAGTTTTCATAATTACTGTATAACAAATAAAATGCTGAAGAAAAGGTAATTTGAAATGTAATAAAAAACGAACTTTAATAGCTGGAGCTTCGTCCACATCCACAATCTCAAATTCAAAACAGTCCTCCGGCCAGAGAGGAACAGTCGTTGGTACTTTCTGGTTAGGTCTTTTCGAACCAGGTCTTTCCCTTAGATCCAAAGGATTCGCATTTTTCCTGTGCAACTGTTTGTGCAAAGATCGAGGGGGTAGAGGGGGAGGTTCCGGGTACATTGAATCGTATCTGGAATTACTGGACGGTTCTCCCCCGGTACTACGCCATAACTGGTAGTACTCTCCACATTCTTGACTTTGTCCTCCTGGTTCAACCAAAGCCTAAAAAACAAGAAAAAATATGTAGCAATGTCAACATACCTAGAAACTATTAGAAAAAATATGTTTCTAAACCTGTTGGTTTCTACTGCTAAAATGGTTAGTAGCCTGTTGCGATTCAGTATCCGAATTGCTTCCATCACTACTATTAGAAGTTCCAGGGACTTCAAGTTCCAAGCTCTTCCTGTTCCTCCGCCTTCTTCGTTCCAAGTACCCGTGACTAGTGGACATTTCGAGCATCTCTCTGGAGATCTGTTCCATCTCCAATCTATGAGCTTTTTCGACCTCGTACGAGTTCACCATCGGCAGTTTGAACGCCCCACTTTGACCCGACTCCGAATCCTGCTCCAACATCTGCAACGGCACGTTGTGTTCCAAATTCGAGCTGCAAGTCGGAGCGTAACTCATATCACATTCGGGTTCGGCTTTCGAACCCGACGGGTTTTGGGAGATGCACTCGCTCAATGGGGTCGACATATTCTCGTCTTCCTCCATCTCGTAGCTCTTCATCACGTAGTTGATTGCACAAGGCAGCTTGTACGGAGTGCTTTTGTTCACTTTTTTCAGTTTCCTGGGACAGGCGGCGCCACCGTCGTCCGAGTCTTGGTCCTGCAGGAAGTTTGGGGGATTTTCGGTCCCTGAAGGTCCTGCTACGGAGTCAAAATCAGCCGATGTCGTTGGAAATGTGAGAGTGTCGGGTTGGAAAGTCGAGGGGCTGGCAGTGGAGTGGCCGTTCTCGTTTATGGGCTCTACATTATCACAATTTTGAGCGACGTTCGAGTCGCAGAACGTTTGGTTGTCTAGTACGCTACTGTCTAGATATTCGGTGCAGTTTACGGTGTCACCGTTTCTTAAGTCTTCGTTTGTTGAGGTCGCGGGTTGGTCTTGACAGTCGAGCCTTGGTTCGTTCGACTCTTCCAACATTGTTGCTGTTTCTATTTCGGACGGCATCTCAGTTACCTGGAAAGAAAATATGTGTATTAAAAGTTTGACAAACCAAGACGAAAATTAAATTGGGAGTGAATTTCACTGCTCTAACTTGATCGTCGCAAAAAACAATATTTGTATATAAACTGTGTCAAATAAAGTGTCATAAGAATTATAAATTCTTAAAGTAAATATGGATTTATTTTAGATAAGTTTGACATTTAATTCTCATTATTTGTTTGTCTAGATTTTGTAGTACATTCGCTTGCTCCAAAACTGCATGTGCTCCAAAATGACAGCTGACCCAGCAAACATTAGAAAGCAGAGATTCGCGAGAAGAGAAACTTGATTGCAAACAGCTCCAAAACTGTTACATCTTGAAAGTAACAACAATAATGTTTGAAGAAATAAAGAAGGATACGAAGATTAATAACAAGTCTATAAATTATTATCAATTTTTGATCTTGAAAATAATATTTGACTCTCGAACAGATTGAGGTGTGTACAAAAAGTTGATGTTCATCACATACATTACCTTAATTTAAAGGTTAGTGTTACATCTTGTATCAAGTGAGATTCGCTTTTCGTTGATCAAAAGCTGTCTTTGATTTTGATTCTGTTTTGCATCTCGTTATGACAAACGACTTTTGCACCAAGATACAAAATAAACTACAATGAATGCAAGTTGAAATGATGATTTTGACAGGCGGATGAGCTGCAAGTGATCGAATCTAGGAACTTTTGCGACGTATCACAGTTAACATCTCCTGCCACGCCGTTCGAACTTGCTTTTTACTTATTCCGAACACACTTCATCCTTTTCGTGAAAAACCCTAAAAAATAAGTCCTTTTAAATAATTAATTTCATATCCAAAACGAAATTCAATCCAAAAAATCAATAAAAACATGACATACCATTTCTGTTCGCAAATATGTGTCAAGGTCATAAGACCACAGAATTGTTTGTAAACAAACCAATAAAACGTAAACGTAAACACTGTTGGCCAAAAACAGGCGTATTTTTAAAAACAACAATATTCGACCTTGACTGATTTTTGTAAACAAACCATCTAACCTAAATTCAAGACCTAAATGAATGGAAACGCGGCTTAACGCCGCTCCTGTCAGCAATGGAGTGATGTCGAATGGGGCGGTGTTCTCTAGCTCGAGCTTAGCTGATTACAAGAATTCGGACGATAAAACGGTTAGTTTCGAGTCGTGACTACGGCGGGGCAAGTGAGCCGGCCCGAGTGCCAGTAGTGACACCGTTGCTGATCGACGTCGAAGATGGATTTGTACCGAAACTTGTCTGCCGCATTCTGGTCACCTGACGTTTGGTTACCTCCGAACACGACGTGGGATGACATCGCGCCGACCCCCGAGAACAGATACGCCGACTACAGGCACCTCGCCTACCCTATTCCGTTGGCCCTGGTGCTCCTCCTCCTCAGATACACCTTAGAAAGGTCAAACTTGGTTTCTTCAATGACAATTTTATGATGCATGTTGCTTTGCAAACATAACCTGATTTTTTTGCGGTTTCAAATGACCGTTAAGTTTGCACGTGGTTGAACTTTAGTTTTTTTGGCTGTCAATTGTTGCACTGTCAATTGTAGCTGACAGGTTGGCACTGTCATATCTGGAAAAACTCGGAATTCAAAATTCAAACGGTCCGAGTTTTGACGTTGATTGCAAATTCGTATAGTTTGTATTTTTTGTACTGTTTTAGTTTTGATTTTTGTTTTTGATGTTATTGTTTTACTTAGAGACGTCAGCAATTATTAATGCCAGTGTGCGAATTCTCGCGTGTTTTATAACACACTTTCTTGAAACCGTTCGAGTCATACTTGGACGTGCTAATGAATATTTAATTCTGCATGTTTGTTTTCAAGTCGATTTTTTATTTACTTGTTTTCAAACTTTTTGTCGCAAAAAAGATAGTCAGCTTGTTCAAATAGTTCAAAATCGTGCATTTCACTTGAGATTTGAAATTGAGACTCGTTTTTGTTTACAAATAATTTATTTTTAGCATAACATTCACCTTTGCAAGTCGATAACGTGAAATCACTCAGTTGATACTCGAGGAAACTCGACGCATCAAATTGATGATTTCAATTTTTATCTTATATGAGTGGTCATGAAATAACCATTTCAATTTGAGCTCTAAAATTAGTTCCAGGAAAATTTAAATGACTTGAAATAATGGATACATTTTTTCTCAATGAAATCATTTTTTCATCATTTCAGGTACTTTTTTTCTCCCTTTGGAAGGTACTTGGGTATAAAAACAACAAGATCGAAAAGGGCGCAGCCAAATCTAATACTTGAAAAAGTTTATAGTAATAAAAGAATTAAGCATAAACAGGTAATTATTTTTTATTGATCATTATTGACAAAGCTTTGTCTCTCATTCATTAAATGACTTTTTAAAATGGACTTAACGATATTATTACGTCACTGTTACAGTTTTAAGTTCCACGTTTAAAAACCGGATTATCGCTTTAAAGTTTGCCTCGTATCTAGAAATGATAAACCTGCCGGCAAAATTCGACGTTGTTTACTATTTTGTTACAGTTTTAAACTCGTCCATTTGATAATCAAGATACTATTTTTAACTCGTTGATTTAATCGATTAAAAATGATTCAAGAGTCCGATCGCGACGATGAACACACGGAAACATTATTTATGTATTAATCAGTATCAATTTCATATCGTTTGCAGATAACAGCGTTAGCCAAACAATTAGATTGGTCCGAGAGACAAGTTGAACGATGGCTAAGGTTGCGTCGTTCTCAAGACAGACCGTCCACTTTAACTAAGTTTTGCGAAAACAGGTACTTTTTTACAAGCAAGAAATACTATAGTTTAAAAATATATGGTTAACATATTATTAAAACTCTAAAACTTGACATTTGTAATTTTCAGCTGGAGGTGTTTGTACTATATTTATTCGTTTGCCTATGGTCTAATCACGCTTTGGCCTAAACCATGGTTGTGGGACATCAAAAACTGTTTTTACGGTTACCCATACCATCCGGTCGGAAACGACGAATGGTGGTATTACATAATATCCATGGCGTTCTACTGGTCGCTGAGTTTTTCGCAGTTCTTTGACGTCAAGCGAAAAGACTTTTGGCAGATGTTCATTCATCACATAGCTACGCTCACGCTTATGTACTTCTCATGGATTTGCAATCTGACAAGGATTGGTTCACTAGTATTGTTGGTGCATGACTGCGCCGATATTTTCCTCGAGGTAACTACGTTATTTTCAATTTTCTATTGTTATTTCACGTCGTCAATTAACAATTAAATTGACTACAATTATACCAACTGTGTTTTTTTTCCCAGGCAGCTAAAATGGCTAAATATGCCAACTACCAAAAGGTTTGTGACATAATTTTTGTCATTTTTACACTTCTATGGATTGCCACGCGTACTGGATTTTATCCGTTCTGGATTATACACAGGTAAGAACGAAGATTATAAATCAAAACTCAATGTCAACCAAACGATAAAAAAATTGCAAGAAACGAGAGAAACAACTAAATTTTATGCTTTTTTTATTTCAGCACATCCATCACAGCTCCAAAAATCGTGCCAATGTTCCCGGCGTATTACATCTTTAATTCGCTGCTAATTTTGCTGTTACTCCTTCACATTATTTGGACGTACTTGATTTTGAAAATAGCCTACAACGCTTTGAACGCCGGTCAGGTAAGATAACAAAGATCTTTGTCTCATTGACTACAATCTGCCTGTCGTCTTTGGTTTAACATATTTTACATAACGAGATGTACTTGAAAATTTATCTCACGTACGTGCTTTCAAATCAATTAGATGGAAGGCGACATTCGAAGCGACAGCAGTGAAGATGTCTCGGACTCGCCGACCGCAACGACCAATTCGACCAATCACACGCGTGCGACTCACAGGCAAAAACAAAACTGATACGGGTTCAGTGGAAGAACCAACTGATGGTTGCAAAAATCAACTTCCATCGTTGTAGCGCAAATTTGTGAGATCTCGGCAGTTTCCAATTGATTTACGACGCGATCGTTGCAATCCTTCTTCGACACGGTTGATTGTTGAATTTCTGTTTAGTACAATGCGAATGACAAGGTCCACACAACAGTACACACTTTTCTTTTATTTTTTGTTCGTTCAATTCTTTTACATTGAATTGCAAACATTTGTAAACTTTTTACTTACTGATCGTCGATTGTTTTTGCATTTTTTTTTCTTGTTTTGGAATCCAACTTTTTATACAAAATTAATTTTAAGTTTAGTTTTAACTGTTGGCTTTCAAAAAATCGTGTAAAAAATGTGGATAAAAGTGATTGTTTTTGAACGAGTGAGGTGTAATTGCTGTTTCTTATTGACATTGCGCGTACTGATTGAAACATTCAATTTTTTCTAGTTTCTCACTTGATTGGTATTATGCTAAGATATTCGTTGTGTTCCTTTGGAATCTCCTTGCGTTAGCTAGTATTTTAGGCATAAATTATATTTTTTTGGAGCTAAGCTATTGTAATAATCAACTTTGAATTACCAGTTGAAACTTCGTCTTCTTTTGTACATTAGTTTTAATTGTTTGCAGAATTGATTCGTTCGAAATTAAAAATAACAGCCGGATAAGGAAACTAGAAAAGTGACGTAACAATTAAAAATTGATCACGTAATTGTAATTGAGACAAATTTAAGGAAATATTGCTGAGATAGTCGCGCGTCTCATTTCTTTTCTCTATATTTTGTACGAATTCATATTCTATTTATCCTCGCACTTAACACAAATCAGATGTACATTTTAAATTTTGATGAATTAATCACAGCGAACGAACAAAAGTAATTACTAATCGTTCCTTCTGAATGGGTCCGTTTCAGCAGCGATTCGGAACCAAACCAAACAAAGAGAATTCACATTACTATATAATAGCGGTTCAAATGAAACATACATTTTTATAAATATTTTTCATATCGATGCTAATCGAGTGGTACGGTAGAGGTTCTGGTAAATAATTGTTACCTGATCGTTTTAAGAATTAGGAACAAAATAAATGTACAAGATCATCTTGGGAACGTATCTTATACGTTTATTTTTCTGTACTATTTTTTACAGACTATTTTTTACACGCTGAAATTGACTTTGTATTTGGGCTATGAATTTCGAATATGAGTAATTAATTAGCGACGAGGCTATTCGGTGCACGAATTTTTTTCGTTTTTGAAATTGAAATGAAAACCAAACTTTTCTTTCTTCGAATAAATGATGAATGTGGTGAATGAATTTGAACGTTAAGTTAGACACTCTGAGATCCCCCCGAAAGTATGACAAATTCGTATTGCAACTTGTTGTAAATATTTGTATAAACTGTGAATGTGAAAACTTGGCATTAGTGATCACTAGTCAGTTTTTATATATACGTTCTTTATTTCTCTCTCTCTCAATTGACGTTTTTGTATAAAATTAAGGTCTTTCTAGGTTTTTAATTCAGAGACAACACGTATTGATTTGTTCCGACAATTTATACTTTTCATCATAGAATTTTTCGTAACTTTTCATTCAACTTTTGATTGTATTATCAGTACTGCTAATAAATTATGTACGCAGTAAATATTGTGGTAGTTTCTTTTTCGTCCGTTAACAGGCGGTTCAACACGAGATGTCAAGTGCGATGCAGTTCTGCTAAAACATAATGAGCGACAGGTACACGACATCATTTCACTTTCGCGTCAAATTAACAAGGATTTTCAAGCAAAATTTCAAATTCATCTCGTGATATCATTTACATTTACAAGTCACGATGTTAAAACTTTAAATATTTGAGGAAAAATGGAAAATACCCATATTTTGTTTCATTATTTGAACTTGTAGTAAAATTGAGAATCCTGAAGAATAAATGGCATGCCTACTTGAACGTCCATAAATCAATTACACGAATTTCCGAAACCGTACGTAAAAAGAACGAAGTAGATCACGGAGAACTTTGGCTACAATTGGCCCTGATTGCTTGCAAGACCGTAGCTGTTTAGGTGGCCCAGTTCAATGTTGAATGCAAAAATGGACTTTCCCACAAATCATCCCAAACGTTTTATAGAGTTAATTTTATTGATCCCCGAGACTAACTAACCAGTTTGCTTGTTAGTTTTGCACTCCACCTGTTAGTTTCATATTCGAGATTTCAATCATGGTACAAAATCAATATTTACATAATCAAGAAGAAACCTTCAACAATTAATTTATCAAACAAAATTTCGTACTTGATTTGACAATGCAAAATCATACCTTGATTCGAATCCAACTTTTAGTCACGTTTTTCAACGCCTAATTGGAACCAAATAATTTCAACCTTTGTTCTTTCAGGTTTTGAACTTTCTAGTTTCTTTCTTATTGTCTTTTTTTTCAACCAAATACAAAAAAATTATGAACATTTGTTATTAGAATAAAGATTAACAAAAATAATTAACAAAAGTAAATTTCTTTCATCAATTATTCAAATTATTTCCATCTCGAAGTTCTTGATTAACTCTAAAAGTTACTAATAAAATTGTCACAAGATTTATAGTAACAATTTGTTATTCGACGGTCCAACAACTTTTCGTCGGGTTATTAACCGGAGTAAGTCCAGTGCCACCTTTCATCATCGAGTCAAAATTAATGAATTTGAACCCGAAGGAAGGCGTTACGAGGTTGTGCTCGATCGACCCAGGCGCTGCAGGTGTTTTCACAGTTTTGTATACTCAAACGTTGTTTTCGAGCCCGAACCCAACCATGTCAATCGATCCTGATCCTTTTTCCTGAAGGAATAAGAAAACTAACAACTTTTTCTTCTGTATTCTTTGAACTATAGGACTTCTTCACTATCATTTTTCGACTAAAATCCAATTTTGGCCTGAATCCAATTGTTATGAATCGAGCCTCACAATTTCTAAGCAGTAAAATGTCATTAACACTTAAACCACAAAATCAAACGATGCAAAAAATGGGCTCATTTTTGTTGAATTAACATTATAACTAATTACGTAATCATTGTTCCAAATTATTAGTTGGATCTTTTCGGAGATTTTCCAGCTTGAATTATTCGATGATCAAAGTTCGAATTATCCTCTTAACTGAACATAATTACATCGAAGATTATGTGACTTTTGTCCAGAGGCAACTTTTGTTTGTCATAAATCGAACTTTGTGTTAACAGTGTTAACGAGGGTTTACCGTGTTCCTCAGGGTGTTCATTGTTTTAGTAATTAATAATTATGCTCTATTGTAAAAAACGCTATTATAAATTAAGTTGTAACACAAAGTTCTAATGAAAAGTTGAACTAAAACATCATTTATTAGAAAAACGAGTTTTTCCAAAAGTTCAACTTCAGATCGCTCATTTTTTATCTCAAAAAATGAACAACAATGTGTTCAAACTCATTAAAAAGTATTTTCATTTACGATAACACTCGTTATCTAACTTTGAACAATCAGAAGAATTTCAGTCTAGCAGGGAACCACAATATATAGTTCAATTTTTGACATCTCCTCGACTAGACTAAACTCTTCAAAATGTGTCAATTCGAACTCGAATCTGAAACGAATCTCAGGTACTCACTTTTTATCTTTCTTCATTTTTGAAAGTTGAATTCATTTTTCAATCCTTTTACATATAATAATACAAATTTTCAATTGCCATTAAAGCTACTTTTTGTATTTTGTAATACCCTCAATAATTTCTAATCGTTTGGCTATGAATTAGAAAGAGTTAATCATGCGAGCAAAAGAAGTGGGAAGTGGAAAGGTCTATCTCCACACCACCTTCACCGTACACCTACTCCTAAACGCCTTTGCATCGTTTTCCGACTGAAATCAAAGATTTTTTTAAATTTCAAAATAGGGTTTAGAAAATGTGTCCAATTCTAACTAAACTAAAATTGTGTTTACACTTTTTAGATATTGTTAATCAAGTTAGATGAAATTCAAAAATTGAAAACAAGTCAACTTAAAAATTTTGTATAAATCCCCTCCCCCCACAGAAGAATGTTTACAAAATAAGATAAAGGGCTAAAAGTGGAGTAATTGACTGGTCGCAGATGGCAGCACAAATTGGAATATGAGCGCGCGTCGCTCCATAGCGTATCCTCTATTCTAATACAAGATGCACGGCCGGAGTTGGTGTGGGAATTTGCGGCTGTGTGAAGCAGGAGAGCGGGGCAGCCGCAACGCGCGAGCTCGCAGTGCCTCGCTGCCCGAACCAGTCGCAACTCGGATTGTCATCCGCGGTGAACCTGGTGCGGCTCACGGTTAGTATCAGCGCTGTCAAACCCGCCTGACAACTTGACAGCTCGACCCGGCCACCCAGCCAGCTTCCAGAGCAGCCACAATTTTAACCCCCTCTTGTCACGCTCTCAAAAATCAACTTTCCTTCATGTCACCGGTAATAAAATCAATGCGCGTTTTCGGGCCGCGAAATCAAATCCGCGATTTTGGAGATGTGAAGTGCAAGATGTGAATGTGTGGTTGGAGATGTTTTTAATTGTTCAGAGATGGGATTCATTTGGAGCCAATTGAGGCTCCAAGGCTGTCAATCTCATTTGGGCCGATTCAGCTTTTTGCTGCTCGATTTTTGTTCCCGCTCTCCTTTGCTCCCTTGAGGACCATCAGCTGTTTTCTTGCTCCGAGCATTGTGACGCTCGAGCACAATCAACGAGCTTGACAGCTCTTGATCGCTATTTGGCAGATGTTCCAGTGGCCGTATCATAATTGGAAACAAGTCGTCGACTGTTTCTTTTCATCAGTTCAAAACAATAGCTCCAAATTTCGAGCCCCAAACTCAAGTACTGTCTTAACTTGTCCACGCTTCTTGCAACTTTTCATTTGTCATTTACAAGGTCTCTTTTACAAGATACAACTCAACATTTTTTTCATACAAAAAATGACTTAGAAACCTTAGTCTTACTTTTTGGAGCATTTCTTGTCAGTATTTTTGTAGACCATTTTGGAGCAATTTTTCAAAACATTTCGGAGCAATGTTTTTTTGTAATTTGTTTAAATCGATGGTGATTTTTAGTACAATAAATTTAAAGTAATTTTGAGAATCATTTGGGAGCAATGTGTTTGTGTTATTTTGTAAATTTTAGAGTAATTTTTGATCGATTGTTTTCACTTGATTGTTGTAAACAAAAGTAAAGGATAAATTTAGTTTCTTATCATTGGAATTCAAATTTTTTCGCTGACGTTAAATTTGCAAGTGCAAAATGACAAAGGTTTATGTGCGCGAAGCGTCGTGGAAGTAGTAGCACATAGTATTTTGTCAGCTTAATGAGGCGTTTTGATGGTTAATTTGTACGATGCCAAGCTAGCAATTTTGTTCGTTGTTTGTTGAGATTTGTGTCAAATGTTATTACATCACATAAGAAACCGAGAATCGGGTTAAGAAGGCGAGTCAAAACATGGATGTTGTTTTTCTGATAATGCACCAAAGCGTATCACGCATGTAGATCTTATCCTAGCAAAACGAAAATGGTCAATTCGATATATAAATGAAAACTCAAAACACTTTCTTGGAACAAATTCAAATCTTTCAAATGCGTCGACTTTCTTATTTTTTGTTTTCTTTTTTTCTCAGCTATTCAAATTCACTTTTCACCTCATTCAAATATTTGCATTTCAAAATTACGACCGAATAAAGATATGGATTTCACAGTAAAAGATTGTGAAATTTGAAAATCTATTCCATTTGATATCTCGATAACAATTACATAAATAAGATTCATTTCAGCGTCATCAGTCTAATCGTAAAAGACTAATAAAAAATGATCGATCAAGAAGCCGCGGATGCGAAGACCATACCTTGCAAATCGCTCATAATCAGCAGACTCATATGGCCATTTCGCAACAACTTATTGTTCCCCGTCAAACGAACCGGGGAAAGTGTAAAATCGCGCATCATTTTACATAATATTAAAGGCAAAAAGTGCATATAATTATTGCACGTAAACACACGCCTCCAATTGGTTCTTAAATGCAACTCATTATGAGAAACAATACTTATTATTGCAAATTATTTGCCTCTTTTGAAGCTCGTTCAACAAATTACAACCTGTTTAGATTTCAATGTTATTCCAAAAAATCAACCCCTCTTCCGGTCGAAACTGATGTAACCATCACTTCCGGACTTGTTATGAGCAATTATTCGGACTTACGCAATTCCTCATCTGACCATAGATGTAATTATTTATAATCAACTTCCAAATCAATTTAGTTATTGTTTCGTGAAAAGTTCATTTCTACCGGATGAACGTTCAGAGCACGCAAGATTTCCGGTTGGACTGTAATTCGAGTGTTTATATGAAACAAATAAGACGTAATTGAAGGAAAAAGAACGTTGAAATTGGGTTTTTTGGGGATGAGCAGTTTTTTAGGCTGCAAAAATATCGGTCAGCATCAATGCCAAATTTGGAATTCCGACACGTAGCGCTGTTTTGATGTGAAAATTTTTCATGCCGCGTGATCGATTCAAAGTTATCGCCGATCGTGACAGTAATCACATGGATTTATCAATCAAAGATATGCAGCGTAATTCTGTTATTGGTATGAATAGTCAAATTTTATTTTCAGAAATCTTGCATATAAAACGATGACTAGAATGATGAATACAAAAAAACTAAAGTTGTTCTGACCAAAGTTCCCTTGGAACGAAAATTTCATATTCAATATTTTTTTATTTTCATCATTAATTCGAGATTCAAACAGATTTTTATTCTTCTTCGAGTGAAAAAATTATTAAATGTCAGAACCATCATCCAAACTTTCAGTAACATCCAAAGTCATAAACTTTTTTTTATTGTTTTCGATGTCCTTGCTTGTTTTTTTTTGTGTACTGAAATGTTATACTTATGAAAACAATGTTTAACTTTTTTAATTAGTTTTCGTTCATTTGATTATGATTTCACTGCTTCTTGACGTCAGGAGATATGTCGAAGCACATAGCTGAAATTCATGACAATAATTCAAACTGGATTCAACAGAATTTTAATGAAATTTCATCAATTTATGACGTAAATACTTGTAAGCATCGAAACAGCTTATTCCGTTGGATCAATTTTTAACCATCCTATTTTATCACCACTTTTATTCAAACAATCTTATAAACACAACTAAACCCAGTTTAATCATGTTTAGATATCGGGGAAAAACATTTTTCCTCGGTTTATCGCATCAGAATTTATATGCCACATAATCAAATGCACTAGATTGTAAAATGCAACATCTTCAACAAACGTTTTTTCAAACAGTCAAATACAATCAATGTTTTGAATTTAGTTCCAACATCTTCTGTCTATTAGTCCAGAACAAATTGTTAGTGAGATTGTTGAACATTTGTTCCTTTATTAAAAATGACAAAAAATAAGAAAAAACATAAAAAGATAAGTTGACGAACTTGGTATTATGACGTCTGTATCAGGTTTACGTAATTTCATTGATACGAGAGTCTAATAAATTGATTTTCACATTTCGTTCATCTTGTTTGCTTGGGACGCTATTATTTAATCGTATGCTAATGATCCGAGGCATAGGAATTCGTTTTATTTCCAAAACCTGTTGATCGTTGTGAAATACATGATTTTTTGAAGGTGTAACATTGACCTCTACTCAAGACCTTGATGGTCGTATTGGAACTGTGCCTCATGAAGATAAATACTAAAAATGAAAACATCTCGTTGCCTTTCTTTCATGAATCTGAATGATGAATGAGTTACGTAAAACTGATTTAGCGTTTGAACCCAGTTCCGGCCTACAAAGATTAAACAATTTTTTTTTTGCAAAATCTATTTTCCAACATTTAGAACAAATCTTTGAAATCTTAATTCCTGGAAAAAATTAAAGAAAATTGAAATAATAGATAAAAACAGTTTTCTGAAAGTTTTTCCTGAAAAAGTTAAGTTGTGGAAAAATTTGTGAATCAAGATTTATCTAATTTTGCATTATATAAATCCAATGATCACATCTGTTTTCTGAGATTCGCAATGTTCTCAGAGTGATTAGTCAGTAAATTTTTTATTACGCTATCACGTATGCTTCCCACAATTCAATTTCCTCGTGCGTTTTACGCTGCTGGTTGGCATATTATACGTGTACTCATTCTGAAAATCACTCCATTCATCAGTTTTACGCCGATGAGACTGATCGTTTTGTCGTTCTTGAAAAACAAACCATTAAACAATTTTGTTTCAATTCGAAATCATTTCTTAATTGTTTGCATTTTCAAATATTGCATTGTTAAATAACCTGTTTTAAAATCTGAATGGGTTAGTTACAAATTTCATCATACAGGGGTCTAGTTTAATTTGTGTTTGAGATAAGCTACCGCTAGAAACTAGTTGGTTCAATTAACGATCACTTTAAAAGGTATTAGTGAGATGAGAAACTCTCGGCGAGCGTTCAGAACGGTTATTGATGACTGCACTGACTGGCGTTAAATGAAATGCAATTTTTTGAGCCTCAAATTAAAGAAAACTTAGTGCCACTTCATGTACCAATTTCCAATCGAACTTTTCTGCGACCTGGAACTCAGTTTTTCCAACACTTTTAAAAATTCGACTTTGAAGACTTTCCCTCCTACTTTTAGAGGACGACGGTGATGTTTTATGAATTTTACACCAGCACTCAGATTGTAGGGACAAATTATGGCTTGTTTTCCACGATCTACAAAGTGCTCGAGAAAAGCAAGTCTGCCTGGTTTTGTCGCATTTGTTAACTGGCTCAAGTGCAGAAGACCGAAGACACTCGTAGGGACATATTTATACCACTCGTTGCCCCAGTGCAACAACTCGCCAACTCAACCAGAACACTCGTAAAAAGAGCGAGATAAAATTTGATACATGTCGCCAAATTTTTCAAGTGGTCCAACCGTATCTCATTCCAATTCTTTTTTTTTGATGACTATTTAATCTACTACTTATCAAAACGAATTTATAATAACAATTGAAACTGTTCCATATTTGAAAGTTGATTTCGCATTGACCTGAAACAAAAAATTAGTCGGAGCTTAACTGAAGATTGATTAATTTTGAGACAAAGAGCGTGACAACTTTTTGTTTGACTTTTCTTTGTGAGGATGAAACTGACGGTGCGAACCCGGGTTCAAAGAAGTGTGGCAACGTTTTGCTCGACTTTTTTTTCTTGGGATGAAACTGATGACGGTGTAAACTCAGGTTCAAAGAAACGTTCGACGCATTCATGCGACGAACAATCAATTCATAAGTCTGTCTGCGAATTTTCATTAGAGCTTTGAAAACAAACCAACTTTTTTCCGGTCTAAAAATATGAGCAGAATTATTTCATTCTATAAAAAAGTGCAATTCAATTTGTTTCCCTCAAAAGAAGAATGATATTTGTGAAAAATTCATTGTCGTTGTAGTTCATTTAAAACGTGTAATGTTTACTAAGAAAACTTGAAAAATCTAAGTAAAAAACTAAGACGGAATTAATGTTTGATTAGCTTGGAAATGTGAAATCTGAAAAGATTGATGTGACAGCACAACCACAAGCGAACAATTAAAATTTAATCGCTCTTTAATACGTCGAAAAACGGGAGTCATAAAAATTCCTAAACCGAAGCCGTTTCTATAATTAGTCTACTCGTTCCAGCCGAAAGCGACGCTCTTAATTGAAAAGTGCAAAAGAATGGAGCTGATTGAATCAAGCTCGTCCCGCCAAGTGCTTCAAGATTTGCTTCTAATCGAATCAGACACAATTTATGGTCTTATCAATTTTACCTCTCCCAATCTTACAACATTTTACCCCAATTTTTGACTCCACTCTATCTTATCACCAAGTCCTTATCACAATGTTGCTCGGTTTTCAAACTAAGCCATTTTTTGAAATTCCGTTTTCAAAAAAGACAACAAATCAATTACAGTCGTTTAAATTTTGCAGAACAGAGGACAAAAAGGGACTCCAAAAGAGGGCGAAACTAAATGAATTTAGCATGGAGGAGGACACCCGACCATCGCGCTCGAGTACAGTGCTCGAGGAGACATTTTACACGACGTCGAAGAAGAACACGTACTACCGCGTGAGGCTCAGCGAGAAGGGCCTAAGTTTACAAAAAGAGAGCAACGGTTCGACCAAAACTGAGACCATCAACCTCCGTGACATCACCGGTTGCAGGTGTCTTCGGTCTAAGAAGCGAACTGGAGGCAGTTGCGCCTGTCGCCCTGGAGCACTCAAGCCCCAGCCTCGCCTGGTCGAGTCGACCGAGGTGATCCAACCCTTCGAGGCCTACGACGCCTCGGCCTACCTCTACATTTACGCCTACACGATGAAAAAAGCCCGAGTCAAGGGGGCCGCCAGGCGCGAGAGAACGACCATTACGCTGCGCTTCCGCAGCTTCGACAAGTATGAGGATAATCTCAGAGAAGCCAGCAAGTGGCGACTTGCAATCAAGTGCTTCATCTCAAACACGCCTCTTCCAAAGACTCTTGTCAGCCCTTCACATAACAATTTAGATACCTTGATGGCAGGTCAGTTTTTTTTTCTCTTCTATTTTTTCTCTAAGAATAAAAGTTAACGAAAATTGAAACCTAAAATGTTTCAAAACCAAAAAATGAAAATTAAAATCATTTGCAAAAGTGAAGACGTATTTGAATGAAAAAATTGTTTGTTTTCCTGACATACGACCTGGAAAAAATGTGTTAAGAGGTTTGAATTGCTCTTAAATTGGAGCTCAGGTGTTTGATGTTACAAAAGAAATAAGTCATGCTAAAGTCATATTCTTGGGTGTAATGTGTATTGTAATTAAATCTCGTACGTGTTTGTCGCGGAGTCGAATTCTTAATGCGTCGCTTTATGTTGAAGTGGTGGATTAATGTCGGATCCAAAATGGTCTTGTGAACACGTTATCCTGCTCCATATAGTCATACAGAGTGTTTGATTGTTTTTTTAGTTCTTCTTTTTTATCGTTCAAGTGACATAATATGGTTAATAGGAAAATGCGAGGCAATAAAAATAATGCAGCTGACAATAGAAATCGATAAAAAATTTAAGTGCAGCTGTGAATTAGTTGAGAAATGTTTTCTTGAACGGAACATAATAATCGAATTGTCATCTTGAAATTTATATTCGATTTTTGCACTCGACTTTATTAGTGACGATGATTTTCCATTTCTCCATAGCAGTTTCTCATGATTATGAAGTTTTAAGTTTATTAAATTTTTCTAGAAATTTGTTATTCAAAGTATGAAGTGAAAAATAAAAAAAGTGGATATAAATGAATGAAAAATGTCGTCGCCTGGAGGTACCTTGCATTAAGCTTCATCGTAGATATAAGGAAGATAAACAATACAAGTGAATGAACTTGAACTCCAGGCGATATGATAAAATTTGCACTAAGGTAGAATGAAAAAAGACGGTACGAGAGCCGGTATTCTAAAACCGGTCATGAGTTACGTAACATGCGAGCAAACGCTGATAACCCAGTCGCGTTTATCTTGCAATAACAAAATTAAACCGAAAACGCGGCTGGTGCATAAAACACATCTGGATTCAAATAAAAAATGAGCCTAAACTTACATTGAGATTAATTTCGGTCACGAACTTTTTCAAAGGTTCAATTATTAACCAAAACAAATCAATTTCGGTCTATAAAATTCATCAACTTGTTTATTATAAATAAATATCATATTTGAAATGTTTTGTTGACAAAATACCACTTTTTCACGTGACTTTGAACGACTTGAAAGGCTCAGACAATGTTTGGTGTCAAACCATGTCATGGCTGCAGAAACGTCTCTTCAAATGATCATTTTTATGCAGAGATTATTTTGCCATAAATTGAACAACTGCGACCAATGACATAAATAAGCAGTAAGAAATGTGTGATCTTGAACTAGCATTACATAATTCGATATCCTGCTAGACTGCAATTTACAGCATAGTTTTTTTCTCGGCATCCAAAAACAATTTTGTTCTTTGTTGCAAGTCTTTTTCACTGAAACTCTTATTTCAATGCTAATTTAGTGAGTGCAAAAGTTTGTCAGGAAAAAATCAAGGCGAATTGGAAAATGCTGTGACTTTGAAATGAAAAAAAAAAACAGGAGAACAGCTGTAGTTTGAGTTTTGCGTTTAAGGCGAGCAAAAATTAGGTTTAAATATGTCATGGTGCAATGAGAAATGTCTAAGATTACTAATTTGGCGAACATCAAGAATTCAACATTCCAAATTGTTTGAATCAGTTCAAATGAACATATTTTTTTAATATAAGAAAATTGCAAGTTTGGCCTCAAACAAAACTCAAGTTATAAAACGGATTTATGATTTTTTCCTTCAAGTTTCATGATATTTTTAATATTGTGCCTGGAGAATATAAATGAGCAGTCAAATTTTATCATTTATCATGACAAAAGCCTGTTTTCTCTTTTTTCTCTCTTTTTTTTTTTTTTTTTTTTTTGAAATCTCGGTTGTACTGAGATGACTATCTAAAGCAGAAAACTTGAAAAGGTTATTATCAGAATCAGTAAAGATCAGCTATCAAAAAAGTAATTACCAATTTCTACATCGTTCAATTTTTGACGAAAGAAGTAAAAAATTTGCAATAAAAATTCCAAAATGCTACTTTTTCAAACTGGTTATTAGCTCACTGATAACTCTTAATCAATTTTTTCATCTGAAAACGGGTAATAAAAAGACAAGACGCTGATCGGTCAATTAATTACTGAAATAATTAGTCTGATCAAAATCCATTTTCCTTAAACATGTTTTAAAATTCGCAAATTTGAATCATTCAATTACCATATTCACTGAGAAAAATTAGATTTAATCAAATGCAAATGTATTTTCAAACAGTCCACATCTTTCAATCAGATTTTTCTGACCGGGAAAAACTTAATTAGTTCCTTCAATACAAAGAAACTTGATTCTCCAATTCGTGACGTCAAAACTATCAATTTGCACGCACGTGGTTTTGTCACAAACACATTCATTTATTTCATTCTGAGAATTTGTTTAACAAAAAAAAATGTTAACATTGTTGTTTCAGCATTTCCAAGCGAGTCGAAAAAATTGTTGATTTTACTAAACCCAAAATCCGGACAAGGCAGAGCCCGTGAAACGTTTCAAAGGCGGATCCATCCGATTTTGATGGAGGCGGAAAAACCGTACGACTTTCACATAACGAAACACACGAATTACGCCCGCGAGTTCGTTCGATGCAAGGACATTTATCAATGGAGCGGAATATTGGTGGTTGGCGGTGATGGCATTTTTTTTGAGGTCATCAATGGACTGTTACAAAGGCCTGACTGGGACAAAGCCTTGAAAGAATTGCCTCTCGGAGTTATCCCCTGTGGTTCCGGAAATGGCCTCGCTAAATCTATCGCCTATGCCAATCAGTAAGTTGAACAATGTTCCTTTCAATTTTTTCATCGACTAAAAGATTTGAATCAATTTTTAAAATGATCTTTTGTTAAAAAAAAAACATTTTGATATCATTTTCATGTACGTTTCAGAGAACCATACGACCACAATCCAGTTTTGATAAGTTCTCTAGCAGCGGTCAAATTTAAGAGAGCTCCAATAGATCTGGTACGAGTGGAGACCAGGAACCAAATCTTGTACTCCTTTCTCTCGGTGGGTTGGGGGCTGATATCTGATATTGACATCGAGAGTGAAAGTTTGCGAGCAATGGGGGCTCAAAGGTTCACCGTGTGGAGTCTCGCACGACTCATCGGACTGCGCACCTATCGGGGCAAAGTGTCCTATCTGCCCTGCGACAAGTACACCGTTGAAAACAGCGTCAATGGAGATATCAAAAAGGACGGCTGCGATTATTCCAAAATAGCACATTCCCGAAGCTATGACGATGAACTAGACCGGTAATTCTCTTTCTCTTCATCAACTCCCCCTTCTATTCAATTAATTAAAAAAATTTTTGTACTAAAGACAGGTAGTTCCTTTTTTTTAATTTACACTCAATTTTTTGGAAAGTTCGTTTGAAAAAGTTAGTTAGTTACAAAATGTTGAGATAAATTTTGGTTATTTGATTTTAGATATGGCGATATTCGAGAATCAAAAAGTTATCATGACGTGGTCGACGACGGGCACGTTCTAAATGATGTGTTCAATGACATAGAAGAGAACGAATTAACGACTGACGCACTTGCCCTGGAAACCGAAGACTACACCCGGGGTCGACTGGACAGTTTTTATTCGACAACGTCAAAAAAGTCGACTTACTTCAGCACCGGTTCAGTATCCAGTTATCACAGCTTTGAGGATATCGATAAATCAGATGATAGTAATTGAACTAAATCTACCAACACTCTTTTCTGTTTTTATTTTTGTCCGTTTTTTATGTAGCCGCTTTGCTTAGTTAGACTTTTGGAATTAACCCTTTTTATCCTGCGAGTAAAAACTGTCATTGTAGAACTCGAAATTCGATTGAATTTCAAATTGCAAAAACGTAAAATCATAAACAAATTTGTTTTTTATTATTTTTTACAACTTTGCACATCATTTTTCAATGGTTTTGATAAAAAGGGTTAACGTTGGTTTGCACGTATGATTTACACTCTTCTTTATGTCTCTTTATGTAGATTAGTAGTTTGGGCGTTGTGATTTCGTTCAATTTTGTTGATTTCTAACATTGTTTTTTCCAATAACACGACTTTTCGTTCGCCAAACGCGCTTAGTCAGACGTTTTTATCTCGTTGTGTTTTTAGGCCTTGATAATGGCATCGGTAGTCGAGTTGTGTTTGGACCTCCTTCCTCACTTCCAGCCTTGACAGCTCCGGTTCCTAATTCCTGGACAGAAATAGAAGGTACTTTCATTCAAACATTTATTTTGTATCAAAGAAACTTGCGAACTTGAATCTGAAAAATTAATACAAATCTGAATTGCAATAACAAATTAGAAATTATTTACAGGTGAATTTGTGATGGTACATGCAGCGTACCAAACTCACTTGGGGCAGGACTGTTTATTTTCTCCAAGAGGACGATTAGACGACGGTATTATCTGGTTGCTCATAATAAAGGCTGGCATAACTCGAGCTAACTTATTCCAGGTTGGTATTTCACAACGCTTGAATAATTATCTCAAGGCAACTATCGTTCTATTGAGAATTCTTTTCATCTGAATGCAAAAACAACTTTTTTTACAATTCCACGTTCGCTTTCATTTCTCTAAATACAATTTTTGTTTCAGTTCCTACTGAACCTAAGTACAGGTACACACCTAACTACCCAGGGTGTTGACATGGTCCCCGTAAAGGCGTTTCGGATAGAGCCCGCAGAAAGTTCTGTAGGTCACATGACCGTCGACGGAGAAAAAGTAGATTACGGTTCAATACAAGCCGAAGTGTTTCCATCGCTCGCGCAAGTCATGTGTCCTTGAATGAGATCCTAATTTTTCTATAGAACTTTTCTTATGAGAACAACAATCGTCATTTTAGCATGATTTTTTGAGTCAACTTTACGCTTTTCACGTTTAGAATCAAACCGAGTCCAATAAGTAGGTACAAAATGAAAAAAAAAACTGAACAAAAGAACCGCAATGAATGTTTCGTGTTTTGTATAGATCAATCAAAAAGTGTATTTAATGAGCGTTCTCGTATTGTTTGCATCAGTCAAAGGTGAGCCGACCTAGGTTTTTATAATGACGAAACAGGCAGAGACAATTTTTTTGGTTTGCGTACAACGAAGAGAATGTAATTATAGCAACTTAGAGACCAAATCAAAAACTGTCGTTACGAAACAGGAAAGTAATAAATTCCTCTCTTTTGTTATTACGAGATAAGACGAAGATAACATTTTATTGCGTCGCAAGAAATTGTAATTAGTAATATTTAGTAGGTCCTTAGATTGAATAATTGCGAAGTTAAAGATAGTATTAAATGATCGTGAAAATGTATATATAGGGGGATCATGGGAACGATTGGTTGCAACATTATAAATACGTCCAAACGAAATGGTTTCTGCCCGAGCTTCGAACGTCCAGTTGGGTTCAGGGAGTATTTTTTACGCTGCGTTTTTTAACTGTTACGTGAGGGACATGACAAAAAAACGTGCGCCGTTCATTCGTTATGTTACTTTTTTTTATTGATCATTTGTTGTTTCTTTCGCACAAATTAAAAAGTATGTAAGCATTGTTACATTGACGTTCTGGAATTTCTATTCCTACACAGCTATGTACGAAGAATGTGAAAATTATTTCAAGACCCATTATATACATTGTCGAATAAAATTCGATCAAAGTTGTTCAAACGTGTACTTGCTTATTTATGATAACGTAGAAATGAGAAAAGATAAACAGAATAACAAAAATACCTACAAGATTACTAACATTGTAGGTCCACCACGATGAATGTTCACACAGTATGAATGTGAAGCGTTACAAAAATTTGTTTTATTCAGACATATAATCGAGATATGAAGCAATAGATTATTCAAATACAGTATTTATTTATGTGCAAAGAAAAGAAATTTCAAGTATGCAAACAAATTTTAAAATAACCTACTAGAACTTAGATCTAGTTCTCTAACACTTGCCAATCAAACTAAAAAGAAAGAAAGGACAAAAATATGTATTACGGACAATTTGATTACGAAACTAATTTCTTCCCTTTGCACATTATGGTGAATCGACGAAGCCGATAAAAATTATGACAAATTGAGTGCCTCGATGCTGCTGAGGAGACTGCGAACTTCGTCTTGAACCTCGACGGTTTTGTTGGTCTCGGACAAGGAGAGCTTCGAACAGATGTCGTTGATCTTTTCCATCTGAGTGTTCCAGTTGGACGACTCTGTGCTTGTGGGTAACTTCTTCAGGTAGACACGTAACATATTTACGATCTCGAACATCTGCTTCTCCACCTCAGACAGATTGTCGCACTTGCACATCTGCAAGACGCGCAGTCTTGTTTGGGCCAGATAGAGGGGTGAGAAACCCCGGCTGTCCACCGTATTGACCTTAGCACCAGCCTCCAGGAGCAGAGTTACCACTGGCACCTTGTTCGTTAAAGTTGCTAGGTGAAGGGGCGTGTTACCAATGCAGTCTTGTAGGTTTGGATCGGCGTTGTGTTGTAGCAGGATACGAACAATTTCTGTGTATCCTCTGAAAGATTTAACAACGTAAATTAATTCTTTTTGTTATGGTTTGTTTTTGAACTATCTTGTGTGACAATTTAAGAAATTACCTGCAAGCTGATAAGTGTAAAGGCGATCGACCTCTTAAATCTTGGTTGTTCGCAGAAATCCCAGCGTTTAAAAGTTGTTCTACAGTTTCAACGTTGTTGGTAGAAGCGGCGAGTCGCATCCTGTGCTCCTGAATTTTAGACTTACATTTTCCCCAGGCCAAGCCCAGGTGCTCGTTAATCGTGGAACGTGCCACCACACGGTCAAGGCAGTAGGAACGAAAGTGATTGTTCGTGTGTCTCGTTCTCATTACTCTGTCATCTACAATCATTATAAATATTTATTGAAAACACGAATCTTCAAATTGGACGAATTAAAATCCTTTTTGTGTCAAACTTGAAAATATTTCTTATGATTTTCTTACTTGACTGTTTTTGTGCGTAATTTTTTCCGAGCTCTGCAAATCTCCTGAAGTTTTCATCGTTCTGAAAAGTAAAATTCAAGAGTTATACGGAGTCTACACAATGATATTCAAATATTACCTGTTTTCTTTAAACGATCAAATATTTTTTGTGCATTTTTAAAATGAAAGTTGATCTAAATTTCAAATTTTTGACGGAATTGAATATGCAATGCGAAAATCTTTTATTTTTTGCGCAGCTCTGGTCAGCAAGGAATTATAAAAATAGAAAGAAATTGTGCGGATCATCTAAAAAAAGTTCTTTGAATATTCAAATTCAAAATGCAATGTAAACAAAATTATAAAAAAAACTTTGTAACGTGTCTTCGCTTATCTATATGGAATAGTTATTTGCAGCTGGTGAGTAATATTAAATCCAAAACTAACAGGTTTAAAGAACCAGTCTGATTTTAAAAATCAAACGACAAAAACAAGCAATTACTGTTGAAACGATATTAATATTAACATCTTATAAAGATCTGTTCATTTTTTCTTTAATTTTGAAAAAAAGAAAAACAATAACAAATTGGACCTTGTCACCACCTGATATGGAATGAAAACGTCACTCATTGACATATCCATTACCGTCTCGAATCTTTTTCTAACTTCCATAATCATAGTGAAGTTTCAGCAAATCCCAACCAGCTTTGAACTGCTTAAAAAATAAATGAAAAATTAAAACTGAATAATATAATACAGAAATAAACAAATACAAATGTCTGGAACGGAAAAAAGAAACGATAGTACATTAAGTGGACCTTACCTTCATCAAAGTAAACCATGGAAAATTGAGGGCGAAATGCTGAGCCCAGATATTAGGAATTCCTTCAGAACTGACTGGCACGAGAGCTTTCGAGGTTGACAATTCTACCGGCTTTATTGGTTCAACCTTTACTTCGTCCGTATTGTCAAGCGTGACCAAAGAAGTGCCCACCTCAGTTCCCAATGACATATGATGTGCATAAACAGGAGGCACGGTTTCGTCGGGATGGCTCTTCTTCCACGCAGTAAGAATCTGTTTTAACATTTCTATCTCCATCGAGGCCAGTTGGTTGATTCTCGTTCACAATTTTTTAATTTACACCTCCCTGGCCACTGTTGTTCACTGTTGTTTTTGTTAGCTTCGCACAACCTGAGATTAGATCCACTTCGTTGCATAAATATCACATTGGACTGTTTTTTACTAGACCAATCAGCGACGAGCTTTACTTCTAATCTTTGCAAATGTGTCACCAGAATGTTCTCTTTCTGGTACGATCATAAATTGAGGAGATAGAAAGAGATGAAAAATGAAACGAGATCTGTTGGCAAGTTTGAGAAACATATAGTTTTTAACTACCGACTGTAGGTAAATTTTGACAGGTGGCGGTAAAACTATAAGTTTGAAAATAAAAACTTATTCCATAAGAAATAAATAACTTTTTTGGTAGGACACAAGTTTAATTCAATGTTCATTGATGTTGGTTTAGAAAAATACATCATTTTGGAGTAATAAATAGTTAATTTTGTTTAATTTTATTAGAAAAGTATTAAAAAAGATATAATAAAAACAATGTAGACTCAATGTTAACTCGTTGAGCTAAATTTTTATTTTTTTCCTATCAATTCTGAATTCCACCGTTTAAAAGTGCGGTTGTTTTGTAGCATAGTCTCAGTCGGTTTTCAAATTCCAACATTCTGCTTGTCAAATACTGAATTTTTCTTGCTTCAACTTCATAGAACTTTATCTTGTTCCGCATATCGTAAAGTTCTCTTCGCATCGACTCCTGAAACAAAATTCATTCACTTTGTTACTACAAGTTTCGCTGAGAGTGTTATAAAGAAATGTCGCACTGTCGCACCATATGTTGAATCGATCCTTTTATTTCGTTGATACTTTCTACAGCCATTGTAACTTTGTTATTTAATTCATTGGTTTCGGTTTCTCTCCTTCTGGTCCTGACAAACAACTAAAATCAATAATATAGATTAACACAAGGTCTACAATTAATAAACTTGAAACAACCAATTAAAAATTAACAATTCATTCCATTTTCATTTCCATCTTACTTTTTCCAGTTTGCTCAACCGTTTTAAAATTGTTTGATCATCTGAATAGTCATGGTCCAGTTGATTATCTTCAACTTCTTTTTCTGTATCTACAATAGACACCAAAATTACGATTTACAAGACTGAAAAAAAGTTGATTTAAATATTTAACACTGTGTTAAAAAATGCAAACCTCGTGTACGTATGGTGGTCGTAGTAACACCATAATTACCCTCTAAATCGTGCACTTCAAAAGCGGTTCCATCACTGTCTGTGTAAACAAAATAAGACCTCATGAATAGCTAAATCCTCTCAACTAATTTATATTCATAACTCCAACAATTGACTGACCATTTTTACGACACGATTGTCCGTCTGATTGCAGTTCAAAACCACTTCTGCAGTAACACTCGTAGCTGCCTGGGATGTTTCTGCAAATCTGCGCGCATGGCTTTTCAGTTACACACTCGTCTATGTCTGAAACAAGATCCGAAAAATGAAATACAATTTTATGCAATTGAATACAATTTAGTACAATGTCAAATTTCAAAGCTCCTTTCATTCAATCTAAATTAGATTTGAAGTTGAAGTAATTTTATCGCGAGGATAAAGTTTTAAGAACAGAGCAGTAATAGCACTCAAATATTTACCAATTTGGCACTGGTTTCCAATGTAGCCTTTGGAGCAGGAACAAACGCCCGAGACTCCGCAAATGCCGCCGTTTTGACAAGGCAGTGGGCAAACGGCTGTAATGAGAAACACGGTTTATGTAAATTGACAATGATTAACCATGGCCGGGTAGGTGTTTGCAAACCACCAAATCCATACAAAAATGTATAACTTAATAATGATCTGACTAGACTCACGTTTATTACAACCATAGCTTAGTCTCGTGGCCTGGATCCAACCTGGACAGCACACGAATCCTGACGGTAAATTTGTGTAAACTAATCTGAAACATTAAAAATTTAAAACAGTTAAACAAAGGAACATTGAAAAGTGCAATATTCTAAGGTTTGAAGTGGAAATTTCAATTAGATTTCAATTTATCGATCTGAAAACGTTTGACGTGTGTCTGAAACAATGACTTGTCTTACCTCATTTGATTTTCTCCATGATAATGTGGCGACGCAGCAGAACTTCGAACGCAGACTCGTCTTCTGAAATGAAAATCGAGATTTAAGAACAACTTTTCTTTCACATTGATTCTGAATTGTTTTTCATTTGACTATTCATTTTTCAAATTCAAATTGAAACAATTTCGAGCAGTTAAAAATCAAAACTATGTAAATTGGTCTAGTTACGGTTCATTAAGACCAACTGAAAATGTATCAAGCTCTGCAAGTTGTAAGAAGCGAAAATTTCGTTAATGTACATGACCATGCATCCAATCTACATTATTCACGTATCCGACCGAATTTGCAATTATACATATTCATACAAAGCAAGCACAGCTACAAAGTTAATATTATTGCAATGTCTGCAAGCTACTTGTTTCAAAATAAACGTCGTCGGTATGAATAATTCCAAAAATTTGCACCGCAAAATTGTTTCAAGTTAAAAATTGGTTCATTTTTTAGAATAGCAAAATTGTTGTCAAGTAAAAGTGTTTGTTTTTGAAGAACAAGTCGGTCATAAAGTTTCGTTGACTCTTGAGATCTTGGTTCAGATCTTTAGTCGCCTTGATCTCAGACTCGACGGAGACCGAGAGCTTTGACCGGCCTAGTGGGGCATTGTTTCACGCCAATAGGGAAAAGGAAACTCGTTTCTACTCGTCCGTAAGGCGAAACGCGAGAAAGATAAATCGCGACAGCGTTTTTGCAACATGTCCATAAGCGGGATGCCTGACCCTCGGCCGTACAGCAACTCTTTCAGTTGCTTTATTACCAGCTAGCAAGTTCGCGTCCTACCAGCGACTCAATTACAATCACAAACTTTGCCTCGACTTATCCAACCCAAGATCCCCAAATTTATGATCACCTAGAAACAAAAAATCTCGCTCCAAACTTTTTTCTCAAAATTTGCCTCGAATGTTTTATCCAACTGATTATATTCGAGTAAGATTTATAGTTATGAATCATTTTGTATCTTCAAACCTCCTCCTTCGAAGGTTGAGCAGAAAATATTGCTGGACATTAAAAAACACAGGTAGAAAATAGTTTTTTTCAAGGTTCCCATTCTGAGCCCCGATTTATCATCGAAAGGTCAGAATTATTAAACAGAAACGAGACTGAACGTTCATTTTTCAGACAAAATTAAATGAAATATTTTTATTCCAGGCGCTAATGTTCCATTCAACTAGGAAACGTGAGAAAATTCTATGAGGCCATTAGCATAAAATGGGCAGGCGCAAAAAAAAGCGATTATTCGAGCTGAATGCTGATATAACAAGCAATGGTTAATTGACTAAACTATCGGACATGAATTTCAAAACAATGGACCAGTATCTTGCGAGTTAACAGCGCACTCATTAACACATTGTCTGTGCGCTTGTTTTTCACTCTACGATTTTTCCATTTCTGTTTCTTTTTCGTTTTTGAATTCGTGCCAACGTAGTCTCAAAAATTCGACCGTTTGTTATCCTCGCTGTTTTCTCGTGTCGATTCACTGCACGGATGTGGAAAAAAACTTGGAGGAAAATTCATCCGTCTCTCAACCGAACATCATACGATTCGTGTTTTGTTTGTCTGGAATATCTGCGAGATTATAAGAGAACAATAATAAGCACCACAGGTATAAATATTAATGTAAAATCGCAGTTTCACTTGTGCGATGTCTGCCCACTTCTAGGCCGACCTTTTCACCCGCTTTCACGAAGCATCAAATTCACTAATGAATTTACATGGCTGTGAATTATCAATGAGCCAGCTTGGCTGGACCCAAACGACGCTTTTATTTCTCGTCTTTGCATCGGTAAATGATGAAATATAAATATTCATTGCCATGCAGCATCGGCCTTTCCACGCCGTGAACAATGACCGCGACTAAATGTCAATATCCGTGGCGCGAAAGCCGACAAACATTTAATTACACGCTAGTAAATCAATCGAGTGCCTGATCCTTCAACTAATCGAGTTGTAAATATTTTCGTTGCGTTGTACATTGCTTCTTCGACTTTTTTTTTCAACAACTTTTAATTATCACATTTTATTAGTCTGAACATGTTTTATAGTTTTAGTTATGGATGTGTTGATTAGATAAATTTGAAGGAAACAGAGGTGAAGTCTGAGCTCGAGTGTATAATCTAGGATAACTCGACAGTCTATTAATTTTTTGCACCGGCGGTGTTTGAAGAGCAGAGAATTGAAATTTAAGTTGGGGAACTATAATTTGTATTTCGCAAGCACAAGAAGTGCGTAATTAAATCAGTTTAACACACGGGGCGCGTGTTATGATGAGAATTAATCTTTAAGAGCTGCAGCATTTGATGTTCGTTAACGAGATGGTAGCGTCTAGTAACAGAATCACTAATAAATCTGATGAGATACGTGCCATCAGTGTTAATGACACCCTTCAATTATTTTATACTCCTGTAAGCTATAATGAATCAAAGTGCATCTCATTCTGAACTTTAATGCGCTATATTCTGGTCCAAGCACCTAATTTCCCACGACGAGCTTTCTTATTGTACGAAAATTGATATAAAAAATCTAGCACAATGAAAAGTAACCGATTTTACTCATTTTTCATTATTTTTTAAATCAAAAATTACCTTATCACTAATAGTTAAAGTTGATTAAAAATTATTTTTTGACTTGTTCAAAACGAAAACAATTACTCGATCAAGAAATGAAATTCGCAATAAAATTGAGCCATTATTCAGCGTGGCTTTTGGCCTTACGATTTTTCTCGCGCTATCAGATTTTCTCACCCATCCGCGCGCCTTTAACAACATCATATAATTTTCTCCCTCGCAATTTAACAATTTGCGAAATTAAAAAAACAGATTCATAGACTCAACAGGCACTAAAATAATCCAACCAGAGTTATATTCACAGGCGTGCAATCACACGAACACGACCCCTGACGCGGGCAGCTGTCAAAATATCACGTGTATTTCAGCCTCCAAGCTGTTTTGAATCATCAACTCAGAACTTATAGCCTTTGTCAAACAAAGGCAAACTAAAAATTCTTAAAAAAACATAATCACGAAAAAATAACCAATCTAATTCACACCACTTATTAAAAATTGTGAAAAATCTTACTTTTAATGACAATTTTTTATAATAACAACATTTTTCTATGGGTAAGAAACTTCTTTTTACAGAGTAAAAATAAAAATCAAAATAAAAATGCATACCCAGGATGGTGTTTGGAGTACGAAACCGGCGTAGTCGGTACATGTAAATAATCAACCTGATGATGTCTGTAAGTACCATCCCGATGGATGATTCTATTTTGAATCTGGTCCTCGCGGCTTTTTCTGTCCAGCCGTCGCTGGCCAAGGTGGTGCCAACCGTGCTGGTCCAGCCGAGCTCGTCTATGCCAGTGGGTGTTTCTGTTCAAATCATCAGGACTTCTCAAGGTCTGAGTTTCGTAGCGGACCGGCCAGGTTGCGTGCAAACTGGAGCCGTGGTGGTCCGTCCAGCTGACAGTCGGCAGAACCAGCGTCACCAGCGCCCAACTTGCCCACTTCATTGTTCGTCGCGCGTCGATTTCAGTCCCAAAACTATCCGATCTTTTGACGCACGTGTACCTGCTGTTCACATTGTTGTGATTACCGATCTCTAAGATTCAATTTTGTTCGAGCTAAGATTGGTAAGTCAGGCTGCGAATCGGTTGAAATCGCGACGAATCATGGGTGCAATTGTGCAGAACCGATCGGCGCGAAATCGTCCCAAGCTAGCGGCGAGCACTACTGATCGAGATGTGGAGACTCGCAGGGCCCCACGTGCTTCGTTTCTTCGTGCGTGCGTTCGTTTTGCCCCACTCTCTTTGTTCAAATCTGCTCTTTTTTTGCCTCGGCCGCCTTTTTGTTCAACCTTCCTGATCCCTTTGCTTCTTCCTTTCCACACGTTTTGTCGCTGCAAAAACACGATCTTCCATGTTGTTACACTTTTAACTCTCATTTTCAACCGACCGCAAACAAGAAACAAAACTAAATCCCCAAACGTACCTGCAAAAGACAAAAAAAAGTTATTCTCTTGAAATTCCGTCGAGTCATGTTATGAAAGAATAAAAAATGGCACAGAAAAAGAGTGCTTGAAATAGCGGATAATCTCGAGTGCAATTTTTGTGACACCAAATCGTTCCATTGAAAATCTACGAAAAAGTAATTAACGCAACTGGTCGGACTTGTGCGCTGTCAAGATTCAATCAATACAAGCGAAATTCTCGGTTAACGGAAAATCGAGTGATAAAATTCTGCTACATGGAAAAGCAGCTTGGCTCAGAGTAGAAACGAGCGATACGATCAGAGGTTGGGAACAAGTAGCGTTTAATGTTTATAGGTGAAAATGCAGTTTTAGAATTCATCCTGTGTGTTGTGATTGGGAGGTATTATAGTAAGGGGCACTCGATCCGGACAAATACACGGAGCTGATTGTCATGATCGGTGAAATCATTGTTACGA
The DNA here is from genome assembly GCA_020615435.1 of Telenomus remus. Lineage (NCBI taxonomy): Eukaryota > Metazoa > Arthropoda > Insecta > Hymenoptera > Scelionidae > Telenomus > Telenomus remus. Next base: position 7,101,120 of record CM036345.1, on the reverse strand, counting down.
TAACGCACGCCGGTTATCTTGATCTGCGACTATTCGAATCGAAACTGCATGGCCAAACGATCGTCCTGCTGATGGATTCAATCCGGTATACGAAACTGTACATGCACTCAACACCGGATTTCATTTGTTGCAACCAACAGCGCTGATACAATCGTCAGTCTATGCATCTTATTTTGACGTCCCACACGGACACACTTTGCTCATTGTGTACGCCCACTTTCTATATTAAATCTCATTTTCCCATCGTTACTCACGTGCTGCAAGATTTTCGAACTTTTAAATTGAAATTCGAACTTAATTGAAACATTATTCACCAGTCATCGAATCAATGTAAAATCGCTTCAACAGATCGTGACTTTTTTTTTCGCTTGGTGTAACATTATCTTCGTTCATTTTTAGTCCTTATTATAGAATCTAACTCATCGAAAAATCTCATCGAATTTTTCTCTCGTCAAAATTCTAGCGAGTCTTTGTTTGTTTAGTCGTGAAAAATTGCATGCAAATAAGATCATTTAAAAATAGTCAATTCAAACTTCGAACAAATTTTCCAATTAAATAATTCAGGACGAAAAGGATTAGAGGACTGTTTTCACGAATGGATTCATGTGTTGATTTATTTTTAGGAAGGAAAAAAGTTGATATTAACGAAATCATAATTTTGCAGTTGGGCATTTGTTGACCTTGGGGCGGAGGTCTTTGCGGTCCACGATCAGCTTTGTATTTTTAACATAGTCGTTTCTCGGCAAAGCTGTCGGCTCTTATGGTGAAAATAATTACCAGTGCGCGCGACAGATATCTTTGCACTTGCTGAGAAAACCGAGTTCAAGGATGATCAAAGTGATTAATCACTGGGGCCAAGTGTAGTTTCTTTCTTAATGCCCGGTATCGACAACCTCATTAAGCAAATAATTTGTAGATGAAGATAACGCCTGGAAAGGAAAAGGTGTCGCTGTTCGACTAAAACTATTCGCCCAGCTTCGAGAGTTACTTTATCATTAACTTTTTGCACCAGAAAGAAAACATTCTCCGAAAAGAAATGCAAAATTGTGATAACAACGAGAAAAACAAAGTTTGCATTTTGCGTCGCTTAATATCTTATTTGAAATTAAATGTCACTTTTGCATCTCGAGATTTATTTCGCCCGGTGCAACCTTTGAGACGTGCATTTCGATTTGATTTCTCATTTGATATTTGAGATTGCAATGCTTTGTTCGCGGAGCTGGAATCGTGATTATTGGATTTCGCAATATCACTTGCTAAAAACCTTCCTTGCAAGAATAATTAGTCGACGGGCAGAAAAAGCAAATCCGGCCAGCAAAACTTGATTGCATTGTTTGCTCAGATCCCTGAGCTTAATGCACGATCCAAACACGGCATTGTATAAATCAAAGCGAGCCGATTGCGTGATGCTTATCGCATTAATGGATCGTGAAAATCTTTTTGGAGCGTTTCGCCTAGGCGCGCAGCGTCAATAAGTTTCTGCCTTGATTCGAAGCCTGGAGGTCAAGTTCTATGTCGTGCGTTCTTCAGATGGCTCGTAACGATAGCTCAGACATCATCAGTTACTGGAACACGTACGACGCTTGATAAATAATCAATTCTCCATGTTTGCAGACATTCCTCAAGCTAAGCAATCGTGATGTACGTCCACTGTCTAAGCTGTATCTCACCCTGCAACACAAAAGGTCAAAAAGTTTCAAGGTCACGATGCCAACATGCAAAATAGCCCTCACAGTTGGAATCGCAATTCCCATTTTCTATATCGCTGATTTTTTTTCTTTATTTTTCATTTTTCTCAAATACACATTCGAGGAAATTCAATTTCGTTCTTTTATGTTCACTGATTTTACCTTGGTTCAAATAAAAAGCACGCGCTTTTATCATTGAGAAGGTCTTCAAAAGCACTTGGAAAAAGATTAAATCGTCTATTGACGATTCGAGGAATCGAGCGACAATATTTCGTCAAAACAGTCGTTTCGAGGCATTGTGCAATTCTATAATAAAGTACTTGCACTTGTGATCCTGTACGATGTGGAACGTGACCTTCTTGGAATGCAGATCGGCTTTGGGGTGCTTAATGGCTGCTCGTCACGCTTACACTACCGACGAAAGATCAAGCCAAACTTTTATTGAATGTAATTTCAACTGACGTTCCTCGTAACTTCGGATGATGTCGTTCTCTCCGGTCCATTACGTCTTTTAGCCACGCTACTAACGCGTGATTAAGGAAATAGCTTTCTTAAACTAACTTCTTGATCAAATTAGAAAATGTATTATGTTTTGGATTTGATTTTTAAATTTGATTTCATTTTTTAAGTTTGAATCTAGTAAATGAATAAGATTTGGAAATTCGGGTGCATTTTAATTTGCGGCTTGTCAGTCAGTGCCATCCGCCCCTTGCAACTATGCCACCAGTCACACTTGTGATTTCACAGCCAACACCCGCACCCGACGTCTTGCCAGCATTTTGACTAGCTCATTGGGAAACGTTGATTTTATTCGTTCTGAATACACATGTCCTAATTACGCCATTCACAATGCTCTGACGTTGTTACACGATCTATCCTCAAATCTAATAACTCTGATAACGTGTCATATTCTGGCACGTTTTGTTTGCAACCGAGACAATCAAACTTGCTCGCACCAATTGATTCTGCCTTTTTTTGTTCAAACACAAAAGTCAATGCAAAATAGCTTAAATTGTTTCAATTCAATTGAATCGCACTTTTCATTTTGTACCACTTGTTTTACTAGTTGATATCTTCCAGCAAAATAAAACCTCCTTTATAGTTTCCATTTCCTAAATACCAACAGTTCAAACCTATGAAATGTTTATTGGAACATGAAAAAGTTAGAAAAAAGTTTGCCAGGTAACCGTGAGTTTCGTCGTTTTTTATTTTTCAATCAGTTTGTAAAGAAAAGTTGTTATTAATGAAATTTCGCAATAGGAAAAAATTCATGGAAACATGTTAATTGGTTCTTTTGTTCGTTTAGTAATAACGGACGTGAATTTTCTGGTTGGGTTTTGGTAAAGGATAATACTCTAACCAATTCGGTAAATACACATCGGAAATGCAACAAAGGAAAGACGTAGGCTGGTTCGGTTGGCGTATCCAGGTTCTGACCTACTGACACGATCCTGTGACGTCACAGGAACTCGGCAGGGTGGAGGTGGTAAAACCAGAATGGTGCGTCAAGTGCGGAGAGGTGTGCTCGGGTCGACCTACCCTGTTCGACATAAATCACTCCTCTGTGCGGAGAAACGACAATTCATAATCGCGACTCCGACAAACTGATGCGGTGATACGAAATGAATGAAAGACACCGTGTAACCGCGATTATGATACCAAATCACATAACGAACGTTATGAAATCGCACTGCAGTTGTAATTTGACCTTTGAACGATCATTTATCATGCTGATATTGCACAATTTTAGTACAAACAATTACTGGCTGCGATCATTAGTAATTGCATTGTTTAAACGCAAAAATAAATAAATGAAATAAAATATTTCTGGTTGCCAGATTATGAATCTTTTTCATGTTCGCGTTTCTGTTCATTTTCTTGTTTATTCTTACGCAAACTTTAATACAAATTAAACAAGAAAAGTTTTTTTAATATCATTCTTATTTTGCGATGGAAATCGTATTACAGAGGCTTCCTTTACAGATTGTAAATTTTGCGAAATGCGATCATTTATTTTGTGAACAATGATAAGTAGAAATAGACGAAACTCGTTCATTCAGTCGTTTTCATTTCCATTCAATCACGATGAAAAACTTTCCAGTTCACTAAAGGATGAATTCGAGGGAAAACATCTACGTTTTTTTACCTCTTTCATAATTCAAAGCAGAGGCAAAAAAGAATATCCGATTTTTTTTTTGAAAATTAATACACTACATTAGCGAAACAAAGGCAAATACAATACAAAAAGTTCCGTTTGTTTTCTTTGTTTTACAATTCTCTTGAGGGTAAAAAATTTGCACGACAGATAGACAATTCTATCGTGCAATATTTGACTAGAAATATTCATTCTTTTTACACGATATTGCCGTCGAATTCAAATGTTTCACAATAAACTACCAGCCTTTACAGTAAAAACGAATTTTAAAATAAAAATCTCGGTCAGCGGACGAAGTCTGTTACCTTTTTTCTATTGTAATTGGGATTGTTATGAACAATGTTCGATGTCTCTCGTTTTGCATTTCACACACATGCTTTTTCTCTCACATTACACTTCTGCTATCGATTGGAAAAGTTTTAAATGTTATAACAGGTTCGCTCATACAGAAAACTTCCTACAAGTGAATGTTTTATTAGCAAAACGAACTTTTATGCAAAACAAACAACTTTTTAGTTTCAAATTTATCGCACATTTTTGCGAAATTGAAAAAGGTTAGGTTACCTCAGAAAAACGTCGAAATTCGAAATACTTTCTGCAGCCAACTTCGTGTCATAAGCTTTCCTAACGTCAAACCATCGATCTAAATTTTTGCTTGTGTTATTTATGTTTGTTTTGTTCTGTTCAACCTCGTCCAATTTCGTTCCCAACATGCTTTAACCACTGTGTATTTTTTCGTCGGATTTTTGAAGATACAACCAAAACAAAGCGTGAATCAATGAAGCCCAAAATGCCAAGTTGTCTAACTAACGCAAATGCAATTTGATCATAAATGAGAAGAAAACACCAATCGTTTCAAACTAAAACTAAGAGTCAGTAAGTAAAATTGTAGTATCACATTTTGTTAGATAATTTATAGAGCAAGATTTCAGATAGGGAAATTGGATATATTGGATGATAACGAAACAATGTTTTTACAGAGCGGAATTTTCGATAAGGCAGAAAAAAGGCTCTATGGATCGTCTGATGGATCGAACCCACACATTCAGGCATCGCGCCAGCGAATATATCTGTAAGGTCAGTCGTTATTAAGTACATACGATGTAATGCGGGATCCCGGCTGATTTTGCTGCCAAATGGGTCAACCCCTTACTGTGGAAAACCGAGCGAAGGTTAAAGCAATCTTGACGTTGCTCGGTAGCCATACAAAAGTATAAACGCATGCTACAAAAGAGCACTGTTTAATTGAATTACGAGGATTTCAGCGGACGCCAGCTCTCCACTATCACTCCGGCCATTTCTCAAACATGTGAAATGTACATTTTTGCAAAAGCTCGCTAGACTACTTTTTCCAAGCAGATTAAAAAATCCCAAAGATAAAAAAGGACGATTGTATTCATAAACTTGTTTTTTATCGTTAAAAATTTCTTGTAATATTTAAAACACAATTTTAAACATTCAACTGAAATTTATTTGAATGAGAAATTATTTTTGCAGTTTGAAATATTCAACTGTGTTTAAATTAAATGAATTGTTGAATGGGAAACAATTGTGTCAGACAATTTCAATGTAATTATTGTGTAACAAGTGGAACATTTGTTGAATATTCAGAAAACAAAGTCATTTCACAGTTGTCCAAGGCGATTAAACCACGTTATATTTTCATAGTTCTATGCCTTGTTCTATGCCGTCACTTAATAAAAATGTCAGAAAAAGTTGAAGAAATTGAAATAATACATTTTTTGGCTCGTAAATTTTAATTTCAGTTTCAACGAGAACAGTTTTCATTTCCGAAATTGTATTTCGTTTGATTGATCCTCTTATGCTACTCCACTTTTTAAATGCAATTAGAACGCAAACGATTCCATTGTTCAATTATCACTTGAGCGTTAAATTATGTAATATGATTTATTCTTTGTACGCAAACGAGATTAAATTGAAATTCATTTCAGTTTGAAATTGATGATTGCAGTTTTTTGGCATGAAGGAAGGAGAGTTCGGCGTAAACTTTTTTTAAAGTAACTTCAAATTAAGGTTCCAAAAGGTGGACCTGTGCGAAAACCGCCTCATTCAATTTAAGAAATTATCGAAACCGAAACCTAATAATCAGACTAAATTTAAACTTAAATTTAAATTTAAACACGAAAATACGTTGTAAGAAAGTTCTGAGTCATTTTTTTCGCGAATTTCACCTTTTTCTTTTCATCATTCGAATTCTTTTACGATCCACAAAATTAACCACATAAATTTTGATAATTAAAACAGTTGAAAATAAGAATGAAGAATTAACGTTTTATGTTAATTCAGTGGATTTACGTCTGAGGCGTTGGAAAATTTACAACCCAAATTTAAGACCGTCCGATGCAACCGGCATTCAATTGCAGACATTAATTGCGGTAATTTAAATACACTTTTGTCACGTGAATTCATTCAGTTCGAAAATAGAACCATTTTCATCGGCTTGAAAAAAAACGAGTCGTCCATTTTGTTCACAATACCACCGTTCGCTGAAATTCGCTTCTTTATTAATTATTTTCGGTACTAAAAACTCATTTCCTATTCGAGCGCTTCGCGTATCGATTCTGCAAAATAGACCATCAATATTTGATTCCGTCACTCGAATTGTCCGTCGAACTGACACCAAAAGATTATTTCAACGTATTTCTACTAACGATCAAACGCTTCACCACGTTTTATTTAATACAAATTTAATAACAAATGTTCCAACTGACACAACAAACATTTACAAAAACATTACAATAACTAATTTCAAACCAATAACAAAGAAAAATGTAGAAAGAAAAAAAATGTATATTAATAAAAAATTCTGTTCTTAAGGAACGTTGTCATAAACGTCAGAAAACAGTTATTTATCGGATTTAAAAGCAGTGATTGTACAGAACCTTTCATTTTGTCTTGGCTCTTTTTATTAGAGGCTCGGTGCATTGAACTCCTGCCGACGAAATGCATTTTAATGTATAGCAAGTGCATCTCGCCGGCGGCTACTCAAACCAGAATTGGCGCGTCTGAATGCAAGTACGTTGGTTCGCAGATGCTGTTCTCGAGGTCCCCTGCCCCTGCGTTGGTTCCCCGAGGGAATCCTTGGTTCGCCTGGCTCACTACTCTCGCCATACTTTGGAGTTTTCGCCGACCAATTGCCAGGACGGTGATGTCATTAGCACCGCTTAACACCATACGGAACAGGCTCAAACAGACCAGCGAGATCCAATCCAGTGGCTACATCTCGTGCAGCGATCAGCTATCACAGTCAAGCAAAGCGATGCAAGTCACCAGGATACCCAAATACAGACCGGTCATCTATAAAAAACATAACAATGCTGGCATCAAAACCAGGGTGAAAAGGTTGTGCTCCGGGGATGGACCTCCTGTTAGAAGCAACTCTTCTAGTACGATTGCTAGTCACCAGATTAGTTATAAGGTTACGAGAAGTGGGAAGGTTTATGGAAAATATCAAAATGAGGTGTAACGAAAATTGTGTCTTGTCAGTTTGGAAGTTTTGGTGATCGGGAAGTGGGATTGAAATCAGCTTGAGGTTGTGTGAGGCAAAAGGTCGGAATTTTGAAAGTTTGAAATTCAAATGAAGGCGGTAAGAACTGGGAAGATAATTTGAACTTATTTTACACTCGCAACGTGTCGTAAGTTTGCCTGACGTTAAACCCAGTGGGTACTGGGTGTAACAGAGATATTCTCAGAGTAGGATAATAATGTTCAAAACTCTTAAGTTGGATTTAACCACTGATTATAATTTCTGCAACTGAACATGTGTACAAAATGTATGTTCTTTATTAAACTTTTTTTTGCAAAATTATTGGATATTAAAATGTTAAATTTTCGTTAAATTGAGTGGCGTTTTGAAATTGATTTGCGAAAATGTCAACTGTGTAATTTTATTCTGCGAAATCCAATCTCGAATCCATAGATGTACAATTGGATTCGAGTTAAAAATTAGCTTGTCGATTAAACTTGAAGGCTATGATGATTCTTAGGTCGAGATGATTGTGCTTATGGTTGTCTTGTAATTTTCATATTCCATTTGGGATTGAAGGAAATCCATCAGCGGCGGGGAATGCTTAATCCGACAGCCGTGCGCCCATTGCGACCTTCACCCACATTTTACCGAAGGAAATACAGCAAGTTTATAAAGACTTCTCCTGAGTTCGAGGAAGGTCGTAGATCAAACAGTCATGTCGGCGACAAAGACCAAATCGGCTACGCTGCTAAGTTCCTGTGAAAACCTCTTCTATTTCTCATCAGATCAATAAGTGTCTACGTTTCAAAGGGTCTAGGTCGCGTTTACATGTGTGTGTACATATTTATATTTGATATCTGCGTTCACTCATCTGATTCATCCAATTTCAAGTGCGAAATTCAAAACAGTGTACCTACGACAAAAGTAAACTTTTTTAAACAAACTAATCATTCAAAGTAAATATTTTCATTTTCATTTTGCATTGTGGGCAATTGAGTTTTTTTTTAATGTTTAATTAATGAGAGTGAATGATAATAGTTTGTTTTGAACTATGTTAATTAAGGTAATAGAACAACAATATAAGCTAAGGTACAATCTATATTCCAAGTGTTTGCAGAGGCTGCGAATCAGTTGAAGGCAAACCAATTGAATGGGGCTGGGCCAAAATGAGGAATTTTGCTCGGCCCCAGTGTGTGCATTCAACAAACTCAGAGGAACGCGAGCACCCTCTTTTGTCAATCTTCTCGTTGGCTCGTTGAATAACCAAGTTTGTGATTTATGCAGAGTTTTAATTGTACGACGCTCGGATGTGAAATGAGATCGTTTGGATTTTTCATACACCGGCCTGCGGAGCTTTTAACAAAATTATTCTCACAATTTATGTCTGGAACTGAGTACGTTCATGCTGACGAATTTTAAATTTTCACTTGCACGCCCATTTTTCCTACATAATCACGTGTCAAATTATCTTGTCTTGTTATAAAAGTCTACTGGGTATATATAACTTTCCTGAAAAATGTTAACACAGTATTGTTATTTCTTCTACGAAACAATATGATTTTTTAATTTTCATAAAGTTTGTTTTTCAAGTTACAAATTCATGCCGGTTGAATAAGGTCGAAATTGTTATCAAATTCAAATATTTCACTTGTTTATGTAAATGAGAGTTTTGTTAACTATCAAGTCAACGTGTAAATAAATTAACCCGACGAGAATGTATGCAGAGGCACGTAATGCGCCCTCAAAGAGCGACTAAAAAATGTTGACCAAAAGTTAATTGAAAAGATATATCCAAGTTTAGAAAACACGAGCATAATACACGAAAGGCGATAACGTGAGAGCGCGTTAAAATCGTGACTAATGAAGGGTCTTCGTGCTCCGCTGTGTCCTTCGCTCACAGATCGTCTTGAAAGTCTACGATTCGGCGCTTGAAATATTTGACAAGTCGCAGTGGACACGCAGCGAAAAACTATCCGCGACCTTGTTTCGGTCTTGCTTGTAAAAAGAAACAGCCAACTTTTGATATTTTATTTATCGTTCCATTTTACAACCCAAGACACACGCAAGTCTGTAGAGTATAAAAAAAGGAATTGTATTTTGATGCTCAAATTTATGACTCTTGGATTAAGACCTTCAATTCTTCAAAGATTCCGCTTTGCCTTTTTTTCATTCGATCTCCGTTTTAATCGCTCGGATATCGAGTATTTTTCTTGCTGATTTATCGCTGTTAATTTCGTGTTTCAAATGATACATGGTGATTATAATATTTTACATTTTTTCCTTCCTTAAACTTATAAATAAAAAACAATTTCAAACCGATTTAAAAAAGTAACTTTGAATATATGAAAACTTTTTACTTTCATGCTACGAAATTTGAAATGGTGGATTAACCTTTCGTAAAATGTAACCTTTTTGATAAAATGAAATGACACCCTGAGTAGTTGAAGAGATAAAAGACGCTGCAGAATATTGCCCCAATGTATACGGATTAGGGAAGATTCAATTTTATTTTCATCTATCCTTATGGGATGAGTTTGGTAATTTTTATCTCAACATTAGAAATGCGATGATTCTCATCTCGAAATACATCTGAAAGTAATTTCGGGTTACATTATTTTGGCACACATTTATTATTTGCCGTTTCAATGTAATCGGTTTCGTATTCAATTTCGGCCTTGCGTCGTCAGATAATCTGCCGGCCCAAAGCTGAAAGTCGTTTCATATCATTTGTAAGACCAGCTGAATCTGGATCTTTGTTGCCTTTGATGTAACAAAAAGGGAAAAATGAATTTGATACAATATCGCATTACATCCTTGCAAAAAAGATAAAATATTTTTTAATTTAAAAATCCAATTCGCAAGTTATTTGATATTCTTTTCTTTGTTACGCTTTTTCCACTGAACAAACAAATTTGAAAGAACAATTTGAGAAAAAAAGTAATGCAAATATTGAAATGAAAAAGAATTACTTTGAACTTTTGACAACCAATCTTCCAATGTTACGTAAAGCCAAAGAGAAATTTATCAAATCATATCGGACATCGATTTCAACTCAAAGTCGTCTGTAAAGTCGAGTCAGTTGCCAAAAATCGAATCCGTGTCACAGTCAACTAATCAGTCATTGTCATCTACAGAACTCCCGTGGCTAAGTATAGTAGATTTCTCTCCGATCTCATCTGCCAACCCTAATCGTTAGAATTGATCGCGTATCTGTTTACTCGTCACGTTGATTTAATTAAAGTCATAAAATTTCATCGAGAAAATCGAAGCCAGCTTATAGTCAATAGTCAGTATAAACAAGCTGGCACTTAAACCCCAAGCCCTATAAAGTTCAACCCTCCATTGAACAACATCCTGAAAAACTAAAAATAAAAAGCCAACAATGAGATGACTAAACATTGTTTAGTAATCTTTTAAAAGGGATTGGAAACTGATACAACCGATGATTTGCCAAAAATTGCTTACAAATTAAAATTCAATTAAAATTACCAACAATATTCAAAATTAACTTGATAAATAAATGAAAGATTAATTAAAAAATAGTTCAAAGTCATACTTTGCAACTTCAGTCTTAATCAGTCTTAAAGAAACTAAAAAGTTAATTAGCATTAATTCTGTCTGAAATAGAAATTCGAGTCTGAAATTGATGATAAGAAGGGAACATGATTCTTTTTGTGATGTGCGATTAAGTAAGGATGATCGAATGGTATGGACAGTTGAACAAAACGCTTGGTCATGTGGTTATAAAAAGAGTGGTTAGGTATGTAGAATGAACATGCGGATATTGTATGTTGGACTTGAAGCACGTGCCGTGACGTTAAAGAGACGAGTGGTGGAGAGCGAAGTGCGAGTGCCGACGCGGCGAGCAACGTGGACGCGGCGAGGGTGAGCAGCGAATGCCAGGGTGGGTGTTTCGCGCGGGGTGGCGCGCGTGCGTCGTGCGCGTGGTATCGACGCCCGGGCAACCTCGTCGCGGAGCACGAACGAGTGCGACGAGGTACGACGGCGCGCGCCAGAAAAGGACGTCGCAGGGCTGGTTTCAACGAGATTTCGACTCGAGCAAGCATCTTCAGTAGTAAAGTTCGCTCTGGTCAGCCTGGCACGGTAGCCCGCGAGCTCAACCAGCCTCGCCTCACCTAGATGCACGCAGTTTTTTATGGATCGACGCGAATCACAGTCGCAATCGGGAAAGCCGCGTCGATGTCGTTACCAATTTGCTGATCCTGTCACCTATCTCTGTCTCAACTTTTCTATATGCAACCAAGCTTGATTCGCACTCTCGTCAGTTACTAAGTGTGTGTGCCTGTGCGCTTGTGTCTGTGTGAGTGCGCTCTCGCGATACATCGACTGGTCGGTTCCTCATGTCGTCGACAAGGTAGGCCTTTTTTTTCACCTGCCAAATTAAAGATGGCAGTGATTGTAGTACGCTGCGAAGCTGCGTTGCATGGACCTTCGTACCTCACTTCTGCACCCAAATATTCATCCGCGTTCGATTCGTCACCGTTTATCGGCCGATTTCACTTGTCATCGCTTCACGAGATTTCATTATCGGCACCCCTTTCGTCGACTCATACAAACCGGGGTTATAAATTAGATTCTCCTGCTCGACTTTTTGCACTGCGAATTTGACTGGGATAACATTATCTGAATCCCTGACTCCCCGTCTTCTGTGGTATTGACTTAGAGAACAAAATTTTATTGGTTTCAACAAAGATTGATTTTTCTACTGAAATTCTTGGTATCAGTCAAATTTTGAAATTTGGCAATCTAATTCTATTCAATTTCGAATAATTCCGAAATTGTCTTCCTTTTGAATATCAACAAAAATGTATATCTTTTAATAACAGTTTGTGATTATTACTTGTTTGATGAAAAAAAGTAGGAAACCGCACAAGCCTTAGACTTCGGTTGAACCGGATTCCAGTCTTGATAAAACTTTCATATTACATTGTCATAAAGCGTTCCGCTTCAAGACAGTAAAATATTACACTTGTGCATTTCAAAAATTGTGCTCCGACATTATATTTGCAATCGGTCTTGCAACACATAATAGCAAGTGACAACTGGCTTGCAATTTATATAATTGAAAAAACATGTTACTAATTAAACAATTTGTTTAGAAAAAAATTGTGAAAAAATTGTGAGAGAAAAGAGAGTTGAAGATTCGCGTGGCATGTAATTTTAAAAATGTTCGATGTTAACGTTGTTTAATACTTAATTCAAACAAATGTACACGAACGATAAGGTTGCTGCAGAGGTTAAATATTGATACAATGTTTGGCTTGGAGCAATGCATCTCAATTGTTTCTGGTCAAATATAAGTTCAACGCGAATATAACATGTTAGACAAGACGATTCACTCAAGTTTACCGGATAAATTATAGTGTTTTGACAAATGTACATATATTTTATACTGGTGTATGAAATGAACGGATGAAACATTCAGTAAATGTTGGTATCAAATTTTCATACGCTAAACTGGGTAAATAAATTAAATAAATTTGTGGTAAATGTTCACTGGTTAAAAAATAACAAGTTGAAAAAAGTTAAAGAAGTTGTTCCGGTTGAAGAATTTATTTTCAAGCATTCTCAATTTCTTTTCAATTTCAACTGATCCTCATCCAATTAACTGTAAATTGATTTCATAATACAAATTACAGCGGCTGTATAAAGTTCCTGAAAATTTGATAGTGCAGTTAACAAAAGATTACAAGGTGCTTTTTAGTTTTTGAAATTGCAAGTAAACTTGCTTGAGATACAAAGTTGTAATTAATTCATGTTCAAGTTTGTTTTAATTTATTAAATCGAAAAATAGCGATTAGTAGTTTATTTTTGTTATTTTTCACTTTTCAAAATCACAGAAAAAAAGGTCGAAACAGTATCCGTCTTGTATAATGTGCATCGATTACAATCATGAATATTAATTTCTTGTTGAATGAACGAATAAACTAATTAATTCAATAAGAAATTGAACATCCATTAGAATCGATGTTTAAAACATCAACAGTACGTTAAAAGTTAAGCAAAATCAAATGCAAACAAAATTAGCATTGTTGAAATTTTCATTCACACATGCAAGTTCTACTGAAATCAGAGTTCAAACATAAAAAAAAGGATTGCAAAAAAAGGGTGTCAACTCTGTTTTGCGGATTAGAAGCCTCTTTACACGGTATTATTTTTACTATCACAGTCACGCTTTTATTTTAGTTTACATTATGAGGACAATGAAACTAAGCACCAGCAGTGTTAATAAAAATTCCGGTGATTAAAATTAGCCCAATGATTTCGAACTAGAAACATGAAGCCTAGTTGAAAAACTTGTTACGAGAATCTGATGTTAGAATTTGATTCGAGTTTTTTAATCAGTTCAACGGAATGTGATTCCTTTATATAAGTATATCCCAACAAGACGAATAGATTCGTTCGCATTGAACGAGCGTTAAGAAAATTGATGATAAAAAGAGGGACGCTTAACTTGAAAGGAGTTGGGCAAAATCAATTCCAAACTTTCTTGAAATTCAACGTCATAACAATCGGACACAAAAAGTCATTTAATTTTCGTTCAGCATGAAGAGAACAAAAACTAGATTGTCTGCAAGACAAAACGCGTCCAAATAAAACGAAAAGTCGATTGGCCGTTTCAGTTTACCGCAGACATATTTTTTCGTTACATATTTTGATTCGCCATTCATACAATGAAAATATGTTCAACTCGTGTTATTCTTTCATTTGGAATTCGTAACATTGGGCCAACGTTTTGGACCGAGCGCAACATCACTTTCCCAATATTTCCTGTCGGATAGCAAAACTAAGTTTGACAAAAATTGTTTCCGGAATGAGAGCGCCATTAGTTTCAGTGAAATGTTATCCCTTGCAGAAAGGAGAGAGCAAGAACGAAAAAAACAAAACAATTCGCGAATGTGAAACAGTGCCGATTCGAATGAATTTTTCGTGTACACAAAAAGCGTATTCACGTTAAACAGAGGTGATATAATTTTCCATTCGTTTTCCGGAGTTGTGACTTTGAATGGACATATTGCAACACAAAAAGCCGAAAAATGCCCCAAAAATCAGAATAATGGCTCGACGAGAAAAAATTCGTAAGCGATTTGGTTATTATCTTTTCGTATATTCCGTTTTGCTATTCTGTCGGCGGTTTTTTAACGAAAAATGAAAGTGTATTCAGAAATTGCGTCAAGCAAAATCGTGGCAACGTTAAAAATTACACCCTTTTTAATATCACTTGATAATGTAACAATTACGTCCATTAAATGTGTCAGACCTTTCAACACGACGAGTTTAAAATGTGTTATTTCAAACATAATTACACATTTTTTAAGTGAAAAATTGCATGGAAACTGTTTTCTTTTAGATTTCTGAATGGCACAAGACGATAAACTTTTTTTCTCCTAGCATTTTAAGTAGCTAGCCATGAATTTCGTCAGACATTTTTTCCGTTTGAAATATTCATTAGAACAGATGGGTGGCAAATAAAATAACGGAATTTTTATTGCCCAGGTAATATGCGACCACATGAATTAGGTTTATGATGCCGAAGAGTTGTAGAAGTTTATTTTTGCCCTAAATGTCGGAAATAAAAAAACATATTTAGTGCCAGTGTAAAGCCTAATAAAGTAACCGGTGTCTCTAGCGACTTTTGAATAAAAAATCAGTGGCTCAGTTAAACTTAAAACCAATCGATATCACTCAACCAAATTCCACCATTGAAAATGTTATTCCGGCACGGATTTTAAATAGAATTTAAAAATCTGACAGAACGAAAATTCTAAAGTGCACGTTCTGATAACCAATTGGAAAAATCAAGTTCCTGTTTTTGTCCATCACTTTACCGTCTAGTTTTTGTAATTAATAATAAGTCTATACAGTTCATTTGTGATAAAAAAAGGCTCTCTGAAAATAAAACCAAACCTCTAAAGCGATTGACCTAGTTGAATATTTAAAGCCGCTTACATACCATTACAGAAAGAAAATTATCGCTACAAAGTTTCGTACAAAAATTATTACGTTTGTCGAGAAAAATACCATTGTTCCAAAAGCATGTTCAGGAATTGCAAATTGACGTTAGTAAACTTTGTTCATTTACATTTCTTTCCAATGCCTTACAACCGACTAAAATTTGACTAAAATTCAACTAAACCACTTTTTTTTGTTCGAACCATTTTTGAATCTCTGAGAACATGAAATCGAAAAATAATTGCACGAAAGTTTAAATTGGTACAAAATTGTCCGCCGTGTGGAATTTGTTTTTAATAACGATTGTCGATTTGTTGTCACGTGTGCCACGCCACAGGTAAGGCAGTTAGTTGAAACGAAACGACTCATGTCGGGCTTCGCTGAGCCGCTTTTTATGCAACTGACTTGACCAGCGCCCGTCGCGTGTCGACGCACACGAGATATCCGCTAAATGCTATAACTTTATCAGCAACACCAGTCATTAACCGAAACGAATGTATGTACGTTTTATCCATTATCGGCGCCATGCTTTTCAATGCTCCAGCCTCGTATCTCGATCAAAAATTCTTTTCATTGTGCATTGCTTATTGATCTGTTTGTTTTCTGATTTATTATACGTCCACTGCAAATTAATCTCGTAAATCATTGAGTTCCGTGTATGTGCAAAAAAAAACATTAAATTCACGCCGTGTCGAGGTTTGTTAATTTATCGAAACTTAAGAGACGGAATTTTTTAATGAGAATTAATGCAACTTTAATGAACGACTTGTGTTATTAAGAAATGAGCTTTCAGGGAAACGTTATTCGTGAAACAAAGTTTTAGATGCTGGCAAGATTAAACATTTGGAATGAAAAGGACATTTCCAGTTTGAGCTATCGATTTTCGTCAGTGTTTCGCTATAACTAGTCAGATCTGATTTTGGTTTCAAAAATATGAGTATCATTTCTCATGTATGGATGACACGAAATCTACTTTGCAAAAAGTTCGCTCGCTTTAGTGGAGTGGAATTACTGTGGAAGCTACTTTTTTTGAAACATATAATTTTCTTATGCTTATTTCTACTACGAAAAAATCTGAAACCAATAAAATTGGATTCTTCTAAAAATAGTATTTGTTAGTCAATTGGACACTGTAATTTAAAAATCGCGTGAGCTATAAATTTCAGAAACACAAACTTCATAAAAATTTTTACGTTCGTAAAATTGCCGTTTGTTATCTAAACAATGTTTTTCTTCGACTTTACGAAAGGATATCATCGCGGTAAAACAAGCAAGACCTTTTTTCCAGCATAAAAATCTCAATGTGCCAATTTTTGAAAGCACTTGCTTATTACATAAAGTAAAAGAAAACTGAAAGCGTTCACACACTCAAGGACGGGAATTTACTTCGAAAAATAAGTTCTAAATAGGTGTCTAGCTTGGAGCTCACCTTCTATAAAATGAACTCGAGTTATTTTCGTCAAAATCGAACCAAGTTTGCTCTACATGAAAATAAATTAAAGTAAATGCGCTTGCAAAGATGAGTCAAATCTTGTCTAACAATTTCTATCGCCTTTTCTTCCTTATGTTTTATCTTATTGTCAACTTTATTCCCTAGGGAACGAAGTCAATGATATTTTGATAACACGATCAAAGTTCCACTTCAATTAAGACACACAGGATGGTTTTTTCATCTATTCGTGCGAATTGAAATAAGAAAAGATAGTGTACGATATGCCCCATTCAGGATCGATTAGATTAAATTATGAATGGCGATCGATATGAATAAGCTACAATGCGTATACGTGACTTTACAAAAGAAATTTCACGCTTGTCCACTCTGCAAGATATTGGATTTTGAATCAATTTCGATCAGCTAAATTGTCCCTTGTTTTTCTACATGTCAACGTAAACAAAACAGCTGGGGATCAAAATTAGCATCTGAAGCGTTGCAAAAATTTGCAAACACTGTCGTCTTTGACGTTCGGGCGATTTTCATTTGAATTCAAATTGAGTCTTATTAGCTGAGCGCGGCAGGTGGAATGTCTCAGCCAGTTTTATCGCCAACTTGAACGTCCAAAAGACACCACTAACAAAGAGTTAATGCAAGGAATTTAACTTAGTCAAGCAAAATGTTGACCTTTTTATCTCTCATGGTTTTTCATTTTACTTGTTTTTCTTATTTCTAAAATCAATCCTAACAAAACCAAAAAATTGGTTTGAAACCAAAAAATAAGTTAGAAGATGTAAAATTCCAAATTAAAAAAATAAGAACAAAGCAAATGAATAATTTGGTTAAAAATTGTTTGTTACAGTGTGGAGCAGAGGTTGACAAGTGACTTTGGTGGACTGAAATCTTGAAGTGGACAGAATGAAAGTATCAGTGACGATTGATGAGGTGTGAAAGAGTGTTGGGGAGACAACAGGAGTGCCTGGACGCTGCAATCTGAGGAACTAATAAAGGGCCAGATAGGATCCGTCTGAGGATCCCGAAGACAGGGTGAAGGGTAAACGCACTTAAGGGCGGGTGGGGGGATGCAGCGCGAACGGGAGGCGGCATGGAGGAGCCCTCGTTGGAGGCTCTTATGCAGGCGGGCCTCATATTCGTGGTCGGCGTCGCCATCATCCTCTCGAATCTTCTCATCATCGCGACCTACCTCAACTTCAGGGGTGAGTTCCATGTTTTGCGTTTCATTTTCTAACACCGACTAAATATTTGAACTGATACCTTTTCTGAACCAATTTCAAAAGCTCTTATCAAGTTTATCAACACAACTGTTTGAACTTTGTCAATTGAATATTCATGTGTTGAGTGTAGAATTACTCGATCTGGACAGAATTCAAAATGACAATGTTTAAATATTGAAAAACCGGTTGAACACAATTTGTCCGCTGACAAGTGTAGTTGAATTGCAAAATTGGTTCTGACAAGCAGTTGACTTTGGGACGAATGGAATTGTGGCGGATTAAGTGTCCAATTGAAACACACGAGTTGGAGATATTTGGAAACTGATGTTGTATAATTGTATTTATGTCAGGTCCCTCCGAGGTGATAAACTGCTACTTGCTGTCGCTGGCATCGGCAGACTTACTCTGCGGTCTGCTGATCGTGCCACTCTCAGTGTATCCAGCTCTAGTACGGCGATGGGTCTACGGGGATATCGTTTGCCGATTAATCGGCTTTCTAGAAGTTACTCTCTGGTCGGTATCCGTTTACACGTTCATGTGGATGTCTGTGGATCGATACCTCGCTATCAGGTAACTGACATCTCAACAATGTGCGCTGTTACAAATCACAAGAGATGACAAATTTTATGCACCCGCGAGTACAGCCCGCTGGGCGCTTTATAACTGTTTTCATCAAAATGCCAAGTCGAGTGAAAATTCACGCTGCAATAAATTCTACCAATTATTTCAACTTTTGTACATCTCTCCTCGCCTGGTTGACACTCGGTTTTATTGGTGCGTCAAAAACGTTGGAAAAAAAATTAGATTAGGTTTCGCGGGAGATACAATAATATTCGAATAAATTTTGAACGCACCGCCTAAAGGGCAACGGGATTGTGGACTAAGTAGCGGTATTTAAAAATAATAATGTTATTACGCCGGGCTAATGGAATCAGAGTATCGTGATATTTTTAATGAACACTCAAGCGGGATTATTTAAGATTATGAACAAAGAGCAGTTCTTGAATAAATTCACTGCCAACTTGTTAATTGAGAGTAGATTGAAAAGCACGAAATGACGTCATGTAGAAAATTGTT
Source organism: Telenomus remus (assembly GCA_020615435.1). NCBI lineage: Eukaryota > Metazoa > Arthropoda > Insecta > Hymenoptera > Scelionidae > Telenomus > Telenomus remus. The sequence goes on along the minus strand of CM036345.1, from coordinate 7,082,069 downwards.
CGTCAATTTATGCTTATTAGAACAATTTAATTCGCGAGTCGGCAAAACGTTTGGATCGAAATTTGCATTTCGATTAAATAACTCGCTTTAAATGGCGAGTGTTCATCCTCGACGTCCTCGACGTCTCGCAGCTATACATAAATTTCGTTACCGTTGCACCACCACAAACCAATTTTAACGTCCAACTTCACATCGATCTAATTTGAAGCCACCTATAACGATACCTGTTATTTCACTCACAACAATAATCTTCAATATTTTTCAACAATTCTTCAACAATTAATTAAACTTATTAAAATAACTCGTTAATTTGAATAAGAAAACTTTTTCAAAGTTTCAAAATTAGGACTCAAATTTGAGACTAACTAAAAGGGTTGTTTTGTATTTCGTTTTTAGAAAACCGTTACGGTACGAGACAGTGCAGACAAAAACAAGATGTCAATGTTGGATGGCGTTCACGTGGATAAGTGTGGCCATGATGTGTTCTCCTCCTCTACTCGGATTCCAGAAGCCAATTTTCGATCGCGAGGCTTTCATCTGTATGCTCGACTGGGGAAACATGGCTGCATACACCATAACCCTGTCGATACTCATACTCGGTCCGTCGGTCATCACCATCGTCTACACCTACTTTTACATCTTCTCGATGATGAGACGGTTGCGCTCCGGCGAACCCATTCACGACAAAGAATATGCGACCGCCCTGTCAGAAAACCTAAGCAACCCAAGCCACATTATGTCTTTTGTCCTTGTCATGACCTTCTGGGTGTCCTGGGCACCTTTCGCTGGTCTTAGGATTTACACTGCGGTCAACGGAACTCCACAGGTAAACTTTCCTCTCGGTCCACGTTCAAAGTTTGACTCAATTTTTTCACTTGCTAACCATGTTGAAATTCGTCTCTAATTTGGTCAAGTTCCAAGATGAAAAGTTTGTTTTACAAGAAAACTAAAAGTAAATGAACTTGTGTAAGAGAATTGAAGTTATTGCTTTCAATGAATTTGATTGATACTTAGGGTTTTTGAAGTTGAATTTTCAAGAACGGGCTGCATTCATGAAATGCACTGTACGAATAATAAGTCTCTGGTACACTTCACCGAAGTCAGCTACAATATTGATTATTGAAAAATGTTAATATCTGCATTTAGCAACGGCAAGATGACAAAGACCAGCGACATTCGAGCATATTTTCAACATTCAATTACGAATTATTAGTGATTCCGTCGGCATTGCGAAATTATTCTCATATTTGCTCCAATAAGCTCGCTGTTTATGCGAATATTTTATAAATTGAAATTGCAAATGGACGAATTTGTATTGCGTGCTTATGCTCCACCGACTTTTTATTCCAACAGTGTATAGTTATTGGACAAGAAAAATTATTGAGCAAAGACGTTAAATCGTTATTGAAATTTTATCGTGTCATTGAAAAAAAATTGTATCGCTAGACTAATTGAATTAAAAATTGAAAACTAACAAACTGTGTCAGCACTGTTTTCAAATTTCCATCGTTCGAAGTAATGAACAATTAACCGGTATTGTTTCTCTCGCGGTTACAAGATGTATTTCACATTGATAAACGTGCGATTAATTTACCTAGAAAATAATTGAGTTGCAAGTCAATTATGTGTTATACACAGCACAGAGAATATCGTAAATTGATTTTCCTCTTGTGACACATAGTTGATTATATGCTAAACGTTTTCATAAATTGTTTACAACGATGTGACTTCTTTTTTGTTTTATCAACCGTGTAATTGACGGTTGAATTTCAAATCTTGATATGTCAGAATAATGTAAATAACGTTAATATGTTTTTCTTTGATTCTTTTCAACCTTTCATTAAAGAAAATTTATTCAAAGTCTGCGAGAAAAACTTATTTGGTGTAATTTTGTATTTCCATTTGTTACAAGGGATCGCTCACTGCTCAAATCTTGCAAAGACTGTTTTTATAAAATAGTTCAAATTACTTTTGAAATACTACTTGAGTTGGAAAACGTTGGGTCTTGAAAATTTTGAGATCTCAAAAACCTTAATTACTAAATGTCGTATTTTAAAATTCTTCCTTACGTTCGAAGTTTTAAAATTTCAAAGCACGTTTGAGAATATAAAAAACAATAACAAATTTGAATTTTCAGTGAGCAACCTCTTAATTTGCTCAGTGAATAGAAACTAGATCTGATGATTAATAACGATGATTGTAAACTGCCTGTTATTAGGTGCCATTTTTGCATTTCGCTGTGGTTTGGTTTGGAGTGACGAACAGCTTCTGGAAGGCGCTTATCCTGAGCACTCTAAGTCCACAATTCCGTCTTGCGGCGCGCGTACTCTGTCTGACACTGTGCTGCCGTCACAGAAGACTTCCGCCGGAACTGCTTGGCCTCGACGACGACGATTAAATAAAATTACACAACTTGCACGCATTACAAACATAAGCAGAAGACGCGAGGCTCGCGATATCTTATTATAATATACCTATAAATATTTGCGCGTCGCAATCCTAGAGCAATGTCCCTTATGTCTATATACAATCTCTATATACGTATATCGATCGCTCGCTAAATCAGAGTGATCGACAATTCTAGACTTTTTCTCATTATCTACTAAATGCCGTCACTCGGTATGTAAATAATTAAGTTAGCGTACAAGCGTTATAAGGAGCCCTTTAAACAAACAACAGAAGCTTACGGCTGCCAGAAAAATAAATAAAACGAAAGACAAGATTATGAAAGCAAATTACTCGAATCATCCTTACTCGTAGGTAAAGCAGGCTTCAATGCAAAATGCTTTGTTCCGCAATCTGCAAAAACGACTGACAAATGATAAGAAAATAACAAACTCGCAACTAACAATTTGCCGAAAAATCGAAAGTCAACAGTACAATGTAACGCATCTTCTTTTTTATAAACAAAAATCAACATCAAGCGTAACTTTTTTCAGTCGCAGTGATTTTTGTACCGTTCGAGTGTCAGCGTTCTATTTTTGCGTCATTTTTTTGCGATGCAAATTTTCAATCGTTGGATTCAGTTTGTACAAATATAGACTTCTGCGCTATGCTAATAGAACAGTGTGAAAAAAAAACGGTTTCAAGAACGTCGAGGTTCTTAACGCGAACCGTTTTGATATTTTTCCTTTTGTTTTGCAATCGAACAAAATTATGCAAGCGTACTCAGGCATTCTGTTGGTCACTATTCAAAGCCGGGTTCAAACTGGTCAACTCAGAATGGCAAGCTGATGAAAATTAAGATACAAATCTTGCCTATTCTATGTAGTAAGGTCACGCTCAATAAATGTCGTAGCGCGTTAACGGGTTGTAACAGTTCTCGTGAATATTGTGTGATTTTGAAAGTGAGTATATATTATTATACCGACTTTTATTCGTCCGAGTTTGATCAATTTCCGTTACTCGGACTGTTTTCAAAGCAAACAAACGTTTTGTTATTTATTTTATACAACAATAAAGGTAACACGAAAAGCAACTTTTTGCGAGCAATATAAACATTTTCCGACTGCTGCTTGGTAAGTTTGTGGAACTAAACGTCTACTTTTTTCAACACAATAAAACAGCATGAATGCGAATGGATGACTAGACTAAAATAAACATTAGCATTATTACAAGGATAAACAAAACGAAAATATATAAAATAAATCTAATAGTCAATTATCGGACATGGCTCTACGAATGCGACGCGCTGACGATGCACTGTTCCGTCGTTGCGCGAGTACGTAGATACGCTCGAACGTCAAAAGGGCCAGTCGCGCGCGACATTTTCAGCTTTTCTAATGCGCTTTCTTCTCTGTAATTTCAATAAAATCGCGATGGGCTCACAGTAGAGCAACGAAGTAGAGCATTGAGCGAATCGAGATACAAGATATTCGTCATCACAATCCTACCTTCTTTTTCCTTTCAAACAAACCGGACAAGTTGTAATACAAAACTGAACTTTTTTTTTCACCTGACTTTAATTTGTAAAAAAGATCATATAAAAAGTGATATCTATTTACTAATAGGAAACATGTATTATCGCTATTGATCTTTTTCACTGCAAAAAGTTAGGTTTCTGGATTTGGCGAGTATTTGAAGATTTAATTTGTTGGAACCAAATTTGGAACAAGAATATCTTGTAAATGCACGCGCTCTTAGTGCACAAGTCTCTCGGGTTATAAATGATCGATTTCCACATGTTGCGGTAACAATGATACGATGAATCAAAATGTTATCCAATAGCGTTTCTCGTGCTGTATGTTTTGACTGCGCGTTATTCCAATGGATGGCATCGATAAAGTCGGTTCGTGACGTTTACTAATGCGGGGAATTTGTTCCAGTTTCTTTTTTTTTCAGAATTCCCTTTCAGTTGATTTTTGTTATACGACGCTACACCAATCATTGTTTGTACCCGCGAGACTGTTTCTTCAATCTCTACGTGTCGTGAAAATAATTATACTAAATGGAAAAACAAAAATTCTGTGCGTAGCGCAATCAATAGCATTTATATCATCAAGCTATTGTCGAATACTTTTTAAGTCATCCATCACCAATCGAGACTCGCAAATTACACAACCACGTACTCTGACACTCGTCAGCACTTTTTCGTCCTTCAATGTCTTTTGTTTTTCAAGTGAAAATAATTTTTCTCAACTTTTCATTTTACTTTTGACCAGAATTTATTTATCCTAAGAAGTTTATTAACATAAAAATAATGATTCAAGTAAGGATTTATTGTAACTTACGCAAACTTAAAACTGAATTCTTAATGATAAGTTTAGTTCAATGGATTAATCATGATGAATATTGACAATAAATTGTTAAGAAAAGAAGACACGCTAGTTCTCCTGGTACGTTTGTCAGGACACTGGCGTGTCTTCTGATGTATAAATATATTGCGACAGTTACGGTACCCAATACTCAACAGCATGAGCTTATTAAGAGTTAGACTAGCATTAATTAGACCATTATTTTAATCTCCACTTAAAAAAATTGCTCTTTAACATTCACTTTCTCTGTCAAATAATTCAAAACGATACAAAAAATAAAAAAAAAACTAACAAATTCTTTAAGAAAAAGTGTAAACGAGTGCAAGAGGACGCTGGCGAAGGAGAGTTTTAAGAAAAATGCCAAACCAAAGATGGGGAGAAGGTACAAAAACGAGGACTAAGACCGCTGATCCTTGGCAACTGTCATTGTTAACGATTCATTAAATTTTTGTACCTAGTTGCTAGTTTTGTACTAGTTTTGTAACGTACATCATCTCATGGACGTGCTCTTGTTAAATATTTTAAATGGTTGTTAAAAAAGAAGAAGAAAAAAAAACACAAAATGTTGATCGATGAAATTGTATGTACATTATACGTGTTCGTAGTTGTGTACGCGATCGCGCACGTCGAGACACCGCTACCATTCAGCCCTTTTTCTTTGTAACTACGTACCAACCGCTCGAAATCTCATTTCCGATCGAACGTTTTATCAACTTTGCCAAATTTCGTCAGCACGTTATAAACGTCGTACGCGTTGTTCTTTTTGCGCGCCTCATTTACAGTGGCATCCTAGAATAAATAGAATTGCGCAATTGCGTGATTGCGTATAAAAAAGAACCAGGCGTTTACTTGAGGTACGAAAATTAAGATTGGTACTCGGTGCGCGAAACTAAGCGAAAAAACAAAACGATTAATGAGAAAATTATATATACTCGGTGTGGTAAGTGTATGAAAAGTTAACAAGTAAATCTGTACGACAAACAAAACAATTACAGTGGACAATTCAAGAAGAAAAAAAAAGTTACAGTAAAGAGAAAACCCCGTTTCAAGAAAATTCAAAGTGAAGCAGAAACAAAAAGGGCAAATAACAATTAAACATAAACTTTCAATTCATCTCTGTGTATGTAAATAAAATCTGTACTTAGAGAACAATATAGCGACGTAGAAAAGCCTTCGGCGGTCTTATTTTTTCACCGCGAATCGCGAGAAGACGTTCTAAGCTTAAGCTCGTTGCGAGCCTTTGCACACAGAGATAGAACAAATAAAACCAAAAAAAAAATGAAAAAAAAAAACACGAGACAACATGTGAATTACGAGAGAGCTTCATTTACGTTTAATCGTAATGATAATAAATGTGTATAATACGCTGAGAATAAAAGATGAAAAAGCGACGGGTAAAGAAAAAAGAAGGTCTGTTGGAATTAACGTCGGGAAGTTCGTTATATTTTAAGAGTCCTGTGCTAAAGTAGCTTGGCATGCGAAGACGATGACACACAACAATTACAATGGAATATCGGTCGGAGGCGAAGCTTTTGAGAGACGCCCCAAAACTGGCATCGTCGCACAAAGCTTTGTTCGACTCGGAAGAAAAAGAAAAACACACGTACCAGTCCGTTTTAGCCCTTTGTGCGTCTGAATTTGCGCGTCCTTTCAATTTTCAGTTTCCACTTCAATCGAGACTTTGCGTCGCAAATCTGTGCAAAAATTTCGCATCCAGCCGGTGCTCCATGCGGTGCTCAATAAAACAAGCCAGTTGTCGCTCGAACAAGGCTACTCTAGCGAATAGTTTCTCTATTATGAATGAAAATTATCGACGTTCATTGGTATCAATAAATTTTATTCGCAAATACAATCGCACGTCGTTCTTGTTATTACTTTCCATAAATCTGTTCCTTTTTGCTAATCCCCCAGGTGAGTGTGATAATTATTTTACGCAAAGTTTCGTAAACGTTGATTACATCGAAATTCGAGGCGCAACAGACTAAACTCGAATTAGTGTCAGTCCTAAATCGGTACTGCAAACTATTCGGTAATCAAGCGTTGAAAATTAATAATGCATAATAATTGGATCGATTTGAAATAAACATATTCACGCAGTATTGCTTGCTTAACAGTCTGTACTTAATTTCAATAACAGTCGAATAAACAACAAAGTTTTGCAATCGCTCGAACAGAAACTGTTTGAAAAAAAAGAGGAAGTTTTAAAAACAGGTCAAAAAATGAGAAACATTTTTGTCTCGACCAATAAAAAATGTCGGATGATTGAAAGTTCAAGAGTGTTTTCACTTGAGTTATAACGTATGTCCTACGTTTATTTACCCGTCGTCTAAATCTTTTCTAGCATCTTGAGTTTGACTTTCTTGTATGACAAAAAAAAGAGAGACGGGAAACAAAAGATAAAAAGTGCGGCGAATAGAAAAGCGACGTACATGCAAAGACAGCGGTACAAAATATAGGTCGCTTTTTCATGCGCACATTATAGTGAGATGGCTGGGTAAATGTAACTTGGAACAAAAAAGCACGCTTCTTGTAGAGACTTTCGCAAACACATTTATAAATATATTCTGCTCTTGCAAGTGTCCACCTTGTCATTGAGTGGTACTACTTGCGCCGTCCGAGCCAACATTAGTCGATATCTTTCCTAGGCCGTACACGATTCGCTGAAACAATTTCATCCACTTTCTTTGATTCTTTATCTCTTTTTAACGCAATTAATTTTTTATCCAAAACATTCACTGTTTTTGAAAGTGAATGTTAGTTAACAATCAGTAACTTTTTTGTACACCTTTATGATTTGAAAATCGATGATGCCATTGCCTCCCTGTGAACGAAAATTTGATTTCGTTTTTCTTCCTTAGATCTTTTTTTTTCTTTGACATTTGCCATTCGGTTTGAAGGTACAACAAAAGTTTGTTATATTTTCAATGCAGCATGAAACATGATGTATTATTTGAACTGCGAGGAAATAAGGTTAAGTGGATAAGAAAAGGATGGCAAACTAGATTGTAAACGAACTGCGGGACAAGGAATAAAAAAATAGACGACAGAGGAAGGAGAGGGTTCGTGGAAAAGAGATGGAGTCATTGAGTACTTGGTACGCGTGGAATCGTCGTTAAAGTCGCATTTCGTATTTGGCGACTGGTCACAAAAGGGCATAGGAAGCTCTCGAAAAATAACGTTCTGAAGCTGTTAATTCGTTGATCGTAGAGGAAACGAGGACGTGAAAGATGACTGAAACCGAGGACGAGGCCAAAGTAAGCAATTATGGATCTAAAAAAAACAAGCAAAAAATTGCTTCCCAACACTAACGTCATAAACCGCAAATTTCCTTTATCGACAAAAAGAGTGTTTCGCTGCTCTCTTTTATGACCACTTTATTTCTCATAAACGAAAAATCGTATTTAACGATTCACTTCTTTTCCCAGCCACAAAATTTTCTGATTTATTTTCTCTGATGAATTGCGTAGATGAAAAAGCACACGCTGTAATGTAGAATTATCGTTGAGCTGCAGAATAATGATTAGAATAGTTATCGACTTTGATGCTCTGTCTTTTCATAATCGTGCGATACTTAACGAGTCTGCCATTATTTCGCCTGATATTGACTTTCGATAAATAAGGACGAATCAAAGTTTGGCACAGTGCCAAATATTTTTGCTAAGCTTCCAAGCAGATAAAAATAGAAACACATTCATTATACCATATAAGACCAATGTTTATGTTTTATGCACTTCAAAAAGAAAACGATATTTTTAAAATATATAAACATTTTTCATTTTTGTGACTTGGAGAAGCATAGTAAAATATCCTCTTTTAAAAATCAATTCAATCAATTGATATTTATGAGAGATAGTACTAAATATTACTTTCCAATAAATTCGACCAATAATTGTTTAAATAAACTTTCGACTAAAAATAGTGTTTTACGACCAACTAATAAAAACGTTATTGAACAAAAGTTGGAATCTAATTGGATCACCTGTTTGATAAAATTAATTTTAAACCAGTATTCAAACCTGAGACAATCAATAATGAATCATTTGTCGCAAATCAATAATCATAACGGGTTGGCCGTAAATTCGAAAACAGTGTCAGAATAGGTGCAGAGCGGTGCCAGACACGAAGTGTTTCCCCTCTCACCTTAGAGCTTGTAAATTCTCGCTATTTGTCGGCACGGTTCATTCGCAACCGGCTTATCGGGTTCGCGACCCCTCGTATTTCTAATCACCAACGTATTTGAATCGTAAACGACCTCTCATTTGATTGATCGTGTTTGATTTTCAAATAAAAAACCATGTTTGTGCAAGGCCCAGTTACGTATCTTGAAAAATCCGATTCAGACAATGGTAGTGATGATGAGAGTACAGGAGATGTTCTGCAGGTGACATTTTGAATTTTGATTTTCCAATCTCTAACTTATTTTATTTACTTTTTTATGTCAGCTTCAAAAAACTGTCGTTTTGTGTTCCAACTTTGTTTGTATTATTAATAGAAACGTCGTGAAGAATGCGAAAGAAAAGCACGTCGAGGAGAAATGGATCCTCGGTTGGAGTTTGCTTTTCAATTATTGACAGACGCTACGAGATTATCCCGACATGAAGTAATGGACCACGTATTCGAGGGAGACATGCTGGATGAAATTAATCAGTTATTTTTGCCGCACATGAAAAGCACACTTGTTTGGTTCTACCAAGACGTCGAGGAATCGAATCCACATCGACTAACGGACACGGTACAAACATAACTCTTTCTCAATCTTTGTTATGGTTAAAAAGCGAACTTGGTTGATGAATTTACTTTAAGTGTGAATGTAGTATTTGTAATTGAGTTGGATCTGAAATTTCGTTAGACAAAACTGAAAGGCAAAAAAATTGATGCGAGTTAATTTTAGAGCCAAGCAAAAAACGTCGTGCCAAGAGGGACACAGGGAAGCTCAAAGTCAAAGGAAACAAAAGAAGTGAAAGATCCACCCAAAAAGAAATTATTCCTAACGGACGGTTGGCAAGTTTCCTGCACAGGAATATGCATCTACATGTTCCGGTAAATTAACTAAGAACTGTCGTCAACATTGTTTAAATTTTTTAATACAGTGACGTTCGTTTTTGTTGGTTTGTGATTTTTTGGAATCAACTAGGATAAACATCACAAAACAACTACCAGAGGAAGGATTTCAGAAAGATTTATACACCGGTGTGATTGATACAAGCAGAGTGAACATCATAACATACATTCAACGTGTGATAGAACGAGTTTTCATGGACGCACTCGCTCATCCAGGGACCGAAGACATGGAAAACTGTCCGATGGTCAAGAATCTGCTCCTTCCTGGTCTCCGTTCATTTTGCAGTGCACTGAAAGGTGTAACTAACTGTACCCTGCACGTCTAAGAAAACAACAAAATGACTAATTTATTTCATTCACCATTTTATCAAGTAACAAATTTTAAAATTAATTTTGAACTGTTTGACTTAGTTTGTGAAGAAGTTTCACTAGAAGGTGGTATTCTTCAAGACGGGGTCATTTTAATGGAAGACGTGGAAACGTTAGAAGATCTGAGGTCAGTTTTGAATAGCAACAATAAGATACTGGAACAAACGGAGAAACGCGTGAAGGAATGGATGAAAAAATTAAAAGACTTCATGTTGGAGAGCAAACAAATCAGACGCGAAAATGACAGCTCCGGGCCGCAACAGGAACTTGAGTATTGGAAAAAAAGGGGAGCACAATTTAGTCAGCTATTGGACAAACTTGAGGTTGATATTGAAACAACTGCGAAACTCGTGTTATCAAAACTTGATTCGGAATTGTTTCGTTATCAGGCATTGAATTTCAGGACCACGAAGTAAGAATGTCCATTCAATGTCTGGAAGTTGCAAAATCCAAACTGTTATCGGACTGGAAAGATGTTTCTGACGAAATCATTTATTGTTTCAACGAAGCCAAGGACAATGCAAAATTCATCCAAGCTCTGGAAAAGTGTTGTCACTGTTTATATCTCGATGATCCTGTATGGCTTTCAAATTATTATTTTTCAATCGAAGCTTAAAAATGTTTCTTAAAGTTTTTTAATAAATTTGTTTTTAGGTGAAAATGAGAGATTCGTTGATATCGTTGTTACAAACTGTGCGATTGATTTACAGTGTTTCAAGATATTACAACACCTCAGAACGAACGAGTTCTCTGATGGTTAAAATTACAAACCAAATGATTGTAGCTTGCAGGGATTATATTACTAAAAGGGGCAGAGAAACGGTCTGGAGCCAAGACAGGGCAACTGCGAGAACGAAATTGAAACATTCCTTACGACTGAATAAGTTAATAAATGAACTTTTTTTAACTATACTTGTTATTGTCATTTTTTGTTTTGAAAAACAAAACTTTTCATTCTCCTTTTAGAGCCTACCGCGAAACCTACCGACTTGTACGATGTTCACCAGCTAGAACAGAGGAAGAATTTTGTTTCTCTGAAACACACGTGTTTGGCAAGTTCGATTCGTTTTGTTTGAGGATAAAACACATTTTGACAATGTTTGATTTGATGGAGGATTATCAGCAGCTTTTTGAGAGGCGACTGGAAGGGCTTTTGCTCGGAGAAGGTATGACTAAAATAAATAACTGTTTGTTTTGTGTCACCGTTGATAAAAACCAGAATACAAATAAAAATTATTTTTCGCAGCACTTGAAGAAGCAACGAAAACACTGGAAGAGGCTGTGGCTGTGGCTACAAGTAAATCCTACGACTATTTAGATCCGAGAAACACTGAATTCGAGTCGGACTATACAATTTTTATGACCAATATGGACGAGTTAAAAAGTAGCATTGGCGAGATTATTGAGAAAAATTATGCCGATGTTTGGGACACTCCTCAGGGAATTCGATTTTTGATTCGATTTGAAAAAGTATGAAAACACTAAGTTAAAAGTTTTTGTTTGTTTCCTAAATATCTGTTTCAGTTTGAGTTTAGTAATTGATTTTGCAGGTCAGTAAAAAAATTCCCCTAACGAAAATGGACGTTAAGTATAATCACGTCGTGAGTTACTGCGACAAGGAAGTGGAAAGAATTTTAAAACTGTTCAAGAAGCAACGAGATGATCCCCCTCTGCCAAATCATTTGCCTCCAATCGCTGGGAGATTAACGTGGTCAAAGTCGATGAAGTAATTTCGCCGTATTTAATCATCAATGTCACGACTTTTTTATACTTCCTTTCAACTAATTAAACATGATTTAACTTTTTTAATCGTTTTCAAGAGTTCATCTCGACGAGTTAGCAAACTCTGTCTCTGAACATCCGGTTCTAAAAACGTTACCGCAAACTGCTGATCTGATTCGGCGCTACAATTATTCAGTCTCGTTTCTAACGCAATACCAAACAGAAATCATTGAAGTTTGGAACAATCAAAATTCGTGGGTTATTGAAGAATGTTTACAAAGGTCAAATTTTCATCCACCCTATTAAACAACAAACCAATAACTTTTTGCAGAATGTTTTTATGTTTGGTTTATTTTAGATGCTTACTGACAGCAGATCTGGAGTCAAACAAGATCAAAGTGAACCTGGAAAGTCGGATTCATTTAATGTTGCGAGAGGCGGACTGTCTGGCAAAGATGAACGTACAAATACCGGTGGTCGCGCTGGCCATACTCGCGCGAAGGGATCACTTCGTAATTGTAAAAGATTCGCTGCAATTGGTTCTTGAAGAATTTTGCGACACGGCTCGGCAAGTGAAACACGAGATGAGGCCCTTGTTACTGCCACACTTGATGCGCGTCGCGTACTTGCTCAAACCGGCTCTCGACACTCTAACATGGACGAATCCCGGCTGGAAAGATTTCTGCAAAATTACACGTGAACAGATCAAGACTTTTGATATCCTCATCACTCGGGTACATGATGTTTATATTAACAGGTATACCAAACTTACAAGTATCGAATCAAAAACTGATCACATGTAATTAGATTGATTAATTAATTTCAATTTGCTCATTTTTTGATAGAATAGACCAGGTACTTACAAGTATGCAAAGAATAACGTTGCATGCCCTGCCAGAGGACGAACTTTGGGACGTTTTTAAGTTTGTTGAAAAAACCGAAGAGTGCTGTCGAGCAGCGGCGGTGGAATTTTACAAAAAAAGTTTGATGGTTGAAGAGGCAGTGGAGGAGATATTAGATCTGGTGGGGAAAACAGCGACTGCGTTCAAAGGAACGAGTGATCCTGATCAATTCGATTTGATGAACGATGAAGGTAACTAATTAACGGTGGTAATTAACTTTTTGATTAGTTCGAGTTTTGAAGTCAGCATCCAACAGATTCGACGGAAGATAAGACAAAGAAAAAGAGCAAACAGAAGCAGCAACAGCAGTACGATTGGTCAATCGTATCGACCTGCTTCGATGAGCCTCTTCAACTTGTGTGCAAACCTGGCGGAGGTCTCACTGACAATATGCGACAACTTGTGCGAAAAGCAGTCCCAGAAATGAGGAAATATTATTCAAAAAAAGTTCTCGACGTCTTAATTAAAGTCACGAAGAATTCCCTGGATGCCGTTAGACGAAGATTTATCCGGTCTCAAGATGCTGGTTTGTGATTGCAAAAATTAATAGATTGAAAAAAGTTTAAAGTCGTGAAATTGTTATTAAATATTGTTTTAGTTGGCACTGACATGAATCCTGTACTTTTATTGAACGCGACCCTAATGATACCTGCGGTCGTTATAAGACCAAGTTTAGACGACATTCAAGAGGCTCTGATCAATGTTGGAAAAACTATCGCTGGCGTTTCTAGAGGTGTAGCTCAGTGGGAGTGCGACGACAAAAAGTCTACAGATGGAGTAACTTTTTTTCTTCTTTTTTTTGCAATTAAGAAATGTTTTTCAAAAAAAATGTTTATAGACACAGTGGAAATCATCCCCATGGACTCCTAAACGAAACCTATCCGACGTGGTAGCAAAAGTCCAAAGTCAAGCAGGACGACACAACCGAGAGAAAACAGAAGATCCGAAAATTCGACGTCGGCGATTTTTCAAATTGGAATCCGAGGAGAAGCCAAGTTTTCCAGTTCACGAGGACAATTTTTTCGCTGCAGTTATGGAAAATAAGGATATCACCAAAGTGCTAGCCATGCTCAACAGCTGCGCCACTATTCTGAAACAAGTGAAACTTTTTTTGAATTGAAAAAAAGAAATTGTATAGCTTTGAATTTATTGTTCGCACTCGGTGGTTTTGCAGGACTTCACAGATTTCGTGGACCGTTGGAAACCGTACAAATACTTATGGAAACACGAGCGCAGCATTCGAGAATTGTTACAAAACAGCTTATCAGAATTTGAAACAACCTTGCGCAAACATGGCGAACTGGAAGATAAATTGATCACTGAACCAGACATGGTGATATTTGCCACGTGCATTGCAGTATCAACAGAAAAGTTAAAATACGCGCTCTATACTGAAATCAAAGGTCAGTCGCTGGATTATTGAATTGACCTAAATTTATTCTGTACAGACATGACAAAAAAATATACAAAAACATATTCAATTATAACAAAACATGACACATCTAAAAGTAAAAAAAACATACAGTCCAATTATCAAGAGAAGAAATTAATTGATTCACTGGTGTAGTCGTGTTTTTCAAACAGTGAAAAATAGCAGTTGCAAGTTTTGCAATCGTTTTTTAAATTTTCTGACAAATCATTTTATATAACTTTGTAAAATTTGTTTATGCAAACTTTTTCATTTAACTTGTCTTTCGCAAATTGTTAGAAAGTCGAAGAAACAAACTTTTAAATAACGTAAGATTGAAATGAAACTATTTTGAAAAAATTAGTAACGAAAAAGGATGAATTTGAAAAACGAAACGTAAAGATCAGATGAAAATGTTGTATTTACAGGTTCGACGTACAAAATTGGACAGGCAATAAAAAAGAAGTACAGACGAGAAATGGAGTACGTGTACGCGGTGATTAACGAGATGGAGCGTAAATTGGACCGTCAGATCCGTGATCTTGACGACGTGAGACTCGTGATGGACACGTTAAAGAAGATACGGGAGCAGGAGGTCGACATGGAGTTAAAGATTGAGCCGATCGAAGAGGCTTTCAATATAGTGACGCGTTATGAAATTCCGGTCGACCAGGAGTGCCTGGAGCAAGTGGAATATCTTCGGTACACGTGGCAGCAGCTGCTGAATCGAGCCATGGAGAGTCATGTGTTGCTTCTGAATTTGCAGCCTCATTTCGAGGAAGAACTCCGAAACAATTTGGAAAAGTTCCGAATCGATAACGAGGCGTACTGCGAGGAGTACCGCAACTCCGGCCCGATGCATCCTGGCCTCACTCCGAGAGAGGCATCGGATAGACAAATTTTGTTTCAAAACAGATTTGATGGTATGTGGCGTAAACTGCAGACCTATCAGAGCGGCGAGGAGCTCTTTGGTTTACCCACAACCGACTATCCGGAACTCTCTCAGATTAGGAAGGAATTGAATTTGTTGCAAAAACTTTATAAATTGTACAACGACGTCATCGACAGAGTTAGCAGCTACTACGATATACCCTGGGGAGAGGTACAAACTTTCGTCCCAATTTTTTGTATCCTTTTTTTTTAATATCCGCCCATCTCTTATCATTGATTTGAAAAAGTTAATTAAACGAGTTTTTAATCAAGTTGGATTTTGTTTTGAAGAAAGACTGTTAATTAATGTGATTGAAAAAATGTAGGTCAATATTGAGGAGATAAACAACGAGCTGATGGAATTCCAAAATCGATGTCGAAAGTTGCCAAAGGGGTTGAAAGAGTGGCCGGCGTTTTTCGCGCTGAAAAAGACTATCGACGATTTCAACGACATGTGTCCTTTACTGGAGCTGATGGCGAACAAAGCCATGAAGCCTCGACACTGGCAGCGGATAATTGAAGTTACTAATTACTTTTTTGATCTAGAGAGCGAGGGATTCTGCTTGAAGAATATTCTCGAGGCGCCTCTTTTGAAATTCAAAGAAGATATCGAGGATATCTGCATATCTGCAATGAAGGAAAAGGACATCGAGGCGAAACTCCGACAAGTTGTGAACGAATGGTCGTCGCACGAACTTACCTTTATGACTTTCAATAATCGCGGCGAACTTTTGCTACGAGGAGATACTACCGCTGAGACCATTTGTCAGTTGGAGGACAGTTTGATGATCCTTGGTTCTCTCATGTCTAATAGGTTGTTGTTCATTTGAAGTTTTTCACAGGAATTGAATACAAAAGTTTTTGGCTGTAGATTTGAATGAGAATAATGATTTTGTAATTTAGATACAACGCGCCGTTTCGTAAGCAGATTCAACAGTGGCTGGGTGATCTGTCGAATACGAATGAAATTTTAGAGAGATGGTTATTGGTGCAGAACATGTGGGTGTACCTCGAGGCAGTATTCGTTGGAGGTGACATTGCGAAGCAGCTGCCAAAGGAAGCCAAAAGATTCAGCAAAATCGACAAGAGCTGGCAAAAGATCATGCAGCGAGCCCACGAGACACCTTGCGTCGTGCCGTGTTGCGTCGGCGACGACTTGCTGAAACAGCTTCTACCACACTTACAGGAACAGCTGGAACTTTGCCAAAAGTCGTTGAGCGGGTGACAACTAGTTTCTATGTCAAACTAATCATTTTAGCACACTCGAAACAATATCGTTTGCGAAAGAATTATAACAACAATTTAGAAACGAGTTATCTTTTTTAACCATTTTTGTTTTCTTTTCAAGTGTTGAACAGTTTCAATGTCGATGAATTTTAAATTGCAGGTATTTGGAAAAGAAACGGATAATGTTTCCAAGATTTTTCTTCGTGTCGGATCCTGCCTTGTTGGAGATCTTAGGCCAAGCGTCAGATTCGCATACGATACAAAATCATTTGTTATCAATTTTTGATAACACTCGGTACGTGAAATTCCATGACATCGAGTACAATAAAATGATGGCAATCATTTCTTCAGAGGGTGAAACCATTGCTGTATGTACACATTTTCCTATTTCATTTTTGGATGGAAGAAATAAAATAAACTACCAATTAAAAATTCGTCAACAGCTGGAAAGGGCAGTTCGAGCAGAAGGATCAGTGGAAGTTTGGCTGATGCAACTACTACAAACGTCGCAGCAATCTTTACATTCGATAATTAGGCAGGCTCATTCCATGATAGCTGATCAAAATTTCAACTTGCTCACCTTTCTGGACAAGATGCCTGCTCAAGTTGGGATCTTGGGTATTCAAATGATATGGACTCGAGACGCTGAGGTTGCACTCATGCAAGCCAGAGCGGACAAGAAAATAATGAGCGAAACGAACAACAGATTTTTAGAGTTGCTCAACACTCTCATCGATCAAACTACTAGGGATCTCACCAAAATTGATAGGATTAAATTCGAAACCCTCATTACTATTCATGTTCACCAACGTGATATCTTTGATATTCTGGTAAACAGTTTTAATTGTTAACAAAAATTTATAACAGAAAATTGTTTGAATTTAGAAGTTTTGAGTTTATAATTGTTTGAATAAAAATTGTATCAGTTTAATTTTGTTGAATTGAAATGTTATTTTAGTGTCGTTTAAATGTGAGGTCAGTGAACGATTTCGAATGGCTCAAACAGTGTCGATTTTATTTCAAAGAGGACACAGACAGAACGGTGATATCAATCACGGACGTTCACTTTACTTACCAGAATGAATATCTGGGTTGTACTGAGCGTTTGGTTATCACACCCCTGACTGACCGTTGTTACATAACACTCGCTCAGGCGTTAGCAATGTCGATGGGCGGTTCGCCATGTGGACCAGCGGGCACAGGCAAAACCGAAACCGTCAAAGATATGGGCAAAACGTTAGCAAAGTACGTTGTCGTGTTCAATTGTTCCGACCAGATGGATTACAGAGGTCTCGGACGCATCTACAAGGGTTTAGCTCAGAGTGGATCTTGGGGTTGTTTCGACGAATTCAATAGAATTGAGCTGCCTGTTCTCTCAGTGGCAGCTCAACAGGTTGCAGTTGTCTTGGCAGCTAGAAAGGAGAAACGTAAACAGTTCGTCTTTACTGATGGCGATGAGATTGACATGTGCCCAGAACTTGGAATATTTATCACCATGGTAATTTACTATTTAAGACAAAGACATTCAACGTAACGTACTGGATGATCTTTTTTTCAGAATCCTGGATATGCTGGTAGAAAAGAGTTACCTGAAAATTTGAAGATCCAGTTCAGGACAGTCGCCATGATGGTACCCGATCGTCAGATCATCATTCGAGTGAAACTGGCAAGTTGTGGGTTCCTGGAGAACATAACTTTGGCAAGGAAGTTTTACACTCTTTATAAATTGTGTGAGGAACAGCTTACCAAACAGGTACGTTGGATCAGAAACAGACTTCGCAGAAACGAGTATAAATGAATCGATTTCATTTCCGATTCCAGGTCCATTACGATTTTGGATTAAGAAATATCCTATCAGTACTAAGATCTTTGGGAGCTGCAAAAAGGGTGAATTCAAAAGATTCAGAGAGTATTATTGTTATGAGAGTTCTTCGTGATATGAACCTGTCTAAACTTATAGGTAAAATAAGAAAATGAATTTCTGGCAGTAATAACAATAATAACATTTTTAAACAAACTTTGCAGACGAAGACGAACCTCTGTTTATCTCGCTAGTAGCTGATTTATTCCCAAACCAGATGCTAGAAAAAACATCGTATCCAGAATTAGAAACAGCAATCGACCAACAAGTGCAAGAAGCTGGACTGATTTACCACCCACCCTGGGTTTTGAAATTGATTCAACTCTATGAAACTCAAAGGGTAAGACATGGAATAATGACTTTAGGGCCAACAGGTGCAGGTAAAACCACCTGTATCCAAACCCTGATGAAAGCACTGACTCAATGTGGCAATTTTCACAGGTAACATAAGAACATATCGATTTTGTACAAAAAGAAGTAACAGATTTCACAGAAAAAATCGAATCAACATTTTCAGAGAGATGCGTATGAATCCAAAGAGCATCACAGCAGCTCAGATGTTTGGCAGATTGGATGTAGCAACTAACGACTGGACGGACGGTATTTTTTCAGCCTTGTGGCGAAAAACGCTCAAGCTGAGAAGCGACGAGTTTGTGTGGCTGGTTTTGGACGGTCCAGTAGATAGTATCTGGATAGAAAACTTGAACTCAGTTCTCGACGATAACAAAACATTGACCTTGGCCAATGGCGACCGGTTGTCGATGGCCCCGACTTGTAAAGTCATCTTCGAGCCTCACAACATCGACAATGCAAGTCCCGCCACGGTCTCGCGGAATGGGATGGTTTATATGAGTTCATCTGGATTGGACTGGAACCCTGTGGTCACCGCCTGGTTTAAAACTAGAAGTCCCCTTGAACAGGAAGTTTTTGAGGAATCATTTTATAACTCTTTTGCTCAGGTATTTAAAGTTAAAGAAATTAAACGAAACATCATATTTGAGCAATGTTTATGATAATTTTTCCTTTTTCAGATCTACTCCTGGAGCAAACAGAATCTGTCTCTTTCAATTCAAGTTCTCGAATGTAACATAGTCCGTCAGATGATTTACCTGCTGGAAGGTTTGATCCCACCCGAGATCCCAGCAGAGGAAGTGGAAGACGAAGAAGACGAACAAGAGATGAACAAGCAGCCTCTACCAATGACCGCGGAACACCTAAGGTCATTTTACACATTCGCTCTAATCTGGAGCATCGGTGCTCTTTTGGAAACCAAAGACAGAATCAAATACGACGAGTACCTACGAACAAACTTCGAACATCTGGAGTTGCCTCCAACCAGCAAGTTTTCGAACGATACCATGTTCGATTTTTTCGTTACCGAAAAAGGCAAGTGGGACCACTGGTCTTCCATGTTGTCAACTTGTTCCTACCCAGATTCTGCAACTCCGGATTACAGTAACATTCTGGTTCCCATCCCTGACAATATCAGGATACAGTACCTGATAGATCTGATAGGGAAACAAGACAGGGCAGTTTTGCTCACAGGAGAACAAGGTTCAGCCAAAACGGTTATGATGAAAGCCTACATGAAGAAGTCGAACCCGGAAACAACTCTTAGTCGGTCGTTTAACTTCAGTTCTGCAACTACACCTTACCAGTTTCAGAAGACCATCGAAAGTTACGTTGAGAAACGAATGGGAAACACCTTCGGACCTTCTGGCGGTAGGAAGATGTTGATTTTCATAGACGACATCAACCTGCCACAAATCAACGAATGGGGAGACCAAGTCACTAACGAGATTTTGCGTCAGACCATGGACATGAAAGGATTTTACTCACTGGAAAAACCTGGTGACTTTACGAACATTGTCGACGTCACTTTCTTGGGTGCCATGTGTCAGCCTGGTGGGGGAAGGAACGACATACCGTCCAGACTGAAGAGACAGTTTTGTATCTTCAATTGTACTCTTCCGAATGACGCTTCTGTTGATAAGATCTTCACTGTTTTGAGCGAAGGTCATTACAATACCAAACGTGGGTTTACAACTCAAGTTAGAACCCTGGCTAAGAAGATCGTTCCTCTAACTAGGATCCTTTGGCAGAGAACTCGGTCGAACCTGCTACCGACTCCTGCCAAGTTTCATTATGTTTTCAGCTTGAGGGATTTGTCCAGAATTTGGCAGGGTATGTTGGGAACGTTGTCAAACGTCATTGAGAATGAAACTGTGCTGATGTTACTTTGGAAACATGAATGCACGAGAGTTTTCAGCGACAGGTTCACCTTGCAGGCTGACAAAGATTGGTTTGACAAAGAACTTCTTGCTGTTGTTGATGAGATGTTTGGAAAGACTTACGTTGCGATGCTGGGTGAAACTCCGCCTTTTGTCGACTTTATGCGGTGAGTTTAAAATAACCACCACAATAATTGCTAGTTAAAATATTTACTAACAAATATAACTTTCAGTGATGCACCAGAACCAACTGGAGAGGAAGGCGAAGACGCAGACATGGAGCTGCCAAAAGTTTACGAGCCAGTGTATGACTACCAAGTGCTCCGGGACCGTTTGGATATGTTCCTGCTGCAGTTCAACGAAATACAAAGAGGTGCCGGGATGGACCTGGTGTTCTTCCCCGACGCCATGTTGCATCTAGTGAAGATTTCCCGGATCATAAGACATCCCCGAGGAAACGTGATGCTGATAGGAGTAGGTGGTTCTGGAAAACAAAGTCTGACCAAACTCTCGTCCTTCATTGCTGGTTACAAAACGTTCCAGATCACTCTCACACGTTCCTACAACGTTGCAAACTTCTTGGAGGACCTGAAATTTTTGTACCGAACCTGTGGGGTGCAGGGGAAGGGCACTACTTTTATCTTCGGAGACCTGGATATCAAGGAGGAAGGTTTTCTCGAGTACCTGAACAACATCCTCAGTTCGGGGGTGATAAGTAACCTGTTCACCAAAGACGAACAGTCGGAAATAATCTCCGAACTAACTCCAATCCTGAAACGAGAAAATCCAAAGAAAACCTTCAACAACGAACTGGTGATGGAACATTTCCTCCAAAAGACCTGTCAGAATCTTCACGTTGCCTTCTGTTTTTCCCCGGTTGGGGAGAAGTTCCGGATCCGAACTCAGCGGTTTCCTGCACTGATATCCGGCTGTACCATCGACTGGTTCCAACCCTGGCCTCGCGACGCTTTAGTTCTAGTTGCTCAGCACTTTTTGAACGACTTCGAGATCGCTTGTTCAGCCGAAGTTAAACACCAACTAGTAGACGCTCTCGGTTCGATCCAGGACGTCGTTGCTGAAACTTCGCTCGAGTACTTCCAGCGTTTTCGAAGGGCTACTCATGTCACCCCGAAGTCGTACCTGAACTTCATCGGAGGTTACAAAAACATTTACTTCAACAAGCAACGTGAGTTGGAAGAAGGAGCTAAGAGGATGGACATAGGATTGGCTAAGCTGGAAGAAGCTTCCATCTCCGTGGAGATGCTGAAACGAGACTTGGCTGTGATGGAGCAGGAGTTGGTCCAGGCTTCTCAAAAAGCCGAGAAGGTTCTGTTAGAAGTTACAGAAAGGGCGATGCAGGCTGAGAACTTCAAAAACCAGGTTCAGAAGGTGAAAGAAAAGGCAGAGGTACTGGTGGCGTGCATCGCCGAGGAAAAAGCTCTCGCAGAAGAAAAACTGGAAGCTGCGAAACCAGCCTTGGAAGAGGCTGAGTCGGCTCTCAACACCATCAAACCAGCTCACATAGCAACTGTACGAAAACTCGGTCGGCCTCCACATCTGATTATGAGAATTATGGACTGTGTTCTGATCCTCTTTCAGAGAAAACTCAGTCCGGTGGTTGCAGACGTTGCCGTGGCCTGTCCAAAACCATCCTGGGGTGAGTCCTTGAAGATGATGGCCAGCGCCACGTTCCTCCTTCAGTTACAAAATTACCCCAAGGATTTCATCAACAACGAGATGGTCGAACTTCTGGGACCATATCTGAAAATGGAAGATTACAACATGGAAACTGCCAGGCGGGTTTGCGGCGACGTCGCTGGGTTGCTGTCCTGGACCAAAGCTATGGCGTTCTTCCATTCTGTGAACAGAGAAGTCCTGCCTCTGAAGGCAAACTTGACCCTCCAAGAGGCGCGGTTAAAAGTGGCGATGGAAGATTTAGCGAACGCAGAAAGAGAACTTTCAGAGAGAGAGATGGCACTGCAGGACGTGAAGGAACAGTACGACGCAGCTGTGGCTGAAAAGCAACGTTTGACAGAGGCTGCGAATGTTTGTCTGAGGAAAATGACTGCTGCCACAGCGCTGATTAATGGCTTGGGTGGAGAGAAGATCAGATGGACAGAACAGAGCAAGGAGTTCAAGGTCCAACTAGGAAAACTAGTTGGTGACGTGGTTTTAGCAACGGGCTTCCTGTCTTACTGTGGTCCTTACAACCAACAGTACCGAGCTTGTCTGGTCACAGCGTGGATGACCATCCTCACAACCAGAGCAGTTCCTTTCACTTTCGAACTGAGCATAAGTAACATGTTGGTTGATTCAGCAACAGTTTCCGAGTGGACCCTCCAAGGTCTTCCTAACGACGAACTGTCGGTTCAAAATGCACTGATTGTTACTAAGTCTTCCTCTTATCCTCTCCTGGTAGACCCTCAGAACCAGGGAAAGATGTGGATAAAAAACAAGGAAATGTCTAACGAACTTCAGATCACTTCTCTGAACCACAAATATTTCCGGACTCATTTGGAAGATAGCTTATCTTTGGGGAGACCTCTGTTGATCGAGGACGTGGCTGAGGAGCTGGATCCTGTGATTGACAATGTGTTGGAGAAGAATTTCATCAAGTCGGGTTCGATTGAGAAGGTCATAGTTGGGGACAAGGAGTGCGACGTGATGCCAGGGTTTATGCTGTACATCACAACCAAGTTGCCCAATCCGGCTTACAGTCCTGAGATATCTGCTAAGACCTCGATCATTGATTTCACTGTGACCATGCAGGGACTGGAAGACCAGCTGCTGGGTCGAGTGATCCTCATGGAGAAATCGGACTTGGAAGCCGAACGAGTGGCGTTGTTTGAATCGGTGATGACCAATCAGCGATCGATGAAGGAACTGGAAAGCACCTTGTTGCACAGACTCACTTCGACGGAGGGATCTTTGGTTGACGACGAGGCTCTAATTGGGGTTCTGCAGGAAACCAAACTGACAGCTGAGTCTGTCAATGAGAAACTCAAAGTTTCAGCTTTGACTGAAAAGAAGATCACTGTCGCCAGGGAGGAGTTCCGAGCTGTGGCGGCGAGGGGTTCGATACTTTACTTCCTGATTGTGGAGATGAGCAATGTGAATGTCATGTACCAAAATTCACTGAAACAGTTTTTGACAATTTTCGATAACTCGATTAACAAGTCGGAAAAAAGCAACGTCACAGCTGAACGTATCGATATCATCCTCAGACATCTGACTTACGAAGTGTGGGCGTTCACTTTGAGAAGTCTCTATGAGAGGCACAAACCACTGTTCACACTTATGTTGGCTATGAAGATCGACTGTCACAGAGGTATCATTTCTCATGTGGAATTTATGACGTTCATAAAAGGAGGCGCGTCGTTGGACCTGAATGCTGTTACTCCCAAACCGTTCAGATGGATTTTGGACATCACATGGTTGAACCTGGTCGAGATCAGCAAACTCAAAACGTTTTCTTCAATCCTGACGAAGATACAACAGAATGAAAAAGAGTGGCGGTCGTGGTACGAAAAGGAAAAACCAGAAGAGGAGGATCTGCCTTGTGGATACCAGAAAAGCTTGGACATCTTTAGGAAACTGCTTCTTATCAGGTCTTGGAGCCCTGACAGAACTCTGTCCCAGGCTAAGAAGTATGTTGCAGAGTCTCTGGGCAAGGAGTATGGAGAGGCTAAGATTTTGGATTTGGAAAGCACTTGGCAGGAGTCAGAACCCAAGACACCACTCGTTTGTATTTTGTCGATCGGGTCCGATCCTAGTCCTTTGATTACTGCTTTAGCGAAACAAAAATCAGCTCGTAAGTTATAAAATAAATCTTAAAAGTGTTTGAAAATTGTTTGAATTGTTAATTGTGGTTTCATTTAGCTCTCAAGGCAGTATCCATGGGACAAGGACAAGAATACCATGCAAGAAAGTTAATCAGTGAAGCAATGAACAGTGGCGGTTGGGTGCTTTTGCAAAACATTCACCTGTCCTTGTCTTTCTGTTCGGAAGTTACTGACGACCTGATAGAAACTGATTTAATACACGAATCCTTCCGATTGTGGATGACAACTGAAGTGCATGCTCAATTTCCTATTGGGTTACTTCAGGTGAACCAAACACGATTCTCTAAAATAAGATTCATTGATAATTATGTGCAAAATAATTGTCAAAATTAAAATGAAAATTTTTGCAGATGGCGATCAAGTTTACGAATGAGCCACCGCAGGGAATTCGAGCGAGTTTGAAAAGAACTTATCAAGGAATCACCCAAGACACTTTGGATTACAGTTCGCAGTCCCAGTGGCCTCCTCTGCTGTACGCCGTTGCTTTTCTGCACACGGTCGTTCAAGAACGAAGAAAGTTCGGACCTCTCGGATGGAACATCCCGTACGAATTCAACCAGGCTGACTTTGCAGCTTCAGTGCAGTTCATTCAAAATCATCTGGACGATATGGATCCTAAGAAAGGAGTTTCTTGGCCCACCATTTGTTACATGCTCGGAGAAGTACCAACTAATAACAAGCAAGATAATTCTAAAATACAATTATTATTTGTTCATTCTTTTCAATTGAAAATATAGGTCCAGTACGGTGGAAGAGTAACAGACGATTTTGACAAACGTCTGCTCACGACGTTCACCCACGTTTGGTTCTGCGACGTTCTTTTGCGTTCAGGATTCGAATTCTATCGAGGTTACAAAGTTCCACTGACGAAAAACTTGCAAGGCTACATCGACTACATCAACAATCTGCCTGCAACCGACACCCCGGAAGTTTTTGGGTTGCACACAAACGCAGACATCACGTACCAGATCAATTCGGCGAAAGAAATTTTGGACACGATTTTAAACGTACAGCCGAAAGAAGGTGTGGTTCAGGGAGGCGAAACCAGGGAGAGTGTGGTGTACAAGTTGGCCGACGACATGTTGTCCAAGTTGCCGAAACAGTACAACGTGTTCCAAGTGAAGGAGGCGCTGCAACGAATGGGTCCTCTGTTGCCGATGAACATTTTCCTGCGACAAGAAATCGATAGGTGAGCCAAAGTTGAAATAATAGAATTACTGGGCATAACGTTCTGACGAGTTTGCAAACGTTGCAGAATTAGTCGAGTTATCAAAGAGGTGCATAACACACTTACCAATTTGAAACTTGCAATCGATGGGATCATAGTTATGAGTCAGGGGTTGAGACAGTCTTTAGACGCCATGTACGATGCGAGGTTGCCAGAAAAGTGGTTGAAATTGTCCTGGGAATCTGCGACTTTGGGTTTCTGGTACACAGAATTGTTAGAAAGAGATCACCAGTTTCGAGTCTGGTGCAACGTTGGGCGTCCCACTTCGTTTTGGATGACTGGATTCTTCAATCCGCAAGGATTTTTAACTGCTATGAGACAGGTGCTTTTTATTGTCTTTGAAAATAAATTCATGAGAAAGTTTATGCAATGATGTTTTTTATTTAGGAGGTAACTCGTGCCCACAAAGGTTGGGCGTTGGATTCCGTTGTGTTACAAAATCTGATCACTCGTTATAACAAGGACGATATTAAGGAACAAGTACAGGAGGGTGTTTACGTCCACGGCCTGTTTTTGGAAGGCGCTTCGCTTGATCGCAAAAGTGGTAAACTTGTGGAAAGCAAGCCGAAGGTACTTTACGAACAGATGCCGATTATTTACATCTATGCAATTAACACAACTGCTGGTAAGGATCCGAAACTGTACGAGTGTCCGATTTATAAAAAACCTCAGCGAACGGATCAGAAGTACGTCGGATCGATTGATTTTGAAACGAATTATAATCCGAGACACTGGACTTTAAGGGGCGTTGCATTGCTTTGTGACATCAAGTAATGTTCTTATTACATAATGTTTTTATTCTAATTATGAATGTTATAATAATTTGAAGAATAACGTAATTTTAAGAAACAAAATTTTCCTTTTTCTTTTTCTCTGAAACTATATTAATATAATAAAAACATTCACTGGTTCCTAATTATGTTGTAACAAAAGTTTTTAAACTATTAAAAAAATAAAGCTTTGAGGAATAAAAATAACATGAGAATTCTTATAATGGTTAGAATTATAATGCCTATCGCACCGTATCATTCACGTAAGTAAGATCTTTAGACTGTTCAGTAACTTCAAACACGCGTGATGATCGGCTTGTTGCTTTGAATCCTCGACGGCGATTTCAATGAGGTCAGGTCCACAGTTAATTTGAGCAGTTGATATGATTTTGTTACTGTCGTTCGAAGTCAACGACAAACACATTGCCGCAACATTTGCCACCGCTAAGGCCTCGTTGATGCCGTCAGTTATCTCGTCCACAGCCTTCTGATAATCGTCAGGATGCGAATAGTCTTTGAGCAACTTGTTCACTTTTAAAATCACGTCCTTGCGTTGGTCCTCGGTGAACATATTTTTCAACCTTGTATGATACTCGGACAGTTTCACACCCAAGTTGTTTTTCCTAAGGTTTAGCTTGGACAGCTCGGCATACTTTGCTTTGGCTTTTTCATCGAGCGGATCATGCACAGAATCGGGCACTGAAAATGAATCGTTCTCTGCCACATATTGCCTCAATCGGTTCAGCATTTTTCGAGCCGCTTCGTGTTTTGCTTGCTGTTTGGTTTTTCCTCGACCGTCCTCTTTGAACGTTATCGAAACTATACACTGGTAAGTAAACATTTTTGCGTGTGCCGGACCTTCCGCCACTAGCAACACGTACTTTGGTAACTCCAAACCGTTGTTGGCGCATAATACCTGAAAATAAATACACATTTTTTAATTAAAATTAAAATCGAACATTTCGTTCAACTATTTGAATGAAAAAATCGACTTAATTTGAAATAAAAATGAAAAAATACAAACTTGTAATTCACCAACAGCATTGCTAAAAGTATTGGTGGGCGACTCGTGGAAAAGAGGCTCAGATGGTTTTCCAACAGGCGATCCATGGTCGATGATCGAAGGAAGTTGTGGCAGATTTTGCTTGGCAGCAATTAAATCCAACATATTTTTAGCTGCTGTGTGTTTTGCATCTTTTTTGCATCGACCTGTCCCAGTTGCAAACTGTCCATCGCAGGTCACTCGATATGTGAAGGTGTTGTCGTGAGTGCCACCCCCATCGTGGATGAGCTCGTATTCCGGTGCCATTCCTTTACGTACCATCATTTCTTGCAAAATAGAAACGGGCGTTTTCGTTGTCTGAGCCATTTTGAAGAATATCAGACGTGATGTATAGCTTATCTATTATCTATCTATATTTCCTGAACTACCTGAAAAAAAATTGTTTTCAAATTTAGCAAATTTAGTAAGTTAATATGAATGTTTAATTTTATGTAATTTACATTGGTTATTTTTGTATTCAAAAAATTTTATGGTGCTTTTAAAGTAATCGGTGAAAGAATTAGACATTATTTGTTAACATTTGACATTATTAATGTAAATAAACAAACAAAAATTAAATCATTGCTTAATAATTATGAATAAAGTAAAATTTTCAATAAATTTGAATACCGTTAAGAGAATGAACTATTTTTCGAACACAAAAAAATATTAAAAATGATTATTTTGAAAGTTACATACGGTGTTTTTTGCAATAAAAAATGGTTGTAACCTCTTGTATGACAGAACTTATATTAGCACAGAAACTGAAAATAATTTTGGAAAGTAACAAATGGATGGTGACAATTGCTGACCAACAGTTCACAAGCATTGACACGTTTGAACTGAAAAAACTGAAATGACAATTACGGTCCGAATATTCCCAAATATAGAAAATCTTGGAATTTGCAATGTTTACAAAAGTACACAACAGTATATACACTTGTTTGTTGTACTTCACTGGTATGGTATAACAGTCAGTTTATCTCTGTCTTTCTTTGTTGCAAGATGGTAATACAGAAACACAAGACGATTGTTGGAAACTCATTTTTTGTAAACAACTTGTGCTGTTATAGATATTTAATATTAACTAAAGAATGATTTATAATTGATACATAAGAGACATTGTTTAATGAAGTAACATTTCACAGAGCTTATTTATTTTGAAATTCAAAACAGTTTTAGTTACCATCAGATGGTAATAAATTCAAACGAGCATGACATAACCTTAAAACATTTCAAACAATAACAAACAGTGTGAGATTTGCAAAAACGCAAAAATCATGAGAAATTTGATACTTATCAACAAATTAGTGAACAATCTAAACATCACAACCCGCTGTTGTATATTATCAACGCCGAAATTTGTGCAGACATGTCTGAGGTCACATAATAACATCGCAAAAATTTCAAATTTTTCCAACTTGTCCATACCAAATAATCAAAACCAAATTGTCGAACAAAAATGGACCATCAGATGTTTTTCTCTGAGTCAATGTAGCTATGCAAAAAACAGAGACAAAGGCAAGGAAAAAAAGAAAAAAGGCGGCTCGGTTATGACAATCGACGAGAATGAAATGGGAGAAGTGATGAACATTGAGAGGTACAAAAAGGACTTGGATTTTGCTCTCGAGGCGTTGAAAAATGACTTGATCAAAAACATAAACGTTCGCTCGTCAACTGGCTCGATAGAGGAGTTGAAAGTTAAGATGGACGACAAAACCTACACCATCCAGGAACTCGCCCAGGTTGCGCGTAAGCCCAAACTTGTTGTCATCAACTGTGCGACTTTTCCTCAGGCCACGAAAAGTATTCTCGATGCCCTCAATAGTAGTGCGATGAATCTTAATCCTCAAATTGAAGGAACTACTATTTACGTCCCAACGCCAAAGTAACAGCTGATATTAATGCATTTTCTATGTTAAAAAGTATCCTAATTTAAATTTTATTTTGTTGTTTGGTTTTTCAGAGTGACTAAAGAGCACAGAGAGCAGCTAGCGAAAAATGCAAAAGCTCTATTAACGAAACATAAGGACAATATGAAGAACCTTCAGAATAAGCAACTCAAGACTGTAAAAGACAAGGATAAGGTTGAGAAGGATCTGGCTCACAGAGTGCAGGAAATGGTGAAGGCGATGTTCCAGAAATATTGTTCTGAAGCTGAAAAATTCGTCGAGATGAAACAGAAGGAAGTTTTGGGCGAATAGGTGAATGTTTGTTGATTAATTAAGTTGAAGTTGTAATTTTAACTCACGTTGAGTAAAAATAAATTTTTTATTATTAACTTAGAGTACAAATTGGAAGTTGCGAATGTTCAAACTAAAAATTTAGTTTAGATTTTTAATGGTTTTGTCTCTTATCTTTAATGGCGAATCTAATGTTCGCCAAGTTGATCTTTTATGTAATAAGCTAGTCCATCACAAAGCTTTTGCGTAGCTTCCTTCAAGACGTCGGCAGGATGGAACGAAAAACTGATCCTCAAAAAGTTTTTGGCGTCGCCGGTTTGTGAGAAACGGTGACCGGGGATAGCGTTGACTTTACAATTTTTTTGACACCATTCATTGAACAAACCACCGTCTATTCCTAAAATAGAAAAAGTCAATTTGGAACACGTCCAAAAATACAAACACCGTAATCCTTTTTTTCTATCTCACCATTAGCCAGTTTGATCCAAATAAAGTACCCGCCTTTTGGCTTCTTGTAAGAACATGATTTTGGAAGACTCTTGTCTAATACTTTACAAATCGTAGTCATCCGGTCCTGAAACAGTAGATCTAAACTTAAATGAAATTCAAAAAATTAATAACAAATAAAACGTCAATTCTTACATTGAATTTTTCAATGAGAGTGTCAAGGATCTCATCTTGCAGTTTCAGTTCTAAAAGACTTCCAACTAAGCCTGATACGTAATGGTTTACTCCTCCACCACTTTTCATTATACCTCTAAACAATCAAATTGAAAGAAATGAATGAAATTAATAGTAAATATAAATGAAAGATAAAATATAAATTTGTAATTACGATTGTCGCAGAATCTTTGATATCCTTGGTTTACATTCAAGCCAACCAACTCGAACAGCTGGGAATAGAATCTTAGAAAAAGTGCCGTTTGAAATGACATTGCCGCCTTTGTAATCCGGATCAGTTGGATCGTCATAATAATACAGCCTGTGTGGAGGAAATCCATCTTCGTAATACAGAAGATTGTAAACATCGTCGCAAACAACAGCAATTTCATGTTTACGAGCGATCCTCACCAGTTCTTTACTTTGTTCTACGAGAAATGATAACATTTTTGATCAAATTTCATAGGTACAATTTGTAATTTTGATTTAAGAAACTCTTACTTTCGTCCAGGACCATTCCAGTGGGGTTGTGAAACGTAGGCATGGTATAAAACATGCCCCAAAACAATTTCGTTGGCGACGTAGCAAAAGTTCCATTTTTTTCTCTCTCAACGATCTCTTCAAACTTTGTTAAATCAACCATACTGTCCTTCATTGGAACTGCAATTTTTCATTTCAAATATTTTGTTTGAACATTTTTGTTTCTATGTTTTTCTAGATTGTTGAATGAATTTGAAATGAACCTGGGACAATTTTCATGAGAGGAAACTGTTGAAACGCTTCCAGGGCTATGAAGTATGTGACTTCGTCGATGAAAATGACTCCATTTGGAGCCATTATGGAGACGAGTAACAATTGCAAACCATGGGAGGCTCCGCAACTAAGGATCAGTTCCTCTCTGGCTACAGTGTCGCCGTACTTTCTTGACAAGAATTTCGCCAGCTCTTCCCTACATTCCCATAATCCTGCTGTGATCCCGTATTGGTAAAGGTAAAATTTACCTTCTTTTTTTTCTTCCACCTATGTGAAAAAACTCCAATTTAGTTTCTCAACTTCAGGACTGAATTTGAATAATAAAAAATCGATAATTTGTTTAATAACGGTTTTGAAATTGGATACTAGAACAATTTATGTTATAATTCATTGATGAGTTTACCCATCGATGCGTCGCTGCTTTGACCATCACGTCACCACACTTTTCAAGGACGTCTGGCCCTGGTGCTCCGACAGACAAGTTGATAATGTTTCTCTCATAAACATTATAATTTTCACTCGTAGAAAAAGTGTCAAACAAATGCCTCAGGGGCGGATCTTCTAATTTGTCCATCTTTATAAAAACCTAAAATTATCATTACTTAAATTTTCAATTGTTTAAAAATCGTTGTTAAGAAGTGTCATTTTGTAATACCTTTTTTATAAAATCAGTGTTAGAAATGTAGTCCAACGTGTTTAGTACTGCGTATGACAATAATCTGCAGAGCAATAGTACAGATAAGTAAACTTTTTTTAGTTTGCTTGGGCAATCTAATAAATGCGCTATTTGATAACGACGTACTTGTAATGTTGAATTTTCAAGAGGCTCACGCGCTTAGACTTTTCGCATGTCGTTTGAAAAATGCACAAAACAGTCTGTCCTTTATACTACAGCAGACTAAATAAGTCTAAATGGTGTGTGCTCAGCGCGTGCACAGCGTGAAATAGAGTTATGAACAAATTCAGCCAATTTAGCGTGATAATGATATCTGCGCATAATTTCAAAAATGCAAAAACAAAAAACTAATGAGTTTTTAATCTTTATGTTCATTAATAAAAACTTAAATGGTCTAAGGTTTCTTTTAATTAAAATTTTGACGATCGACTAATTGAAGTTTAAGATTGTTTTGAAAATCTTAGAAATACGCAAGTTATAAAATTTAGATTGTTAATGAGATGAAACGATGAATTAACTATTTCTTCAAATATGATTGTACCTTCTGTAACTTTTGTAAATTTTAATGTTTTTATTATCAGCAAAAGTGTGATAAAAAGTCTTCTATAACCGACAGTCGCTTTAAGACCGACTTGTGATATTGTGTGTGGTGAGCAAAGCTTTATCGTCAGTTCGAATAACGCACTAAAGATACTAAATATAATCCAGAACAGCTGGCAGCACTATTAAATACATTATTTATATTCAATTTCAAAACTTTCCTAATATCTGCCGTTTATTCGCGTTTCTCAAGAAATAACAATCACTAAATTTAACAATTTTGTTTACCAACCTATTTACAATTTTGATCTCCTCAACACGATCATGTTAGCAAAACTATCAAATACGAAATTTATTTAAAAATTGAAAAAATTAACTATTAAAAAAAGCATTTTCAAAAAACATTCCTAATCCTAGTTGTAACTTTTTCTTTCAAGGTCCAGAAAAAAATGTGCAATCCTTTGGAACTTATGAAGGTACCGCAACGACCCTACCTGCAGCAAACCTCGAGAGCAATTGTGGCAAAGCCGACCTCATTTCCTAAACAATGACGAGCACATTTTCACGTGCATGGCTTTACAAATTACAACCTTGTTGGTAAACCAACTCAAAGGTATAGTACTTGTTCGCAAACTTTTTAAACCATTAGCTCTCTTCTTTTCATTTACTTTCAGTCTCAAAATCCGATCAAACGATTGATGACATAGTGCCACAGTAGTCAGTGGCGCACAACGTGGGGCTCAGCCCTAAAGTACCAGGTTTAAAATACAGTCAATAAAGTCATCTTATTTTGAGACTTTGGTCTTAAAATAATGCTCCATTTTAGTATTAAAAAAAGTCCAATCTTAAACTTCCTAAAAAACGCGACTTCCTGTAAAAAGTGTAACTTTTTTTGTAGTTGGATTCTAATTTTTGGGATGTGTATTTTTAAAAAAATTTTATTGAAAGTTGAAGAGTTTAATTGGTTATTAGTGAACGGAAAGATAAAGATGGAGAGCGAGAGCTGGTCGGAACGGAAAGAGCGCGAGTTTGAGAGAAGGATGCGGATCAAAAGCTATTCTTAAAATAGGGCTTACCGAACGAGCGAATGAACGGGCTAGTGTAAAGAGACGCATTGAGAAGGAGAAACACCTATAGAAAAGGAAGAAGATATGGAAGCAATTTAGAAAGAGGAGGGACCACGACGTGCCTCTGGGGTCGCCGGCTTTTCGAGCTTCGCGTCCGAAACACCACTACCGCGCTCTCACGCGCTTTTCCACCTCTTCATATGAAGGGTCCTCGCAACTTCTCTTTTTTCCCTTCAAATTCATCTGCAAATCAGAAAGTTATCTTTTCAGTTTTCAATTTTTTTCTCGTTTTATGTGAGGTGACCAGTTGTCACCTAATCGGATGAATTTTGCAAGTGCAAGTGCAGTTCAGAATCAGGAACCTCGGATACCAAAACTTTTTGTGCGATGTCATCTTTTAGAAATTATGTAAGTCAGCGTTGATCGACTGTCGAATTGCTAATCGAACGACAAACTGTAAAGAAGAGTTGTATCGAATTTTAGAACGAAAAAAAAAAGTTTTGAACGAATTGTTAAACGATCCAAGTTACAATAGGAATGAAATTTCATTTACACGCCCAACATTAGTGAAAAAGAGCTTGACAGCGCGGTTTTGTAGTACTTTCGAAATGTCGCGATATTGAACTGACGGAATTTGAAATTGCAGAATAGTTTGACGCGATTTGCACAACTGCAGCGACATTTATGTTTGAATTAAGAAAATGTTTTTTCTTTGTTAAAGTAAAAGTCGACGTTGTTGCAAAGCGGCGCACAATTTCACATGTGTTCGGGTCTTTGAAAGAGTACTGTTTACAAAACATCGTTAATTTAAAGTCTCGCAAGCAACACCCACGTCGACGAGCGTAACATGTTCCGCGTTGAATCAGTTCTTGAGGTCTTAAAAGCGAGTACAAGATTTCGTCGCCTTTTCATATGACTTTGGTACACGCAAACCGACCCGATACCGCATAATTCACAACCTTTTCGCACACAAATAACAATTAAATCGCGGTTTTCAAGTAATTTGCGCCTTATCGACGGTGTAATTTTGTAAACCTACGCGCGTTAGCTCAACCGACCAGCCAATTTTACGTTTCAATCGTTTCGATCGCGTTGCTCAACGGCCCATTGTGCTGCTGATTTATAAACAATTAGAACCAATGAAAACAACCGTGTTTTCATTCGTCCTTTTTTTTCTAAACTTGCTCGAACGAAACAAGTCAGTTTCAAGATGACATTTGGTAAAAATAAAATTTCAACGGTAAACAAAACAGGGACTTTGAAAAAGGTCTGTGCCAAACGAACGTTGTTTACAAGCACCAGAGAATCGAAATTTCGTACAAGTTTTTGTCATCTCAAATGTTTGCTTCGAATTGGAATCAATGGTTGGAAAATTGTTTGTTAATTATTTAGCATTTGGATTAGCTTAGACGACAAACGGATTTTTATGTACGCGCACCGAGCCTAGACAAATTTAGACTTGCATGGCGTTTGCGCTCTCATTCCTAGACCAGACCTGGAAATCGGAGAATACCCTCCAGTTTATAACCATGAGTTTAATTTTAGTTTTTCTGATTGTTCGAATCGGATAATTAAATTACAAATTGGGTAGTTGAATCGGCTTATTAACATGTGAATAAGCAGCTAATACCAGTTTGTAATTCGAAACGCAACAAACGAATTATTTCTTTAACTTGCTTTTTGGTTACAGAAAATGTTGATTTAAATATTATGCGATTGAAACGAACCGAACTGTGGCAGACGATTCTTAATACTTCGGCAAAAATGTAATCACTGCAGTAATAAGGGAGTTAAAAACGTAAACGGTAACAAAAGCTAGCTGAAAAAATATAGTTTGTAAAAACAGAGCTTGAGATAGAAGAAACTTATCAAATAATGCTGGGCGTGAAAGAGATGAATGCTCAGAAGCTGACATAAAGATCTGTAGCTATATTTAAACGAGCACGTGAGCGCCGCTGTTTTCTTCTACTTTTTTATTCGTTAACGATTAACGGGATTGAAGAATCAAATTAAAAATTCAAGACCGGCTTGGTGCACAAAAAGGCACAATGAATTAATGAAAATTAGACTGTTTGTTACACTAACCAGCTGAATTGTAATTAGAAGCGGAAAAAAAAACAAAAAAAAAAAAACAAGTGAAGAGAAAGAAGGAAAAGCATTTTCATCGCTTCAAAATGAGATTTTATTTTAAACGTTTTGTAACTATATTTAAATGATTTTCCTGGCGCTGAGGAAAACTTTCAATTGAATCGACATGAAATCAGTTCAAGTTGTATTCGCGTGATTTGCGGTTTCCGAGCACTTGTATGCTGATTGAATTTGGGATACGATTTATTTATTTCTAAATATAAATGCAGCCGATTTGCTAATTTTGGTTTTCTCCTTCTATAAAATGCAAAAGGCCAGATTTGACATCCGAAAATTGTATTTGAAAAACGTGTTTTTTCTTGTAACCGTTTTGCGATCGCTGTGACGTTCGATTTCATTCAATTTTCACTTTGAATATTGCTAAAACTACTGTGCATTATGTAAATTTTGCCAATACGTCGTGCGAGTTTACTGGTACGAGGCCTTGTGAATTTCAATTTGTGTAACTTTATTTTCCTGACTAAGCAGTCGGTGTGTGGCATAATCCGCGCAATTTAATGCCGCAGCACAATTTTATTTTTCAAATTTCGTTCATTCAAAACCAAATCGACTCTTGCTGGGGTTTCTAATATCATAAGTCACTGGTCATTTTTTGAAAAGTGAAATTGAACTCGAAATTTGGAATGCAATTTTAATTTGGATCATAAAAATAGAAATCTGACAAGAAAAATTGTAATAACAAATTGAAATGAATATTATTTCACGTGAGACAGACGCAAACGTTGATTCGAGTGATGAACATCTTGAAATGTCATTTAAAGTCACATTAGTCTTCCCATTTGTGTTTGCCGTTGAGTAAAATGCCTGCTGATGGGAATGGTAAAGAAGATATAAGACATCGCGTACTTAGAAGGCAAAAGTTACGCTTCGCTACATGTAATAAAACATCAGGATAATGAGATGAGAATAAACGAAGCAGGCCGTGTTGTGATTTTAAAAGATACCGCTTTATTTCCCTAGGCTTTGCGAATAATCTGAAACCGTTTTATGCGTGCAAACTTTGTACATTCCATATCTTCTTCACGACGTATTTTACACTGTTCATATTATCACTACACACTACTTCTTTTTTAAACATTTTCAAACTTTTTTTTTAAACTGTTCTCTAAATTTTTCGGCTTGTGAAATTGAAGCTTGGATGAAACCAATGTTTCTGAGTTCAATGACTGAAAATTTGAAAAGACTTTTATATCATAAAATAGTGTATATCATCAATTGAGTTTACAACTTTGTTGCACGATTCTACAGTTAATACATTATAAATGTGAAGGGTTAATAAAGGTTAAAACGGAACTCGTATCGTTCAATTGTCATGTCTGCAATCGGAATTATTATTTCATCGTATTATAACACCCACACGATCAATTTGCAATGATCAACAGCAAATGAAACAAGATTAATTTTCAATGTACGTGACGTCTGCGACAAGCAACATTCGGACCTTCAATTAATCAACTCCAGTCACAAAATTCGCACTGCCAAATATTGTCTCTAATATTTTGTTCAGTTGTTGTTGCTTTTTTTACTTTTCAATTATTTGTTATTAATAGTACGATACGAGACAAAATTGAACGTTAATTTGATTTACGTTTGAACAGCCGAGAAGAAAAAACGCTTTGCAAACTTTGTGCACATAATTTCTTAGCGGTGGAATGTACGAGATGATTCCGGTACGCAGTCAATAATTGTTCATGAACGTTGTTTTTTACTGTCACAAGCAAAGAAACAGAAAGGTTATTACTCCCAGCCAGATCAGGCCAACTATTTCGAGCATACGGCAGCTTGCCAAACTTTTATTAATTGTACGACATATCGAACAATTCTCTGCTGGTTATTATTCTTATTTGTTTAGTTTTTCGGAAACTGTCAGAAAGTTTTATTTGCGCGAAACATCATTTTTACCATAAAACTCATTTTCTCTCACAGAAACAAATAATGGGAAATGAAAGTTATCAATTCCAGTAGAATTTCAAAAATGAACGATCAGTTGAAATGAAAGGTAAAAACTTATTTAGTTGTACGATTGTTGCACATTTATAAATTGTGAAATACTTTCACTTGATGAGAGCAAAAAAAATGTCGGATATTTCATGACTTGAGATGAAATTATGAATGCATATAATGCAGCTAATGTACCATTGCAGGCTAATCGACAGCATTTATTTAGCAATGCACCATTTAAGCAGTGCCAAATGCATTTGAAATCGCACCTTTACGTAATTAATTTTATGTAACTATTTTGTTATTCAATTTACGTAACGAATTATTATTTATCCATTACAAACGGTCGTCGTTAAATAGCAATAAATTCGATAAAAATTAATTCTCCACGATACTTTGTTGCGCACGATTTCTCGGACTATATTTTATCAAGTCTTCTTTTTATAGTTTTTTTCGTCAGCGCTTATGTATAATTACGTTTTTGTTTTAACCAATTACTGATTTTTGATTGCAGAGCAACGTTGGATCATACCGGCCGAGTAATTTGGGTTCAATAAATTACGGTCGAACACCGTCGACAGGAAGCGGTTTAAGTAATTATAGGAGCAGTTATGCTAGTTTTGGTTCCCCTGTCGGTCGAATTTCAACGAAAGATAGAAATATCGCAGGTGTCGTTGGTACATCTTATGGGAAAGGAGATAAAGTCGGCGAGAAGTCTTCATACAAATTCCTCTGTAAGTACCTAATCTCGAAATATCATAAAATCAGTCTTGTTATTTTCACTAACTCTGACTTTCTTTTTTCAGCTGGTAAAAATTTGACCAAAGATAAACAAAATTCACGGTCAGAAACGACCGACGATTCGAGCAAAAGTCCCCTGTCCAGTAGCAAAAGTTCCTTAGCAGACAAATATCCAAGCAGCAAATCTATAGATAGGCCTTCGTCAGTATTTGACAGATACAGTCGAGACTCCTCCCGGGATGGCAGCCGAGAAACGGATACGCCGAAGTACAGCCTGGGCACGTATCCCGCGACCAAAAGTTACGGTGAAAATAAAGCTGAGAAGGCCAGCGACTGTTCCGCATCGCAGAAAAATTACCGCACTAACTCGGCCAGATGTTCGCGCGAACCTAGTGCTGACAATAGCAGCAGGTCTTATAAATCAACTCCGGCAAATAATTCTCTGAATAAAAACACCAGTACGCTATCAAGAACACTACATAAAAAGTTAACTATCAATAATTCACTATTTCGAAACCCACTAAAATTGTTTGAACTTTCAGATGTGACAAACGGAGTGCCAAAATGTTCCGTCCCAGTGCTGACCAACAAGGAGGAAACAAACACAGGATTTATAAAGCCGGGCAGATTTTCAACTCAGGATAAATTAGCTAAGGATGAAGGAGAAAAAAAGGAATCGACGGTTGGATCAAAGCTGAGCGAGGACGAGGGAGTTTCGTCCAAATCGGAGTCGACAGAGAGCGAGGATGTGGAGGTTGTTATTGTCACGGTAGCGACTCGCGGAACGTCGCCGACAGCGCCGTCGAACACGGCGTTTCTGCGAGCGCGTCGTAACGACGCCGTTAAAGTCGTTGAGAGAGACATTGCAAGAGCGCGAAAACGGCCCGAGGTGAAAAACGCGGAGACGCAATCGGAACGAGACGACAGTTCCCGGTACATGAGTTACAGAAGTTCAAGGACCGGCGCACCTTGGGTCTCATATTTAGATAAATATTCATCCTACCCTTCCACGAGAACTTACGGCAACAGCACGTCAAGAATAGGCAATTATTTATACTCTCGTTCAGAGAATGCAAATTCGCACTCGACAAAGTGCGAAAACTTGAAGAGCAGCGACCAAGACAGTCAGCAGAAAACAGAACCGAGGTTTAAGCGAGACAAAACTCCTAGTCA
This sequence comes from Telenomus remus, assembly GCA_020615435.1. Taxonomy (NCBI): domain Eukaryota; kingdom Metazoa; phylum Arthropoda; class Insecta; order Hymenoptera; family Scelionidae; genus Telenomus; species Telenomus remus. The sequence continues at coordinate 7,042,840 of CM036345.1, read as the reverse complement.
GACTGACATTAGTCATTTAAATCAAGTGCCAAAAAGTACCGAGCCCAAAGAAAATGGAGTCAAAGTTGAAGAGAAGGAAGCAACTTTTGAGAAGAAACCCCTGGTTCGGTCAGCTCGAACCTCTCCAAGGAGTTCTCCAGTTACTAAGAGCGACAAGTCGGATTCGTCCAGAAGTTCCTCCAGGACTGAAAGCACAAAGTCGGATTCAAGGAAGGACTCGCAGTCGGACTCGAAGTCGCGCAGCAGCGCTGGCAAGGTCCCTTCGCGTCAGCTGTCGCGCGCTGATTCAACTGAGAGCTCGGTGAGCGGGCCGGCTGCCAAATCGCGAACGTCATCTGCTTCGTCGACGAGTTCGAGCGCAAAAATAAAGACGCCACCGTCGCCTGCAAAGTCTCCGGTTACCTCAGTGAACGCGAAATCCGTCAGCTCGATAGAAGCCCGCGGCAAACCACCTGTGCCCAAGCCTGGCGAGATGGCGAACAAAAGCACTACCAATGGCGGTGCCAAGTACGTCAACAAGGACTTCCGCAAGTCCGCTCTCAACATGGAGAACGGCGATCCGTCGCGCTCTCAGATGGAGAGGAAGAAATTGAAGAAACGAAGTTCGTCGTCGTCGAGTGCGCCTGACTCGGAGGACTCGAAGTCGTCGGCTGTTACGAGTTCGAGACTCAGTGGCAGGTCCAAGTCCAGCGTCTCGACTGGCATACAGAAGTTTTCGCCAAAAAAGAGTAGCCTGAAAAGTGAGTCGTCAACGGAAACGCTGACGCGGAGCAAAAGTGACTCATCCGGGAAGAAACGTGTGTCAGCGTCAAATACAGATGACAGCGAGTCGGATGAGTCATCGAGTGATGATGGTCAATGTAAAGCGGGTTCGGAAGGGTCTGCACAGCGACCGAGAGGGACACCCGAGTCGTCGCTCGGGGACAGAGGTAAAATGAGTGCTGCTTCGTCGCGGACTAGTGTGTTGCTAGCTTCATCGGCCGACGAGTTGTGTTTGACAGACAAGCCTCCGTTGCCCAAGTCGAGGGTGGAGGGCCAGACCGAGGAGGCGAAATCGTTTTTGGTTCGCGCTTTAGCGCCGGTCACGCAGTTCTTTAGGGCGCAGACTGATGAGTCGGACAAAACGGACGACTGGCTTGACGACGAACACGACAGGTCCGCACTTGTGGCGACGCAAAACTTAACGCAGAATTTTAATTTGACTAGCCCGGAGCCGGAACACAAAAGTTATTACAGTTTGAACCGCCAATTCTCCGAGGATAAGCCTTGGTGGTTGGATCCTAATTCGGATAACATTCCCGAAGGAGTCGAAGTGGGTAGCGGTTGTAACGATGATATTAGTCAGGATACTACCATTAGCACAATATTACCGGATGACGGTAAACGCTTTTTTTGTTTTTACATCCGATATCCTATCATCACCATCAATACGTCCATTACAAACGTTAGATATTGATTCATTTTGATTAATTCATTGTTTGATTGTAACTTGTCATCGTTGAAATTTCATTCGGTTTTGAATTGCGAGGTTTGGACTGTGTTAATTAAATAACTTCAATTAACGCTTTTAGCGTCAACCTAACATCTGGATTTGTGTTTTAAATAACAAAAAAATCTTACTGCATGCTTGACAATGTTTAATTTCGAGGTGGTCGAGATCCAAATAAACATCAGAGTTGTATACATTTTGACACTTCGTTAAAATAATGGACAAATTCTGACTAACGTGATTGAAAAACTGTATGAGTAATGCAGGTATTTTTAAACAACCCGAAAGACGGCAAAGTACAATTTGTTTATGCAAAAGTTTGCAAAACAATTTTTCAGAACTTTTGAATCAAATTTTTTTGTGTTCGTGATTCAGAAGTTTAAAAGAATTGTTATGGCGGTCAATTCGAGTTAGTTAAATGGCTAAATTAAAAAGAATAACTTAAAATTTTCTTCATTTCATGTTTTTCATTAAATTACAACAATATTTATGTCTGCAAACAATAGATTTTGAATTGAGTTTTTGTTTTGACTAGCTTTTCCCGATTTGTTTTGATCTTGATTTTCATAGGTTGGTACCCATGGCAAACGACAGTTTTTACCGGGAACTTGCCGGGAAGATTGTTATCAACAGTTATCAATCTCAAATAATTGTTTACCATTTATGGTTGCCCCTTTTTTGAATCTAATGTTGTATTTTGCAGTATTTGAAGAACATGAAGTACCCTATAAGGTAATTAGGCTTTGGCGTAAAGTTGTCCTTGACCTAACCCCGCCATAAGCGCCCTTGTAATCAGAGAATTGCGCGCTCACTTTTCAAGTCATTTTCCTCAGAAACTAGCCAAAATTGGATGGTTTTTTGTTATAACAATGGATAGATCGTAAAATGAAGTTTATTTTGACATAAAAATGATGTATAATTACATTAGCTCTTGACATTTTGCAATAACATTCTTGAAAGCCCATTTTTGAGGTTATGAAAAAACTACATCGAAATTTATATCTTAATGTATCATTTCGTTCTTCATAAAAAAAGGATTGAGGAGTTTTTTTCGTTCTCATCATTTGTAGATAATAATGAAGTTGAATTGCTTGCAGGTAAATGTAAGTTAAAAGTATGGCGTCAAGATTCCGAGGAAAAATCGTGCTGGTTGGACGTGAATGATAACATCCCGGAAGATGAAGCAAATAAAGGGGTATCATCGCCAGGTCGTATTTCACGCAAAGGGTCTAGTCGCAGCAGCACGAAATCCGCGAAGAAAAATCGAATAAGACATCAACAATCTGGGGAGAGAGCGTGGTGGATGAGTGATGATCCTGATAACGTTCCAGAAGGGATCGAAGTCATTCCAGTTAACATTTCTAACACGAATCCTAATGAAAAGTCTGACAAATCCGAAGATAGTGATAGTAGAAAAAGATTTATACACAGAATTAGGCATATCGATTCCGGCGAGAGGCCCTGGTGGATGGATAGCTCCGCCGATGTACCTGAAGGCGTCACTAAATTATGCGACGATTCGTCATCCAGCGAGGACTCTTCAGAATCCTTCGAACGCTTGGACATTGGCATTGATGGCAATGCAAATTTTGCTAGATTTCCGCTCGAGTTTCCACCGCCACCTACAAATGAACCTCTCGGCGACAGAGCTAGTCCGGAAGGGGTAAGAAAAAATACATTTATAATTGTGACATTTTCCTAAACATTATTCGATGTTTAAAAGAAATTGTATTGTTTGTAGGTTGAAAATCCACCGGATCCACCGGAGAATTATGAGCGGATACAGTCGCCTTATGATAACAATGTCGCGTCGAGTAGCAGCAGGTCGTCGAGCCGTAAGACGCCACGCAAAAGACCGTCAAATCTTGCACTTTTTATCAGTAAACATACCGATATCGATGATTTACTGGGCGATACAATGACTTTGTCGCAAAGTCCGGTGATGTCACGAGTGCATAAACACCGAAGAGAGGGTGAGTTGATGCATACTCCTTCGTACCATAAAATCGATGGTACATAACTTTTCGTTCGTTTTCTATGTAGAAATTCAATCTACATTCTTTTTGGTATCTTTCCTTATCGAAAAATACTACAGCGGATGCTGAAAAATGTCTTTAGTTCATTTTAACAAACTCTATTAAAAGTAAAGTTTCACTATAATTTAAGTCACAAATAAATGGCCGCAAATAAATTACAACCATTTATAGATTAAAGAATTGTTAATGTGGTAATTTTTAGTCAAGATCCAATAACTGAATTTTGGTATTAAAAAATGCACTTGAAATCTTTTCGTTCTCTTTTACAATGACATTATTCGAAGATTATATCTGATATTTCGAACACAATTCATTGTGAGTAAGAATAGAAGTCTTATAACAGAGGTAACATCATTATAAGTTAATAATGTGCAATTCATTTTTAGAATCACTCGCGGAGAGTAGCAGTGAATGCGAGGAAATAGACGCGACCCAAGTGATCATTCACGACAGCACGCCGAAGACGCCCGTGATTCAACGCAGACACAGGTACATATAATATGACGATCCCAACTTACGTACGATTTTCATCGTGCAGATAATCCAAGCTGGACTTTCGTTTCAAGTCCTTACGTCATTCTGATGTATGGTTCTTCCTCTTTTGTAGGGACGTGGACAGGCCTCAGCCCGACGGTTATATCCCGGTAAGTCCTTGAACACACATGAACCCGTACGTAAACTTAAAACGTCGTTTCATCTGTGCGCGAGCGGTTTAGTGCCTGCCCGCACACGATCTCACTTTTGTGCGATATTTATTGCGCGACATGTCAATTTATTCGTCAGTCTACTTTGATTTATTTCAGTGCCGTTGCGTTTCGTACCTTCAGCTTGTACGAAATGTGTTGACACTATCTTCCCTGCGTATAACAAGTTATTGCAACTTTCAAATTATTGCGTCAAAGTCGAAGAAGATGCATCAACTCCAAAATGGTTTAAGACCTTTTTTTCATTCTTTTGTTCTTGTTTGGAGATTGCTTTTAATGAGGATAAAGATGAGAGATGAAATTCTAGTTCAATGGCAGTTTAGAGTTTAGTAATCCAAGTCGCGTTGGTTCTCATGTGACGCGAAAGGTAAACGTACGATTTGAATGCGAGTGTGAATTGCAACAAGACGACATATGGTTATGACAAAAGTAACGCAACAAAACAAGCAGAGCAGTAGTCGGTGCGAAACAAGTGTATCACGCGTCCCCGTCAAACAATGATGTCGCGTTTCTTATCCCAGCCTCCACCCTCCGCTCTCCATGTCCATTGTTTTTCCCGATTTAAGTGTACTTTGACTTTGCTTTCCTACACTCTTTTCTTTTGTTCCAACCTTTTTCTCCTCTCCGTTACAAATCACAAACTTTTTCGTTTACTTTTCAAACCCCTTTTCCCGTTTGAAATGAAAATGTCCACCGCGTTAACAATCTCTGCGGTTTTTTGACGTTTGTCAAACCAATTCAGGCGAACGACAGATGAAGCGTGAAATTAGGTCTGGATGTTTTACACTCGAATTTCAATTTGAAGACTTAGTAACCTGAATCAGCTGTCTTTTAGTACAAAAATGTAACACTCGATAGTATTTTGAGCAAGTCTTCTTAGTGTGAAACCGCGGACCTGACAATGCATCTGTCACGATGCACTTACCGGCACAAGTACGGCGAGCGTACGTGCCGCGACGGCTGATTATTTTTTTACTCTAGAATTGCTAGCTTCTTCCACCCTTGTAAACGTGCTCCCTCGTGAACAAAGCTTTGGACGCTATCAGTTTACGTCGCCGACAACTTTTCGTAAAGAATAAAGATCATTAATGCAGGCTGTTTGTACATGCCGATGCTGTGCTATTTTGAAGGTTCCTCTAAGAGACCATATCATATTTCATAATTAAAAAAAAAATCTTAAGAAATTGTATCAGACTGTCTTATATATTCTGTACTATTTTTTTCTGATTTTCCACTTGCTTTCACCTAGCATTTTTTTACATACTAAATTGTGGGATGTAGTTTAATTTGTTATTGTTCAATGTCTCAAATCGGATAAGATTTTCATTGTTTGTTTTTCAATGTTTGAACGAGATTAACAATTAAAGTTGTCTGGTAAAAAATTAATTTTAAATTGATTGAGAATTCAGTTTGCAGATGTTAATGATTAAACGGGATATTTACACGAGACGCATGCGCCTTTTTGAATAATAATATTCGCATTAATGATATATTGTGTACATGGAGGAGTTATCTCGTGATCTGTATGAAGAACGATCCTATACACTAATTCTGTGAAATCGCCTCGCACAAAAAGCGCCACTATCAAGAGCCATTCAGTGGATCGCATATCGATTATTTATTTTCACATAATTTGTACGTCTTTATATTTCTTTGATTTCCTGCGATGCAACTCATTTTTGCGCACGCAAATTACTTGAAAAGGTATTGTAATTCAACTTTGAGCAAAAAAGATGGACACAAAATGTCGTGTGTTTTATTAAATGATGTTATCTATGGGACGTTTATTAGATGACAAGAAATAATTCATAAAATTTCCACCGCGTTTGTCGGTTTGTTGGGATGAAAAAACGAGAGGAAAGAAATAGAAAATGAATTCTTTTGTGTTTTTTTCTGCTGATTCGAGTCCGTTGTTCCGGTTGCTGTAAATTCATTGGCGTTGTTTTTATAGCGATGTACAAAATACTTAAACAGAGCCATAATTAATGCCAGTCAGTTATGCTCAGTTGTTTTGTGATCCGGTCGCACACTGATATCACATCAACTCAACTCCAAACCACCTATCCAAGAATCCACTAATAAATTTCAATTAGGCTACCATGACTATATTCAAATACAAAGAACCAACGAGGTTTACAGAATAATTTACCTTAGCCGGTGCGATTTCAACGTTTTACGTCTTTTTGTATGAAAATTTCACTCGAACAAATGAAAATCACGATTCTCGTGGAACTAAAATTTTGTTTCTTTTCCAGTTTTACGAATGCAAGATTTTATAAACAGTAGATTTGAGTTAGCCGTTACTTGTTTAAAAAATGGGTTGTTGGTTGTTTCTCTGGCGTAAGTGAAAAACACTGCAGATTTGGTTTCTGAATCAGTAGGTTGTTATCCTTCCTCGTTGCTTGTTTGATTTCATTTTTTATACCGCACGTTGAACAAACAAAGTCTCGTTGGCTCGCGGAAGCATTAGCGATGAATTTCAATGATGCGCTCGGCAAATATTTTGTATTTGAAAACTACTCTGACATTACGATCTCTCAAACAAATTTTTGGTTCGAGGAAATTATGTTTGACGTTGTAGATTTGCGAAAACTTTCCTGAAAATATTGAAGTTTGTTGATCGTCAGGTTTTCCAATTAGGAAAATTAATTTCAATGACTAATTAGTATATAAAACTATTTATTTATACAAAATAGTTCTTTGAATTGACAAGTACTTTACAATCGAAAATTGAATTGCAATTGTATGAAAAATATGCTTTTTATTTTTCCTTTATCACAGTATTGTGTTTGTTCAGAAGTTAGAAGTGATCAAACCAGCCATGAAGAGCACCTGTTTGGTATCAAATTGCCCGATAGAATTCTCAAAGTTTTCCATATTTGAATTATAAAATTCACAAATACAATTTTAATTACAAACCAAAGTTCGTGAAAGTGCAATCATAATTGTTAATTAAGTGCTGCTTTTTAATTAATTAACAACCTCTTGTTTAAGAACAAATTTTGATTTTTCGAGAAAATCATCATCAAAATGATTTCAAGTCATATTTTTCCTTTACTATACTGTATCCAAGTACACTATAGTTAAAAGGATCTCGTATTGATAATAGAAAGACAACTTACTGATTACATCTAAAAAGTACCAACATGACCTTCCTAAATGGAAAGTACAATAAGGACTAATTATTTTCAAAAGTGAACTGTATCCAGCAAACCAGTCCTATATGAAAAATTCAAATGAAAAATATGGTCCATACACGAACCAAAACAAATATACATCAGTTCTATAACGAGAATAAATATCCAGTCCAGGATCCTGTTCTCCAGAACAGTTCGATGAAAGGTCCAAGGAAGCCTGACGACAGGGAACCAAAGATGATATCTGTGGAATCATCAGGGCGAATTTGCGTAGGTTCGGGAAGAAGACAGTTCGGCCTGGTTGGTGCGGACAATTTTTCGGTGCGTGTGCCGTGAATATTAGAGCGGTAGGGATGATGGCGTTGGCCGTACGGCGGCGCTGCCACCGACGCAACCGACAGGTGTCCGTGGCAGTGTCGCGGCGGCCGCTCGCGAGGTTAGGTACGTTGCGAGCCGCTCGCTCATCCGACTTGAAGTATCGGCTAGTTTTTGCACGCTATTGTTGTTTCGCGCGATGTCGTGCCCTTGGGCCTGACGGATCCCGCTTGGATTAGAGCGCGCGTGTCCTGCGCGTCGAACGCGGTTTCGGCGCGCAGACTCTCCGACAGCTGCTCACCACTGTTGCGCACACTCGAGCCGGCTCCGAGCCACGTTTTGATATCAGAACCCACGCTCGAGCCAACCCAAAGGTCAGCACCCAACACTTCACCCTTTTCGGTTCGAGGAAACCCGCAAAAATTGCACTTTATCAATCGTACCAACTTTGCTTTGGTACCACAGTCGTACCAAAGTCACTTTCTTGGGTTGCAAAATTTGGGTTTCCTCGAACCCAACTTTGACAATTGTGAGAGGATTTGTGAGACAACACTCAGTCAACATTTTGGAGCACTTGACAATAGTTCAGTGGCTGATTATACAATTCGATGCAAAAACGTTAAGACTTATTGACTGGAAATGTTTTGCAATGAATGTCAACGAAATCAAGTAAATCGCACCGCAAGGCCAACCGAGATTTAGTCGATTGTCTGGCTTGATTTAAGCTAAATGGTCCAATAACATCTCATAAAAAGAAATCTGCGATTGACAGTACAATTAAACTGGTTCAGATTGACCCTTCAAAGTTGAAGTCGATGCAAAGTTGACCGGTTGAAATTGTTCCGAATAACAAAGATGGGAATGAGAAAAAAAAACAGTTGAGTACCAGCAGAAAACGGTTCAAGATTCGCTGTCAGTTTATTGAACGGCAGAAGTTGGTAACCAGCTCGGCACTGGCACGAGTGTTTTAATTACGTTCTCGGGTTTCCGAAAATTGGGTCGCGAGCTTTGTGTGCCAGCGATTTTATTCCACCGATTATATTTATTCTCAACAATTATGCGCTCTGCCACCGAGTGAATCAGTCGTAAAATCAATTCCTTTGTTGCTCTCTTCTATAATTTGCATTGTGATTCATCAATTTAGAGCACTCGATGTTTTCACTCCGCTTTGTACAGTTTTTCGGAACCGCTCTTTATTCAACGTTTTCATCCTCAAGTTAAATAAAGTCATACAAATAAATTTAAAAAAAAACTTTTACTTCAAAGCTGACAAATTTCTTTGTTTTGCATCTTCAAATTCAAACACTATACTTTTGAAAAAAAAAAACGAATAAAAAAAATAAAAAAAAACTGCAACGAATAAATTGTATGGTACAAATTTGTGTCCGACGAAGCAATTGTTATGTGAGCGAGTCGAAGGTGTGACAAGTTTATGTCACGGTAGGTTAAGAGGAATCTTTTGACGCGAGAGATGAATGCACCTTGGCGTAAACGAAAATACGGGTCGAAAATAAAAGCAATAAGGCTCTCTATTTCCGTGTGAAATATAATATCAGCCGGACAATTTTCGGGTACCGTGTGTCAACGTTCAAAATTGTTGTTTGCGTGCTTATTATTTATAGAGCGCGCTTCTTACGCAACCAAGATTTATAGGACATTCAGAGCCTTCACAATGGGTGCCTGTTGGTGGTGAATCGCGCGGATACCCGCGCTATTATACTTTCGAGAAAAGTGCTAACGTTGGCCGACTAAAAACTCTATGACATGATATGGGCTTTTAACTCTCGCATAACTCAAGTCTCGCTGACAAACCCGCGCGATTTCATTATCGTCAACTTGTCACTTTGATTCCCATGACCGAACCGGAAGTCCAAATTCAACTTTTTTCTCAACGTTTAAAAACATCACTTCCTATAATATTTAAACGAGTTGAAAATCTTTGAAATTAACTATCCATAGATGAAAAAGAAAAGAACAAGAAAAATCGAAAAAATGGGTTAAACTGGATTTAATTGGGTTAATTTGGATGCAATGTAGGATCTATTTTGTGAAGATGTGGTTCAATTGTAGAGGCAAAGTGCGTATCGGCCAGGGTTCAATAATATGTGATCGGTTTAAAGACGTACGATCGGGCATCGTTCGATTCGTTCGAGTCCTCGGGGCATTTCATTTGCTGTTCTCGCGCACAGACTTGTTTGGTGGTATTTTTGTCTCGGCGTCTCTGTTCGCTGTGCTACCTCGTGGTGCGCGCGCTCCTCGTTCACCTGCGCTGCTCTGGCCGATCGCCTCGCTCCTCCGCAGCCGGTTCGCTACGCTTCACTGTAAAACAATGCGAATGCATAATCCGCGAGAGATGACGGCCCGCCATGCCACGAGAGCAGATCCTCCTGGAATGTTCTCCTCCTCGCGCCAAGTCCCTTTAACCCATTTTCCGCCTCAACAATATGCATTTCAAGATGAAACATGCGCTTGTAAATAAGATCAAGATTCAACCACCGTATAAAATCACTCCTCTTCTCTTTCCATTTTCTTAACTAGATATTGTTTGATGATTTATTTTTTTTTCATTTTTTTTTAAATGTTAAATTTGGACAAGTCTTGGTTTCGGTTTTTGTATTTGCAATTTTATGAATATGATTTGAAAATAATATGAACATTATGATTGTAACTTGAATAAATAATTTTGTCACGAATAATTAGGTGGGCGAAAAACGGTTGAATTAATGACAGAAACACGGGGAATTTAGTTAATGGCATATTCTAAAATAAATCAGATTTAGTTGCAAAGTAACCCAATTTTCTTGGATTGAGACGAGCAAGTATTACTAAAGTCTCGACTAAAGTTTATAAATAAGTCGTGAGTGTTCTAAATGTTGACAGATATAATGTATCGCTTTAATAAACCGAGTTCGTTTTCAAACTTGGAAAATATAAAAAAGCACTGACAAAAACAAACTTCCCACTTGAAAATGTCGACGTTAATTACCGCCAACGTTTTCAATTTTTCTAAACAACGTTTTCAAAAATCAAAAAATTTTAATTACTAGAAAAGTCATCATGATGACTATTTTAGTCCGTGTCATGAAAGTGTCATTTTTTAAACCACGTCAAAACATTGATCGGAAAAGGTAAAACAAAAAGCAAAATTGAAAACTGAAAAAGTGCCAAGTTGGATTTGATGCTGGAGCAAAAAGAATAGTTCGAGCTGTCTAGATATTTCGTACGCGATAAATGTCAATCTTTCGGGGTGCGTGGCAACCGACGAAATGCAAGTGTAGACGAAAGACAGTGTAGTGAGTCGACGAGAGAACCGGTATTGTTATTAGGGACCGGTGTATATAGTTATATTATTCCTCATGAGGCATTCCATCGCGCGGTTCTTTCTCCTCGCTGGCGCTACGCACTCGCGCGCGTCACGTTCAAAATGCTTAGCCTATTAAAATAAGAAGGAAACGCGCGCATCAATAATACCCCGGCGTGCTGTTTTTTGGCCTTTTTTTCCAAAACAAAAAGACGCTGTACATGCACGTATACTCGGTACATGCCAGCCAACTACTCGTCTGGCTTTTACTTTGTGCTGCGTATCGAATTCACATTATACCAAAAAATTTATCGCAATTGTAACATGAGAATTATTTATTGGCGAATTTCAGCGGCAAACGTTGTTTCAGACTCGAGTTACGTGTCCATTTTTCTCATTGGCGAGCGAAATTCGGTTGACAAAATCCATCATTTCGCGTTTTTCGTCCCGTTTCGTTTAACGTTGTTTATGTGTTTTGTCAGTTTTGATTAATTGAATTTGGTTCTGAGTATTGAAGAAAAAAAAACATTGAAATGCATGATTGGACATTTGACGTCTCACTCACGGAATTCTAATAATTTTAATTAGCGTTTAACGGTTAACGTAAATCGGTATTATCGTTTTTTTTCTCTCTCTGGATTATGTTTTGATTAATATCTCAACGTGTAATTAATGATGACGTTAATAACCGGTGATTATTAGTAAATTATCGATATTGTAAAACCTAATGATTATGATTATTGGAGTTTACAAGTCATTCGTGGCCTGACAGGTGACAATTTATACACTCATTAGAAAACGGACAAACAATTTTCTTTCTGACTACTTTTTATCGATCGAAGTTTTTATTTCGTCGATTTAAACATTTGTGTATTTTTATTTGAGTTTCATTTAAAGGGAGGCTGGCGAGCGACAACACGTCAATTCATTTGGGCGTATCGGTTCGTTCGTGTGTACTCTCGTTGTCTTTATTTTGCGGCCATTTCTCCGCAGCTTTTTTGTCCGCCACGAATCGCCGGTCTATCTCGTCCTTTCGGACACGCGAGAGACTCATTATGCTCCTCTCGAAGTCGAGACGCTTTGCATAACGCAGCAGCGCGGACCTTGAGCGCATGATAATGAGAGTTCGTCTGTAATTTCGGTGATACATATCGACATATATGATAACTTATGCACGAACCACGATTCAAATGTTTGATAACACAATCGACTCCGTAAAACCAGTATCGCTTTATTTTTATGTCCAGATCGCAATCGTTTTACTTTGTCGCCTTCATTAATACTGACCTAGAACTTGCTTCCAAACAGACAACAAAAACAACAACATAAACAAACGAAAAACAACAGAATTAAAAAATAAACTTTGCAAAATCGTTACCGATGAGAAAAATCGGTTTTAAATTTGTATTGACCGAATGTGTTACACTGATGTGTAATTGTAGTGATGCATGTGGCAATTGGGTCAGGGCACGTTCGTTTCCGGATCGGTTATTTGTATGAACCGTCGATTACCTCAGCGAAATCGTCAAAAGGCGGTCGACCGCGTGTCCGAGAATCGGTTTCATTGTTCCGGCGCTGGTCGCGGTTGAATGTCACTCATGGTAATTTGTCTAGGGCCCGCTGGCTAGGTTTTTTTTTAATTATTGTACCAACGCACCGTATCGCATCATTACGCGGTCATTATTCAAGTGACATTGTGTAATTGCCTTAAAATGATGCTTTAAAATGATGATGTGACTGGTATAACTAATGACACCGCGACTGTTACTATCAATCTTGCGCGCCAACGACACTTGCAACGACAATCCGAACGGCCATTTATTACTAAAATTTGCAATTCACAAAGAGTTTTTTTTTTGCTGCAAAAATAACAACAAACATAGAACTACATAATAAAATCGACAAATTGGAAAAAAGAAAATGACGAACAAGTTGAAAAAGTACAAAAAATTGAAACATTGTGGCTTCGAAACAGGTGAAATAACTGTACAGGAGCTGTGGGCCGTTTTATTTTTAGTGCTCGAACCTGTTGCGTAAGATTGGTAGCCCGTCACGATCGGTTCGGGATAAATTATTTAAAGGGTCGGATGAATTAATAAGTTCGGAGGGGCGAGGGGCGAGTGACCCACAATATTTCAAAGTCCAAAGCACAGGGCGGCCTTGGGTCTTATCGTTGTTTTTTTATGGATGCATTTCATGGCCGGTAATTTTCGTCTATATTAATTTATTCGCAAGAAGTGTTGGTCGTTGGTTGGAGCATTATTACACGGGTCTGTGCGAGCTGCAACGTATATCCTTTCACCCATTGATACGTCAATTATAAAGATGTAAAATGGAAATGCGTCTACATGGGGCACACGTGCATAGAGACATTCTCATTGAATTATACGAAAAACGTGCGTCTGCTTTCTGATCGTCCTATGAATAATAACGTCCGGCCAATTTTTCATCCTTCATGCTACTCAACTGTTACTACAAAAATCGACTCGACAAATCTTACCATTCAAACTACCAACTTTTTGTCTCTTTTCTTTCTCGAAATTCAAATCAGTTTATTAGTACAACTGTGTTCCTGAATTTGAATCACACGAACTTTTTGAAAGCTGTTAAATCAAAACAACTGAAAAAGTGAAAAGTTAGGCATTTGTAAAAGTTAATACAAGAGAAGGAGAGTTCAAAGAATAAGAGTGTTGTTAAACAAATCCTGTCACGAGGTGGAATTGGGATAGGACAAGAAGATTAATAAATTGATGAAATTGTGTTTTGTTTTTTGCAGTGTGATATGTCTGTAGCGTGTGTGTAAATGCGAGATACCGAAGTGCGATTGCGAGTGTTGAACAAAACTGAAAGTCTATAGCGGGGCTTTCGTCTAGTCGGGCGTAGCGATGTCGCTTACGTGCAGGGTTCAGTATCTCAATGATGTCGACCCCTTTGCATACGCGAGTTCGTATCCGGAGCCACCGAGACCTCCGGTGCACACCTTCAGCGCGACCTTGCCTCTCATCAACCAACTTGCTGCAGTGCATCGACTTCTACGTGCTCCTCATAGGGTGAGTGTCTAGACTGCAATGCTCTCAGCTTTAATACGCCGCGACTTTTATTCTTAGTCCTGACGTGAAATCCGTGCAAGAATTAACCGATGAATGACTGTTCAACATCATGCGTGCAATTCAAATTAAACTTTTTTCTCCCTCCCCATTGAAACAAACCATTTTTACTAGACTTTGTTATTAAGTTTTTTTTTTTTAATTCTGGTTAAAGTCGTTTGAGACAATTATTGATTGAGTGCAATTGGAAGTTGCATTGCACTTTTCAAAGTGAAATTTCTTCGTCGAATCAATTTTGAAAATGCGCGACACTGATCAGAACGAAATTTCGTAGAAAGTTGCTCTCATCAGCCGATTGGTATTTTGGCTGGGCAGAAAAAAAATTACAATTCAATTATTCGGCCATTTGTATGAGCTGAATGAGCGCGAGCGAATCATGCCGTACAGGTTTGCCATAAATCATCAGAGTGAGGCCCCGGCCAACAAGAGAGCCTTCATTAAGAACAATTTCTTCGATCTGCTGTCTCGCTCTTGTGATATCACTGTAACAAAAAGGGCGAAAAAACGAGAAGAAAAAGTACCATTCGGTCTGGTTGATCATAAGCGGGATCGATCAGAACAATACGGAGCTGAATAGTTTTCATTTACGCAAGGTCAAGGATCTGCAACTTTCTTTTTTTTCGAGCCTTTCGACGTTGTATTATTCTCGGTTTGAACCACATATGTAACCTCAGTCGGGTGAAAGTGTTTGCGAACGCAAAAAAGCGAGGTTTAGTCGTGTGAAAATAGTTGTAATACCGCAGCGTTATTTATGCGGCCACCGCGCTTATGACAAAACAAATATTCAATTAACGCTTGACCGAGTGCCATAAATCAGGCGCAATCAGCCGAAATGATTAGTGCCACGCAAAACAATCTCCGCCGAACAAACCGAAACAAACTAATTAAACAAAGTTTAACTTTTTGAACTCATTTTTGTCTCGGTTCAAAATTTTACAAGTCGGAGGGTTCTTTGTATTTTAAACAATTGTTATTTCAAAACCCTGTTTTCAAACAGGAAAAGACATTTGAAATTTGAATTCCAAATGTTGAACATTGGATATCCAATTTCATTTTTGAATTTATAACGCTGCATGTTTAATCAGAGTCACATTACGGCTTAATGTATGTACCGAAACGTTTTGACTCATTTGTCCCATTGCACGTAAATTAAGAAGCTAAAAGCATTCGTTGAAATGTTTCCCTCCGGCGGGTTTTGAACCAACAGTACGTGCATTTTTCCAAAAGAGAGAAATAAAAAGTAATCAAAGAAAAAATGTGGTTGAAAAATGGGAGACTTATTGGAGGATAGTAAATGGCGTTCCTCGGGATCCCGAGGTTCGATAAAAGTTTTGTAGACTTCCCGGATGCAAAGAGATCAAAATGGCTACGTGGCCATAACACCTTCCTTGACGCTGTTGTAAGTTGTTGTTTGTATACATGCGCGCAGGGCTATGAGGAGAACGTCGGGCTCTCGAGTGGGGCAGCCTCGCAGTTCACATTCGCGAAGAAGGAGAAAGAAGTTCACACCGACACATAAAGCATGTAAACTTGTACGCGCGGTAGTTAGCCGCGCGTGGTCCTTTGTTTTGCACCGTTGTTCATGCGACTATGCCTGCTTGCACGCTGCTCGCTGCCCCTGCTTATAGTAATTGTTTAGTTCAAACTTAATGGTCACCTTCACGGCTTTGAACTCTGACCCAATTAAACATCTACACTGTGCAAATGCGTGCGCATCTTCAAGGCTATTAAACTCATTTTTACCGTCCGCACCAACGAACAAAAAACAATCCCCATTTCGATTTTTTTCTCTCGCCCGCTTTTTATACTCGCCCTCGAAAGCATCATCTCACCTTGATTGATTACGGCTCTTCAAAACCGGAATGTCGAACTTAATTAACTACTTTCGAACTTTAACACCGTTTTAATTGTTTTCCCAAACGTACGAGAAAAAAATTCGCATTCCCAAATGAACGCATTAGTTTGTATTGTCGATTTGGTTAATTGAGCAATGTTTTTGGCGATCATTTTTTTTTTCTCATTTTTTCTTAAGTGGTGATAAAGTACAGATAGGATCAGCAGCGAGAAAATAAGAATTGAAATCATGCCGGTTAACGATGGCCTTAACCCTAAAGTTGTCTATCGTCATTAACCATCGTTGAGTCGCGGTCTCGTTGCAATGTACACTTTTTTTTTCAAGCCTCTTGGTAAGCAATTATCCACTGTTTTGTTTCCGTGTCATTAACTCAAAAATTCGTTTAGTTGGGTGAATCATTTTTTTTTCGCCATAATACATGAGCGGTTCTGTAAACTCTAGCGATGAATTTCATGGCTGCTTCTTCCTGTTTCGCTAAAATAATTAAAACAACTGAAACTTACAAAACTAAAAAAAGTTAGTTGAAATTAAATATCGTAGTTAAAAAGTAGGTACGAATGGACACACTGTTTTGTAAGATTTTGTACGAGCTGATTATATCGATATTTTGAGCCGCTTAATAGCGTCATTGTTTGTAACAAAATATTCATACTTTTTGCGCGACAAAGATCAATTGAATGGGAACAGTGTGAATGCCGGTTACATCCATGTCAAGCGATCGGAGAGTGTTGGAAAATGTCTCGAAAACGGTCCCTGGTCGGGCGCACCAAAGTCTATTTAGCACAATGGTTTATTAAAATTAATCGCATCTTGATCGCGGCGCAGAATAGCGATGCGCGCGACGATAAAAGATGCCATGCGATACATGCAGGATTGCATAGCGGGCTCGCGCCATTGTGCACAGACTCGACGCGGATAATGGAAGGCTAATGTCGGACATTATCAAACAACGCCGGGTTTCCGCATCTGTCCGGCCGATGATATTTGACGATTCATACGAATTCAAATTCTCGCGCGCATCTTAACGGTAAACGCTGCTAAAGAGTGCGTTCCCGGGCAAATAAAAAGTATGTTTATGGTATATCTGCACAGATATACCATGACGATGTACCGGTTATCTCGAGTGCAAGTCGGCCTCGCCATAAGTTTTCGTTCGTTACTCTTTCTTTTCTCTCCCGGTTGGCTCTTTCTTTCTTTCGCTCTTCGTCCTTCCCTTCGTCGGAGTTTTTTTTTTGCTCCTGCGCCCCATTCTGCCTGCTCGCTCTGTCTCCTAGCGGCAGCGCTCGATTCGATCTCGTTCCTTTGAGTTCGTTGAAATTGAATTCAGTATCGATGTTTTGCACGTTTTCTTTTCCGCTTGCCGCGCGGTCATTCTCAATACGTGCGACTTTTTCCTCCCTTTTTCTTTCCTTGCCCCCATCTCGCGCTTGTCTTTTTCGTTGCCCGATCCGTGCATTCGTATCACTCGACACAAGCTCGTTACAGGATTTAGCAAGATGATACGAACATTTCGCGGACCCGCCGCGACTCCGCCGACAACGTGAATTCACATCGCCGCAACGACCAAAGAACCCGAACTCGTCTCTTGTAGCTTGTATGGCTTTTTCATCGCCGCCTTTTTTTTACTGATATAATTATGCTGATGTACGACTCATCTTTCGCACTCAAAGAAAATGCTCTTGTGAAGTACCAGATACCTTACCAAAAGTGCTACTGAGGAGTAGAAAAAAGTCAGTAGTTCATGTCAACGGGTTCTGTTTTATTTTTTGTTACTTCAATTTCAGTTATTTCAATTTCTGCTTATAAAATTTGAATTAACTTTTGGGATTCGAACTCGGGTCTCCGAAGTGATAGTCCAGTGAGTTATCCATTAGCCCACTGATACATTTTCCAATTACAACGTGTTCACTCATTTTTAATCATAGTTTTGTTGTAATTACAAAATTGAAACTAATATCTGAGGTTAATTAATAATTAATTGAACAATTTTTCAAAAAAATTCCAAATCTGATTCACGAAAAAAAAGATGAAATTTGATGAAAATACAGAGAGGGGGAAAAAGTACTAATCCAAGGCATAAGAGTGAATTTCTCTTACATTCTTAGAGCCACCTTGATATCAGATTTGAACTCGTAATGCAATTACGTGGTCAATGAATAATTCAGTGTACGCGATGACCGTTTTTAGCGCGCGAAAGCACGCTATTGCGTTCGCGCACAACTGTCAATTTCTCGACGATGTCAAACCGAGCGTGAGAAACGAATTCTCGTGGCGCAAAGTCGTCGAAATCCGGGCGTTATTTGCGCGTCCGATTCTAATTCCGTCGGCATTGTCATCGCCAGCTCGCTATTACGCACTGAAATCCGATGCGTTGTCAAAAATAATTCGCACAATCGAAGGTCGCAGCTTTGCATAACGCGATCATTCTCGAGCCTCGGTACGTTTATTTGTTTCACTTGTGTTTTAGCTTGAGTCAACACAAGTTGCACACAACGCAGATACAAATTTGTGTACACGAAGAAGCATCACTTTGTTAGCTAAGTAGCATTTGTGCAAATATCCTTGTTCCATTTAACGCTGAATTTGCCGGATTATGGACACTTGAGCGGAGTTGAGCAGTTGTGCAATGTTTCAGTCGAAATTGCAAGTTCATAACAACGAACAAGGAAGGACAAATGAAACACGCACTCGCAGGTCGGTGCAAAAAATTGTACCGCATTCTGTTTAGGCCTACGCAGCGAGCAAAAGTGGGCGAGAATGAACAGCCACTTGGCCAGGGGTCGTTACATCTCGGACTTGTTTTTGTTCGATCAAGCTCGGAGGTTTTTATTCGCACGAAAAATGACGTGCAATTTTGCACGAATCGTCGGCGGCGCACGAAAGAAATCACAATATTTATAGTCGCATGAATCTTTCGGCAGGTCCTCTGATGTGAGCTTTTGATGACGTCTTTGATATTGCAATCAACGATTCAGCCGCTTGTTACAGTAGCTATTAATTTACGATGAGTAAGTGACGCGAACATTGCTACCATAACTGTACCAAGCTGGCGTTCAATTTCCATGCAAACTTGGTCTATTGTGCGAGAGATGTTGCTTGAGAGATTACGTGTAAGATGAATTACGATTTTGCGAAACTCAAGTAACGCTCGTTTGACAAAGACGTTCAATGCATACTCGCTGCTTTCACCCAGCATTGTTGAACCGTCATAAAATTATTATCAATATTGCCAATTGATTTCATCCACTTTCAAACTGTCTCATTTTTAATCGTAGTTTCATAAATCACGTCGTTCATATTCAAAACTGAAATCTGCTCAGTGTTTCTAGTGTTTTTCTAGTGACATTTGGGGATTATTAAAATAAAGAACTAGAGAACTAGAACTCAAAGTACAATTGATTTAATCCACTTTTAAACTCTCATTCTTAATCGTAGTTTTACAAATCACGTTGTTAATATTCCAGCCTGGAATCTGGTCAGTGTTTCTAGTGTTTTTCTAGTGACATTTGGGGATTATTGAAAAAGAAAAAACAGATGGAAAAGATTCGGGAAAGATTTTCGGCCAATTGGGAAAAGAAAGCTGAGTCAGTGTAGTGAATCGGTGACGATATTTGCACATGATTTCTTACGTAACACGCGGAAGCCCGGAAAGAATATTGAACAAAGAAGAGAAAGAAGCCGGGCATATCGTCGGTGACGGAAATCATCTGATAGACGATACTTCTCGTCCGCCTATTCCTCGGACTCGTTAGAAGTAAGGGAAAGTTCGTTGCTTGTACTTTAACAAAGGTCACCAAGTGTATCCTTACATTATTTATGAAACCTAAACAAACACAAAAAACGTTAATGTTCCTCCGTTTGTTTATTTGTCAATTGATTTGAGATTGACGCAAAGACAATTCAACGAAAGTGAAAATGACGATTTTTGCAAGTTGAAAAGTTTATTCACGATAATCGGAGTAATGTTTTTATGCTTTATCGATCAAGTGGGAAATAATGAACGAGTCAATGATCCGTTAATGACTCGTAATTGTAAATTCGTGATCCGACAAGCTGCTAAGGCCTTCTAATAAGCTGCCGGCAATCGAGTGAACCAGAAACTCACGATGCTAAGCCGCAAAAATCGAGAAAACGTTTTGATCCAAACAAATTACGTTGGAAAGTCTCGCTTGCGTAACCAAACGAAAAACGAAACAGTAATTGTGGATTACTTCCGTTCTGCATCCTTCGCTGCCCTTCAACTCGCTTTTTCGCCGAGTCAAAAACTAATTGCAACCACCTTCACGTTTGATCCCAACTTTTTCAGATCTTAATCAGTGTCTTAATTCTGATAAAGAAATAAAAATCAATCAATGGCTATAATAAAGAGAAAGAAAAATGGACAAAAAGAACGAGGACAGAAAATTTGAGATAAAAAGGACGAGGCTGGTGGGCTGGGGATAAATCTATAGAGTGACGAAGCCGAGAGAGGATGCATAGCTGCACGGCCGGTAACCCGTCGGTAAACGATCGACGGAAAGAGGCCGCACTGGGTCAAAAAAAGTCGCGCATTTCTGCACGTTCGCGTAGCTCGATGCTGCCGGTAAAAAGGGCTTGGCTTGTCCTCATCTGCGCGGACACAAGGAAGGTCGCGTGACGTGCTCTCATATTTTCGTTTGCTCTCACAAATCGGACCCTTGCAAATTCCAAACGATTTCATGATTATTCAGTCGGATCGTAAATCGCGAGGACGCGACAAAAATGCGATTACCGAGCGCTCCAGACTCCTAAATCGATTTGGCCAAACTTTTTGAGACCTATTCAATTAAGAGCAGAGCGAGGGGAGGGTATAAATATTCAGGAAATTAGCTCCAAGTGAAAGGACCTGCTGAACGGATGTTCAATTAAATATAGGATTGCGAGGTTTTTTGCCTTCGCCTTGTCTCTTTGGTGCCCAATTATACTGGCCAACAAATGCTCGTATAATAGTTCTTCATTTTGAGGAGACGGTATTTTTGAGCGAAAATGTTGATGGATCGGGCGCATTCGTTACCGTTCAGAATCTTGCAATAATTAAATTTTGTTTGCTCTTCTTATGTCGATGAAATTCGGCGAAATTTATAAACTTTTCGAGTGGAATAGATATCAACTATTCTGAAAACAAATTGCGTCAATTAGAAAATATCCAATTTAGGAACAATCGTTTGTTTTGTTATTCAATGTACAATTGTTTTTGTTGAACATTTTTTGAAAATAACAATAATTGGATGAATGAAATCGAATTAAAAGAAATCGAAAAATTTTTTGTAGTTCCCTTTATATTATTTATATCTGTACAGGCACCTTTGGAACGTCAAACGTTCCCGGAATCGCGGAAAAAATTAAACGGAATTTCTCTGCACGGCTCGAGTATTTGACGCTTTTATCCGACACGCGCTGTCTTAGACGGAATATTTGTGCACGAAAAGCCAACGAATTTCATAAAGTTTCCACGCAAACGAGATTCTCATTTGTGTATACATATTTGCTGAACAATTTTTTGTTCAACGCCAATCAAAAATATACACTCGTTAGATTTATCGCACAATCATTCAACTTGCCATGTGAA
Source organism: Telenomus remus (assembly GCA_020615435.1). Taxonomy (NCBI): domain Eukaryota; kingdom Metazoa; phylum Arthropoda; class Insecta; order Hymenoptera; family Scelionidae; genus Telenomus; species Telenomus remus. The sequence continues at coordinate 7,021,309 of CM036345.1, read as the reverse complement.
ACGACGTTTTAGAAAATTATCCAATTACACGAACTTATTCACTTTTTTGTCGTTTCAATTATTTTGCTTTGTTATTTTTTTTCGCAAATTTCAATGAAAAAGTTATAATGAGATGATTTTCTTTCTGTTTCAGGTAAGATTATTTCTTAATTAACGTTATTAATTATCGAGATACAAACAGGTGAGTAAGCATTACTAAAGTTTTTCGCAAACTTTTTGTTGTGAATTATTAGAGATCTCGGAGCGATACATTTTATTACGTTTTCATCATCAAACGAAGATGTTTCATTGAGACAACTAGATGATATCTCAGAGCACTGATGTCGGCTGTAATAGAAGTCGAGCACCGTGAAATGTTTCTCTAATTAGCATTTCATACATTTCGTATACTAAATCGAACAAAAATACGAACTCGGTGTATCTTAGCTCAAATAAATAACACCAATTATGGTGTCTGAGTTTCCGTGAAAATTCAGTTTCTTCGCCTCAGTTAATTGATGATTTTCATTTCAATACAATCGTAATTTCGAACAAGTCGCTCGCTAGACGCTCTGTAAAATAAATACTTTTTCAAGAAGTCGTTCATTTACGTAAGATCCAAACTTGTTTTCATTCAAATTTCGAGTTAAAGAACTCGCTAACAATCTGAACTTGAACAAAGTCTGAAATTATGAAAAAATTAACATAGTACAATATTTTGTAGAAATAATTTAAAATATTTTCCCTCGGATTTTTCGGTTTATCGTAAAAATCACATTTTAGTGTTTCTATTACATGAGCTTCTTTTAGTTTCCCTTGAATAATTTATGAAATTATAAAACCCGTGCATTTTTTAGCGTTCCGACGAAGTTTATTGTAAGTGACAAGTACGAAATTCGGATCTGATATTATTCGTGGAACGCGTTTCAATCAAATCGATTCTCAAAGCGGTAGCTGATTGCACATGGCTTAGCTCCAGAAAATTGGTTACGTGATTGGACTTCAAGGGATCAAAAACTTCAGTCTTAGCACTCAAACAGGTTTTATTATTTGCACGTCCCACACTTACATCTGACAGTGGATGTACATTTTCTATTCATTTTATTACCGCGTCATCGGCCAGACCGAAATTAATACATTCGCAACACAATTTCCCATCAATTTCAAATTCTGTTCCGAAATTTTCGCAGACAAATAAAATTGAAAAATGTTCGCCAGCCGCGGAGAGACGGTTCAAGTGCGGGCGGAAGTTGTTTGGCTTTGTGTATTAGTGCGCAGTCTGAAATGATCACGAGGCTCAATTCTAATCGCTCAACAGTCGAATGTATAAGACATTTATGGCGCAGTCATGCCTTCGCTTCGGAGCGCTGGATTATTCCAACAGTTTCCGGAAGACACTTCCGATCAGCGAAAGTGGAGCGACTAAGAAAAACGTGATCGTTTTTATTGTTGGCCTTTCACATTTGCTCGATGGGACATTTTTCAAACGATGCTTTCTCGAACAAAAGCGTGCATCATTTGTATGAGATGCAATTATTATCGCGTGCCTAACGTTTAAAACCTCCTTGAGAATGTTCACTACCAGAGGGCTTTTTGTATTTCAATTTTTTCACTAACTAAAGTTGTCCATTTTAGTTACAGTTCAAACTGAGACGGATATGCGAACAAATTTTGATTTTTCTTACTTGAGTTGAAAATTAAACGCTGACATCTAGAATTGATCAATCTAACTTTTTAATTGCACAAAATGGCCATCTTTCACGTTTCGCGCAATGCTAATGAATATACATTTAGTATCGGTAACTATGCTCAAAGCAGGATGAGCGATGCGACTATTTCGAATAACTCACATTCTCAGGAGACAAAAGTTTGTCACACCTGGCGCGGCTTCATTCGTTAAATAGGTTATGAGTTGTAATGGATCGTAACTTTTTGCCGAATTATTCATAAGATCGTTTTGCATCTTAGACTTTAAAATTTTGGCGTGAGCAACAAAGCGCCATAATCCGCAACGACGGTTCTGATTATTTATCTATTGTACAACGGCGGATAAATGTTAATCCATATTTAGCAAGTAAAAATGCGTCTTGTTATTACGCCATAAATTTATATCACAATTGCAACGCTCGTACCAGCAAAGATATAATTTATTCAACTGAACATGCGCCCCCTTGTTTCGTTATTATCACGCCAGTTAATTAGAACTTCTCGAAAATTTCCATAAATTATGTTGTCCCGATCTATCTCTATATCCGCTATATTCACCTTTACACAATCGAATAAAGTTGCGCACACTACTTATCAGTTGAAGGGTAAGAATCCACCGAAGCGACGCCAATAGTCCAATATGGATTTTATCATTGTTTTGCAAAACTCAAGTTTCATCCTGATATTTGAAGTTGCAATCTTTTTTTCTTTGACACTTTTGATGGTGTAATGAAATGTCAAATATCGTGATTATTGAAAGAGGGGAAAAGGTTATCAATCAAATTGTTTGGGAGGTTGTTATATTTTGATTCTGTTACTTCTTCGTGGCCGGTCGAGCGCGACAAAATCGATAATCCAGCGATATCATCCGGAGCAAGGCGAACCGAGGGCCAAACTTGTTGTTCGCCGAGGCAAGAACCCAGCTTTCTGATGCTCGAGGAGGTGTTCGATACTCGAGGTCGAATGTCGATCCCACGATCAAACGCCGAGCGGGTCAAGTGCCGCCCCTGCTTGCTCGCGCCAACTCTTGAACTTTCTTTTTTCTGATAAACTCAATTCTTTATCACGTCCGCCCGCAACGTCTTCTCTACGCCACGTCGCCTGTTTCTTTTGATGCATTTATTTGTCCCGATTATGTTGCCATCCACACGCAATCCCTTTGCTTTTTAAATCCCATTTGCGGTCGTTTCAGAAGAATTGCGGTAACATTGACGAATTGCGGTAAAAACGAGAAATGATGGGGAATAAATGACGTGTCCATTTCTTTATCTAAAAGTTGAGTTTGAACATTTCATCTCAGCTTATTAATGGTTCGACAGGTTTCACACAAGGAGTGAAACAAAAGTTAGACATTCTTTATGAACAAACGGATTTTATTAACGATTCTAGTGATTAAGAGAAACGAGTTTTGTGTCTAATTTAATTTACACTTTTTGATAGCTATTCGTTATTCGTTGGAGAACATTTTATATTTTCCATCAAACTGAAAATTAAAACATGATAACCAGTCGATTGAGTAACAGGGATCGGCTTTGAGTTTGATTTTCGCGTTATGAGTAAGTTAATTACATTCTAGATTAATTTTTGGAACTGTGTAAAAAGTAGTCATGACTGCGAATGATTGAAAATTTGTTTTTGATGGTGTCAAGAGTTATCTGACGAGATATGAAATGTGCGCGAATTTTGAACGGCGGTGAAAGTGAATAGAAATTGATTGACAATTGAAATGAAACGACAATTTCAATTCATATTAAATTAGCAATGCAAAAATAAATTTCAAACAGTCAGAACTAATTTTCGTATTGTATAGGAATGCAAATTGGCTCTGTTTATGACAAACGTCATTGTCCTCGTAACAAATTCTGGCCTATTATAAATTATAATTTAGATAGTAAAAGTTCAAATTCTTTGAATTTCATTTTCAACAACGGAAACGAAACAAAACCAGGCGTTTCAATTATTCTCGAACAACAAAAAATCTAGGGAGAAATTTTGGTCGAGTATAGTTTGTGCGAAAAAAAAATAAAAGTAATAAAACGATTTCGTATTCAAAGTATTATTGAAATAGTTTGAGAGAATTTTCGATGCTTCACAAACACTTGAAAATATTGCCGTAGCTTGTGGCAACTCAATTTTGTTTAAAAATATATGTTCCAAAGGTGTGCCGAGGGTAAAAAATTGCCCGTCTTATTGAAGCAGACTGAGATAATATAGTGCACCGCAAGATTCTTCACAGCACCGGTTCACGTAACAAATTAATAATAGATCATCTTTGCACAATCTTTGCTCTTCTTTACGACAGTCATCCGTATCAAATTTAATCCTTATCTTTTCACGTTTTGAGTAACTGGCGCTCATTTTACAATTTTCTTTACACGAACATCGTCAGTAGAATGTAAACTGTTTCTAAAAATCAAACTAACCACTTAATCAAGTGGTTAAAGAAATTGAACAATGTTCTAATTTTAAACATTTCAAGGGAATTGATTCTTATTCGTTTGAACAAGTTCATATTACAGAAATTGTTGTTATAAATTGTATGACAAATGATGCGTAACCAATAGGGTTCTGGAGCTAATCTAATGTATTCATAATTCAAATACCAGAAGCATGAATGAAACGTTCATTCTCGCTCCTAGACGAACGAGCGTGAAAGTACCGAGTGAATAAATATTCTCTTGACAACCAGTATTCACTTATCGATAACTCGTTCTCGTCCAAAAATAATCCTTTTAGCTTGTTTTGCGTTTGAAATTGATATACGCTGAATCAGTTGACTTTCTGATATTTCCAAGGTTTCTGCGAGACCTTGCTTTTTTTGTTCGGTTTCTTAAATCAATGTGAACACGCTTCTCCCCTTGTTTCTCATACGAACGCTGTAATTGTTACGATATTTGACACAGCTCACATTATAAAAAAACATCCTAAGATTATAAACTGATCAAATTACGAGTTTCTAAGGATTTGCATTTTTTGCATTTTTTCGTTGATCGATAGTTTAGAAAGTTTCAATCGTTTTTCTTGAGAAGTTGCAACCAAATTTTTGTCAGATAATTTTCATAACAGTTACATGACAGTTTGTAATTTTTTTCATTTTACAATTTGTCAAAGAGTAAAAATGATTAGAAAGGTGAAAAAGAAAAAGAAGATTTGAATGATAAAAGAATGTCAAAATGTCCGAAATATGCGAGCATTGAGATTAATGACTGTCGATGATTAAATAGCGCAAGAAGTGAGTTCGCAGTGCACCAATGCGACGTATAATCCAGTGGCGTCTCATCAGCTCGCTGATTACCGGTTAGGTTTGTTTTATCCGCAAGAAGACCTTCTGCCTGATCTCATTAATTAACGATAATCAACTAACAACGGGGATAAAGCGCAACCTACGCGTGATCCGTTCTGCAATTTCGCGTCGACTCTTTTCTTAATCTTCTTGAATTGTTTGTCTCGCGCTGAATACGAAATGACCAACTCTTCGTTTTTGCGCGTTTATATTTAGTCGTCGGTTTAATTCGCAGCTGTATCAATATTCATACAAGACGAAAAGCGATACCCGATTACGCTGTTTTGTTTTTGAATCGACGGATTATGCCCCCCTTCGACTGGGTCATCCCGAATATGTAAAGCAACGTTCAAATTCAGCCATTGATCGTTCACAAACAGAAGTTGCGCTCCATGCAAGGCAAATTTAATGGTCCATATAATCGCGACTTGCCTTTAATTATTCAAATCTTTTTGCGTTCAAGTTGCTCGACTTTTATTCATTACTTTTCTTTCGACAAACGATCGTAATTAATGAAATACATCTTCTTATTTTCGTTGCTATTTCAAAAGCGTTCTGAATCTCGGACTAAACTCTGATTAAACTTCGTCTTGCAAATTACTAGAAACTACATCGTCCGTACAAAAACTGCGACCGCAAGGAAGTTGGAGCTTTTTTGCCTTGTATCAACATTTTACGTAGACAAACACGAGCCGAGAATACGTATCAATTATTAATGAACGCCGTTTCCGGTTTGGCCGACTAAAACAAGTGTTTTTAGACGGAATTTGTGTGTGGCAAAAGTGGAAAAAATGTGTCAGTGAATGTCTCAGGACTGATGAATTTTGTAATGAGAACATTTTTGCGTTTCTGGTTCGAGCAGGCGGAGAAAAAGGTTGAAACAATTTTTGTTGTATTCAATTTGCATTTTTCATCCAAGCACCCGGGAAATAATTTATTAACGTTGGGACGAAATTGAAATTGAACGAACATTTGACATTTATTGATGTCTCAAAGTGTTCGATAAATGAATGAATAAATAAGTATCAATTCGGACTTACTTTGACTGTACGATTCGAGAGATGAAGAATTTAACGACTGATTAATTTTAATTCAGTCTGGTCCAGACGATGTTTGAAAAAAAATTAATCTTTCAAAGCAAAATGATGAAAATAATTCGATTAAGAATTATTTCGGTGACGAAGTGATTAAAGGCAATTACAAAGTTTATTAAAAATACCGCTCTGACTTTAACATGCGAATTGGAACGTTTAATATTGTCCATTTGTGTCTTCGAAATGCATCAGCCAACGAGTTTTGATTGGTCCGACACAACGTCAAACATGAATAATTACGGTATCAACACAAAAAGACCGCATGAAAGTAAATAAATTAAACGCATTAACTACAATGTTATATGAAATATACCCTTGATTAATGTGATTGATATCAGCGTATATAATCAGAGGGTCGCTGCAAAAGCTTCGTTTTTTTTTTCATTTTCAATAATTGCCACAACAACGTATAACCATCCAATTTATCGTCGCGCAATTTTTTATGACTCCGACTGCATCAATAATTTATACAAAATACATCGACCACTCCGAATCAACTCCGAAAAAGCACCGTGCAATTACACGCTCCATTGCGTTTTCCCGGTTAACGATCTTACGAGTAAGACAGTCTTAAATGTTTCCAATTACGAACAATTAAATTGGACGAAACCCAACTGTGCCATTGGCCTCGCGTTGGCAAATCATAACACGGAAAAAATAGCTGGAAAAAGATGAGAATAGAAAAACCAAATGAATGCAAAATCGAAAAACTTTTCCGTCCGTTTTTGGTTCTGAGTGAAAGTAACTGTAGGTTTCTGGAGGAAAAGGAAAAACGAAAGTCACATCTGTTGTGTCATCGCTGATTATTACTAATGACAAAATTGTATTTGTAATTATCCAAATGACATTTTTATTTCCGTTTCGCAAAACTATTAGGGTTTGTTAAATTTTAAATTCGTGATAACAAATTTAGTAGGTTGGCTAAAGTGGTTCTGAATTATTGCTCGAAAAAGGTAATGTAAAAAAAGTATAATTGATATAAAAATGAAACAATCAAGTGATGATTTTTAGTTCACGTTTAGCTGATTTTCGTACCAATCAACGATGCTTGAAAAGGTAGAAAAACTGAGCGTTCTGGTTGAGTGTGCTATTAATCGCGACACCGTGACAATGAGACGCGCTGTGGCGTAGTTATATCGTGACTAGGGACAGCCGTTTAGCGTGACGTCGAGGACTATCGACGATCGAAGCCTCTTAACTGCTCGCAGTCATGTGTGTCTCTATGCACGAGCGTACATTCATCTATGCAGATCACTAAAGATCAAGTGTCTCGTAACTTTAGATGATTTGAGTAAACCCTCACGACGGTAGTCGCGGCTCGCACGACGCTTTTTGCATCCGTTGTCATTTTTCTTCCTCGCCGTTCGAAAAGAAAAAGTTCATGCATTCATGCAAAGAGCGAGAAGCGATTATAAAATGAGTCTTCGATTTCTCCGCTGATGCGATCGCTTAGTGTTAATTCGACTGTGATCGAACTCAGAAATTAAAATCACGACGTTGTAAAAGATCCAGGATCGCTTTTTGTTCCGTCGTCTAAATTGAACTCCATTACTGAGACTTTAGAAGACAATCTACTCGGTCAGTTGGGACGAGTATATTATTCCCAGTAGCTCAATGGTATTGGATCTTGCCAATAAAGAGTCTCTGGGCGAACTCATATTGCTGCTAAATGATACTTCAGACCGATTCATTTGAACTCCAACACATCAGTGCATCTGTTGATCGAATCGATTTTCCGATTCGAAAAGCAACGAAACATTTAGCATTAATTTTTCATTTTGTTCTCAATTGTTTTTGATAATGCGACTTGTTTTGTTTGGTTGAAAGTTTTTGGATTTATTTAAACTTAGTACGAACTTAGTCGCCGTAGGCTGAGGCAAAAGCAAAACAAAACTGCGCTGCAAAGCCAAACAACGAAATTTAAATCGAGTGCAGGCGTGTGTACTCTTGCAAATGTCGCGGGGCAAAAGATATCATTGGTTTAGTGACCGTGCAATTAGCAAACGTTGATTTTGTTTGACTTGGTTTGAGTTGATTACAAATTTTAAACGAACCAAACCGAGATCATTCAAAACGAGGATTATTTTAGCCTCGCGACTGATCAGAGCTGTCGTTGATCGATCGGCTAAACACTGATTAAGAAAAATAGAGTGCCGAAGTAAAAATGATTATGAAAATCATTGACCCCGACGTGCCGGAGACTTGCGATAAAACCAATTTTTCCAGTGTACATAGGAAGCGTTGATTTATTTCTCGGAGTAAAAATATTGACGCGCATTTATCAATATCTGCCGGGCGGGTAATAAATAAAGCAATAATCATTGACAACAGGTGAAGTATGCTATGTGTTTTGATACCGAGGAAGAAAAATGTGCTTCTCAAAGGCTCGCGGTGTTTTATTGACAAATTCAAGACAAATTGTTCTAAACTCGCTCTGCGCGTTTCCGCGCACAAAGTCAACAACTATAAACCGGCGGATAAATGTTTTTCTTCAGCGCGACAGTTGAATTATGCCATTTGGGAAGATTTCATCTGATCCACCTCTCAGCTCCTTTTGATTTATCGCGTTTGACCCCTTTTTTCCCCGACACCAAAGTCAATAACGGTCCACGTGTTTGCAAATTTTTTCACCGTTCATAACTCGGTTGAAAAGCTCGTGAAACCGCACATTTTACCGCCAACATTCTGATTAAACTAATCGAACCCCGGACAAAAATAATTCACATTGTTTACTGTTACATTTCGCAGATCGGAATCCGCGCCGTCGAATTTCCCGGATTTTCCCGGCTGAATTTCGTTGTCCGTCGCTAATCGGAAATTTTTGCCCGGTCGGATTAATAAGATTACTTAATACACGACGGTCGTAAGACCGTGGGTTGGCGCGGTCTTTGCATAATGCCACGACAGGCTTTAATGAGCTGTGAGTAACGCTATCAATGCGAGAAAACAAACTCTTGCAAACAGCCGAGGAAGCGAACGCCTGTCACCCTTAATTCCCCTCCTTTTTTCGTCCTCTTGTCTCGGCATGACGGTGTTAAACTTCTAAGGGGACGTTGTCCCGTCTCGCACGTCTCCACTCACATGTCCACCGCAGTTTCCCCGCGCCTTTTTTCCCCACGATAATTGCTTCGCCGTTCACCCGCGTACACATACGTAAATCTATACATAAATTTAACCTGCCCACAGTTCTCGCACCAGCTTATATCCTCCTCGGACCCTCTTCAATTGCCTCCTTCGTTAATCCGACAAAAATTTCGACACACCACGCGGAAATCAGCAGTTTGTTTGTTTGTTTGTTTGTTTTTCACTTCTAACCAATCTTTGATTTTATATACAATCTTCGACTTTATCACCTCGAATTACACGATTTTTATTCGCGAAATTTTTCTACTTGACTGCGAGTCGTTTATTAAGCTGGCTGTTAAGTTTGTGTTTGATTGTTTCTTTTTTCCTGCGCGTTATATTTCCCGAGTTTAATTAAATTTGGTATTCATATATGTTTATTGTTTGTCGTAAATCTCGCAGTTCATACTTTTATTCCGCGCGCTCATTTTGTCCTGTTCTGTTGCACAATATTTCTGGCCTTGCAAGACAATTTCAAGGCACCGAGTCGCCTGGGACCGCTGAGTTGTGACGTGCTGCGGCTTGCTTTGCGCTCTCCGGCTACCTCTTCTTCTTCGTGCAGCAGCGTCGCTTCGAAACCTGTAAAATAGGAGTAAACAGATCTGCGCATTAAGTCCGAATTCTCAGTTGCAAGGGACGCCAGAGGATTCTTTACCCTTCACTGACGCTAGCTCGAGTGCCATATCTGCAACATATGCGAAATACCTTTGAGAGATACCTTCACAGCATCAACGGTACATCGCTCTTCTATATACCACATGCGCTATATGCCGTTTAACAATTTTTTTTCCTCGTATTTGTTTCGCTCTCCTAAATGAAAAGTAAGGAGGAAAAAATCCCAAGACAGATGTCAGTCACAACGTACCGGAAATTGGCTCCTTTAACGTCCATTTCTTTTCGTTTGATAAATCAAGTCGCGTTTAATTTCAAATTTGCCTTTTTTTTCGGACGATGCAATTGGCGCGGTTTGTTTCATTTGTCATCCGTTGTGCGCATTTTCGAATGCAAATAATTTTGCGCAATTTTATTTGAGTTTCATTTGTGTTTTTCTCGGGGATGGGCGATTGTAATTAGAAGCCGAAAAATCGTTACAACCGTGGGGCTAGCAAACAGCATGTGTAACGTTCGGGAAAAAATGTGTTTGCGTTCGATCCATTTGATCAACAATTAAAATTGTACTTTGATTAAGCCGAAATGAATGATGAAGTGTCGCCGAACGGGTTTAATTAAGGAAATTTGGGATGACGATTTTCGGCGCACTTTTTTGAGCGCGAAATAACAACTAGTAAATTATGAACGTGCTCTTTTGCATTGATGATGAATTAACGTCTGATTATTTTCGGACCAATAACAACCGACGATATTTCAATTTTGGGAATCCCACAGTGTATAGTTACAAGTTAACAATGCTCGGCTTGAATTCGTTCGTTAAAAGGCCGTTACGATCGTTTTCCGCTGCTATTAAATAATGAAAACAGATCATACTGTTTAACGTCCCGATGGTATTTGCAAGGAAGATATATTCTATTGGGCGAGCCTGCTGGAATGAAATTGTTAGAAAAAAGGAAGAATAGCAGAGAAAGAAACGAAACGAAAATAAGAAATAGCCCAGTGGTGTACATCGTGAGGGCAGACATTTTTTAATCCATCAAAAACGTTTGTCTTTATTTGGTCGCAAAACTCATTTCCGAAGCAGGGGTCGCAAAAAGGTAAAGCACCTAAATCTTCCTCCGTTGAAAATTGTTTCACGGCAGCAGCTGTCCGCGCCGCGGAGATAAATTGCGCGAAACGTAAACGTTGCATTCATGTAACAAAAGCGAATAACGTATAACTCGTATTAGAAGCTCCAGTTGAAATGAAAACAATGTCATTTTTGTCCGGCCGAGTTTGTTATACACCCAACGCCTTTGGGATCCTTTCGTCTGCTTTGGATTACACTTTTCAGTTCGTACACGTAAGTCTAATGACCGCAGAGAGTTCACTCGATCAAGGGTTGAACGTGTCAAGTCTATGAAAGATTACCGCAAATTTACCGCAATCCATTTAAGCTCAATATTTTGACTATCCAGCTGTAAAATGTTAACATACATGTGACATATGTACCGGAAAGAGTACCGCAATTTACCGCAAAATTACCGCAACGTCCGAATTTGTTCGTTTGTGTAGGGCGAAAAACTCGTTACAATAGGTTGGACTTGAATTACACGCTTAATTGTTTCGAAAAGGGTCCACTTGAATTCAAACTCGAGAAACAGAGTGAAGCGGGCAAAAAGCTCGCGTTTCATATAATATATATTTGCGCGCGGCGAAACAATCGCTTAGGCTCCCGAGTGGTTCTTTAAGTGCTTGATAAATGTTTTAATTCACCGTTGCAATGAAATATTAAGCTCGAGCGCCATTTTTCTTTCCTCAAGTTTATTTCAGCATTGTGTGGTTTTCAAGTTGTTTACAAGTCATTCCACGTTGTTTAATGCTCCTTTATCGCCCTTGCCTATTCATAACCGAGTCTCATAAACTAAATCAAATATCGGATTTAATTGATGTTTATTGTCGGGACGATCATTGATTTTTTTTTAATTTCTTCGTCGCTGCTGTGGACGACTTTTAGGACGAGGTATCAGACTGGATATAAAATGTGAAAAAAGCAGATTTTCTATGAAAAGCATCTTATGTGTGGAGGAAGAGAAAAATAGGAACAGCCGCATTGTGAAAAGTATACAGGAATACACAAAAGCATCTCTTGGCGCAACAAAAGTGACAATATAAAAGCAGCACATATAGGACAGACACTAATTACGAAAACGGCCAACTTCGACGTAAAGCTATAATGCAAAGTTGACTGAATTATCATTTGATATTATGTACTAGACTCGGGCTTTATCCTGAATAGGTAATTAAAACTCGTTGAGAAATTTCCTGTTGAAGAAGTAATTGTATATAGAGAAAGTAAAATATTGTATTTCAAGAACGATTAATGTTAAATGGTTATTCTTCCTGCGTGAAGAACGCTCGAACACGCGCTTCCAGGGAAGGTCAGAGTTTCGTAATTCCGCGCTCAAGTCTCTCGGATAATCTACTTTTTACTCTCTACAATTCCGATTTTTGCTTTATAATTAATTTTTTCGCAGGGAGGAAAATAGGTTTTTTCCGTCGTCTCCGCGATTAAAGTGTGAAAAAATTTAATCTCACGTGGTTAATTTTGTATTGGTTTCCTTTTTATTGATTGTCAGCTCTCGTGTTTTTGGTTGATTAACGCAATGATAATTAACCGTGACAGTTATGTCAAAAATGGGGAAATTATTAACCGACGCGAAATTCCCAACGTTTTGTAGTTATGAATGCGTCGAACTAATGCATTATACGAATTGATGGTAAATAATTAATACTTCAAAACAGTCTGAAAGCCAAGTTCTAAAAGCTCAAACTTTAATCCATAATTCGGCACTGCAATTCGGTTAATATTTGTCATTATGAATGTTATATTTAGTCACAGTATAAAATTGACTTCCATACAAAGTTCGGCGCAAAATCAACATTCACGTCGTTGCAAAAACCAACGACAATGTAAAAAAGTTCGTAATCCTGACGTTGGCGTGTTTTTATTTAATCCTGATTACAATGTTATGAAAACTGACGTTTATTCAACATTTTCGAGCTTACATTGTTCGAAATCCTTCTGCGAATTCCTATCGATCGCTGATATTAAGTTGAAAAAACGAAAAATAATTTTTTGTTTCAAATTTTCGGATCTAACTAGATCAAGCATGAATTAAATGGAATTCATAGTAAAATCTCGGCGTCATAAATTACTAGTTTTTCTTCACCTGCCTCTCGTCTGCTGAAACTTTTTTTCGTTATGCTCGAGGGAAACAATTTCGACGTTGCATATCAGAGTTACCGCACGTTTGCCCGTTCAGCCATGAAAAATCCTCGACTACATATCTTCGGAGAAAAGAAATCGATCGGACACTCAGTGTTCGTGACATTTTCCGGAAATTATATCGAATTCGGATTCAACAATCGCCTTTACACGGTGGGAAGTGTTAAGTAGCCACCCTGCAAGGGTCATCCATTTTGCTCCTCATTTTTGCGCCTTCAAAATGAATCAGCCAATTTGTCCCTGCGAGAATAATGTTTCAAAAACGCTTTGTCCTTGTGGGCACGTTTTATGATCGACCAACCTTTGGACCGTGAACACTGACTTTTTCTCCAACTTTAATATCGTTTTTGTGTTTTATATTTGGTTTTCTTTTTCTCCACGTGAGAGAAATAATATAGGAGTAAGGATTTCTAGTGAGATTTACCAATAAGTGAAATAATTACGGACAAATCGCAAGAAACACTTGTGCTGATTGTTTCAATCTACTTGACGAAGGAAAAAAGATCGACACGTTCATGAATCAATTGGCGAGCGCTGCGGTGCCACCAGGCAAACCTGATGCTCACACGTACGCTCGGCAAAAGAAACCAGTGCCCGAAGAAAACAGTGCTGACCTGTAATCATAGTTAATCACAGTTCTCTGGTGACCAGAGCGATGATTATAGAATCCCACATTTTGAAATCACCGCCGACATTGTCTCGAATACTAGATTGTAAAAATGAATGACGGCTAATCCTTAAAAAATAATACAGCAAACTATATAAAAACATTTCTTTAGATATTCAAAACAATTTTTGACGAAATTCAAGTGAAAAACTTCCAGCAGACTTTCGGGGATTCGAACTCAGGTCTCCGGGGTGATAGTCCGTTGTTTTATCCGTTGCTCCACGAGTACACTTTTTACTAAAAGATTAAAAATTGTTGTAACACATACTTAAACGAGTTACAAACAACTACTATTATTGTAATACTAATTTTTAATAAGTAACAAACTTGTAATCTGAGAAAAGTGTCTTTCAAAGATTATTTTTGTTAAAACTATAAGTTCAAAAACTGACACGTAACATCTGGTAATGGAATTCAATTAAGCAGCAGAGCTGCTGACAATAAGGATGGGCTGCGCTATTGGAATCGCATGTGGTCCCAGTTTCGAATCTGGGTCAAGCCAGCGAGTTCATTATAAGATACACAAACTTGCGCCAGCCACCTTGAATTATTTATTTCAAACTTGCTATCCACAAACAATGAGTCATTATTGCAATGATTCACGAGGCGCAATTTTTCATTATCCGACACGTTAATTAATTTTCTCCTTTGTGTCGGTCGTATCTACTAGCCGCGTGGAGGTCACACTTTCCCGGGAGTCAGCACGTGTGTAACAATTTGATGCATTAGTGTCCAGGCGAGCAATTGATCATTCAAATTGATGACGTCACCAGCACTTTCTCTCCACGCAAGAATGTCAGACCGTTTCCGCAGTACGCAAAAACCCCTCGACCCTGAGAGTTGCCTGAAAGATGCGGTTCGAGTGACAATTAGCTGATGAAAGAGTAGCTGCGGGTTCGCGAACCCGCGCTCTCATTCGTGCACAGCGACTGGTTAATGACATGTAAGCGGAAACCTCGGGACGAGGAGGCGTGAACGTGCGTGATATGTCAAGCGTCGTGCCACACCGCTACTCGTCTTTCTTCTCGCGTCGAAATAATAGCCCCGCTCATTATGCAAGCCTGCAACCGTATTTTAACGCCGACCCAGTAAAATTTTTACACCTTTTAGGCTCACGACCTCGCTGCCACCGCGTGTAATCAATCTGGCAAAAAGTTTTGATTACGGTGGATAAAAAATTGCGCGATCCTATCGCCGCGTTCGTTTATGTATTAATTGAGATCTTATTATGGTATCACAATGATGCGGCGAGGTTTTGTTTTTAGTGCACGGGACGGTTTTTTTGTTTGCTTCGTTGTTTCTTTTTCGCTGATATATCTTGTCGGCGTGATCGCACTTTTTCAAAGACGAGGCCAGCCGTGTTTCTGCTCGAGCGCCGCCACGAAAACGAACGCGGCTGAATCACGTGCGCGAATATGCACACCACCTACATGGTCAGCCGAGCGCATATAAACTGCCCTCGACGACGTGCCCTCAGCAACAATATCTGCAACTGCACTCGCGATCCACAATAGAGCAGCTTAGCAGATGCGACGTGGGCCTCTCGTCTTGCACGACGTTGCATTCATTCAACATTCTGAAATGACTCGTACATACTGTAGGGCAGTAGTTAACTTTTTAGTATGTACTTAAATGTCAAATAAAATACAATTTTTTTCAGAATTTTCTTTTGTTATCATTTTTAAATTAGTAATCATAGAATTGAATCAATCAACCATTGATTGAACTAATTTTAAAAAGTTTTTACAGTTCTGGCTCGTATAATTTCACAAAAACATTGGAACTGATATTTTTATATATTTTTATTTCATTTGAACCTGCAAAATTATTGAGTGAAGTAAATTTGAGGCCTGGATAAGTTGATACTCGAAGCTTTTATTATAGAAAATACCACTTGTCCTTCGCACAGCTATCAAAGCGTTTACATGCCTCTCGAATCGTACGTCAACATGTCTCTTGCACTTTCGTTCAATCTCGCATTCAACCTATTCGAACACATCGACAGTTCTCGATATCTTTTCCAACAAGCCTTCTCGACAACGATCCAAAATATTTGTACAGCCTGCTCAAGAGTGCTTCCTCACTTCCATTAACAATCAGCTGATCAAGTTCAAACGAAACGTTCGAATTTCATCCTCGTTTTGTTTTCAGATGAACCGTATTTGTCGAATTAACTTCCACAAAATAATTCATTGAGCAGACGATATTCCACTAAGACGTTTCGCGTGATTGCTGCAAACGTCGCGAAATTACTTCGGCTTAGCATTCATTCAGGAAAACACCCTACGAACAATATTAGAACAATCTCATTTCCTTTCATTCTTAAGACCAACTTTTGTTTCGTTTGACTTGAATCTGTCCTAAAATCGTCGTCGATTAATCGTTTATTCAATCGTAACTTTACCGGTTTTGTGATTTTAAATTTAAAGTCCTGTTCAATTCGGGTTTTGTTTTATTCTATTTGTTTTTTTTTTTCGATTTTTTTCCAATCTTTTTTTTTCGTTGAAATTAAATGAGATCTGTGTGGGAGTGTATTTTGTACTAGAAAACATAAACATGGATCGTATAAGCAAATCATAATAAACCTGGCGGTATCGGTATAAGAAACCGACAAGCCAGACAAACTATTTTGACGCAAAGAATCCTCGGAATACGGGTCACCACTATATTTAAAGTTACAGATGTCCCCCATGACCGCGACGTTCCTCTCGTTTTACAACGCTTTACCTCGCTGTTACAAAGACGCGCGTCAAATTATTTCAACTGCAACTGTCTCGTAAACTCCGCAAAAATGGCCCTTCTTTTCCGTCAGAGACAGAAAAAAAAAACTTTACCATCTCGTAAATTCGTGATACGTACAGCGCTTTCCCATAATTTATATGAAATAAGTTGATCCGAAATTTACCATCTTGCAGTTCTGTTTGAAATAGTATCTCGTTCGTGGTTTCGTAATCTCAATTTATCATAGAAATTAATTTCAAATAAAAATGTGTTTCTTTTTTTTGGGAAACGCGGAGATTTCAATTGTCATTTTAAGCTACACACAAGTCAGCGTATTAAATCGAACCAATTCATGCTTATCGAGGTTACGTATCTTAACACTAAAATATTTTACGGCTTTATGGAAGTAGTCTCACAGAATATTGCCGCAGTAAACGTTTAGTATCAGATTATTATGCTTTTATGCTACGACACATGTGAACGTAAATCGGAGCGACATGCACAGCTTATTTCCATCCCAATTCGTCACTCATTTTAGGATCAACAATTTGCCCATTACTTCATCCTAGAGACTCAATTTCAAAACAAACAACCAAACAAGCACAAACAAACAACCAAAAAAATTAACACGTCGCAAGAAAAGTTAATCTTATAAATGTTGTGAAAAAATTGACACCGTTGATTTTATTATCGCGTTTTATTCGTCGTCTGGGTATCATTTTTTGTGCACGTCTTGTTGTAAGGTGCACATTTTTTGCGCCCCAGTGTCTCGATGGCTAGCCTTTTTCCCGGATGGCCGCAAGTGCCGGCGCTACTTTGTAGGTGCATTTACCTTGCGGTTTAGTGGATAGCAGTTATACGAACAGCTCTAATGACTCCTAGTAATTTTGCTTCCCCGTTTGCTTACGTGTTGCAGCTTGACGACACGGCGTTGCAGCTTTATAAGGACGGCGATTACGGAGCTTACCTGGACCTCGAGGCGTCAATCAGCGAACAGCAGGAGGAGTTTGAAGGCTTTCAGATCAAGTGAGTGTCCACGTTTGCAAAATGCTAATTTCTTATTTTTACCAACCTATTTCATCGGACAAATTTTGCATACGAGGTAATGGCAGAAACGAATGGTCGACTTTTAGACTGTTCTAAAAGAGTTCAAGTTCATTATGGGATAAAGTTTTTTCGAAGCTTTTTTTTTCCGAGTCGGAATGTACGACTGGGTTTTTCGTAGACGAATTTCCGTAAAGTTGTATGAGTTATGTGAGCACGATCCTTACACTTATTTGTTCTGGGTCATTCAAAAAGACGAATGTCGAGCAGTGGAGGAAAAAAAAGTCGGCCGGCAAAAAAGGACCAAGCGGTTTTCAAAGGATGAACTTGCGGAGTAAAAAAAAGAGGATAAAATGTTGCTTTGCGAATTGTGCGCGCCCTACATTCGGCTCTTCGGAATTTCTGTAATCGCAAAATAAGTTTCTGCTGTTTACGCCACGGCTTTTTTCGCCTGCATTCATTTCGGTTTATTTATACATTCGTTTTGTCTGATGTTGGTCTGATATTTTCAATCTTGTTTTTCATCGAGAATCTGATCGAGGAACAATTCAATCTTTTGCGATTGGATTTTCGGTTGAATTTTTAGTCGTCGATTAAAATTTGCACGAGAATTGACGAATTTGCACTCGGGACTTTTTTGCGAACGGTTTTGAGTTGTTGCGAAAGGAGCGTAAAAACGTAGACATTATTATCAATCGATGTTACTGTCCTGACCACTGTGTTTCGCTGGAAATGAGATTTTGCTTTATTCTCGCGCGCGGACTTTATTAGTATTTCTTCTGGAGGGTATAATCTCTTTGACGCGCCGAGATTTCACGACGTTCGGAACGCCGAAGATTTATGGTTTTTGGAAAAACCTATTTCGTCGGGTCAAATCGTTAATCTTTGTGTTTGTGCAAAATAAAAGTACACGTGGGATATAAATTGTTTTCGAACTACATCCAACGAGAGTAAGAAAACATTGACACGCATTGCCACACTCGGCTACAATATATTTGCGATGATTTCGTCGACTATTGCATTTCAGAGTGAGTGTCTTTTTGTGAAAAAAGTTCAAACGCCTTTTACAATTTCAATTTTTTCCACAAACAAACTTTATCACCGTTTTTTTTTCGAAATTACATAACAACAAACTGAAAATTTATCATACAAGTTTTCGTATTTCACTACTGTTCGAACCGGTGATTAAACTTCTCACGTTCGAAAAAAAAAATTTTTTTTTCCCATTCCGATAAAACGGAACAGTGCTGGTGACTTGTAAAAGTTGAAAATAAAATGCGAGACTAAGTACGCTTTGACCTTTCACTGCAAACGCGAGCAGCGAAAAATTGCAATCGGAACAAGAAATGAAACAGCTCCATAAACCAAGACTAGAGTAATTACATAATACAATAAATTTGTTTAACATATCAATTGGCACGAAGGACTTACAAAACACAGCGCAGAGAGCACTTTGAAAAGTGTTTTGTTTTCAAATAGATAAGCCTGACTAATAAATAGCTTAGGCAGTATTAGAACGTTGCAAACTTTAGCCTCAAACTTTCTACGACTTTTGCGTAATCTGTTCATCCGGGCGCCTCGTGTCTATTTAATTACGGTCTGCTGTGTATCGGCCAAGACCGCACCAAGGCAGGACCACAATGAGTCGCCAACCTGGACGCCGCTGTAGCATCGTGATGAGCAATCGTCTCGCTCCCATCACCTGCTAAATCGTGATTTTTCCACGCTAACCTACACATCTCCTATCTCCAACTTTAATCTTCACAAGATTAAACTAGATTTATGGCTTCTAACGCAAACATAATTTATTGTCTCGTTTTTTATTCCGCTGCTCTTCATGGCCTGAAAATGAAGGTTTCTTAAACGATTTCTGTCCTTTTTCTCCGCGTTTAATTCGTTGAAATGAAATTCCGTTTTTGCAACTCAAAAGTTCGGTTTTGAGGATTGTTGCAACGCTGACCACAGAGCATGAATTTTCTTTTGATCAATTTTTTTCGTTTCCCTTGTTTCTGTCTTGTTTGTATTCTTTTTGTTGTTACGTAGTCGTGGGATTATGCCTGGTTTCAGATTTACTCCGCTTGAAGCGAGTCGTAAAGTCGTGGACAAAGGTTGGGCTTTTCTTTAGAAACGGATAATCGAATATTGCAATTCTTCAGGGATGATTAAACGTGTTGGAGCGAGGGGCCAGGTGGTTAAGAGGAAACAATTATTTTCAACTGACTTATTGCCGAGCAGCTTTAAAGTGGGAAAATTTTCGACCGGGCTGTTAAATTGGTCGCGCGGATTACAAATGCACTTACAATAGATCGCCTTGTGAGAAAAATGGTAATCCTTGTCACAAATAATGTGTTGATTTAAAAGATCACTTTTTCACATTACGCTTCGAACTTTTCTTAAAATAGTTGTTATGAGACTTAAATGAGAGGTTTAGAAATAACATTTTATGTTCGATGGGAAAAGTTGATTGGCAAAATTACGTTCTGTCAAGAATTGTGCATATTTTTCGTGATTTTTTACCGATAAAACCGGTTTACTAAAATCGCTCAAAGTGATTGAATTTGTGTGCTTGAAAACACGCAAATTTGCGCCGCAATTGAATTTCGTGAATGAAATTCATCGCTACATTTTAAAATAACTCCGGTATGTTACAGCGGTTTAATTTTAGTCGCATGAAACAATTTTGCTCACTTCGTTATGCGTCAAAAGCCGGCGTGATTCTACATCGTATGCAGAGAATGATATTACAAAATTATTATCCCACAATCCTCGTTTTTTGCACCAACGACCGTTGGTTTTTTTTTTTTTTTTTGTAAAACTGTTTTTCGTTGCATAAACATATTGTTTGTTCACTTTTTCGTAGAAAAGTATTTTGTGCCGGCAAAATTGCGCCTGCACATAAACACATATTGCGTCATTTATATCCACCTACAAAATTCGTGCGGCGTCGTGCAAAAACGATTCGCCGCACACACTATTTTAACGGTTACACCAGGGTATCAGCAACAATGTTGCAAAGAGCGAGAAAATTCTATACGCTTTTATATTTGGTACAGTTAAACAAATTGCCGGTTCATCGTAATGAGAGGGTAGACAAACGTTTTATTTACCGCAAAACTTCCGACTTGAGTTCATCGCTTCGCTGACCGTCTGCTTAATCTGTATGAATCAAGGTCAAAATCGAACACAAATTCAGCTACAAATTCTTACCATGAAATTACTCACCATGAAAAAAATCTTAAAAGGAAGCTTCAACTATTATTAACAATAAAAACTACAAAATTCACACACCAAGTTTTTACTTATTAGAATTTGAGGATGAAATTCAAGTGTAAATTTGTGTAAATTTTCTTGACTGTTAGTTGATTGATGATGGATTATTGGTAAGTCGCGATTAAAGAGCGGTCGTAAAAGTGGACTGAGGAAAAAAAAAGTGAGCAAAATGGTATGGATTAAGCGCAGTAATTTGAAACAATCGGCTGTGTTCGTGCGCGCGATTGATGAGTTAATGGAGATCGTGTCACTGTTGCCACTATTGATCTTACGTCGATCGTTTCGCGATGCGCTATCGTATCGTGCGATCCGATCTGCTCGTTAAAATCGCTCGGCGACTGTTCAACTGCGATTTGCTTTTGCAAAAATCGCCTCCTCGCTGGCGCATGCACATATACTTAAAAATAGACTCGTGGTATAAAACCAACCGTTTAACAGCCTTTTCAGTTCGCCAACAATGTTACCGCTTTTCCTATGAACAGCAATTTGAAACTTGACGAACATTTTCTTAACCCTATACAACATTAACAATTATACGAAAATAAATAAGTATTATAAAAAATTTTTTTACTGTACTTACTAGTTGGTCAATTGCATGACTATTAGCATCCTATTAAGGCAACAGCTGTCGCTGTAACTGCTTCAGTAATGGATAATTTTGGTCGACTTGGTAGGTTTCATCTACGATTTCTTTTCGTCCGGCTACCTATCACAATCTTCTTTCCATTTATCTCTCCGATCGTTTCATGACTGGTTCCGCTGAAACGTTCTCCTAAAAGTATCAAAACTTTAGATTGAAAAACAATTTCATCTCGTTTTTTTTTTCAATGAAAAGGAAGCAAAATATACCAACAAAGTGGGCAACTCTGGCCGGAGTTTGTCGTCGAGGACTTGTTTTCGGCATGCAAAAGAAATAAACTTGAAATGCTGAAGATATTATCGGGTATTTAGGCGAGAATAAGATAGCGGCCGGTTCTTTGTGGCGGTTTAATTGAATTTAATCAAGAAATTCGAGTGTCGGATAGATTTATTTCGGCTGGACCGGTTGATTTGAATATGCATCGGCACTCGAGAAGCGTGTGTTTAAAATGTTAAGAAGACCGCATGATTTAGCCAATTTGGTATGGAAATGCAAGCGGATATAAAACGTGTACACACACGGTTTGTGCAAATATGCCGGGATTTGATGATGCTTTAATGTAATCCCAGACTCGGCGCTGGACTCAACCGAAAGTAATTTTTTAATGTCGTGCAGTATTTAATGGGCCTCAAAACATTTCCATTTCAAATGTCGCTCGATTTCCGTGCCATTCACCGTCATCGCCATTTGAAATTATAATCCTCGCGATTTCAAAGTATCGACGTCAAAGACAAACACTATAATACCCACCCAAGGAACACACGACCAGCCAGAATAAACCACGACCCATTGTACAATTTGTATCAATGATCCAATTCACTTTCAATCACCGAACCGATCCTCTCTATACACTCGCAGTCTGGCCAACTTAGTTTCCAAACGAAATTATTTCGTACAACTTTTAGTTCGAAATAATCTCTCTCGTGAATGAAAATTATACTTTTATTATTCGTAGTAGCAGATCGAAATGGCATAAGCAGGTCGTGTACTTTAGCGTTTACGTTTTCTGCTAGGAAGCCTGTGAGTGACGCAATAAGAGCAGTGCGAAAAAAAAACTGAGAGATAAGATGCGCGACGGTTTATTGTCGTAGGATGTGCAGCACCTTGAGCTCGCGTGTCACGTCATCCGAGCTTTTAATCTCACGGGCCTAGAAATAACCCGTGCAACCTATTCCCAGGGCATCGCCTAAGCGCACACTCACGCCGCGTTATAAATATCGTTTCAGCTTTATCCACATTCACGGCACAATATATTTACTGTTTTTCTTTTTCTACGGAACTTTTTTATGGTAATTTCATTATCTTCTCATCTTCTCTGTTTGAAAAAAATCCGCCACGACCTGAAGTTGCAGTTTTAAGAAATGAGACAGTAATACAAAAACTGTTTGACTTTAATTGCAGCTGATTCGCGTATTTGAAAAGCTCCAATTTACCACGCAGAAACAAAAGCCAAATCGCGCGAAGCAAAAAGTAAAATGTTTGATGGATCATACCGATCCGTTCATTTCGGTTAGACGTTCCTCAAGATTCGTACAAGGATATTCGAAAAGTACAATGATATTACGAACTCCGTAGCTTTCTCGCGGTTTCTTTTCTCGAGACGTGCGCTTTATGCATTTAATATCGTCGTGTGCCTGGTGGAATCCAATCAAAATCGATCTCTGCCAAGAATCATTCGATACCTTGTCTTTTTTCCAACCCTCGCGACTTTTGCTCTTGTTGCAATATCTGACGTCGGAAAATACGTCGCTGGGATGACGTAATAACGAAAAGTCGCTGTTTCGAGCACATAATTGTCACGCTCGCGCTGATGCCAGATAAATTTTCATTACTCGAAGAAATGAAAACAAAAGCTAACGCAAACTGTCTGATCTGTCATATACGCGGGGCCAAATTCATAAAATGAAAACTTCATCTAACACTGCCGCGGTGGCAAAGTTTTTGCAGACGCAATGATGAGTGTCGCGACTAAAAACTTATATGATCAAGTAAATTGTGAATTTCAGCGACTCGAAAATGAGTTCTTAAGTGGGATCAAACTTATCCAACATTTATAATTTTGTTTTACAAAAATGTACAGAATGAAAAAACTTGTTTTCGAAATTTTTCCTTGGGAAGAAATTTGCTACTGGAATCTATGCTTTAATGAAATTGCTCAAAGCATACGTTCGCGGAAGTTTGTGCAATCGAATTAAAACGTTTGTGAATAAAAAATGACGACTGTGCAGCAGCTCGCAAGAGTTTGTACGAATTTTCACGATGCAAATTTCAAGTTGGTACGCGGAATCGTGACAACTCGCGCAACTATCTTGCAGTCTCTGTAATTATTTCCACATTCTCAATTGCCACGAGATTCTGTGGATTCGACGAAACCCCACCCCAAATTATACCGACTCAAAAGTATCGACAGAAATTCGCCAAAGTATTTCGCCCGGATCAATAATACGGCATAATTGTTCACAGAAACTACTTAGCAAATTGTTAAAGGATTACTGCTCGTAAACGCAAACGTAATGAATTTCCCTGCGCCGCTACGGAGTTTTCATTCTAATTTGTAATCTTCGTTCACAATAATTGAGCGAGAATTTTCGAAATTCCCTTTTCGTTTTTGGTAAAGTCCACTTGTTCGCAAACTTTTAAATTCTATTAAAAATTGTTCGAGAATGAAACGTACGTCGTTAATTATAAAATCCAAATGGTAATAGGCAATTATTCGTTTGTGCCGATATAGCACGTCGTTGGCTCTGTTTGTTCGTTGAAATGGAATTTACGAGCACGTGGTGGAGATTGGCCAAAGCGGAGTGGTGACATATCTCGCTAGATAGGCATATAATCTCTGAATTACTGCCTGTACAGACCTGCTAATAATCCGTTATATATTATTATTTACAGCCGCGTGTCGCGCTTATTTCACTTAAGCGGCTATTAACATAATCGGCCGCTTAATCTGGAGACGTGAGTTTTTCATTTAATTGCACAGACCAGCGCCTAGACAAGGCGATTGCAAAAGCTCGCGTGATCGATAGGATTGAATTTCTTCGGCTTTGAAAGTCGGCGAGCAATTTTTTTTCATTGCCCACCGATGGACCGCAAAGGACGCTCCACTTTCGAGTTAATTCGATTTTATTCAATTATACTTATAGCTTTTTGTCTTGCACCGAGCTTATTCAATGATGCTCACCTCGAAGCCTTTAAGTCTGCGCTTTTTGCTTGGCTTCTCTCCTCTCCTCTTAACCAAATTTGTTTCACCGAATTGCCAACTTTCAATTATCACTGTCTTCGATTTTCTGTCTAATCAAATATTGACTCAAACCACTTTGATGGAAAACGACGATGTGAACAGCCGTCGGATGGAATGTTGTAAGAAAAATCGTAAAAGTGCTTAACGTTTTGAAACAACGTCATTTACACGAGTTCGCGGAAATGTTTCTTCGTTTCCAATGATATGGTTTACCGCGAAATTGTTCAACACCGCAGATTTGCGTTCGCAGCATGAACGAAACGAAAAATAACAAATGCTCGTAACCACTTTCGAGATTGACGCGTCATGACGCGTGTGCATTTATGCATGGCCGTTTGCAAAGACTCGGGATGTCCCGACTTAATAGCAACAATTATATACGTCCCAACACACAACTTTCTACATGGGCGCGTTCGTCTGAGCTCATATTAGAATTGCAACACCAATCTGCGGCTGACCACAATATTTGATTAATTTCTCGTTAAGTTTGTCATTTTGACGACGTCTTTTTTTCGTTGCTGAACGATTTTTGTGACTTCTATATCCGTTCAAAGATTTACTACGAGATTAGACGAACGAAAAAATTCGGCAAAATTGGCTTTTAATCACCAACCAAAATCCCGGCCACAAATCATGGTGTACGTTTTTTTTTTGGATTTTTGGAAGTATTTATTCGCATTTATTTCATTCGCGTCGTATTTCAAAATTTCTTGGACCACGGGACAGACGCGGAAGTTTGCACAGATCGGATATTTCGGATAAATCGTGTGTTCGTGTGAATGCAAACCAAGTGTTGCTTGCACTAGTTGTGCACAGTTGACGCTCGATCTTGGACTATTTATGTTACGCCAGAAGCATGATTTATTGTCGGACGGTGGCGTTTTCAGTGAGCATGCGATCGCGCACATTGACTGGTCGCACATTTACACACAAAGATGCACACGCCAATGTATGCAATATCAGTGCCAGACTTTTTTTTTACTCCTACCCTCTGGACCTTTATGAATCTCAATATTGCACCGACAGACGCGGCGCAAAAAACCACCCTACCGTCAAATAAAACCCCGTGCAAATAAAGCTCCTTTTTTGCAAGCAGTCTTTTGCGAAAAAACGTCGACGCATTCATGTAATTATTCCGTACTTTGAAACTAACGAAAAACCAAATAAATTAAATATCAAGTTTGGGGTACCTTGCATTATTCGTAATGAGACTTTCATCAGCTGAAAAATGCATGGAATTTCAAAAGTTAGATAAGTTCAGGGTGTGCTGAGCAAACTATTTGTGAAAACAATGTTTTGTTATCAGTCGCAAGGGTTCGAGTTCTTTTTTCCGTTCGTCCAGATCAGGGTGTTATTGAGATTGAATTTATACAAATTTTGATTCTATATACAATACGTCTAGGTTGGGGTTGAGTGTCAGTCGAATGTCATTAGAATTGTAGATCCCGTCGAACTGAGAGAAACCTCGGTTACGAAGTGCAAAGTAGGTATGATCTCAAAATGACTTGACATTTAAATTCTTTCTTCTTTAGATATGTTCCGCGTATTTTCGCCAACCCCCGTCTCTTTTTATTATGCCATTCTCTCCGCTGATAAATTTCATTCGTTTTCCGCTCATTCTCAGCTAAGAAGCGAGAAGGTTTCGCTTTTCATCCGGTATTAAGGCTAGGATTACCGTGAGAAATTGAAAATCAGTTGGAATGGAGTGTTTTTCGTCATTTATGTTTGACTACTCGTCAAATGAGAATTAAAAATATATTTTTCTAAGATGTAATCTCGAGTGAGTGCAGTTTTTGTCACAGGTCTCGAGTTTGTAAAAACTTTTCACTCGAACTCGAATGATTAAATGTTGGAAAAAAAAGCAAAGACCAAATAAACGATCAGCGGATATAATGAAACAGCTTTTTGCATCAGATCCGAAAGGACTTCGTTCGCCTATTTCAGCTAAGGTCGAGTATCTTTAGTGGCAGTTTGATTCGTAAACTTAATGAAGCCCCACTCTTTTTCTTTCCAATACAAGTCTCAAGAGATCTCCTTGATTGTTTCTCGTTTCAGTTTCTTCCTTCACTTCTTTTAGGCAAGCAACAAAATCCGCACGAGTTGCTGTAATTTCATTAATTGGATTGGATCACGTGAGGCACAAATAACAGAAGTTTCTAAACTACCTTTCCATATTTTTCCTTTGAAATTTTGAATTCCAAAATTAAACAACGTTTAAAATCATGACTTTAAACTTCGTTTAATTCGCAAAACCCAAAAAAACAAAAAAACGAATCTTTTTTAGGTTAGGATTAGGAGAAGTTTAAAATAACATTTTTGGTAGGTGAATAAATCAGATGAGGTTAGAAAATGGTACCGAAAAGTACGTGGGTAATTTTTGTATTCGACGTATCGACGACATTGACACTCGAGGCTTCCGGTTCGGATATCGGTTTATCGCGCGTCAGCTTTTATCTTTGATCGTATAAATTGCTGCGCGTAACACGGTGTGCACAATCCCAAGAGGCTATACCGGTTCAGGTGTGTGCTGACGACGAACAGACGCGCAGCGAAGATCCGCCGAGTTTGTCCGGCGAACACGACTCTCGTATGTGGATCTTGCGAGCATTATCTAGCTGCGTACACGGACCACACGTGATCCTCATCACGTGGGTCGCACGCGCGTTTTATTGAAGCCGCTCGATGTTCCTCGCATTCAAATCCTAATAAAAACTTGTCGCCCGATTGTTCCGACAATCTCGCTCTATGAACGGTTTTCTTTTTGCGAAAAGAAAAACACAACTTTTTGCCGGACAAATAAAAAGTTAGTTAAGAGACTGCAAATAGTCGGCGTTAATTAAAACTTAATTAGCATTTAATCAAGCGCATTTTTTATCGCGAAAAACATCGGACAGTCGACTTTTTTAATTACTCCTCGAGAACACGCCAGGCAAAAGTGAAATGATCAATTTTCGTCACACCTAATAATATTTCCTCGTGCAAGTCGCGAAAAAACGAGACTTCCACCTTTGCCGGATAAAAAGTTATAACTGACTTAATAATTGGCTTTTTCTGCGTTCGGCAAATTCGTTTCAGAAGATTTGCACGGCCAATTTATTTGCGCTCGTGGCTCAGTCAAATTTGCACGAGCTTTGGGAAGTTGCGCAGCGTGCAACCAGTATTAGTGCAAATGACCCGGCAAAGACTAGATACGAATTTCATAATAGATTGCCTTCGACGCCCAAATAATAGTTGCAAGCCAAATTCGCGCGCTCGGCGTGCAGCTTTTCGCCGCTCGTATTTTCTAGTTCACGTACTTGCTCCTCTCGCTCCACTCATTTCTTTATTTATATTCCAGGCTTCTTTCTCGCTCGACAGTCTTCGGTGCACGCTTTTTCGAGAAGATTACTTTTTCGAACGGCAGGTTCCGACGTTGATCCCAGACCAGAAAACAGGCTCGAGACCGTTACAGCCAAAATACATTTTCCCCGTTCACGTACGAACGTGCACGATAAAGGTGCACACGTTTGCGCACCGGTTCTGTCGATACCAAACACTTGCTCTGATTTTTGTCTTGGTGGCATTTTGTTTGGGTTTTTTAAATTATTCATTAGTATTGTTTGCAATCCATCGGAACTATCTCCATCGAAGACCGACACTGAGAATAATCATTCGCTTTCTTTAATCACATATAGAACAGATCGTATCGCTGCTGGATGAGGTAACTTGTAATTACACGCCGATAAGATTCTAATTATTCGAGTCACGTTCGGCGAGTTTTCTCCTGCTATTGTAAATTTGGATCTGCTTATTTATCGGCGGTTCCAAGTTTTCAGGATGAGTCTGAATGAACCAATTTGTACTTATCTTTGACAGTGGCCCGGTTATCGGATCTTGTTTGGAATTATCTTAGTACAAAGAACCTTATCCTTTCCTTCTAAAGAATATTGCTTTCAAAATCCTGTTACAAAGTAAGAATGTTTGAATAAAATATCGAAATAATTTTTACGTTTTAAAATCTCTATAAAATTTGTTTGAGGAAGAGGTACAATCTGTCTATGAAATTGTCTGCTTAGTGTAATCATATTCGTCGGGATTTGTCGGTGCATCAAAAATACATTTTTGCGGCGTGTCCCTTACAGGATTCAGGTATCACGAAAAGTACCCGGCTTCCGTTTGCATCCGTTTTCAGAGTATAAATAATGCAGATGCACGACCTTTCTGCAAAATCTCTTTTGGCGTGGCCGCAATCGTGCCGCCAGAACAAAGAATCGGCGCGTCGTTTCTTTAGCACTCTGTTTTACTTCTTCAATTGGCATGTAACGGTCCCACAATTCTTCCCCTTTGCTCCCGATACATCTCGAGCGAAATGAAAAAGTGCGTGCCAACCAGATAACTTATCTTCCAGAACAAAAGCACTGTCCACCCTAACCAGGTCGCTCATGTATCCTCTCAGGCCTTCATTTTAATATCAACGGGTTTCACTTTTGCCCGCAAAATCGGTCGCAACTGCACTTGCCGATCGAAACCGAAATCGGCGACTTTTTTATCTCCGATCGTGAAGTGTTTCGGCGTTTCAATTACCGGCCACTGAAAAACTGACGGGAAAATTGAAAAATAAGCGACAACGTGTTTTGAATAATTTCAGTCGAACACAGTATTGCTCTCAGCGTATTTTAACGGTTGATCCCAGTAACCGAGACCTCTCACTCGACCTGCAAACGTCTTAGAATTCTCACTGCTGACGACCTCTGGAGAGGTGCATCCGCTCGTTCGCGCTCGCTCACTCCAACAGCACTGCTGGCATCTTCTGAGGACGACGCCGAGCGCCAACACATGCAAAATCCATAGGTCTGCGAGTTTATGCACAAACAGCAACCAGGACGCTCGACCACTCTGCTCCACAACGAACAATGCTCTCTTACAAAGTTTTTGCGGTTTCGTCAAATATTCATGAATATACGCCCTGCTCGCGTGTGCATCCGATAACCATGCGAAATCGTGCCACTCAATCCTACGCCTCACCAATCCTGTTTAACAGCATGATTAACTTTGCCTAAACTTCGCTTTTCAATTTTTCATTCGAGCACCTAAAACCTAACTATATTTCGTTTTGTGTTTACCAATAGGAACAAAGTGGAAAGTTTTAGCACAAAAATTAGTTGATGACTTTTTTTAAATGTGTAAAATTGTAAAACAAACGTTATTTGTTTATGTTTCGCAGTCGAAGTGTGGTTGAAATAAAAGAAAATGCCAATTTGCATATAACAAAGTTCGGAAATGAAAAAAAAAGTGTAAAGACGAATGATTCATTGCAGTAAAATCGAATACCGCTTCTCGTGTGGCGTATGCGTTGACCTTTATCACTTAAGCTTTACTCGGCGATGCATTGAGTGGGCCGCATCATTGACAGCATTGAACGTGCGTGCACAGGACAAATATAAAGAATCTAATTTATTCCTCTTGTTTTGCGCGGCGATTATGCGAATAAACACGTCACGAGGGTTAACTGATATTGCGCTTTTGATAATTGTCCGTTTAACAATGGAAACGGACTTGCGCGCGAATAAATCACGAGCTAAATAAAACTCGTACCCGGAAAACGGACGACTCTTAATTCCGCCTAATTATTCAGCCGATTCGTTGGTTTTCAGATAAATTCCTCGGGAATTCCTCCGTGCAATCGCGCAAAGTACATCTAACAATTTAATTACACGTCCTCCGGACCATTTGATTGTAATTTCTAATGCCGCAATATTTTTCTTCCGTCGGAACGAGCAGTCGCGGGATTTTTCGCGGGAGCTAAAATAGGCCATTCCCACGTCATATTTCTCCGAAAATAACGCTTACGGTCGTTCTCTCTCCCGCTGAATTTAGACAAGATGCCGAAAAATGTTTCTCCGAACTGCTTGGTTAAACTCCCTTTAAGCGCCAATTTGTTATTGATTACAGACTCTGCACAGATTAAGCTGGTAAATCGCGAAACGAGAATTATCTTACGTGCTGATCACGATTTTGTACCCCAAGTCTTAGTCAATGGTTGCAGAGGATAATATGTCAAGAAACAACATTGTTAGTCTCGAGAGCAAAGAGTAAACAAACGTTTTGTGCTTCTTGCTTAATTGTCGTTTCGGTAAATAATGTCCATTGTTTTTTCGCTTCTTTATTCAACGTTTTTTTTCAATTAGCAAACACATTTCTGTATTCTATTCTACTGCTTACGTAGATTTAAAAATTGAAATTTTTAATTTCAATCATTCAGTACGAACCATTTAATACAAACTAAAATCCCTTATATTTTCAAATATAATGTTAAATTGATGTGAAAATAGTTTGAAATTCGACCGAGTGTTTGCAATCGCAGAAAGCATTCAAATGATTGTTGGTTCACATTCGACATTCAATTTCAAATGTGTAAACTGTATCTCTTAATAATTTCATGATCCTTTTATTCTTCGTTTTACGAATCTTAGAAAATCAAAAGGAAATCATCTTAAAAACCAGAAATACTTTTCAGTTTGATATTTTGACTGGACTCGAAAAGTCAACCGTCTCGATTCAACAATAATTTACGATCTCGTACGAAATATCCGTGACATCTCATTCAGGAGATTTAGGATATCGGTTGAGTGCGGAAGACGCACGCATTGTGACTACAAAGCCACCGGTAACTGTGACCTGACGTTCCCACGCTGAGCGGAATATCTGGCAGGCTCGTGTCGCCGGTTGATTACGATACGCCCTCGCGGAGTTGCACGCTCGCGCTTAGGCTAGGTCCAGTACCGTAATTTAAGTACGACTTGGTGGACGCACGCTGAGAGCGTATGCACGTGCATCCGTCAGTCGATATCACGACGTGATTCAGCGTCTCTTCTCGCCGCACAAATTATAATCGACCGGGCTGAATTATCGCGCGCCAGCCAAACGTTTTTGTCATCGCGTTGATAACGTAAATTGAAAGTAACGTATGACAGCACTGTTTTATGGAGCATTGTTCGATTTGTCGGGTTGCAAGCGACCGGCAATTGAAGTGTTGACTGGTCGTTAGGTCAGAGCCGTTACGAGTGATTTGCACGCGCGTTTCCCACAAGTGTGTTTTATACGTGGACGCGCGCGCCGACGGTAATTGTTTTTCGTTTATGTCGCGTTCTCAGCGACGACAATAAAGCGCCCCAACGTGCACTCCATAACCTCTCATTTTTCTGTTTGACTTACGGATCCCAACTGTCTCTCAATTTGACTTAAACAAACGTCAAATGTATTTCCTCGAGACTGTCTATTAATTTTGTAACACATTTGAAAACTTCATTTTTTCAAGTTATTGATTGATGACGAATAATTTATGGGAGTCGAAATGTAACCCAGAATAAGTATTCCGAATTTGTGCTACTCTGCTCTGATGAATCCTGCAAATGGAGCATCGCTAATTCACATGGATATTTTTGACACTATTCTCATAATTAGAATGGAAACAATTACGATGGATGTTTAATGGAGGGGTATTGTTTTACACGACGAGCACACTTTTGCATAACTCGTATACAGCGTAACGGCACATTGCGCCTGATTGACATGAGTTTTACGCCAACTACGAGCGCAAATGGAAAATGAATATCATTAAACCATTATCGCGTTTACTTCTTGCCGAGTGGATTGCATACAGGAAATGCAGATTGAGCTGAGCATGCGTGGAATCATTTGCAGAAATCGTGAATGAACGTGAAACGAATGCTGAAGTCGAGTCATTACCTGCATGTAACGCACCGTTTCCTAGATAATAGGTCTAAATCAACGATTTAATTGAGATATTTTCGAGTATCGTGCAACTTGTTAACTCGAAAATAATATCCGCTTCGAATTTCTTATCAAAGCTCTTATTCAACGTTCTTTTGATCATGTTTAAATTAATTTCAAAAATGGATATTATTAAGAAGAAGATTAAAAAAAAATCTGCAGATTGTTTGCACAGTTTAATCACAAGTTTGAAAACTGATACTAAGGGGTGACTAAGGAAGAGGTTTGATCCAAAGCTCATCGTACAAGTTGGTAATGAATTAATCGGTCGAGTTGAAAATCGGACTTTCGTGACGAGGAAGGAAGGTTTTCCGTCGGTCTTGCAGTTCGGAAAGAAAGGGTCAGTTGTAGTAGTATGTAACGGGGCGTTGGAAGTGGGACAGGCATCTGAATACTTGGCGGCAATGAAGCCGTGGGTCGTTAGAGCCGATCAGTCCGGTTGCGCGGTTTGCAGGGCGCGCACGTTTGCTTTGAAATGGCACGTGACGTCTCGACGGCCCAGCAACGTCGCAGACAGCGTCTAGCGCGATCGATAATCGGGTCAGTGTGACGCTCGCTGGATTTGAATCGCGGCATCATGATCGGACCGCGCGTCACGCGATCGTCATCGCCGCCGCACTGCGGTCGAGATTATTGCAGTGTTTGCAGGTATGCAAATACTCGCGATCCCATATTGCATCCCCCCCCCTCTGACTCTCCGCAGTTGTTTTGCCCTGGACGAAAATTGTGCCATTTATTTGTCGGATTATCTCGGCCAAAGAAAATTGAATTGTTCGGTGCGCGTCTAAACAAGCGTGCAGATACTCGATCGAGCGTGTGAGCGCGCTTTTGGACGACCCTTCGCGCTCTAGCGCCGTTCATTGATCCTTGCAAGATTTATTCAAATGTAATATACAAATGTTTCCGTCGTCCCATTATGCGAAATTCGTTGCTGATAAACGCGCACGTTCTGTCTGGTCGGATGAATTCTGATTGGTTCAATGTTGTATACGCAGTATCAGTTATGAAATGCTTCGAATCAATTGTTTCCAAACTTTTTTCATTGGTTTTTCAGTTCATTTTTCATGGTCGATTCAAACTGTCCGAAACAATTTTCAATTTGCAAGTTTTTTTTGAATGATTCAGACCGTCAAAACCGACTGGCTTTTTTGGCTGATTCGTTAGTGAAATTCGTCAGGATTTCATGCTCGGAATTAAACAAATCTTTTGTTTCTTTTGTGAACACAAAAAAGCAGACTTAGATTCTTTGAATTCGATATCAAAGCGGCTGTACATTTCTATGAAATTCTGTTTGAACGCTCAATTTAGTCTTTTTATTTATGCGAGCATACGTACCGTTTAGCATCGAACATGATTCGCACGACTGACAAAAACATTCTCTGATCACATATTTCCATTCAAACTAAATGAAACTGATGGTGCCAAGAGAAAAAGGAACAAATATATCAAGAATCGCAATGAAAAATTCATCAACTACAGTTTGTGAGAAAAAAAATTTAATCATCGCTGTAATAATAATAATGCAAAAAATGTTGCGGTAACATTAGAGTCGTGTGATATTAATAATTTCTCCTCTTTTCGCTTCCTTTGAACTTATAATGAAAAAACTTTTCCGTTCGCAAACCAATCGTCGAGCAATTTAATTCGTTACAATGTATTGCCAATACCGTTCCGATACTAAACGATATAATTTTTTGTTCCCCATTACAAAAGAATCGCAAATTCTTCCAGAGAATTGAAAGTGAAATTAAATGTGTCTTTTGAGAAAGAGTTGAAAATTTCAATTCGAAAATGTTTTCCTTCAGCTTAGCCAACGTTGGTTATCACTTTTGCTCGATTTTCGCGATGCTTTTTTTTTCGAATAAAAATATGGAACAGGATTTGTGAGAGTGCACTCTCACGCCATACATCGAAATAGGATATTAGTGTGTACGTGCACCGGAGGACGTACACTCAATTACAATTAATTTGCTACACGATATTTGCAACCGAACACGTGTCGGGATGAATGTGTTTCAGCGTACGATTATCCGCTTAACATCTGTTTCTAAGCCGATTTCAAATCTTAGATTAGTAATATAATGGTTCGCTCTCGGAAAGTCCAGCCGGTAGTCATGTAGCTAATGCTTTGTGTGCAACTGACTCATATCCCACAAACATATCCAGGGCGCAGTTTTCATTTTCTTGATCTTGTAATTGATATATCATCATTTTCATCGCAGTTTTGCCATTGTTATACTATTTTTTTAATCAGCTGTTTCAAACTTACGAAATCGTGTAATTTAAACTAACGCAATGTTTCTTTTTGTTTCAGGTAAGTGTCAGGATGAAACCAATACCCGACCCAACGTTCTTGTGAGTTGACAAAAAAAAATCTGTTATGATAGTTGAAATTCAAGAGCATAAAAAGTTATTGGCGCTGATTTTTGTTCATTTTTCGTTTTCATACATATTGAAACGCGATGCTTCGCTTTACGAAATACGTTTACAAACTTGTATTTCCTCCGTATTAAAAATAATACCGTTTTTCACCCCAGGCGTTGATTACAGCAGAGCTCCGAACGCGAAAACAAATTTTTAATCAACAAAAACCACCGTGCGATTCTCAAAACAAAAAC
The DNA here is from genome assembly GCA_020615435.1 of Telenomus remus. Taxonomy (NCBI): domain Eukaryota; kingdom Metazoa; phylum Arthropoda; class Insecta; order Hymenoptera; family Scelionidae; genus Telenomus; species Telenomus remus. The sequence continues at coordinate 6,986,269 of CM036345.1, read as the reverse complement.
AGTCCACCGCAACATATTGTCGTTATTTCATAGCATTCTTTTTTCATACGAAACGAAAATCCAAACAAAAACTTGCCTTTAAAATTCTCGCCAATTGAAAAGAACAAAACGAAGTTTCTAAAGCGATAATCCATCAAGCAAAAACGATCGTTACATCGATAATAAAACCATTGTTATCTGAACGGTGCAAAAAAAACAAAAGAAAAACGCGAGCAACTTCTCACGGCAATTAAACTAAACATTTCGGCCGGGCAAAAAGATTTGAAATCCGCGAGACAAAACTAATAACAAGCGGAAGGGCAAATTCGATCGCACGTTGTTTCGTAATGACAAACAATCTTGGGGCGCGACAAGAAGCTGATTTTCGCATTGCTCATCTCTTTGCCGGCTGTAAAGCGGCGTTTTGCCGCGAGCGCTTACACGCGAATTGTGCCTACGTGTACGAGGGAGGAAGGGGATGAGACCTGGTATGGTGTCTAGGATACCTACACCCTGGCAGCCGAAGTAGAAGAAACACGACTGAATGGCGACTGTGCGAACCGTTCGAGTCTGTAAGCGCGCAGGATTCGCAACAATGAGACACAGCTCTGAGCAAGAGAGTAGCGGGAAGAACAAAAAAAACGTCGCACAACACCGAGCTGCCATCTTCAAAAGGATGCTATATGCACAAATGGTTATTATACCGCTAACTAATGCCATTTTGCGTTGCGTACAAATGAAACCATGTTAATCTTGATAAATTCCTTTTTTTTTTCAACGCACCAAACATCTACCGATGCGAACAATGTCGGTACAATATACGGTTCCGGGGAGCCAACCTTTTATCCCCGTTTTAATAGAGGATCGAAACTTTTAATTAGACGCTTGTAAACGAAATATAAAAAGCCAATAAAACGCGACGGGAATGCAAGGATATTCAGGCTGAGACAACGGATACAATTTTGGGGACGTGAAATTATGTATATCAGAGATCCGGGATTTTCGCCCGGTTATAAAGCGATTTCGGCGATCCATGAATCATCCGCGCCAATCTCGACACAAACGCCCAACGAAACACCGAACGACCGAATCCAACGAATTACCATACTTCGTACATAACACTTTCGTCGCGTACATGACTTTTTATACGGGCCCATTTGCAGTCGCGCGGCATCGTTTTTGTATGACGAAAATAAAACGAAACTGAAAAAAAAAAAACGGAGCTAATAAAAGTGTACACCCCAGCGTGAGGTACAAATTCTTTAGGCCGGATCCACTATCTCGACTTCCGTGACTTTGTTCGGAGCGAAGACGAAATTTGTATTCCACGTGGCAGTACAACTCAAGTCAAAACAACTTAGTGCGCGTTTATGGAACGACATAGTCGAAAAAGGCAAACGAAAAAACGACGGCTGACGAGAGCAGAACAAAAGTCGCTGGCACCGCCGCCGAAACCGAAAGCAAAGTGGCCAAGACTGACAGAAAAGACGCGACGAATAAATCGGCAAAAGATCCTCTCGGGGTACCTTTTTTTCCGGCCCATCGGGCTGCGCCTTAACCACGGGATAAACCGATCGGCACTGCGCGAACCGAGCTTTAACGATGTCGTTTCACGACTCGCCGCGCTCTTGCACTCTCTTGACCTTATTTCCGCACACCACCGCGAGACTCGCAGTTTTTTTTTCGACTTTTTCTCACTAACTAAGGTAATAGCTTAGAACTCTTGATATTCATTTCAAACCCCCTTACAATGTCGTTAAAATTCAATTTTGGTTACAATTTTTTGTATCGAACTTTTTTGCTGTTATGATGAAATTTGTTATTTGAAAATTTGTGAGAAAATTGTGAAAGGGATAACCTGATTTTTTTTGAGGCAAAGTACCTGAGTTAATCGAACAATCAGAGGAAAATTGTGTGAACAAGTTTTGGTTCTAGTTGTTTCTCAGTTTTTCGTGTTTTTTTGTTGGTAATTTGAGCATGCACGCCGAGATGAACGAACTTTGTTTTACGTTTCGAGACGATTATAACTCAAAATTGGAACACACGAACTTTGCTGATTCAGCCTTTTTTTGCTCCTAACTTCTCGCTTCGTAAGCGCCCTCAATGTACGCAGTTTTTCGACCCGAAGATTACACCAACTTGTTGAAGAGTTAAAAAGTGGTTAACAAAATTTTTTTGCCACGTGATTTGTTGCTCAAATTCGCGTCAATAAACTTACTCAATCAGAACGGTTTCTTTTAATTCTACGCAGAAAAACAAATCATGCAAAAATTGCTTTGCAAAAGATCTATACTTTTTTTCTTAGAAGATCAAAGGATCGAATTGCAAATTGCAGATCGATAAACAAGTTGATGGTTGCATTTAGTGTCTCCATCTAAACGGATATTCATTCGTTTTGTTGAGCAGAGAGAAAAAAAGTGAAACAAGTGGAAAAGGGTGGAAATAAAGTGAAGCCGACTAAGAGAAGACCGACGGTGGCGAAAATTGCAATAACAAAGCGATTGCGGCCTATTGGCACTTAAGAGATTCGGGTTTGCGTATATCGCCCGTGCCTGGATCTCGGATCATCAATCACTCGCGGCTACCGGTGTTTTATGCTCGTTAACGAGACTGCTGTGTAAACTCGTTTCAGATTAGTTACGCTCGATACAGCAAAGATACGAGCCGTACAAAGCAGCGAGTACACACGACGCGTACAACAGAGGTGCCTCGGTTATCGCCCGCCAATTGAAAAGCGACTGATTTCTGCACGCGGCTCCGACGCTTTACGACTTATGTGCGAAATCAGTGCTGCCATCCATCCCTCCGTCTGCAACTCCGTGCATCGACGATAATCAGACGAACCGAACAATGCTCGGCCTCGATTTATTACACCCAATCAACCACAAACGACCATCTTTCATTTCAATTAATTCCTTTTGAATCGTTACAATTGTCTTGGCTGACGATCTTTCCGCGTCGATGATTATTCAACGTACAATTTTTGCGATCGCCGCGTCTTGTCGATAAAAATGAGACGGAAAAGAGAATCCGTTTGCTCCAGCGCTAGTCTTCAATCGGCAAAGAAAAAGTTGTCGGACGTATCTTTGAAGCGGAGCGTACGTTCGATCAGCGGTGTACCGCTTGCGCAATTAAATTAAACCATTTGTCCGGAGCCTTTTTTGCGTGCATATTTAATCCGCTTTGGGACGTCTTGGAGGATGCTGCGAGACGACCAAGTTGGATTGCACTCTTCGCGACACTTGAGGTTTGATTCATCTTTTTCTTTTTCGGTCTCGAGAACTATCCGTTCACCGAATTCGATGAGGTCGTACAGCAAGAGTCGATATCTTTGATGCCTTCGCTGCAGTACACTTGACAAAAGTTACGACGACTCTTTCGCAGCGTCCCTCGAGTAGATATCGCTTTTCTATACGGACCATTGCACGTATACCCCATTCAACAAAGATGCAATGAAAACCGACAACTTATAATGTTATATCAACACTTTCTGATTATTTATGACAATTTTCTTTTGTTTCTTTCCGTCTTACTTTCGTGAAATTATTTCTATCGGGAAATTCTAGTGAAAAAGAGTAATATTTTTTTTTGCTAAACTTTGTTATTTTTTTTTCTTTGAGCTTTTTTGTTTTTTCAATTTTTAAAAAGAAAATTTCCGGAGAAAAATGTTCATAATGGATATCGTGTTAAAACAATTACGAGCTTTTTTGTAGGTGGAAAATTGACAGTTGAGCTGTGAAATTTAGATGGGCATTTTTAGCTGCGAGCATCAGTGTCACGTAGCCTCGTACGTCAAAAGCACGTGTATCGTTGTCAGCCAGAAAAATACGATTTCAAGAAGGCGGAGGTACTCTTGGGTTTCATTCAACCGTCGCGACGTACTTTCTCGAGATTAAACTGGTTCTTCAACGAGCACTGGCCGCTTCGCAGATGCGCTGCATTCTTGCGAATGACTCCGAACGAACGATTTTAACCAACTTCTTTCGTCGTACTATCAAAATTCGCATTATTGACAGCGAAATTGTACATTTCGAAACAATCGCTCGATTGAACCTTTGCATTTCAATCATGTTATACGGTTGCTGTCAATTTCCAAAACGTTAAACCGCAAAATCGAATTTTAGATCGAATTTTCGAGCTAAATAATTAACTTTTGATTAAAATTCGTGAAAAAATCAATAGAAGAACAGGAAACGTAGAAGTATCTGCAAAATGTTTGATTTAATCAAATGCACTGTAGTTTAAAGAAGAATGTAAAGTCGAGAAAAACTAATTCCCGTTTATATACCATCATGCAGAAACTGCGAGATAAATTCCGCCTTTTTTCAGTACAATTTTTGCTGCCTAAAAAACTTGGCTCTGATTTGTCTTAAGAAAAACGGGAAACGGGAAACAATTACGTCATCGTCGAAATTGCCGGGAGATGGCGTAACAATTATTTTGCACATTGTCTCAGACACGATAGATCAATTACGATAAAATGAGAAAAGGAAAAGTTGACAAAAAAGAGAATTCAAATTAATTAAGTTCAGCGTTTTAGGTTTTTTAGTTTGTTTTTTTTCCGTGAGGTTCGCTTCGTTTCAGCGTATTGAATGGCGCATTTTAATTTTTCATAAGGCATGACCGAGTTGTTTTTTGTCATTAGTATAAACAGGACGCCGGGGGTTTCAGGATTTACTTATGCACAAACGCATCGACGGGACGCGTATTGGCGCAAACATTTGTACGCGACAGAAAAACACGGTTTCAACGGGCTCCGCGTATCGAGTGCTTATCTTTCATGTGTTGTTAATTCCATACCGATTGCATTATAAAAACATCTACAATTCCTTTTGACTTGGAACGTGATTAAAAACATGATTAAAAAATTCAATTTTCAAACGAACCAACCTTTATGCAAATATTTGCCCAGAAATAATCAATTCTTCACGATTTTTAACGTCAGAATAATAAAACAAAACACTTTCAAGTGAAAAAATCATGTTTGATTTGGGAATGGAATGATAATACAAAATTTTGTTTAATTTCGAAAAAGTTCGCAAAAAATTTCGATATTTGTAGATGAACTGAGTTTTTACGGCTGTCGATTTTCGATTCCCAGTTTTCCAATCTAGCTATAGGCAGCAAAAAAATCGTTTCGCTTTGCCTGCATGGTAAATTCATGGAGCACGCCGGGTAGTACATATAAATATGTACATTTTTATGGTGTAATACCTTTTGTATTAGTGTACACGCCTGATTCTGTTTTCAAGCTTAAGAAACAATGTCTAGCGAAAAAAAAATTAACATTCAGCGACTCAGTGTGCTCGTGATCGAAATCCAAAAGCTCGCTTCGAAAGTATCTAAAATTGTATTCACAACAACGTGACCTCGACCTCATCGGGATAAATAATTTATAGCCACGTTTAGCTCTCGGCGGACAGGAACCCTGCTACTGAATTACATCGCGCATCGGCACTGTTCGCACATCCGACGGAAGCGTCGAATTTTCCGACGTTCCTTCACGTTACGTCTTTTTCTTTCGCTCCGATTTGTGAGCCTTCATAACAATGCGACGACCAGCGTCTTTTTAATGAACGCAAAACGTATACTCTCAATTATAAAATCGCGTGGAAAGGATATAGGTGTACATTAATGGAACATCCGCAAAATTTAATAACCTTCCTCTTTCTTACCTTTTTGTGCTTGGGAATTATTTCAATAGATCAATTTTTTATCATTTTAATTTATTAGCTTAATTTAAGTAATAGGGTTTTGTTAATCAGCAATTAGTGGAATTAGAGAAGGAATGGAATAAGGATTTTGATTAGTTTTATTTTGGCTTCGTCGTAGCTAATTAATTAACGACTAAATCATCGCCAAAGTGGAATTATTGCACGAGACAGACTTTCCCCGCAAAACGCTTGTATGCGAATCGACGTTCATTCATAAAGTAGTGTTTTACCACGTGTTAATCATTCAAACTCTTGCATTAACGGAAGCCCCTCGTCTCGACACCGTTTGCAAATAACTTGGCGTTCTTCATCGCGATAGAACGAAATTAGCGCTCCTGATTAGATTCAAAAAACAATAAGAAAGTGTGAAAGTTTGAATGTTTATTCATATAAACATCCTAAAAAAGACAAAACACAAAAATTGTAACCATTTTCGGACTTGTCAAACAATAGTAAAACTCGATATTAGAATGTTAGAATTTGAAAAATCTTTGGTTTTCTTTGGCTCAGAGAAATTTTCGTGTTTTTTATTCCAACCTTACATGAGGTTACATTTTTGATTGGATTTTTTTTGGATTCTAATTAGAACACAATCGTTCAAATTGATTTGAGGAACTGTGACTGGAACTGAGATTTTAACCGCAATCCCGCAACTCCGCATTCATCTTATTGACGAGAATTCTGATTGCTGAAATAATATATGTTCGTCAATTTAACTACGTCGGAGGCGTCAAGCTCGGTGGAATGCGAAGACAAAGTACTCCGAAGTCAATCATTGTTCGGGATAAGAAGATGCAGCTGGCACAAAAAGCGAATGAATGCGCGCAAGTTTGGGAAGTTGAAAATCAAACGGAACGGCTTTTACAACTTTTTGCCTCGGCTCATCTGCATCCGCTGATTTTAATTTCAGATTGCAGGATTAAATTTAAATCTGTTCGTTGTCGCGATTTGAGGAGCTGCAGAGATTTTAGTTATAAATCAATGTAACGTGAGTGTGACGCATTTATCGCGTTGTCGTGCGAGAAAAGGTGCTTACGCTCTTTGTCCTTTGGCAGTTGCGCCTTTTACAAGGTAGCCGGACGAATCATCCGTCAGCAACAGAAACCCATGAGATACGTATCTCTGAGCGCGCTTTACAGCCCGAGATTAACGAGTCGCATTATCCAAGCGTCCACCCTCACGCTACAGGAAATACGTCCAAGATGCTCCGCGCATCTTCTTTCACCGCATCATGCCGTGCTAAACAGCTTCCGGTTGCGATAGTGCTTTACGATTCACGCTGCGGTGCTGACCCCTAAAAATGCACTATTACGTTCTGCGCCGCAATCTATAATGCACGCTTCCAACCAACATACTTATACGTTTTGTCGTCAAGGAATGTTCATGCAAATGTTTACAGAATGTTCACAAACATTCCTTCAATCTTTCTTTTTTTCGCCACGTTCAAGTCTTTTTAAATCAGCCGACTGTGTGTGAGTGTGTGAGTGTAGATATTTTTATTTACACTCGATACTCCGATGTTTACCGTGGAAAGAAATTGCAGAAAGGTATTTTTTTTCCGGACTATAAATATTTCGGAGTGCGAAATTGGTATTTTTAAACGTGCGGACTCTCGAACGACCTTGAACGTACACCTTAAAGGCGAAAGAGAATAACGGGACGTAATTAACCGACGATGCAAGAGAACCAGTCATTTTTGCTGACTTAAACGGTACTCGGGTGAAACGAAATATCAATCGGAAATACAATTCAGATGTGTTAAAATTTGCACTACACAAATCACCATCTGCAACTTCGTTATAAACTTTTCAAAAAACATGTCTAAAAGTTTTAACATAAATTTATATTTTTCTATAAACTACTCTCTATAAATAAATCTACGAACTTGTAAATTTTTCACTAAATTGTACTTAGTTGCGAATTTGGGAAAAATTTAAAACTAGTTAAAATCGATGACTTAGTTATGATGAGTTAGTCTAGTAAAAGTTGGAACGTGGCTTTGTTGGTTGGTTTTGTCGCTTAGGCACATACGAATTGTCTCAAGCATAACGTGTATGCAAGTGAATGAGACGTGTACGATCGTTTTGATCTCCCACCCGTTGCTATTGTGGCGACCGCGAGCACCGTTGAAGAGAAGCCATCCGGCAAAGTCAGTCGGTGCCTAGACTTCGTGTCTCGCGTTCGCGTTTCGTTTTGCGTTCGTGTTTACGAGGGATTAGTTCGCTAAATTACGTTCCTTGCTTCGCCACTTAGACAATTTTGTTTTTCGCCTAACCATTCCTGTGTTACCAAAGATCGGATTCTCATCCTGGACATGCGACTTGTAAAACGTCATGCCACCGTTATGGTAACTCGTTTTCCACATTTTCTCACAATTTTCGAACGTTTACGAAAATTTGTTTTGACATTTTTCAACTGTCAATAGTGATAAAACATTTATGAACTTTTTATTTTTATTTTAGTTTTGAATTTGGTTCAACTTTTGGATTTTTGAATATTTCGAAACATTGAAACGACAATTTATTGCATTTTTCTTTGAAATGGTAAAGAAGGGGTTAAGGAAACTGGCTAAAGTGGGTTAAATCGTCGTATTTTAAATTTTACGATTGTTTTTTCAGTGCACAAACAAATATGCGACGCTTGTATCAAACGCTGTCATTGAATAAATTGCAGTTTTTATTTGTATCGTCATTTAGCTTTTTACGACTTACAGTTATACCGAAACTGTGTGTGACTACTGCTCTTTCAAGTAGTATAATTTCCGCAATTCAATACCAGTTATCTCGATATTTTAATCAGGGTTATTTTTGTAACCGATCACTTAATTTTCTAAACAGACAATTTATGAGATTGTAAATGCAAATAGGTACTTAAGTTTCAATTAAACCAACAAAATTATGGATCACGATCCTACTAACTTGTCCTATTAAAAAAAATTCCATTCAAACAAACTAATTTAATTCGTTATTAACTTTTGAATAGTACAAATGACATTTTAAAGTTAATAAAAATACAAAAAAAATAAATTGCAAAAACACGTCGGCAACAATGTATGTAAAAAATGTGTCATTTCGCCAGTGTAGACATAAACCGAAAGTACATAAATTGCGTCGGTCAAAACGAAAATTTTCCGTTCAAAAAAGTGCGAGTGATAAGTTATTCGATTTTTTCGTGGGACGGTTGTTTGAACAGCAGAGTTTACTATTCCAATCATGATTTGATTATTTACTGTTTGGGCACGCTATTGATTCCGCACACGATGCCGATTTCAAACTTTCCCGTTTTATTTTCTATTCGCAGTTTGTTATGCAACATAAAGTAACGTATTTATGTTTCGATGCACACGAAAACTCGCGGTCGAGCAGCCGAGATGAAGCCCAACTTGCGCGTGGAGACGCGCGACATCAGCAAACGCAACAGGTGCCTGACGACCACACGAATCGCGTGACACTCGCGCCCCTATTTTGAATAATTGCAACCAATCTGCTCTGTCCTTTTAACGATTTTTTTCTCACAAACATTTTGTTTCCACCCGTCTCTAGATTGCAAATCTATAGATGACATATCGACAATTTATGATTTTGTCCGTTTCGATTTTACTTTCCTAGTTAAATATAACAATCAATCAATAACTCAAATCTGCCAAACGAGCACTAAAACGACAAAGTAGAAACTGGTCGACCGATTGAAAAAAGTTGACGGACGAAAAAAAGTTATTTAAACGACGAATTATTTAACGATGGGTTCAATCTTTTTTGTCCGGGGAAGAAAAAGTTAGTTTAATATGTATTGTTTGTGCAAAGTTAGTGACGAAAAGAGACGAACAACGGTTGATCGTAATTTCAAATGCTGATCCGCTTTGGAACGACTGCGAATTAACAGTTAATTTTATTTAATCGGGACGGATAAAAGCGGGAGCATTAATTAGCAGCGGCAAGAAGTTGACATTTGCCGTGGAACAAAGTCATCGCTGGAGCTCTGAAGTCTCCCCGGCAAGACGTATTACGGAGGTGCGCACTCCGATTCAAGCTCTACTATTTCGCACGGGTCTTTTCGCTTAACGGAATTTGCGAACGCATTGCATACCTTGTCGATAATTTACACTTGTTCATTTACATTCTGCTGCGCATTCTGATTCTGTGTACGCGGGAAATTCCACGCTGCCATTTCCCGTCTCGGTTGTTTTTCGATTACTTTACAAACCACGAGTTTATTTCATATCAAAGATCAATATTTAAAACCCTTTTATTGCCGTCTTTGTATCTCGTTGTGTTTTTTTTGTTTCAAATTGATCAAAAAGCAACGTCAAACAAAAATCAAATCCTGTAAAAGTTGATACAAAAAGTGGTTTGAACAAATACAGTACTTTTCACTTTATCAGAATAGCAATTTCTTGAGTTACAAAAAAACGCTGTGGTTTATTTTTACAACCGCGCCGCAGACTTTGCAAACGAAAATATCATATTTATGAGAAAGTCACGTGTATTATTTCGTCGATTCATCGAGTGTGCGTTGGTACATGCACTTGTGTTGATAATCACTTAATTTTCGCATGAATATAACACAAACACACAGTGAAAATCAAAAACAAACGTGTGCGAAAAACAGAGACGCCTGTATGAAGCGATGACAATTTATCCACTTGTGCATGCTCTCCGAATGTGATTCAACGTTGTTGTCTCTGCGCTGGATTCAATTCCATCTTTTATTTTTATTGGAAATATTTGATTCCGAAACAACGTCACTGAGATATTTTTCAGATAAAAATAATCTGAACCATGAAGATCCGACAAAGTTTGTCCTTTGAAATTCGTCTTGAAGATTAATAAAATAGTCTCGTTCAAAAATACATGTCAACAAGAAAATCAAGTTTCATTTTTTAAATGCTTTCATTTATTTTCTAAGTTACCGAGGGATTTGTAAGAAAAATTGTAAAACTTTGGTCGAGTGCAAAATCTGAAGATTCATTTGTCACGTCGATATTTGACATCTGACAGAGATCATTGAAATTTACAAAATTGTTTGTCAGTTATTGCAAGTCAGTTTGTTTGCGTTTGTCATCTCGCTGAATTGCCTGTTTTAGTGTGATTTTATTATCAAAAAAACTGAAGAACGTCGTAAAGTTGAATTAAGACTAATAAAATACGAAAAAGTTTTTGTGCCATTGTACGATAAGACTAAAAGTAGACTTTTAGACAAAGACGAGTTTGCACGCTTTTTTCTCCACATTTCTGTTATTCGCGGTGTGATAATGAGTTCTACATTCCCACGACACGTTTTTGCGCGAATTCACTATCGGGTTTGATAAAAATGCAAAAAGCAATCGTCAAAATTTCATTCAACTCACAATTTTCGCTTTTCAATATCAACAAATTTCGTTTTTTCGTTTTCACCAATTTTTTGCCATGTTTTTAATGTCACTTCTATATTTTGAATAAAAGTTGGAATCTTTTGAAGTAAAATAAATAAACGAAGATCTTGATCCGAAGCAAATTTCAGAACACAATTTAAGAGTACAAAAATGACATGCAGAAATTGCTCTATCCCAACATAAACGAACTGGGGAAATTGCTCACCACTGCCGTATATCTCGGCGAGGCGGTGGTTTGCAGTGGTCATAAATTATAACATTATAAATAATCTCGAATGCATTTGAATGCGATGATCCTTGCCCCACGACACAGCGGAGCCGACGACATTGAACTTGGCGCACTGCCAACAACTTTTTTAATTTATTCCACGGTCCCTTTCGATCTTCAGCCTCGACGTTTAGCCCCATTTCCGATTCGCCCTTTTCGTCCAACTCACTAAATTTCAAGCCGATGTGTCTCCAACACGGACTTTAAACAACACAAAAACAGTCTCATAACAAACTTCCTTACAGAAAACCGACCACAAAACAAAGGAATACTAAACTGAACCGAAAATCCAAAATGAAAACAACGAAAATCGATAAAAAAGTCGAACAGATTTCTTCTACGTCTTTCTTTTGAGATCTTAAATCAAGAAGTATCAGACCATCTTTTGTGACGAGCTGACAAAGTGTTAGCAATCTATTTTTTAATTTATTTTTTAATTAACCGCCGGCTACATGACTGAATACTTTCACGTGAAAGTGATGTTACATAATGGTTATGATTCGATGTTAATCAATCGATAATAAGAGCGCAGAAGAAGAATCATCCGATGACCCAGAAACGATAACGATCATAAAAACCAGCGGGCAAAAAAGTGCCCTTTGACGTCATAATAACGAATTCGTCACGCAATCGTCCGATCAGAGCCTGATATCCAACAGTGCAACCATTCACGAAGGACGAGAACAGAGCATCGACCGATTTCGCTGTTGTAGGATTTCGTCTGAACTTGTCAAAGGCTGAAGTCCGTGGGGTACGTTTTTGATGGACGTGGCGCATTGCACGCAAGGCTGCGAGCGTAACAGCGGTCGTGAAAACATGCGTTTACACGCAATTATAACAGGCAAAATGTGTGCTGTGACCCAGCTTTCATTTGCGGCCGGAAACATTATTACGAGGGCTTCATTTCAGCCGAACGTGTAAAGCGCGTAAACTCGGCGAGGCGCGGATTTGACGGTGTGTGTAGACACGAACGTGCCCGCACATCCTTGCTTTTTACTCGCTCTTTTTTCGCGCCCTCTGAACTGCCTCGACGTCCGGTGTTTCTCTCCCCACGTACACTCGACACTCGTTCCCTTTTCTCGCAGATCTATTGTCTTATTCGCCACAATTTCTCCGGTGCCGATGCGTGGGAAGGTTCACAAGCCTTTCAAGTTCGAGTTCGCGCTTCTTCGTTTGACTTGGCTCGTTTGTTGTGGCGTGTCGACGAGAGAGGGACGACAATGCTTTTATATCCGAGCCGGCCAGCTGCTTCTGACCCCGAACACCGTAACCCAATTTGCCGATAAGTTTACTCTCGCGATCTCGGTACCTACTTGACTAACTAATTATGGTATACTGTCGAACGTTATTGATTCGCCGGGCCAATTAATTAGCCGCTAATCAAAAGCCAGGCGAATGTAACGCCACGCAGAAGCCTAGCGAAATTGCCACCGAGGGCAATTATTTCGAATTCCTATTTCCTTTTCTATGCGCGCTAATTACGTTGCAGCGCCGGCGTTATAGTCGGCTCTACGTAAACAAACCAGATTTGCATATCCCAGATGCAATGGTCTCATTTCGAACTCAACCAACACACATTAACGCAATTTCATTATAACAGTTTTGGATATAGTTCAGCCCAAAGTCATTTCAGATTAGGTGCCTAGTCATTGGTTATCATAATACAACCCTTTTAAAATTACAATAAACAATACAGTCACAATGTTTTTTTTTTGATTATAAAAAAGTCTGATTTAAGGTTCACTTCTTTCGTGATCGAAAATAATAAAGAAATAAAAATGTTAACGATGGTTGGATTCAAGGAAAGAGTTAATTCTGATCTTGAATCGTATCAAATGATAATAATTACCCCTCGCTTTTTTACAGAATCAACGCTGATTGCCGAGAATTCATTACAAGTTTTTTCAATTTTTCTGTTACAGCCGAAAGAACTCCATCGTTCTCAGGACTCAGCTCTCTGTAAGAGTTCACACCATTATAGGTGAGTGATACTTTATCGTAATCTTCAGCTTGTAGACACCATGCGGAACAGTTTAATAGTCATGCCGTCGGGCCGAGTGTACGTGACGCGAATCAAAGTCATTGTTCCGCGAGGAAAACTTGTTTTGTCAACGGCCGATCAAAATAAACGTCGCAAAATATCAACCTTAATTAGGACCATATTTATTGTAACATTTTTTCTTGTCGATGTTGTTTTTTTTCAACTCCGGTTAAATTGTTTTGTCCCACGTTAGATAATTCTTCCAGCCAGAACAGCGTCGAACAATTTCTGATAGAACTTAGAGATAATGAAAATTCTTCTGAAAATCACAATGAGATGTGGATAGGAAGACGGATTCTTGAGTAATTGGACGACGGTTAGTGTGTGATAAAAATGTCGATTCGACTGTATATTATATTTGTTTATAAATGGCACTGCGGCGAAGGTTGGAGTGTAATAAATTGGGTTCGAACGTGAGCAAAGAGCTATAAATATAACGACTGATAATCTCATTTCGAAAACAATGATGTCGACAAAGGTGTCCATAATGGCAATAAGTTAGTAGTTGCAAGACTTTCAGCTGTACACACGTTTTCGCGGGTCGTGTTCTGTCCATGATGTAAACTCAATCGCTCGTTTAACTTGCGGCAAAAGTTGCTCGAGCGTAACAGTGCGTATCTGGGCGAATTGACGCGCAGCATAGCAGAAGATAATATAGATAGGATTCGATCACGACTCGCAATTTATGAGAGCGACAAATTATCCACGCCGATCGATTCCGAGCCGTAATAAACGCAATCTGTAACTAAATACACTCCGAGCTGATTTACTCGCATGTAAATCACGCCTCTAATGCTAAGCAACGTTTTTCTCTCGTTTATTATTCATAATGTTTATGGTTACGTCGTTATTCTAAGCACCGAACGACGCTCGAAATTGTAATTAAAAATACAACCGCGCTAATTATCTGCCAAGTGCTTAATTAATATTGTTTAGTTGCGACGGCAAATTTGCCGAATCGTGCGAGATATATGTGGGTTAAGAGGCACAATTAACTGCGCTTGCATAACCCTAATTCCCTATGAGCATTGATTATTAGGCGCCACTGATTGGTCAATCAGAAATCTCGCGCGAGCAATTCGTCCGGTTCGTCGTATCGATTATACGTCGGCCCGTTCGTTCGCGATCCAACGTTTCGCATTACTTTTTTACGGTTTGCATTTTTCATTCAACACTACACTTACGTTCTAGGAATTTTACAATGTAAAAAATTTTATACCCCGGCTCTTTTGAATTCGCTCGTCTATATCAATCCACTTTTGACAGTTTCATTACTAATTTATTGCAACGACTTTTAGTTTCGAGCGCCGGAAAACCGTATTTTAAATCTACCATTTTTTTTTAGGAATTACTTATTTTAATAGTTTGGATAAATAATGAATTGGAGAAAAACGATTTTACAAATACGAGAAAAATCGCGAAAAATGTAGTATCATCACAGTTCTATACGTTGCTGTATGTTACAAATCTATAAATTGTGCCCTTTTGCGCTCCACTCGAGAGCATAAAAAGAAATCTGAGTCGATATTCAATTTCTGCTATTTTCGCTTTAAGCAATGATAAATCAAATTAAATGTCACATGAAGCAACTTCACGTTAACAGATAAAAATATAACAATGTCTTTATTTCGTGAAAATACATTTTTTGTCCAAAGTTTAAAATTAGCGAAATTTACAGTACAAAAATACAGAATATAAATTGAATAAACAATTCAAGAAGATTATAAGAATACAAAATTAAACTTGAATAAACAATTGGCCAAGTCTGAATTTAAAGAGGAAAAAGGAAAACAAGAACAAAAACAATAGCACACAGACTTTTAGAAGCCATTAGCAAGTTGATCTTCGAGTTTAAAACCTGAGGCTAATTTCTAATTATCTTTACGAGCAGTTCCCATTACATGCCCATTTCAACTCTTCTTCTCTACCTCACTCTCGATCTCTTCCCATTTTCATTACTTTCATTTCACTTACTTATGACGTTGCATCTTACTTATGACCGCTAAACATCTATGATGCACGTCCTCAAAGCTATGTAAATTCGAGGATGAAATTCGTTTGGCTATAGTCCACAATTTGAATACGACGCACATAAAGTACGAGTGCTTGCTTGTCGTTGTACAAAAAAAGCTCCTTTTTAGCTCGTGTTACAGTTATTAACTTTTGTTAAATGTTTTGTAAAATGTTGCAAACAAGTTCGCAGCTTAAGTTACAGAATGGGTGTCTTTTTTAATCTTCATTTTGTGCATTGAACAGCCACTTGCTGCCACCGTGGTTTGTTCAGCGAGCCTTTCAGAGTATTGACTGGCTTTAGATTTTTTTTTGCCTCTCGCATTCCCTCGGTAACGTTCCGCTGGTAATAGTGATTGAGTTGCAATATCGCGTGGGCACAATTTAATGTCAAAGGCAACGCTGCGAGTATTATCAAAAATGCAAGAGAAAATGATGAACTTAAGATGTAATACGAGTGGGTCTACATGTACATCGTTTTTGCGCAAATTGGACTTTATTGCAGCCGAGGAATGAAAATTCTAAGAGTAATGAAATGTGATAAAAAGTGCCTTTGATAAGTTTAGATTAATGTTTGGAGTCATTTGAACAAGTTAGAGGTGTCTCGGTGGAGTAGAGATTTTTTTAAGAGAACGTAATAGAGGGAGAATAAAAAGTTTGATGGAACACGTGATTTTTTATGAAATAATAAAAGGGAACGATTTAGTTATTACGTTTATTCGTGTGAAACCAAACGGCTGCTATTATTGTGATAATAAACAGTTTCGTGTTTCTTGTTTGTTGCAGAAAAATTGCTAAACAGCGAGGGTCGCGAACTGCGTCGAGCGCTCTTCTCTCTGAAGCAGATTTTTCAGGTGAGTTTAATCTTACTTCTAAGAGAATCATAATACTTTGACATCGTCATATCGACACAATTATTCCCCTCTTCCTGAAGGCAATTTTCAAGTACCATGATTTAGAACCATTGGGAAAACTAATTAATCGTAATAAAAAATTTAGTCTCGCGAAATTGGGAGTAGATCTGGAATGTCGATTTTTGATAAATCATTGAACCTTAAATTCAAACCGTCTGTACGTGCCGTTTGTTCTGCTTCACATTTCCCGCTGGAATTCATATTCAATTTCACTTTTTAATCCGATGATTTAATGGAATTTACATGTGTGCGAATCTCTTCCCGAATTTAAACGCTCCTTTTCACCGACGCTGAAATCCGTTTGCGATTATTTTACGGAAGTTCACGCAATCACATTAGTCTCGCGGCGACAGAGGATTTAATCAAACTCTCTGTAGATTTTCCATTATGGCGCGATTTAGCGTCCACTGATGTACTTGATTTCGTTTATCTCTTGACTAACAGTCTTTCTATCTCAAAGATACCAATGTGACGCCATGCAACACCCAATTATTCTGCAAGCTTTTAAAACACGTCAAAGACCTACACTGTAAACCTGCCTTTTTTAACAAAAGTACCTATTCGAAAAGTTTAACAAAAGTTTTGTCAACTGAATAAAGCATCTTTGTCCTTTCACAAACTGTACACTTTTACTGCAGCTTCATTTTTTAACAAGTTCTTCTGACATTTTTTTTGTTTTTTTTTTTTTGGTATTTGAAATGAATCTGCAGAACATTTTGTTATTCAAAAAATTAATAAATGTGATAACGAATCCGATAATTTGGTTTAAAATAATTTGATGTAATTTTTAATTAATTTTCTTTCATATATTTTTATCACATCTATCTATATAGTTGAATTGAATCAAAGTTTAACATTTATTTTATTACGAATAATCGATGAGAATATATTACTGTAAATGCAAATACGCGTCGGTGCTTAAATTGAAATTGAATTGATCGACGCATATTTACATCGACAACTTTCACAGAAATATATATTTCCTACAAATAGACGAAAAAAAAAACTTGAACGAGTAAACAAACACAACGCTCCATAACTCAATCTGATGGAAATATTGAACACAAACTTGTGCGAGAAATAAATACTCTTGTAACAAAAAAATGTGAACGCATTTTAGTGCGAGCTTAATCAAAGCACTTTTGAGATCATCTGACATGTCGCAAAAAGTTATTGTTCGGTTGAAACTGATAGATCTTTGGCCGGTAAATCAAGTTGAAAATGTCGCAAAATTTTACGACTTTGTGAAAAATACTGATAATGAGGGGAAAATCATGTCAACCGGGTGGTAATTATTCATCCGGTGAAAAAGCTTTTTTGAAAGTTGCCTCCGCGTGATAATCGTCAGTTTCGCGTAACGCTTTATCTACCCGGTTAGCGGGGGCGTGCATACGATGAATAATATATGAACAAAAAGTTCCACGCCCAACCACCGGGACGATTTCATTTGTCATGATCAATCCCGGTGGATTAAAAATCAATTATTCCGCGCGGCAAATTATTCGAACGGCTACATTTAATTATCATTCGCGAATCGCCGGGATCAATTCCAGAAGAGACTCTCTCGAGTGCGAAAGATTTTCACGGTTAATTAAAAATTGAATGAAAAGCGTTTGGTGCAAAAAGCGATGGAAATTGTACGTTCCAATAAAAACTATAGCTTACGTTGAATTTACAACAAAAAAATGGTATTTATATAAAAATATGAATAATGTAAATGGTGCCGGTTTTAATGCAGTTCTAAAAAGGTTTTATATACATATTAAAGCCCAGAATAATCTCGTTAAATAGATTATATTTTATGTTTCCATCCGGTCGTGCTAAGTGCTAAATACCTCGCAATTCACCTCGTTGCCCATTTCGCACTGTATTTTTGCTTCGAACAAAAGTGTATATACGATTTTTTTTTTCTTCAGTCTCGATAGAATCTTTTCGTGTGGTACATTAGAGCATGAAATACCGCCCCGTTTTCATTGCGATTTCGAAAGAAGTAAAGTCGAATAGAAGCGTAGTTAATTTATAAAAAATGCCAGAATTCAAGACGGTCATTAAAACGTATTTGCATTCGCTTAATCCCGAAAGAGATCACTTTGCCCTGGTATCGTCTGGCAAAATGTAATATGCAAAGCAGGATGTTGAGACTCAAGTTATAAAAAAAAGGAACGAGCGAAACAAAATCGTGAAATATTTCAAAGTAGCTGGAGAGGCGATAAAAAAAACACAAGATAACCCGGCTGAACGGATCCCACAAAATATCCCACGGATTAGTCATGGAAATCGAACATCGTTGTCAAATAAAGTCCACTGTATAATTCGCGAGGGATCAAAATTAAAAGCTCACCGTGACGAAAAAAAAAAGCAATTGTTATTTCGAAAACTAAGTTTTCAGGGGGTCCAAATGCTTCCGGTGTGTGGAGCAGCGACAATCAATGAATTTCATTTCGTCGAGCCGATTGGCAAAATCCATTTTTCAACCAAGTTTGTTTTCACCCTCTTCAGCTGTTTCTTGAGTATTGACAAAAAATTGTCGATAGGAAAAAGAGAGGTAACTTGATCGGTAATTAAAAGTGGCGAAGCAATTAAGCGTCGTGACAATCGTGCGAAAGTAGGGTACACGATATAATATTTACCGGTGATAACGGTAACGAATTTGCGAGCGCGTCTGAGAGAAGTCGAACGTTAAGTTGGACTGACGAGCAGACAGATCATATGAATTTCTCATGTTGCAGGAGGACAAGGACCTGGTACACGAGTTCGTGCAGAATGACGGCCTGGCGTGTCTCATCAAGGTCGGCAGTGAGGCCGACCAGAATTACCAAAATTACATACTGCGCGGTGAGTACTCGTACTTGCGCGATTTATTGACGAGTGGAATTACACGCCGATCGCAAATGCTTTCGCATCGATCGTCGGGATCCTCCCTCGTCCGCCTCTTCGCCTTTATTAGCGTCTTCTCATGGCCCGGCAGTGCGCGATCGCTCCAACACTACCGCACTGCGACTAACGTTTGCATCCTTAATATGATTGCACGCCGATACGCAAATAATCGTCATTGCTCCATCAAATAACGCAACATTGTTTCGCGATTAACGGTACACCTTGATTGAACCGGCTCCACGGGCCTGTGAGAATTTCGCCACCCCGATTACCTCCGCAAATTTAACCATCAAAATACGAGTTTACTCCGCGCTTCATCATCAACCTGTCTCCTTTACATCTCATCTTGTCATTTTAATTGAATCATTTTTTCCGCCTTTAACAAGTCGAAAATAAACCAACAACCCTTCGTCATATTTCCAAAGTTAATGCAACGATTTTTTATCATCGGTTAAATCGAGCGAAACCGCGAGAACGCCACTCAGTCCCCCCCCCCTTCGACACATTATTTTCAACGCACTTTATCTCGATCGTTCAATTTTATACAACATCAAATTTTACAGTACCATCAATTACGACGAAAAACTGTGCTGCTGCCAAATTAACATCTACTTTACAGTATCAATTC
This sequence comes from Telenomus remus, assembly GCA_020615435.1. Lineage (NCBI taxonomy): Eukaryota > Metazoa > Arthropoda > Insecta > Hymenoptera > Scelionidae > Telenomus > Telenomus remus. The sequence goes on along the minus strand of CM036345.1, from coordinate 6,966,467 downwards.
GATTTGCACCACTTGATTTTATCGGCGTTTCCCCTCGCCCCTCTGGTTTTTTGCTCTCACCCTGAGTCTACGTTTTTCCACGTCGTTTTTCTGCGCACTGGAGAACGTTACACAACATTACTTTTCAAATACATGCCGCGCCACTTGAACATCGTTTTCACATTGGCTAGAAAAATGCGTCTCACCTGCGCGACGCTAATGTACAACGCGGTTCAAAACATTTTGCGGCCGCGCCATATATCGTTTGCCATTTCGAGCGCACGCGACTTTTTGATGACGTTTTGTGGCTTGAACCGTACGTTTTCAATTAAAAATGTACAACGTTGAAGGGAGGGGGAGCGGGCTTAAAATTGAAGTCGCGAAATTATAAATGCGATTGCACAGGTACTTGGCAGCGTGGCGGTGCTAGTCAAATGCCGACGTTTCATTTTAAACGTTTGCTCAGCGTTGCGCCGAAGAGATTAGTGTAACCATTATCCCCCTACAAATAGCTAGCTCATTACAGAAAATACAACCATTAGATTAATTACTGCGAAACGTAAACGAGAGTGCAACGTACGGTCGCTCTTATCAATTTCCTCTCAACCGAGTTTGATTGAAACGTTTTCTGCTGCGCGGTTGACTTCAGACACGAAAATATGTTGACTCAAACTTGAAATTAAATTTGTTCGTTAAAACATACTGAGAGAAGATTATTAAGTTGGATCAAGTGTGTGGTAGTTAGACGTTTGTGTATCGAAAAATTGAACGATGAAACTTGATTTTGATAGTCAACGTTTAGCTACAAAAGATATAATTCAATGTCAACACGTGGCAGTTGAAGCTCCATGAAGCGTTATAAATAACGATTTCCTAAACCGTTCGGATCGTTTGATTCGTCATTCGGACAAATTGTCGCGGTTGATGGGTGCTCTGATTTATAGGCGTCGCGATTCTGTCCGCAATGTATTCGTTAAATTTGCGATAAATAACCGGGGAGGAATAAAACTAAAATATGACGAGCGATCGAGCCGCGCGCTTTTTAATTAAAACCAAACGGGTCGTGAAAAATGTGATCAAACGAAATTTTAATTGACAACAAGTGATTGAAAATGAAAATGCAAACGCGTTAGTGGCCGCGTGTCCGCGCCGCTTGATAATCAAATGGAAATATTATTCTTCGACTGGAACAAATCGACGCTTAAGTTTGCGGATTTTGCGGCCCGTTGACAGCGCGATAACAAAAGCTCTGGGCGAGAAAGAAAATTAAACGAAATGTCCATCACGGCGAAGTGCAAATGCAAGCTTGTTAACGGCCGGAAATCTCGCTATCGTTGATCCATCGGCTGTCAACCGGCTCGACACTTTGGCGTTCGTTATTTTTATTTTACACCACGCAACTGCCGACTGTAACGACGTCGTTGCGAACTTGCGCTTCGATCCGAAAGACTATCCGCTGTAAAATGTCTCAAGTTCCTTGAGCAGGTACTTATGAAGTATTCGGAATCCGATATAATTAATTCTCGCTGCTCAACCTTTTGATTAAGACTGTCGTTGTCAGTTTGTCCCCAGAAGCACTCGCGTTATTCCGCAACTTAGCGCACATGATAGCCGTAATATAAGAACCTCAAATTATCCAATCAACTCCAAATCGACCAGATGAGCAGCTCGTTTAAATGAACGTTCGTCCGATTGCTGTATTTATCAAAATTTTATACTTCTCTTTTTCATCTACCTTTCTCAAAAATGTCACAACAAAGTGTTTTCCAAACTTTTCAATAAACTGAAAACTTTCGTTAAAAAATACTCGTTACTTTGTTCAGGATTCGTTAAACATTTGCTCTCGGTTATAAAATTTAAGTAGACGAACTGAACCGATAGAGCTGGCAGATTGAAAAAGAAATTTCACTTGTTGGAACGAGGAACATTGGTTGTTTGAGAGAATACGAAATTCGACTTGTTTCGTCGTTTTGTCTGAAATTCAGTAGTGTACAGTAGATCGTGTAAGTCCGTTCGGTAAATCGTTCGATTCGCGAGCAACAAAGCAAATAATTGTGATAGGAGCTGGATGCGGGCCCCTGTACAACGGGCAGTAACCGTTACCGTTCTTTGAATCGTGCATGAACGACGAAAGTTCACGGGTGCGCCGAATTTTGTACATGCTCGCAACGTCAGAGCTGAAACGATAACTATAATATCAAGTTGATGCAATTGCAATTACAGTTGCAACTACTGGAATTACATTTGCGCCAACTGGTGTACTATTCTGTTGCAAACTTAATGCCGCCACATTCGCGCGTCAGATTTATCGGAATGCAAAACAACTGGATATTGAACTATCGGTAACATTTTGGGCGCGCTTAATTAAAGCCAATTTAATTAGCTCGCAATAGAAATGTTCGTTTCCGGCTTGCACGCCGATTCGGTTTGTTGTCTGATGGACAAGTGTTTAACCGAAATTGACCATTCGGATAATTACACTGTTATTTTGCGAGAGTTGACGCTCAACTGAACACACTAATTGCATTGACACACGTTTCAAGAACGTTTCAAGACTTTTGTCCCGGGTTATCTCACTCGGACACTTTATTTATGAAAAAATGTGCACTCGTGGAAACGTTCACTCTCGTATGTACTTACGCCAACAGCTGAAAGCAAGTCCGATTACAAAAAGAGCTACAATCTTCTTTTCCTGAATCATCTTTCGAGAGAGCGATTTAAGATTTGGGATTTCAACGTCACGGCGAAAAAAAAATTCATACTCGAATGTGTATCTCGTATCGAAACGTACATAGAATTTAATACGAAAAGGAACGCCAGTAAAAAAGTTTCGGGTGCTTTGGAAAGGATAAGTTGCACCAAGTACTTCAATAAAAAAGAAATACAAAAATGAATTTTTCCGTTTTGCGACCTACTTCGTCAAGTTGGACGGAATCTGCGAAAAAATAATGACAATCATTTCCCGCACTGAGAATAGTCGGAGAAAATAAAACTTGTTCATAAATTAGTCGGCGCATTTTGTCTGGCGGATTCCAAAAAAGCTAATGATATTTATGTATCAAACCTTGAGGAACAAGATTAAGCTCGACTTTTTCCCCTGATGCGAAATAATATTTTAGCAGTCGACAAAGCAAAATGCTGCGACATCAAAGAGTACAAAGAAACGTCCTCGAAGTTTAATCGTCGGGAAACTTCGGGATAATCAGTCGACTGGTCTCGACTCGATTTGAAATTCGCCGCTCCGCGCGCTACATCTCAATCTTTTTATTTTCACCAAAACAAATTGCATTTTTACAGCGTTATCCCAATTTGAAACAATTTGCTACAAAAACGAATGGGCTTCTTGTATTGTGTCTTTCCATTGAGACGTATCTTAGCAGGAAACACGGCGTCAGACTTATTTTGGCAGCGCCATTTGTAACGATCAAACAACTCGACACACGGCACTTCCTTTTTTCTCAATTTCACAATTTAATACACCTTTCATACAGAAATATCTTTCTATATTTTGTGTTCAAAAACGAAATCGTTACTCAACAAAGTTACAACTTTTCTCGTTGATAAATCGGATCGAGGTGTGCTAATCGAATTAGTTATTTATGAGAGCAAAAGTTTGACGTAGAAAGTGAACGTTCGAGTAGAATAAAAATATAGGTGTTAAAGCGCGTACGATATGCACACGCAATGCGAAGCCCCCGGTACTATCTAATTACTTTCAGAAGTGCATTACAATTGCTGGGATCCAACCCAGTGACGTATGCTCGGGGCAAAATCTCAGCGCACATTAAATCTATAATTTGCGTTCTATTTCATTGCACGAAAAGCCCAGTCCTGGGAGCAGAAAGAAACGTAGTGAGAAGAAAATGTTTTCATTCATCGATCCCTCCTCATTCAGCAATTTTCTTCAAACGGTACTTTAATCCCATTCTTTTTATTGCAAGATGAAAACTTGAATCAAAAAATGCCGGCTCGTAACAGCAAAAGATTGTTTATCGTGCATAAAGTCCTCGTTGTTGAGATAAATTTTGAATTGAATGGGTAGCTCGAACGTTGATATAAATATCGACGGTAATTGTAACATGTAAATTGGAAATAAAAAAGTCAAATAAAGATAATGCAATGAAACTAACGGGTAACCGATAGGGCGAGATTTACGAGCTCGACTAATTCGGGATAATCGAATTTATAAAGACAGAAGCAAAAAATATCATTTTCGTAGGGAAATCCGGTAATACAATTCATCTGGCTGTGTATAAAATGAACGCGCTTGGTAATTTCGGTTCTTTTTCAACTTTCGTACGTGATAAGTATTCTCAAAATAACGACGATCAAATCGGAACTAATAAACCGATATCTTCGACAATTCTGGAACAGACCAAGTTTGATATTTTTTTTTAGATTTTTATTTATATTATGTGCTCTATAAACGTCAATCCAGCAGTGAAGTGGCACTGAATCTTGAATTATTCGTCCTATCGTGTATTCCGAACACGAAATTCCTCGTAGTAATCGTTTACCGATTAAATTACCAACTCAACGTGGAATCGCACATTTTTCGCGCCAGCCTAACTTGTAATTCATTAACTGGCCTCTCACACAAACTTTTCCTTCACGTGGAGTTTTTTTCTTTCGACGTTGCAGTTACATTACTCAACTGAATTAAAATAACTGTGTAAGAAGATCCCCGTGATTGTGTTACATTCATGAAACTTATTTGGTTTGTTTTTGGTATGCAAACATTTTTGTTACTTCGATTACTCGGCGTTCACTTTTGTTTCACTTTTATTTTCAACCGAACACACACAAGAAATGCTACCTATTGAAATAATCGCATTCCAATGATTTTATTTCGTTTTTTTTTCTCTCTTCAATTAAACAACATTTTTTTCACGTTCGTCTGACGTGGAAACTTGATCGATAAAATTTGATGGAAAATGGTTGTTTGAAACGAAAATGCTGGGAAAAATGTCGATCTCTTGATTGGTGGATTTAAAAATGAACTCTGCGACGGGTTGTTTGCGAATCTCAATCCGTTTCTATACATTCGATGAAGCGGGGTGCAAATCAATCGATGGAAATTAAACAGAACCGTTCACGGAACAAGTGTTGGCTTAATTTTTCGTAACAATATTCGAATCAATTTATTCGTTCGTAACAACCGTTGAAAACAAACCTTCTCACTTATTATCCGCATCATACGATTCATGCAATATTCATGGACGCAAATGAAAGCCCCAGTTTTTTCGAGCGCTTTTTTTTCCTTTTTAATTTTCACACCTTGAGCCCGGCTGAAATTCGCATGATTGTGCATCAAAAATTGACTCGATGCTGAAACGCGAGAAAAAAAGTTCCAAAAAACAAAAAATTTCCATCCTTAAAATGATTTGCGAGAGTAGTAATTATCAACGAAAAAATCGTTGGTGCATCATGATTCATGCATCAGCTGCGCTAATTCTTTGCCTTTTTTATTCATTAAATCACGTTAGAGTCTGATAAAATTTATTATCGAAAAATCTCGTGCAATGAATGATTAAAGGCACAGGCATGAAATCGAATTGACGATAAGAATTATGATTATTCGTGTGAAGCAGTAATGAATAACGTTTGTTTGGCATTTTTCAGCACTCGGTCAGGTGATGTTGTACGTGGACGGGATGAATGGCGTGATGGAGCACGGGCAGACGGTGCAATGGCTGTACACCTTAATCGCAAGTCGTTTCCGGCTAGTTGTAAAGACCGCCCTGAAGCTACTGCTCGTGTTCGTCGAGTACGTCGAGACCAACAGCCTACTGCTGGTGAGAGCCATAAGATCGGTCGACACGTCCCGCGGAATGATACCTTGGACAAACGTGATGAAGCTATTGATAGACTACGACGCGGCCGACACCGAGCTTCTCATTTTCGCCATGACTCTTGTTAACAAATGTCTCAACGGGATTTCCGATCAGGACACCTATTACGACCAGGTCGACTGTCTAGAGGAGCAGGGCATTGAAGGCATCATCCAACGCTACATGTCCAAACAGGGCACCGACCTAGATCTCCTCCGCCAGTTCCAGATCTACGAAGCCGTTTTGCATCACGAGGATGGCAACGACAAGGGCTCGCCCATCAGACAACTCGACGACAACATCAGGTTAACTCTCTTTTTTATCAAGATCCTTGTTCAATCGTGAAAACGAGTTTGTACTTTTATCTTTATGTTTTGCAACGCTTTCTATTTCTTGGCTGCCGAATCTTTTGGTTTGAATTTAATTGTTTATTTTTAGTTCAGCTATGAAACTCGTGTCGGACTTGCACGGTGGATGTTAGAAGTGGCGCCCAACGTGGGGCTGCCAAATCTGTTCGTTTTACAATTGTAATTGTCTTGGTCAAACTTTTGTGCACTGTGGAGCCTGTTGTTAATGAAATAATTTTGTTGAACAGAGTCGCTCGAACAATAGGGTTTGAGAAAAATGACGATTTTGTAATACGCCTCATTTACAAGGATAATGAATTTAATGTTTGCTAACACTGTTAGCGCGAGTTAGCGCAAGCATTAAATTCATACTACTGCATATTACAAACTTCTGATTCACTGGTTCCGGTCTTACAATGTAATCAGACGCACATTACCACACATTATTAACTCGCTATTTCGAAACAAATTTATCCTAATGAACAAATTTACGATGCATTTCGGAAATATGCCAAACTTTGGCCATAAAATTATTGTTGAAATTAAACGGTAACGAAAATTTTTGTCAATGCCACTTGTTCGACACTTTTGTTGGTCCTTCTGGTGAACTCGGAGCGTTCGTCAAGCATAAAATGCAAGTCGGCACGGGTCATAAATAGCTGATGAAAATTCAAGCAACAGAGAGAGAGAGAGGTAAAAAGTTTTGCTTTGACGAAGGTTAAATATTCACGCACTTTCGTTCATGCATTTTAAACGCCCCGGAAACTCGATTAGAGAAATATTTATCTTGCATGAAACTTTTTCATATCATAAACAGTTCAAGACGCGAACTTTCGCTGAGAAAACAAGATCTGAAAAATCATCGCTTCCCTTAATTATCGTCATACTCGTCATTCCTCGAACTCTTACATGCACGCAGTTTTAGAATCGTTCTATCTATTTTAATTGTTTGAATTTAATTAACGCGCAAAAAATTAGCGAGAACAAAACAGACGAAGGAGAGGAGAAAAAAAGTCGTATTAAAGTGCAATTTCAAAGTTGCGTCGATCCATCTTCATTAAAGCTAAAGCACTGGTTAGTCAAAGTTGGTTTTTCCTTTATTTTGCAGAAAAACTCTAAGGAATCGAAAATCGCTGATGGATTCATGCGAGCGACGCAAGTCCCGCAGGCATTCCACCGGAACAACACCCCTTTCTATGACACTGAACTCTCGGTTGAGCCCCAGGCTAAACCATTCGCTGGGGCTGAATTCTCTGAACAACACTCTCAACTCGAGCATCCCGGACGACGACGATGAATCTAGCAGCTCGCAAAGTTCTCAAGGTCTGGGGGAAGTTCAGCTCAACGGCAACTACAAAGAAAACAACAAAGGTAACTCGGTCTTTTTTCCGGTGCCAGACGGAAGTATGTAATGTAAAACGTTGTTGTTACAACATGATTGTATACAAATAACGCTTCGGAAAAGGCAAAGATAATGATCCGCTTGATTTATTGTGCGACGAAACAGAAAGAGAGAGAAAAAAAGAAGTTATTTTCTTCGCCCAGACAGTTCCGTTCTGGTGCGATGGATTCTACAATTATCTTTGCCGTTCATGATGTTGTTGTGTACAAAGAGCGGAATATTTAATCAAATCAATGAGCTCTAACTGTGAGATTCCTTCGGATGAATTGATATCGCGATGAAAAAATGCGCGGATCGTCAGATGAGTGAAAGTAGAAATTTCGTTGAATGTTTCAGTTGACGTCGGGGTTACGCCGGCACTCAAGCGTCGAAGGGAACGAGCCGAAAGACAAAGAAGCTTTATCAGAGAACAGCAGGAGGCAACTGTTGCGAACATGCGGGCCTCTATCGGCCACCCGGACGATCAGGAAAGTAAGTCATTATCATTTTGATCTCGCGTTGACTTGTTTCGGACAAATCAAGATCGTCATTATATTTTATGGCCGACTCGCCATTTTACGACCTTTTCGCTCGAGCGAAAATGCGACAATTTCGACCATAAACGCGACTGCAAAAATTACGAGATAAAAAAAATGAAACGATCGCTGTTTCATTATATTGGGTAAATTTTGCTGCAATCAATTTGAATGTGAAACCTGACACTTGAGTACAATTCGCCGCATAAAGTGGTACAGTTGATTGGACTCCGGGTCTTATTAGTCTTGTTGATTAATTTTGAATCCGTATCAAATTGAATGGTCAATATTGAAACGTTAAAGGGAATTGTTTGTTCGATTCTTGAAGGCAAATTCGGTACGAATGGATTGCGCTACACAAACGGATCGTCGCACGAGCGCAACGCTGACCTCTCCAACAAATTGTCAAGAGCCAACAGTCGAAAAGATTTAACACCGCTGATGAACGCCGCTAACAAGCTCGACTCGGAGGAAAAGAAACCCTGGTACGGAAAGAGTCCTGACGAGGGGGTCGAGTGTGATGAGGGCAATCACACCGACGAGGATGAGGACCGACGAGTGGTCCTGCAGCTTAAGAGAGAGGGCACCGTCAAGGATCTGACGCAAAAACTCGCCGCCCAAAACCTCATTCCTAGCAGTCCTGTTGAGGAAAAAGTTTCCAGGTGACATACATTTTCAAACACCTTTTCATGTCAAATTATCTATATTGATGAAAAAGAAGATTTTTGTAGGCATTTTTCTCCGAATTTCAAAAAGTTGTTGCTTCAAAGCAACGGGAACATAATAACGTTGAAAAATATCAACAATATTACATTAGGACAATGGCAAAAATGAAATATATTTTCAATGCGATTCGATTCTTTGTTTCCATTATAAATAACAAAGTAAATTAATACCATTTCAATTGAATTTATCATTGAATACAGTCGTTATGAAATGTTTATTAACAATTTCGATTTTCGCTGATTCAAACAGGATAGGTGACATGAGCGGATTGATCTCAAAAGCTAAAGAAGGTCTAGCGAAATCTAAGTCAAAAGCAGATCTGCTCAAGTCTCCGACCGAGGACGGAATACCGAAATTCAGCGAGATCAAGAAGTCGGAAAACGAGCTTCACTGGGAGGAATTAGTCAAGAAACTAAAGAGGCCACTGTACCTTTGTGATCTGGACTTTCGAGATCTCAATTCGGATGATGAAATTGACGTTCTAAGTCCAGTCAAAGCCGCAAATGGTATACCGCCGCCGCCTCCGCCGCCCGTGCCCAACGGGCTCAAGATCCAAAGTAGCCCGGTGCCGCCGCCGTTTAACGTGAGCCTAAAATGCACGAGACCGTTTATGAATTCGGCGAACCCGGAACCACCGAGTTTGACAAACTGCACGCCAAAAAGCCCACCGCCAAATGTTCCTAAGAAGAGCAAGAAGACCGTCAAACTGTTCTGGAAGGAAGTCCGGGACGACCCGAAGATAATCGCGCGACTGGATAACAATAAGATGCTGTGGGACGAGCTGTCGCCTGTGCCAGTCGACACACAGAAGCTGGAACACCTCTTCGAAAGTCGAGCCAAAGACCACATGACTAAGGTAAGACCACGCTTCCCTCATTGAACGTTCGGTTAAACTTTGCCTAGCGACTTTGCCACTTGCAGAATTTATTACGCTCATGTAACAGTCTTATAGAGAAGGCACCGACGCACTCATGCACCTGACGCTGCATGATTTGTAGAGAACAGGGTAGCAAAATGAATTGCGGAACAACACTTTGCACTAGAAAGTTACAATTTTTTTACATTCTCTAAGATATCATTTCTCCTTATGATTTGTTCCGTTCGAAACTTTCGTTTAGTTCGTGTTATTCGTAATTGTGATTATTTATCAAATTGTTCACGAAAAAGTTTCCTCTTTGTAAAATATTACCGACTGTTGACGTTTGTTAACCACTATGAAATGCCACAAAGTCTTTAATCCGGTTTCTCAAGGCTTCGTCGATCAACGCTTTGAATTTTTCCCATGCTTTCAAGGATTACGATAATACTCATGATAAATCAAAAAATCCAAAAATTTATGCTTCCCGCAAAAACAATATCCCTGCCGATCTGTTGATATTCTTAACGAAGCGCGTAATGATAATCAGTTCGAATATTTTAATTTATAACTCCGGCTATGCCATTATTTATCATGCCGAAAATAATTGAATTGCACATAATTGGATTGCAGTTCGTTTATTAAATTGAATTTTTTTTCAACTTCATTATATCTGCTCTCATAAATTAACTTATAAAATACAACAACCAGTTGATGGTACTCTTTTTTTTTTATTTTTATCATTCTCTCTCAGTATCTCCACATTGCTCGTGTTTTTCCAATGTGCGTAAACACGATTGTGTACGAAACATGACGAGCATGAAATAATGAAATACCTGCTATCAAACATGCAGAGACTTTAAGACCTATCAAAACGGAGCTTTAGTATAACGCAGGGTTGGGATACGGAAAAAATACGCTCGCAGCGGTAAACAAACGAAACCATTGTTGATCATTCGATAATTGTTCGAAACTTGTTCCGAGCTAAAAATAACAAAGCTCTGGTCGTAAAATACATTCGTACAAAACCACACTAATGAAAATATTGCACGTCAGTGACAAGCTTCTTCGTTAATTCTGTTTACAAAGGGAGCATAAAAATGTATGGAGTAATTAACACTGTGAAAAACAGTACCAAAAAAAAACGAAGTAATCTACAACCAAACTGAATGTTCTGATGTTGGCCGTTTTTTTAAGCCGATCGTTTTGTCGTAAATTATTTTTCAACGTTTGACCTTCAGAGCAAGAAACACAATTCCACGTCTTGAATCGGCTAAGTTTTTTTTCTTTTTCGAAGGGGAAAAATAATGCTTAGATATAAAAAAGACGAAAGTTGCGAGAAAGCACATTCGCGTACTTTTTAAAACTTGATTCGTTAAGCTCAAAAGGTTAGCGAACCCAGCTTTTGACTGTAAGTCATTTCATTGCACTCGGAAATTCCGTCGCCACACGAATTACGCGAGTTTTCACAATCCCAAATACACAAAGCCGTGCACCTAACTAGACGAGCTTGATGGCTGGCTTGCATTAAAGGGGATGGCGCCTTCCACTTGAAATTTTCGCATTAAAAGAAAGGGTTAATAATTATGGCTCAATTTACGTAACATCCCAGTCGTGGAATTATTGTAATTTCTATTGTACCGGCCGTTCGTTTCGGTGTACACTTTTGTTCGCACGAATTTATTTAGCACTTCATGAATATTCAACCGTGCGAAATGAACAATAGGGCTTATCGATTTTGCACTTATTTAAATCAATCTTTCGCGTTTTTTAGTGTCCGAATTTGAGAAAATAGTGTTATCTTGAATTTTCAATTTTAGTCACGGTTAAAAGAGGCCAAATTTTACGCACTAAACAATAGCCCAAAAGTATGTTGGTCTACAGCAAACCTAAATTGTAACTTTGTGAGCGTTTGTTAAATTTGCTGGTCTTCCAAAGTACATTCTTTGAATGAATTATAAATTTCAGAGTAAATTGTTCCACTACGACACTTCAAATATTTGTTAATGTTTTTTTTTTGGTTTTTTTTTTTTTAGAAAGTAGAAGGGTTGGAACTTATAAACATACATATTTGAAATTACCAAGTTATCTTATAAATTAGAAGTTATCGAGATTTCATCGCAGAAACATAGAATCAGAACTTGTGTTTGTTATCACAAGTGCTCTTACTGTGTATTACTTGCAAATCAGCAAAGTTTGCAATCTTCTCCACTCTGGAGCAGTACGTTACACTCCACCAATTATTAGATTTAATTAATTTTCAATCTGCGAAAATCGTACCTTACTTACGATATTACTGTAGCGCGAAATTGTTTGTTTTTCAACTATTTAACGTCGTTGCTAATCAAACACACCGTATATCTCCATTGAACAATAATTCAACAATTTTCATCCAACATTCCACCCATTAAATTAAAGTTAGTTTATGAAAAATGAACAGATTGTAATACAAATTGAATTCCAACGAAATGTGTCGCTAATTCATCACGTCGTGATTAAATTCTTAGCAAACAAGCATTATTTATATTTTTGATAATGGTAATTGTCAGGCGCATTAGTTAATTATCTACGATACAGTGTACGAAAAAAGAGTAACGTACGGGAGAAGCCGTACAGCGGCAGAAATAAGAAGTAATTACGGTTGTAAAAATGATGTATCACTGGGATGTTATTTTATTTAATACAAACTCGATGGCGCAGTTTTCCGAACACGGCATTAACCGTAACCACGCAACTGTGAAACTTACTTACAACTAACAGGCTCAATTAGACTTTTGACATGTCAAAGAGAAATAGTGGCTCGTCGAAACACATTGCGACCTCATTCGTAAATATGTTAGTGGAATGCAGTATTTCCCAAACTTTGCGAAAATGAATGACGAACCAACACCCGACGTCTTGTCATCATTAGGACACATTAAACACGCAAATTTTTTTGACACCACCGGTCTGTTTCGAACGCCATTTTTTTTTAAACAGACAAAATGTAAAACCAACCGAGATAATTTGAGAACGGATTGTCCGGATTTCCCTCGACTTTGTAGTTGAATAACGAGCGCGGTAATGTTTTCACAGAGGAACCAACTTTTTATTGACAAATAATGTTGTTATCCGGATTGCTCGAGACGTCTGTCGTCGCTGTCGTTTATGCGTGCACTTGAGTCAAAGCGCTGAAACTTAGTTGGAGGCAGCTGAACTAAAAAGCGTACTGCTAATAGGATCGCGAAAAAAGAAAGAAACAAGTTTGTACATCATTCTCATGGCAAATCATTATTATAAATTGCAAACGCAATTCATTATGCTCCTTCGTTCTTTAATATAATAGCGCGGGTTTATGTCTGTACACTTGGGCGCACAATTTGCATCGAAAGTCTGTCGCAAAAAAAAACACCGAGAAGAAAGAAACGACGAGGAAAAAAGTTGGAGCACAAATGTATCGAAATTCTCTAACTCGACCCATTCATTACAGTTGCAGCAAAAGTTTCGGTTTTTATTTTCATTCTTTATTTTTAATGTGATGAAGTTTCTAGTTGAATTTCCAGAAAAAGGGATCATCAATTATTAATGGTGTATTGATAATATATTAACAATATATTGAACATGTTTAATAGCTATTATTGTACTGAATACAGCCTGATTGTAAAAATTACAATTTAAGTTGTAAATTTTACCGTTCAAATTGTAAATTTTACCATTCAAATTGTAAATATTACAATTCAAATTGTAATGATTATAATCATGTTTTACTTGGTGTATGGTTAATATATTGGTAATATATAAACAATATATGGTTAATATGACGTTTTTATGGATCATGAATGGCAGCAGCAATGATAATAATTGAATAACAATCACGATTGGCGTAACGATTTTCGCATAAGGCTACTAATGGTTGTCGCCTGTATGTGTGATAACGTCACGGCGCTGATATTAATGACAGTGTTCCATTGCAAACGACTTATATCTTTTTGTGTAGATAATGTTATTAATGCAATCGTAACTGCAATATAATTTATTAATAACGAAACGCTGATTGGATGGTGATGGTCATGTTGCCGACTTACTAATCTGTTTCTTGTCTTCTTTGCAATATTGTTGGTGCGCATACGAAATGAACTCAATGGCATGCTGCGATTGTCAGGAGGTGAGTGTAATTTTGTAACTTTCGCTGTATCGCATGATTAATACGTACCGAAAAGATATCAAAAACGTTAACGTCATCATAAGTCATTCAGAATCTATGACGTACGCAACAAATTTGTGCTTAGTGAGATTTCAACTTGTGATTACACGTTTTTCTTTTCTTCTTTCGGTCTCGTTAATCAGTTCATCAGGTCTAATGAAATCGCAAATCAAAAATAAAACATTGTTCCAATACTGGAATTCACCATTTTTTTATGTCCTTTTTTTGTACTGCGGCAAATATTTGTGACTTGTGATGTGAAATTTCGATGATTGAATTTGTCAAATGAATAATTGATTCGGGCCAATTCGTTCTGTTCGACTGAATAATTCATAAATGAGCAAATTGTGTTTCATGCTTTGGATATTGTGTTTGTTACAACAAAAGAATAAATGACGCTTATGGGATGATACATAAATGTGTACTTAATTGTCAATATTGTTTCATTAATCATATGTGTACTTGTTCGTTTAATGCTATTGAACTAATTCAAATTGTATGTATATAATCAATGTATATATATTTTTTATGGTCGCTTATAAAATCACGTTACGCACTCAGTAGACACTGCGCTGCACATAGCAAAACTTTTTTCCCATGTACAAATTTTGCAATTCCTTGGGCGATGTTAAAATATTCTTAGTCTCACCAAGCTTTCAGACCAAGTACGATATTTTGCACCGTATCCATAGTCGTAGATACGTTATTATTTTTTTCAATTAAATTTCATTATGAGAAAAATACAAAACGGATGGAGGATAAGAACATATTTATAAGAACATGATTTATTGTATAAATAAATAGTTTGATGACAATGAACTTAAACACTTATTTGTTGAATGTTTTCTTGTTCACAACAGAAACAAGCTGAGATGAATAAGAATAAGGAAATAATTGTATTAGATCACAAGAGATCGCACGCTATAAACATAGGGATGACGAAATTGCCACCGCCGAGGTCCATTAAAACAGCAATTTTAAAAATGGATGCCACCATTATGAATAGGGAAGGTATCGGGGTACGTATACTTTATTCTTAATTTTGTGAAATTCGCGCCATAAAACCGCACTCATGACATGAAATTACCTGATCTGAATAAAAAAGTATTCATTGTTATTTTAACATTCGTTCACATTGCTTATACGTAATGGCTTTTTAAAGCAGCCACTTTTTTGCAAAACGTAAAGTTCACCATAACGTTTGATTTTTTGTCGTTAATAAATTAACTTTGAAGATGCTCTTTATGAGCCGTCGAAGAAGCATTAGTATACAATGAAGATCAGTTTACTCCAATTAGCATAAAAAAGTTACGTTGAAACTTGTAACTGGTAAATAAAATTTGAGTGGTCCATGATCTGATGGTTGATTTCACGTCTGAGTCGTAAAATAAAACAAAATCGTACAATTATCGTGAGATGGTTCAATTTTCAAAAGCTCTGGTTTTTTTTTCGTTGCAGAAACTGCTGAATATGTTGCCAACGGAGGAAGAGAGATCGAAAATACAAGAGGCGCAGGCCGCCAATCCAGATCTTCCACTTGGCTCAGCCGAACAATTTCTGTTAACACTGGCTTCCATTTCTGAATTGCCGGCAAGACTGAAACTTTGGGCATTTAAACTCGATTTCGAGAATTCGGAAAAGGTACGCCCGATTTCAATATAAACTCGATTGCAAACTCCAAATTAAATCCAAACACGTTGTCAACTCAGCTGAAAATATAATGCTTATCAACTACGACGAATGTTTTATTTGTACAAGCAGTCGACGTTTTTAAATAACTTTGACAAACAGTTGAACAAAATTGTATTGAATTGAAAAGTAGATTTATGATTTGCCGGTTTATTATTAGCCGACAAATGTTTTTGTCCAAGTTAAAGAAATGTCGGATAGCGCGGATTGAGAATTGGATTAATTGGGAATCTTGCAAAAGAAAGAAATGTCAGCATGGGCGAGAAAAATAATTCCATTGAAAAATCTACAACTGTGACTTACAGGAAATTGCCGATCCTTTGATGGATCTGAAGCAAGGAATGGAGACTCTGCGAGTGAATAAAACCTTCCGCGGAATTCTGAGCACGCTCCTCTCAATCGGAATATTCCTCAACGGAAATGAGGTGGGTATTGAAAGCCAGCCAAATGATATCTGCTTGATCTGACTCGAGAGACTCGATATCGTTGCAAGAGACCCTCGCGAGGTTTTGATATAGCTTTGCCGATTAATTTGTCACTTATAGTTGTAAAGTTAGTCAAGGTAGTTGTCCAACTCTGACTGTACAGTCACACTGGACTCGATCAATTTTACTTAACTCAACTGATCTCAACACAGACAAGTAATATCTTAAAATTGACTGACAAACAATTCAATATAAAATGTCTAAGACACTCAAAACAATGAAATTATAAAAAGTAAGATTTTTGTTTCGTTTCAAAATGGTATAACTTTTAAATTGTCATCATGTTGGGCTAACTGTAATTTGTTTTTTTTTCTGTAAGTCTGGTCTGGAAGAAACAAAGCAAACATTGTTTTTTCCAAGTTCTAAATTGGTTCTCTCTTTTTAGGTGAAAGGATTCCAACTGGAGTATCTCGCCAAAGTGCCCGAAGTTAAAGACACGGTACACAAGCATTCGCTGCTTCATCATTTATGCCATATGGTGATGGAAAAGTTCCCCGACGCAACAGATTTGTACTCGGAAGTAAGTTTAACTCGCGCTATTAGCCTTATCGACGAATCTCGCGTTTCAACGTCACGTGCGAAAAACCAATAGCACGCTCATAAAGAATCATTATGATCTCAAATCACTGCATCTACTCTCTCTCTGTTAGCAGAAAAAAAACTTTTTTACGTTTATTTTTTCCTCAACTTCGATATTCCGCTGTAATGCGAGCTGAAATATATTCGACCCTTCAAAATTATTCAACGAGAGGAGAGCGGTTTTATCACAAACATTATACGATGTGTAGAATTTAGTTTATAAATAGATTTTCCTAGTTGCAAATTTGAAAAGCATGTTGAATAAAGTGATGTTAAAAAGCTGATATTAAAAGGTTGATATTTACATAATTATGGAAAACGCTCGAGTCGTAATAATTTCAGAGCTCGGTTAGGCCATTAAGTCAAGTTTATGTAAATATGATTGCAGATCGGAGCAGTTACTCGGGCATCGCGGATCGATTTTGATGAGCTGGCCTCAAACATCAGCAAATTGGAGAACGAGTGCAAAGCTTCTTGGGATCACTTAAAGCTCATCGCAAAGCACGACGGCTCGACGATGATGAAGGTTAAGTAAGTAGCCGCACGACCCACGCAGCAACGACTTAACGCACTTAACTGCTCTCATTTGTACAATCGGAGCAAAACTTTTGCGGCTCCACAAATCGCACCGCATCCAAGTCTCTGGAGAAGACGAGACGAGACTTTGCGCGCAGCTTTTTTTTTCACGAACAAACTTGGCTCGCGTCCAAACTCACCGTCATTAATTATTCGGCCCGTTCTTTTTCCTTTCTTACCAAGTACCATTTTTTGTTCACTTTTCTTTTTTTTCGTTAACACTGTCGGTTACCATCGAGCCCTGATTTGCTTTTTTTGTCTTACTTTGCTCGTTACCCTCACCCTCCGACCTTAATCTTATCTAGGCTAAGAAAAGAACTGGAATCATGTCACCGCTTTAAACAGAAATCCCAAATTTGCGGAATTAAATTGTGGGAAATTGCATAAGAGCAGCTCGTTAAGTCGCGCTCAGTTTATAATTAACCTTTCATCTTTCGCATCCTAGTTATTATTTTCTTTTTTAGTGTTCAAAACATTTCGCGTTTCTATCCGCTCAAATAATAAACAACTAAACGGATTTTAATCGAGGGAAAACGTAAACTTTTGTAACGAAACGTCGGTCGTGAGCTCGCGATCAAACAACAAAATACATCCAATCAAAAACTAATCAAATTATAAACTGTTCAACGGTTCGATAGGTTTGACTTGAAATGACATGTTAATCCGTCAATGTTTTTTGCAACGATAAATCAAACCTGATAATCACATTGAATCAAAAATCATCGATACTAATTCTTCAACATTGGAAATGAATGTTCATAGAGTCGAATACAGTGATTGAATTTTTAACGTGAGCTAATTGTCGGAAATAAAACGTGATAAAAATTGAATGACAAATGGGAGGCTAATTGTCTGATCTGTATTAAATAATTTGTGTGTCTAGAATGTCGGACTTCCTGGCAGACTGTGCAGAAAGGATAATCGTGCTGGGCATCGTGCACAGACGCATCATAAATCGTTTTCGCAAATTTATTCTCTGGCTCGGGGTGCCGCTACATAGGCTGCAGGACACCAAACCAAATGAGTTCTGCCGAGTGGTATCCGAATTCGCACTGGAGTACAGGACAACGAGGGAGCGCGTCATTCAGCAGCTGGAGAAAAAAGCTAATCATAGAGAGCGCAACAAAACACGCGGCAAAAAGATTACCGAGGTAAATGTCTTGACCCAGCGTACAGCGGCTGGCGCACTTGCACGAAATATTTGCACGTATCCGCGTTATGTACAACTGTTCAATTTCAATTACGATTCATCGCAAAAATTGATACTCAACAGTCACGTTCTCGTAATTTGTTTAATGACAAACTTGTGTTCTTTTTTCTATTTCCATCTCTTTTTTCATTCCTCCACTCGGCGAACTTCTCAGGTTGGTAAATTCAGGACAAAGGAAGATCGTGCGGACGCGGAACTTAGGCAATTATTGGGAAACGATATCTCTGATGTCGAAAGTATTCATGGAACATTGCCTTTGCGAAGACAAAGAAAAGATGGTAAGCTCTTTTACGTTTATTATTATGTTTATTGAAAATCTTCCCTTTGTTGTTTTTTGCTGCTCGGTGACCAATTTACACGCGTTTATTTTTTTCGCCGAACCAACAAGCGCCTCGGCTCAGTACCGCTTTGTTTCTGCAATTTGATTTTTTATGTCACATTCAAATTCAAATTTAATTTCAGCTCTGATTTTTGTTACCGTTTCTTACTTTTGTTAATAATGTAGTATTCAAAATGGCAGTTCTTTTTTACTTGCAGCCTGTTGAAAAAGTAATTTAATTCAAAATGAAAAGTGCGATGTAACG
Source organism: Telenomus remus (assembly GCA_020615435.1). Classification (NCBI taxonomy): domain Eukaryota; kingdom Metazoa; phylum Arthropoda; class Insecta; order Hymenoptera; family Scelionidae; genus Telenomus; species Telenomus remus. The sequence continues at coordinate 6,947,505 of CM036345.1, read as the reverse complement.
CGATGATGCATTGCGATTTGTGCTGACAATATATAAGAGTGAATTAATAATAGTCTTGTGTCCGCCTCAAAAAGCGTTCTTACTTCTGGTTCATAATTCAACACAGTCGCTGTTATAAAGCGCGTAAAAGCGTCATCCACCTGTTCGACCCACGGTTTTCACAGCGAATAATAATATTAAAATTTGTTATACCGCAAATCTTCACGGTGACTTAACGAAAATAGGATACGTGGGGCTTTCTGAGGGATTTTCTCTGTGGATAGCCGCGAACTACATCAGCGCCGCCTACACATTATTATGCATATCGCTCGTAAAGTTGGCCGCTTTTTAGCACGGGCCCGTTCGTGGTTTGCGAGCAGTTATAAGTTTGCCCCTTTATTCCGGCTTATATTCACGTGCGTTGTTCCGCTCTAAAGAACGAAACACTTTTCTTTCCAGGCCACAGTGCTTTAAATCGCACTTACACCACTGTCCCATCGCACACATTTCTTACGCTTTATTTTGTACTATTCTCAAACATCCTACACCTTTCTCAACAACCGCAACTACAAAAATTATGCCCAAGATAGTAAACAAATACAATTCAAAAAGTTGAAATTTTACTACAAATCTGTAATTTAATTCGATTCAATTTTGTCGGAAAAAATGATTGCTTGCTCAATGAAACATTTTGCATAAGACTTTTCTTGTGTTGGATTTTGTAGACGCACGATCGTTGGAAAAAATTCTCGATAAACGGGTAAAAGTAAAGTAATGTAAAAGCAATGTTTGCGGAGGGACAGATTGAAAATTTATATTGAAAAATGTTTTCACTTCTTGTAAAGCGTATGTACTTTTAATTTGGTCCCGAGAAATAAGAAACGCAACTTGTGTTTCGTCGTAACTTGTATGTAAATAATTCATTTGATTTTTATGATGTTTATGCGAGCTCTCTGGTGGAATAAAATATTCCGTAAATTGTATTAGAAAATGCGACATCTGACGGTCTTGTTCTCAATACGTTTCCAATAGTTTTCTTTTCCACTGACGTTCGTCTTCTTTTTTTTTTTCATAATTCCTTTCCACGAGGAAAGGGGCAAAATAAATAATGTCAGAAAGTGATACAGATAACGCAAATGCAGTGGAGAACAAAAAACGAGAAATAAGTTTGAGCTTCTTCTTGCCGAGGGAAGATACATCATGGAGCGAACTTTCAAAGAAACTCGCTACTTTTGGCAGGTTCGAACTTTCCGCCGTGTGGCCACGGAAGCGCGGCTTGTTCTTCATTTCGATAAACACAGACTAGTTGATCCTGCAACGTTTGCGGTCACTGGAATTTCGTACCGATGTTGCCTGGAAAAAGCCAATTTTTGTTTTTTGCTCGAAGTGCGTTTTTTTTTCGATTACACAATTTCGATGGTTCCAACGAATCTGCTACATTTTTGTTCCTGCCTCTCTGACTGTGACCTAAATTGATTTCATCCTGTTTGCAAGATAACGAGATTAATAGAAACTTAATTTCAGGACGCGCTTTGTTAGGTCCTCTGCGCCGAGACGACCAGACTAATGGAACTTTGACTGACGTGGATGATGACTTCTTTGAGTCTCTTGTGAAAACTGCTACTGACAATCCACCTACGAGGACAGCGCCGAGAGAACGCAAACGGACTCGACACGCCGATCGTAAGTCTTGTAAGTGAAATCCCTGCACCCTGCACCCAGGCATATTCTCATCTTTTCATATTATTTTCCCCGAATCCGAACGAGATTTCGATTTCAATCAGACTGCAAACTAAGCTACGCAGACAACATTCCAAGTCGAAGTGAAATTGATTCTTCCTCACATAAAGTTTAGTGATTTATTTCTATTCGTGTGAATCGTTACTTTTTGAATTGATCATTTGTCTTACTCAATACTGTTTTAAACAAATGTTACTCAAATGTTACTTAGATGTAAAATGGTTGTCGTTTGTTTATCTGATTAATTAGATAACTTATATTTAGTGTTGTGTTGATAAATGATTTATATTAAATATTCTACAGAAGGTATTATTGAAATTTAATGAAACAATTACAATATTAATTTAATATAATGCTTCGATGAGGGTGTTCAGTTGATTGATGCATCAATTTATATACAACGCCAACTATTGATTTTGTTTCAAATGAATTAATTATTTAATAGAAAACGGATTTGTGGAAACGTAATAGAAAAGGGACGAGGAGATGCGTGTAAATTATTCAGCATCGAAGGTACCTTCATAAAATGTGTCTCGGAGGTCCGGGCCTTCTGACACCGACTCATGTCATGGTTTCATGCACCACCTTGTTTGCACAGATCTCATTTAATATGTTAACTTACGTTCGTACAGTGAATCTACAATTTTGCATCTTATCTTTTTTTTTCTTTCCTGTGAAAACAGAAATACATTTATAATTAATGAACAGAACGTTTTTCGACTCGAGACTAAACAAACAAAAAATTATAAAAAGAAACTTGAGAAAAAAAAAGATGAAAAAAAAGTCATTTGAAAACAGGTTGGAAATGAGCGGAATTGTCGGTTTCCGACTGTAACCTTTATTTCCTGACAATACAGAAAACAATGAAACTTACTTTCAAAGTGTCTTCCAGCTTTGTCGACTTGAATTGTTCTCGGAGAAAAAGTCTGTTGAACGAGTATTTAACATTATTTTGTAGATCACTTAAAAACAACAATTATCTGAAAAATTCTCCTTACAATTAAACCGGTTGCAATGTTCGTTGAAAATATAATAAACAATGCTATTGTCGAACAAGTTTTTGACTAAAAAGGTGCACTTGATAACCTTTGACAATTTTTATTCTCTTTTGTTAAAACGAATGATCTGTAAAGCACGTTGTTTAATTGTGGAAGCAAAAGACTTGTAAAACAATTACATGATGGTACAAGGTGATACAAAAAGGGTGTGGTGATGGTTTTTAACGAAGACTGGTGGTGGTTTCCACGGTGTTGCCTAGCTTTTTCTTCTCTTTTTTGCGCTACAGTGAAAAGGTCAAGAACTCGAGAGAATAATACAACCCCGGATGGATATCAACCCTGAAACGACACGATCACGTGACTCCAACTCAAAAAAAAAAGGTTCGGTTAGATGGTGGCGAGAACTTTGCATGACAAGATTTTGGACGCTCACTAACGCTTCTTGCACTTTTAATGTGTGAAACTTGTAGAACTTTAAGTTACTTCTGGCCGAGTTTTGCGGTCTCCCAACTTTTACAATCAAAAAAACTAAACAAAAATTTTTATCATTTACAATAATTCACGGAACATTAAAATTCGTTTAAAATACTTTTTTATGTTCGCAGTGGTTTATTCTTCGTCCGAAGTTAAACTTACTTTAAAGTTTATTAAAGTAGTTTGATTGAAGCAATTTGTATATTGAATTTTGTATTTTAATTTGATCGTACACTTTGTGATGAACATTGTGTGATAAAAAGTATTGCACTTTGAATAATGTACTTCCTGTTCTGATATTAATTTGAATTAATTTTTAATTCAAAGTTTGATTCCAAAATGGTCTTAGCTAAGTTAAAATATTTCGCATTAGTAAAATTTCCGACTTGGCAGAGGTAATTCCTCAGCAAGACGGGAACCCACTTTGATGATACGAGAGAGGTCTCGTGAATAATTAAAAGACATTACATTTATGCCGGTCAGGAATCATGATTTATACAGTGTTCGATAAATTAAATCATTAATTTTGCAGAAAAACGTATTCCGTGTACTTGAGGGATATAGTTTTCAGGTTTTCACGTATCCCACTAGTTCGGACTTTATCGCCTTGTTAAAAATTCAACGACACATACCCAAAAATCCTTTTACAATTTTAATCGTCGTCGGAACAACATGCCCCATCAATTTATTGATTTCACTAGTTCAATTGTTGTTTTCTTTTTGTTAGCTGAAAAAACAAACTGGTCGATGACCTGTGAATAAAAATATTAATGTCTTGCTAAGTGCATAGAGAAATGAATTCAACTTTAAACGGTTTTGTAAATTTGATGAACTTCGCGTTTTAGGCAGTGTGGTTTATATGATAACACAATACAATGCATTTTGAATGTGCATGACTTCTCACATGAATAATGCTGTTATGAACTTGTATTTTAGCGCGAATAAACTTACACGGACATGCATCTTTTTGCAGATTGTGCACGTATCCCATTTCTTCGTGTCTAGTTTAATTTTGCTCTACTCTATTACACCGACCACTTTATTCTCTAACAATTCTGCAACCTGGCATTTTGAATCTTATCTTTTAAATTAAATTCCCTTTATTAGTATCTTTAACAAATTCTAACTTGGAATTAAGAACAAACATATTACCCAAATTTATAAACGCAGATTAACTAATTTAAAAAATTTATGATTCTGCTCAGCCAGCATATCATAAGAATTTGTCTGCTTATGAAAATGAATTAATCTACTCTGCACGTGTAATCCTTGCTTCTGAAAATAAAATGCTTGACTTTCCAAAGGTTTATCAAAAATTATTGCACTAAAATTGTCAACGTTAACATTGTCCTTCAACTTTGATTTAACAATGTAAAATTTCATAATCAAAGTTTTAGTTTATATTGTTATTTTTCGTTGTTCAGCATAATATATTTTGAAAGTTGTGAAACATTTTGTCTAGCTGTGACCTCTCATCAAACATTTCAGTCTACTTACTGGAAAGTCACCAACAGACATAATGCACTAATAAACCTGTACACCAAGCTCAGAAAATATTCTGCAGTTTTGGTAACTGTTATCAAGTAGTAGTTGAGCTTTTGCAACCCACTTAACATTTACGATGCATTGATGCATCCAAATCTAAATTTTAATGACATACAAATCTAATGGGAATAAAATTTGACTGAATTTAAAGAAGTTTAGATTTGTTTCTAATTGATACGAGTTTGATTTTTGAGTTACATTTCAAGTGAATTTGAATTTATTGATGAAAAAAATTGAAATTTCATTTCCAGTACGCAGAACGCTGAAGAACGGCCTCTCGGAAGAGGAGAAGAAGCACATTGCCGCCTACATCAAGGGCTACTGACTGTGATAAAAACCCGCCCGAAGATTCATCGTTCCCGAGTTCCGAAAACCGTGTTCGAGCACGTCGGAAAATAGAAGAAACTCGAGTCTAAGAAAAATGAAGGCAAACAGCGAAAACAATCTAAAGCGTATGAAGTCGATTACAATTTATGGTGAAACATTTTTCTCCAAGTGCCCTTAGAATGTTGTTTCAAACCGTTCGAAATTTTTCTTGAGATTGACGAGAAAACAAATCTTTTGCTAGTTCGTTCGCTTTTTTTGCGTTGCAATCTGTGGAAACTGTGTTATAAATTCTGTAACGTTTATTGTCCAATTTCTGTTCCATTTGTATCGTTTTGCGTTTAATTTTTGATGATCAAACAACGGAATTACCACTTGACTAATATTCTGTTCAAAAAAGTGACAAGTCAGGCAGACAATGCTTTTATCTACTGGTCAATTTTAAAAAAAAATAGGAATTCAACAAATAAATCAAAAGTCAGTCATTTGGTAATTGAATTGGTCAGTTAGTAGTTGAACAAATTTGAGTTTTCAATTGAAAAAGTACAAATAAACATTGCTATAATGAAAGTTTAACAAAAAAAGAAATAAAATTGAATTTATTGCACGAAAATTTGTGACAGATCAAACTATTTGCAGAGAACTATATCGAACAAAAGTTTAATATAAATGAATGACAGCTATGATCAAGAAGTATGAGAAAGTTACTTTTTGGGTAATATTTGGAGGTAAATATTGCAGAGTTTGATTAATGAGGCAATTAATAAATAAGGTGTAGTGGAAATGACAGAGTACACATAAGTTGCCTATTAAAAGTGAACAAGCACAGTGTACAATGTCACAAAGAATATGACAGCAATGTATATAAAGATTAATGAAGAAGTTAACAGAGACGAGAGCAAACGCAGTGCGAGATATTTCGCAGTGAATAATAGCTCGTAATTAATACGAGTTCTTAGTTGCTCGGGAATTTCGTGAACCGAAATATTTCACTTACTCTGTTCCTCTCGGTTCTCATTCCTTCTCCTCCTCTTCTTCGCACCCGGCACCATAATGGCTGATACTAGACAACTCGCTAATACCTTTTTTGTTCTTCTTGGAGCTGTTTCTCTCTTTTTTCATATTTTATTTGCTGCATTTTGTACTTGACAACGTACTATTATTCCATGAACAAAATTTACTAAGCAAAGTCAACCTTTACGGGATTTAACGAGTTCAAGTCTACTCAAGGGAGGAACACTTTTGTAGTAATTTTATTTAATGTTCAAAAAACATCCAAGCTGATAATATATTTTAATTAAAACTTGACGTGTTTTCAAATTAAGTGGTACGTAAATTTTTGTCTGCTGTATCATTGTATCAAACATTACGATCAAATAGTAAGAGTTGAAAAAAAGGACTAACAAAAGCAAAAAACAAAAAAGACCAAAGAAAAAGGGGCGAAGAAGCTTGATATTGCACGATACTTGATAACCGCGTTACTTTTTCCTCATTATCTCGTTGTGCCTCGAAGATGAACTGACCTTCCGAACTTGCTGATGAGGAAGCGAATGTATGTAAATGCGAGGTATGATAAAAATCTCGACACGTTGTTAAATCGTTCGAGGTAAAGTAATAGTTTCATTAAACAGCACCAAGAAAATTAATGCTAAAAAAGGGAGCTCACGAACGCAATTCACGTGATTTCATTCGGGCTTCTGTTAGATTGCCAAATTCGCGCTTACCCGTCACACAAAGTTCGCTGATTTAAACTATTTCGTCCCTAAGATTAGATTCAATGGCAAAATTTTGTTAATCAATTAAAATTTGATGCAGAAATAAGAGCCAATCTGTCGCAGAACGAATCCCACTCGATCGATCATCGTTTAGGAAACGTAGCTAGCTAGCGTGTAAGAGTATCCTTTGTAATGAATGATACACCTAGATGCACGAGATAATTGATAGCAGATCTTGTTCTCAAAAATACCATAGACCGTTGAATTATTCAATTGTACTGAAAAACAAACAGCTGAACATGCCGCAATTCTGTGCTTTTTCTTCGTATACGATCGAGGTGGGACTATTTGTTTTAATGTTATAATAATCATTTCGAATAATGCAACGAAGGATAGCAAATTGTACATCCCTGCAACCAGTGATCTATCGAATAAAATTGAAAGCTAACTTGTTGAGTTTATTTATCATCTTCCAACTCCTTTTTTATTGGTTTCTTTATTAACTTTTTACATCAATTCTGAGGAGATTACTTTTATTGCGTTTAGTAAAATGATAATTGAAAGACTAGCATAAAATGGAGACCAGCAAGGAGGTAAGTCTGTATTTATATTAAAAAATCAATAGTGTGTGATTTATTTGCGTTGGCAGTTTAATAGAATGTTGGATAATGTTATTTGATGAAAAATATGGTGTAATAATAGGAGATTGAAGGGAAAAAGATGAAATACTCAAGACCAATATTAACAAAATGTGCATAAGGCGCACAATTTATTATTAACCGTCGTCCAACTTTAACAACATACAATATAATGTAATAAAAACGTAGATATCAATAATGATAGCAACGATAGTCATAAAATTCATCAAAAAGATTGCGTTCCACTCAGTATTTAGACTCAACGAATAAAATAGAGTCGACTTGAAAAAATTCAATGCAAATGTAAAGAGCATGTTCTCAAATTTATAAAATATTACAAGGTGACACAAAACATCTATTTTTTATTCTTATCGTTTGTTCATATATATATATTTTATTCACGTAAAAAACACACTCTAGCTCTCTCTTTTTCTCGCACTCTCTCACTCTTACGTAAGGAACGCAGCGTTACAAAAATAGCGTGCTCTTTATGAAGTAAAATCAATCATACCGTTTTTTCTTCCCTCCGCGTTTATGCAAAAAGCATTCGACGATAGATAAAATAGTTTGCTTTGAAGTGAAATTCTAGGTTTAGAAGTTTCAAATTACTTTTCGCATAAACTTGCTACACTTTTCATTTAATTTTTGCTAATGCGTCCGGCACAAGTTGTTTGATTGATTTTGCTTGCTTTATATAAATTTTGATACAAATGATTCATTGAATTAGGCATGATACTTTTGTAAGCACCGACGTTCGCAGTACAGTCAAAAAGATCAAAGAGTATTTATGCACTCGGTGCAAATGTAACACCGGCGGTTCGATTCGTCGGAATGTCGATTCATATGTATGTATATATAAGTCTTGCTTTTGTTTGAAAAAAAAAGTTCACCTTCGTGAATAGTCGTTGGGTCTTCAGGGTATATTCGTTAAGTTTAAAAAAAGTTAATTGAAAATGGTTTGGCGCATGTAATTGGATCAACTTCAAAAGATTTAAATTAACAAGTGTGTCTCACAGAGTTGTATACACGTAAAAAAAATCAGAGGATTCTTTTGTATTAAAAAAGAGATAGGTGTATGAATTGTTTAGCTATTGAAAAATCCGCCAAGAGTTTGCAGTGAAAACGCGCGTCGATGAAAAATCGCCGTTTTGTCGATAGCGTCGCTGTGCAGGCTAGAATCTCGTCGTTGGATATTTTCAAGTTGAAGATTATTTCATGAGAAGCCGGATCTTCAGAGCTCATCGTGTTTTGGCCCGCTAAACTCGTCGTGCGAAATAAAACCGTTCTTATCCTTATCCTCATGCTGGAAAATTTCCTCGACGAGTTTATCGTTGTCTGCTAGCATTTTCTTCACTTCCTCACTGTCTCCGGTGTCAGATTGCTCCGCCTCGAGCATTTGTTTTTTCAAATATTCGCTCACCTGCAAACAAATTAGAATGTTATGAAGTTTAGTCCGACGGGTTAAGCGCCATCATGATACTCAAAATGAATGAAAATGATAAATGAAAATGTTTCTTGCCATTTTTCTCACCTCCTCGCGAGACAATTGATTGTCTTTGTCAGCGTCGATTTCTTTGAAAACATTCGCGGTCGGTGGAGAGTCGCTAATCATGATCAGTTCCACTTCGAAGTTCAGTGTTGCTCCTGAAAAAGTTTAAATTGCATTTTATCTATTTAGTTGTAAATTAATTTTCTAGTTTGAAACGTAACTTTTGGCAGCCTGTCAAAGGAACGTGATTTTTATCGTTTTGATTTGTCAAAGGTGTTGATTGTACAGATGTGATAAAAGTTTGAACCGATGTCAGCACCTATCATTTCTACTATTGTCAGCACTTGTCTATTTTATTTCGCTGATGACATTGCATATTTACCGTTTTCGTGTAAAATTGAATGCGAATTTCATGTCCAAATATAATTTTGTTCGTTCGAATTCGTGATTTGTAATGATGACGTGAAAATGCAGAAATGTAAATACCATCCTTAATTAACTGAATTCATTTTTCACAAATTCCCTCATTGAAACAGACGTGTAATTAAACATTGACGAAGCTTGATTGAAACGCACCGAAGAATGATACAAAATGTGAAACTAGATGAAAATCAGATTTGATTACTGATAGTTCCTGGTCTTAAATTGTAATTTACGTTTGTGAAAAGTCTAAAAACTTTCATTTACATTGTCTTATTTCACACTGTTACTTTGAAATTAATGAGATCTTCTTAGTAGAAAGTGTCTTCTTTCGTGTTATATATAAGTAGCTATTATTAACATCTTGTTTGCTTTAAATGCTGACTAAGATAAGTGCGCTCCATGAATGCAATTAACTGTATTCTTAATGTATAAGTTATTTGTTCAGTCTCGCCAGGTTGTGCAGTTTAAAAATAAAAAATATTTTCAAAAAACGGCCCTGCAAAATGACATTAACGAGATTAAAAATAACAGACAATTTTCTACGTTACTTTGCTTACTCTGACAAATTAGTTTCATTTTTCAATTCAGTTTGATCGTATCTCAATCAGAATCTCATCACAACCGTTGATTATAAGCGTATTAAATTCAGTCTACATGCGCAAATAAATTAAGGGATTGAGCAGACATACTCATAAGCCTATTTCAATTTTGGTATATGCATAAACCTATGGTTTAATATTTTGTTCCATTGGTGAAACGCATTAGAAGATTAATGAATGTCATACTGATTTGAAATATCAATAAATTCCTAAGTAAATGTAACTTGAATAATTTTGGAAATTTAATTAAATGCATTTGAATTAGAAACTGGAATGTGATATTGAAATAGGGTCAAATTTTCAAACAAATAATTTGATAAGTCTATCATCATCACCAACTTTGAAAAATGAATTCGAATTCGTGTCATCATCCAGAAATGTCATCTATAATATTTAATCCATTCTAAAAAAAGTCATTTAGAATAAATGCAAGGAAAGGATATTTTTCAACTTGTTATTGAAATTCGATAATTCAGTTACAATTTAAATGCCCTTCAATGAGACATTTTTGGATTTGAATTCAAATTATCTATTGAAATAGTTTTATAATATAATAAATAAAGACTGGAGTACAAAATTTCAATCTACGCTGACAATTTCACTCAGCGTAAGGTGAAATAGTTGATATTAATAGACTATGGACTCCTGAGCTAGTGTAAATGCGAATGAAATAGCTGAAATAAAGCGTTATTTTCAAGCTCGACTGACTGAAAGCTTATTTCCCTTAGTTGTGGCTAGCCAATAGCACGCAGTATAAATTTTGACCACGTTCAATTTAATGGCTAATGCTTTATTGAAATGCGGCGAAATTACATTTTTAAATGCAATTTCACTGCAGGTTTCACTTTGGTTATTTGAATGTAACATTCCAGCGTAAGATTGCCATCGCGCTAGTATTATAATAAAAAACAATTTCATTGAAAAATTGTCATTGGATCCAGCAGCCAAAAAGTGAGAGACGCAAGCTTGAATGAAAGTATGACTTTTATTCCCGTCTCGCAGACAGAAGGCGGAAAATAATCTTTGAGTTGTTGTTCACAAAGTGGAATTTACCTCCTGGAATGACGCTGCCAGCTCCCCGGTCACCGTATCCAAGTTCAGGTGGAATGATCAATTTTCTTTTTTCGCCTACACACATGTCTTCCAAGCCCTGGTCCCATCCTTTGATAACTTGTCCAATTCCAAGCTGGAACGTGAACGGCTGGTCTCTATCCAAACTGTAACATAAAAAATCACTCATTTAAGTTTCTCTATTCTTTTTTTTGGTTTATTTTTATTTTCAGTTATTTCATCCGGAGCTTGATTTAACAAGTTCTTCCTGGTACTTCGAATATTTGATTATTTAATTAGCAACCCTGCTTTACAAGCTCGAGTTGTTTACATTGCATAATTATTGCCGCAAGAGCACTTCGACGAGAAGATTGCTGTCATCAAAACCCTTATCTCTGAAACAGCTTGAATTTTAGTCTATTCAATAAAGTTCCCAAAGTGGAATCTCAACAACCTCAAATTTACAGCTCTATCATAATCGGACATTTCTTTTTTTCCTATAACACATTAGCCCTTTTCAGTCAGTCTGTCCTTTTTTAAACACTGTGCAAATTTCCAGAAAATTAAAAATTTGTCTGTACAATATTTTGTTCAAAAATAATTGAAGGGGTGAAAAATCCAACAGAAAAATAATCCTGCATTTCATGATTCGCAATAATTCTCTTGTGAATAGCTAATGGTTTTGGTACTGGTTTTTTTTCCTGTTTCAGCCAAAACAAATACGTGTCTTGCACAGAAACAATCATTTCGCATGAGCTCGGCTCGAAAAATCCCACGGGTATTTTTGTCAGTAGAATTTTAAATGTCAGCGCAAAGGTTTCGTGTGGAATAAGAAAGCAGTAGCCAGTGGGATAAGGGGAAAAATGAAAAAAGATGGCACGTTTCGACGCGTGACACGACGTGTGGATAAGCGCGTCAGTTCATGCGATCTTTTATCCGACTAGAAGCGGAACAAAAATAACAAGTAAAACAGAAGATGCAGCTCGGTTGAGAAATTTCGAAAGTTTTTAACGCGAAGTGTCGCCTCGATATGCATTTATATCGGGCTTTAAATATTCAACATCCAGCAATAACGCAGCGGAGAAGAAAGTTGCGCAAAATGAGCGCATTTCTTGGCAAAATTGTGCGTTTGCCTGGGGGATTTGAGCTCGCTACAGCTCCATACAACTCGACTATTCTTATTCCCATTTGTCATAGTTACTCTTGTGGCAAATTGAAGCAACTAAGAGTCACCCAGGGACACACTACATCTTGAAGATTTTTTCGTACAACCCCCGACTATGTCAAATTAATTGCCAGTTTGAAAAGTTTGCTCGTTTTTAGGGATCAACAATTACCATCGTTCGTCGTACGTGATGGATGAAAAATCGCCATTTTCGTTCTCGTCACATTCTGGAGTCGTAAATTTCAAAGGACATATCTGGCAATTCATTACTGCTATCGATCACAATATATTTCGTGCATTTTATTCCACGAGGCCATCGGCGTGCCTATTGGACGTGAAATACACTTGGCTATATATCACGATTTGTTTAATTAATGCAGCTTTGAACATTGCTCTGGCAGTGCGTCGATGCATTCGTCAATCAATAATTATCCTCGTGATTATTGCGACGCAACTAAACAATATGCCAGCAACGATTCTGACCTTTTGCTTTTGTTTTTGTTTCCGTCAAATAGTTAGGTGTTAATTGCCAGGGGGTGGTTGTACGTTATTGATCAATTTGGTGGCTAGCCGGTGTGATTATGTATTCGCAATGACGGGGCATTGTTTGTCACTTGTTTGCCAGCAACTTATTCGAAAAGTTGCGAATTTCAAGTGTAAAGAAAAAGTTTGAAAAGAAAAACAAAGAGACTTGAGGGCAGAACAGTTTTTCTTGCCTCTGCAGACTCTCTTAAATGGTTAAGTGAATTTAAATATTCATAATGGTTTGCACTATTCTTTTCAATCTTGCATGCATAAATCTCCTTGCTCAATTTTCTTCACGCTAATGAAAAATTTTCAACTCGTAACTTTGTATTTGACTTGAAGACTTTTTTCCCCGTCGTTTTTGTCTTACGTCCTCATTTAAATTTGCCGCTTTCTTTTGAATTTGCCTCCCAATGCACAGTATGTGTTTGCGACGAAAGAACACTTTTCCATCCAACAATATCGCGTTCAAAAAAAAAAGGAACAAAGAAAAAAAAACGTCGACAGTTATTTCTCTCGTGCCGCTGATTTCGTTAAACTTAAACCGGTGGAACGAAGTTTCATATCAAAGCCGTGTGGCGATTCGGATTTTTGAAATGAGTTTTTTGTGTTTTAAAAGTCAGGATTTGTAAGATTAAAAACGATCAACTGCTCCCATCAAGTTCCTCTGATGGAACACTCGGTATGAAACTCTTTTTTTTCTTTTTTTCTTTTAATAGAACAACAATTCATATAACTTTTTAGGACAGTTTATGAGTGACATTTTTTTTCGTTCTAATTTAATAAAAACGACCAGTTTAGTTTTGGTTTTTTGCCCCTGAAACAACTTTCAACGTTTTACTGGCTGTGTGGGTTGCCATCCATTAGGGGCATCAATCTCGAGAAATAACAGGATTTGAGTCAATTGAAAAAAATTATAAACATTTTTTGTCACTCTGATGAAAGTTTAGACAAAACAAAAATCTTTTGTTTGGTACAAGTCAAAGTTGAATAGAATTAAATAAAATTTAAAAACTGTTGTACCAGGATAACACAAAACTTTTAATTATTGTTTTGTTTCCTGTCCGAGCAAATTCTAATTCACACGCACGAATAGCTGGATGTAAATACATGCATAATTTTATCTTTGATGTACAAAATTCACAATTTCATTATTTTACCTGAGGATGCTTCACTAATTTCACTTTGCAGTTTATTCAAACGTTAGTTTCCAAGTATTTTAAAAGAAAACCAAATAGCAATGAAAATATAACTTCAAATATTTCCACTGTCCAACCCAAAAACAAAACGACTTGACAAATTTGACAAATGTTTGGAAATGATTGAAACGACCGTTAAAATGTCGATGGTGAAATTTGTTAACGTATCAAAGGATGAACATTTTAAATTTATTCAAAGCCTTTATGTGAAATTTAAATCTACAAAACGTGGCAAAGTTATTTAGAATACGGGTACTTTATTCAGGGATGACATGAAAACATCGTTACGATTTGCCTCTTATGCAAAATATAAACGTTCTTACTATTTCCTCGGGAATCATATTTATATACGTGAAATTTAGTTTCCAGTGCATAGTACAGAGCATAACGTACAGTTTCGATAGCGCTCATTCAATGCGGCACAAAACAAAGCCGGTGCTTAAGAATATATCTATGCATGATAATAGCCGGGATGTGCAAGGATTTTGGCTTCTGCTTATAAATCGGAACCGACCGTTTGGCCATTATTATAATTATGTGTGAGAACCGAGCAATATCCATTTGAGCTTAAAATTACAGCGTTTTCATAATATTTGTATAATATCATATTAATAAAAATAGCAGAACAAAGCCAACTCAACAACAACTCAACAAATTTTTAATATTACAAAACTCTTGAAACTAAATGTTTAATTCCCAAAAAGTCAGTAGTTGCAGAAATGTGTTTCTTATTATAGACAAGCTGCATATGTCTTTGAGAAACAAAATGTATTAAGTCTAATCCTAGCATAAGCATTTCAAGTGAATTAGCATCAGCATTCTATGACTGCTAAAATGTCAGCGTGCATGAAGCCGTTAATTCCAGGTAAATTACAGAGTGACTTTAATACCGATTCAGAGATATCACACTCGTGTTGTGCACAGCTTTTAATGCTCGAGTCTTTGGTTAATTAATTTACAGGTTGCATCCTTATCTGTTGTTCACTGGAGGGTTGGTTTTGTGTACAGTTTCTAAGTGCCGACAGAGCCTTCAAACTCCCTTCAGGTTCGCATTATACATCATGAATAGACGTGGATATAAATTCGAGCATTTTTGCAGCCCTTTGCTGGCTTCAGCTGATAAAATTCAATGCAAGCGAGAGAGTTCGAGACGCATGTTTACGTCAATCTGCTGTCAAAGAACTTAGTCTGTTACGTGATGCTATTAGCGAAGGAGGTTCGAGCAGTGTTCAATCTCATTGAATTAACGCATTTCCAATAGAATTACAGAAGAAAAGTCGAAGCAAAAATCAACGACCTAAATAATGACCGGATGAGGGATGGCAAGTTTGGTAGTTGGTCGGGGTGGCTTGCGCTATCATCAATCCTTAATTCCAAGTGTCATTAGAGTTTAATATAATTCAGCAACGAATGTTATTCGAGGCCAACAATTCGAAGGCTCTGCATAACCGGAAGCACAGGCGCTTGGTTAAGGTTTCCACCGGAAGTTTGGACACGTTAGGATTTCCCTTGCGAGGTTTACGTTACATTGTGCTAGGATGTACCATGAAGTATGTACTCGGGATATCTGCATAGAGCTCTCGTAACAATCTCTGCGATCCCGTCCACTTTCTGGCCCTGGCTGGCACATTTTACGTTACGTCGACATTTCTGCTGCACCAGCACAGAAACGATTGTTACCGCGATCGATTTCACATTATCACATTCACTAACCATCCCAAACTCCAATTACCACTTCAATCTCAAATTTACGTTTCGAAACGCCGATAGAAGATCTGTCCGCCCGATTTGCACAATTTCGTTCCGTTCATTTGTTTTGACAATTCATTGAAACCATTTTCAAATTAACTTTTCGTTTTTGTCAACTCATTTATTTCCTTTTTTTTCATGTTTTTTATTTCCTTTTTTTGTTTGACTCATCAAAAATCGCTCCACAACAATGATTAGTCGCAGTTTTTAAACGATTATTTCATTCAATTTTCAGTTGTTTCTTTATTTTCATTTATCGTTTTACATGTGAATGCTCTGAATGTTACGAAGTTTCATTCATTAAGTTTCGACGACTTTTCATTCAATCTCCTAGACTGATCAACTTGCAGTTCCATGATCACTTAGACAAGTACAGCGTACTAACTTGACAGTTGATTTCCTTGCACGAAGTTTTGTACTTTCGAGAAATTGTCTTGTTTTTGTTACAATTGCTTGCGCTAACTGTTTTTATGAGTAAACTTTCAACCTCCCTCCTGGCACTCAGTTGCAAAGTGTTCTGTATTTTTTTTTTCACCCACTTCTTATTCGTGATAATCTTCTGTATAATTACGATCTCACCCTGGGGTAAAAGAAAAAATGTAGCGTCACGTGCACCAGCCAAGTTGTCGACTAAAGACTTGCTTATTTTATGATCCGAACTTCATAATCCATCTTAACAAAGACGTCGTGGACGAAGAAAGTTTTGAGAAATCTATCGGTTTTACTTGGTCTGCTCAAACTGGGCTGGTTCGATGGCAAGCATCACTGAGCATGTATTCAAGTTGGACTCAACTTTCAGTTTGAATCGCACGTATATACACGTGGCAATCAGCGTTGAACCGTTTCACGAAATTCGTCTGGACACTTTCGTCAGTTTTGCTAAGTAGATCAAAGAAATTTGATGAACGCTCAATAAGGAAATGACACACATGCAAAAATGCTCCAATCAATGAAATCAAGTGAAACTCATTGACGAACGTTCAACTCGATTTCCTAGGCTTAACAAGTTATTGAACGATTTTCGGGTTGATGAAGTTCAAAACTATATTATAGTCAGAGACGACGAAATCGTTTTGATATTTCTGTTATCGTATATAGAATTTGAGTTTGATGATTTTCGAAAGTTTCGTTTGAATTAATATTTAGAGATTATAAATAATCTAGTAGATGGTTGTAAAGTTTTTATAGATTTCTTCTATCAGGTTTCAACAAAAAGTAAGATTTTGTAAACAGAGGTAATTTTCTTTTTCAACGGAGTGGCCAAGGAGTGGCAAAATTCGAAGCACGTCTATTTCTCTCGTGGAGAAAAATTAATTGGACGGAATCTTCGCTAACGACTGATAGCTACTAATTGGAAGTACGTTTAAACATTTCCTTTTCATAAACCACAAATCATTCGTCATTATAAATGTTCGATTATGTTATCCTAATGGGAATATGAAATTTATCACTTGAATTTGACACTGAATGTTGTGCAGGAAAAATAATAAATGTCAATTATGAAATAATTACCGTATTTAGTTGCGATAAATCACATGCGTTTGATCAGTTAACGTGTCACATTAATTTTGTTTGTTAATTTATGATTTAATTTGTACTTTCATTTTGCGGACGTTATCATTCAATTTCCCCGATCGCTGATAATTAAGAGGAAACACAATTACAAAGAAATCTTTCAAAAATCTGTGATTTCTAAAGTGGACTTTCAAAAAGATGTTACAGTAGAGCAGTAAAAAACGTCTGATTCTTTTTTCTCACGCCCATAAATTTCACCGCAAAAATGAGATATTTTCATATTAAAAATTGTTCGCCGAAAAATGGTGATTCGACGCAAGGAAGCTTGTGGTAATGTCGTACAGCTGCTGGTGTATGAAAGTTCCATAACGCCGTAGTGAAAAGTGTCTTGACACCGATGCTACGCGGGCGAAAGAATTTCTTCCTCCTTTTACTTGTTCGAAACATCTGCAATTTTAAACGCGCTACTGGAATATTTTTACTCAACTATATGTATAATCCATTTATAAGAATCGCAAATATAAATAGATCACATGTGGATGTAACTTCGTAGCTCGAGGTTTTGCATTTTCTGAAACTCATTGATTCTATTGTGTATTTGGCACGGCGCGTTCGAGACGAAATTTCAATACACTTTTTTTTTGCGAATTAATGAAAGGCATGTCTGAAGTTTGCAGTTGTACATATTGTACATATTTATAACTTACGCCATCTGGTATTCTGCAAAATTTGCATCGTTTGATGTAAAAATATTTTGCGAGAGTAACAGCTGTGTCTCTCAAAATCCCAAAACTCACCTAAAACAGAAAAAGGAACAACAATTAATTCATGAATAAACGGATTGTAATTAAATTAAAATCGTAAAGAAGATAGAACGTTTTTGTATAAAAATATCTTCTCGATCAATAATTAGTGGTAAATGTCCGCAAATAAACAGCAAGGACATATTGTGTAAATTTATAAATAAAGTTTATAAAAAATTTTGTTTCGCTGAATTCGAATCAGTTTTATTTCAACCGTTTTAATTACATTCAAAAATGATCAAAAGGACAAATTAGATTTGAACGCAATCAGTTTAATTACAAATCATAACTAGAAAATACATGGAAATTAACTGATTGTAGTTATTCTGATTCTATTTCCTTTGACATGATGATGAACTTTGTTAGTTGGCAACTTCAAAGTATCATCAAAGAAAATCACAAAACAATGCACAGCAAACACAGCTTGAAATTATTGCAATCGATTTTTGACTCAAAGAGAAACTGCGGATCGACTTTCAATGAGAAACAAAACAAACTGTTTCGAACTCAGAAAATGAAACTACGGTGGGTTTCATTGTCATTACTCATGTCAACAAAATTACAAGATTTGACTGTTCCAAAAAAATAAAATTTCAAATTAGTCGGTCACAAAATATTAAGAAGTAACGAAGTGAACAACTTTAATCAATTTCGAAGCTCAAACAAGTCAACTTGTTTGTTGAAATTCCACTTGGAACAGTTTCGTAGAAACGAGAAAAAATGTGAGTTCGCGGGGGCTTTTGGTATGAAAAAATGATGAAATATGTGATGCCGGAAGTAGCAATAATAATAATAGCGGAACCTATAGAATCAACTTTACACTTGAATCATTGCCACGAAGTTCAATGTCCGGGTCGGGAGTGTAAGTAGGTCGGCTCTTATTGCGACAATGAACTTCGCCCGATGGCTTTCTCTCGGGACTTTCTCGCAATGGCATATCGTAAATACCGCTTTTACTTTACGATCTTCCTTTTGCGTATGATCCATCGCATAAGAATACGTGTGTTCCCAACTGATTAAGAAGCAATGAAATTATACACAGCTGATGACCAACCCGGAACACATGCAACATCCGCAGTTTGTAGAAAGTTCTATCTCTTTTTTCTTTTTTGTTCCAAAAAATTAATTCAAGTCGACAACAAGACATAGGCACAAACAAACGCATAGACAATCGACCTATTAAATTGAATTGAAAGTTTTTTTTTCCTTTGATGATAGGTCTCGGTTCATTTTTTAACAAAAAACATTCTGAGCTGCTGAGACTTTAAGAAGTTTATCGCGATGGAGGTGCCTTTGAAAAAAGCGTACTTGCTAAATTACATTTCGCGATCGATAATTCGGCAGTTCCATTTTCAACCGAGTCTTATTTTCTTTTTCATTATAACGACAAGTCGCTCTGTGGAGCACGTTGCTTTGTATGTTGATCAAATTTTTTTGTCTATACTTTTGAATCAAGACGAGATATTAAAAATTACTGAACCAGTATCAGCCCGAATAGTGACACGTCACGCGAATTCATTATGTACGTTGCTTGGCATGAAAAATGTTATAACGATTTCCGTCATTATCGCCTCATCGGTCTCACATTTGACAGCAATACACTTATGCCTCGAGCCAACCAATCTCTACTCATTGACGTGTTTATGAAACGATTTGATAAATTTCACGACCTCCGTCAAGTGCAACTTGTTCCTTTTTTATGCATTTTAACTTACACGAAATTTCACTTCTTTTTCCAACTTGTTAATACTTTTTAAACCATGCATAGTTAAAAACATGTTTTTCTCTAAATTTTACAATTCTCGTTTATCCTCCTTATTATTATTTTCAGAGAATTAAAATCTAAAATCCGATTTGGTATTGTGGTTCGCATCAACCGGCGTGTAGATGTCCCTATGAAATTTCCACAAGGCACATCGTGCTTTATTAAACAAATTGGATTACAGTCGACTGAAATTCACATGATTAACTGCGATTCTGTACAAAATAGAATATTCATGTACACAAGATGAGAAACGTTTGCGTTATCACGAGGATTGAAATATTTTCAAATTTATTGTCGTGTAAAAGCCAGAGCGAACCGCAACAGTCACGTTAATTTACAATTTTCTTTCTTCTTCTTCACGCGAGCTAATTTAATTTGCCAGGTATAAAGATGTTTTTCAAAGCAATTCGTTGTATTCTATCCTTCTTTGTGTAAATAAAAGCGTTCCTCGGATGGAAAAAAGCAGCCGTTCGTGCTAAATATATTACTGCTACTAGTTTCCTCATTTTTTTCCATTAAATGGACCATTTTGTTCGGCGCGGTTAATGTTGTTTTGTTTTCGCGTTATCTTTTGCCTCGCTATTTTTTCTTCGTTATTGAAATGAAATATAATCAGCAATAAACCGACTTGTCACTTCGTTAAACACTCGACGTTAAAAATTACGAAAAACTGGTAATCGCGCCAGCCAGCACAGCAGCAGAACCGGAACAAACGAAACAATCAACTGAAGCCGTTTGGCTTGTACAATGGACGAAAATGCGAGCGCTGAAATATTCAAGGAATCGTTTAGTTTTGTTGAAATTAGGCGAGTTATGGGCGGTTGGTATTTATGCGCGATACAGAGTTGGATGTATTTTTGAAAGAAGCGTTAAAAACTGTCGTGAGTAAATATTTGAAGTGGGCAGGTACGGGGCTTAAATTTCGTGCGCTCGCTATGTCAAGGGTTCTCCTGAGAGTCGAGGTGCGAGGAGCAGGGGTTACGATCCCCGTTACGAGGGTTGTTAATTATTTCGCGTGAGTTCTGGAGTCAGCGAACGCACGACTGCATGGCACAGCCGAGGGCGGAAAGTTCGTTCCGAAGGAATTACGTGTAGTGGAATCGCAAAGCTCGCATCAAGTGCATGCTACGCTCGTATAAATAAATGCGCAAGTATCGCGAGTGTCGTCATAATTGCAAATCTCTCGTGCGAGAACTAAAATAATCCGTCGCGTCGATATGTTACGACCAATCATAAAGTGTAATCAAAAGGCGAGCCGTCAAAAACTGTAGCTGTGTGCGCGATCGAGGCGCTTCTTTTATTTTGGACATGAGCACGATAGAGCATATTCATGTGTTGCATCAAAATGGGAAATTGCAAATTTATCATCTCACCTCTCTCAGAATGTTCGCGATTTTCTCGTTCCACGTTTTCGTGCGTATGATTTATATATTTCATGTATTACATGAATGAGTTCGAGCTGTCCTTGTTTTTTATATTTCTATTCCTGATGCACATAATCCCGCCGCTCCCAATCTTAATTTTATGCATCAAAGATGTATAATGTTGGAATGATATAGTTACTAGCCATTCAATCCGACGTCATTACTTCATTCAATTATTGAACCTTTATTGGGAGCTGAATTATTGATGACCGATTTATTGATTGACAATACTGACGAATTATCGATATTTGTTTCGATGCATCCCAACGTGAAAGTCTACTAATTAATTTTATTTCTGAATCTGGCAATCATCGAAAACAATGCAATAATCGAAATTTGTTGAACTTCTTTCTGTCCGAGGAAATCCTGAAACGTGATTAAGAGCCCTGAAAATAAATTGGCGCAGTCGGTAGGATATAATATGTCTCAGATAACGCTGCCAAATTCAAGTCTATGAATTTGGAAAAAGTTTTGCAAAGTAGATATATGTAATAGGACGATCGTACATTCGAAAATTGCCGAACGAGTGAACAGTTGCCTTAAACAATGGTGTAACAAAATCAACGACTTCTAGCTCCGGAGTTAAGTCAGCATAAAAGTTGCCTGGACTGTTTTATCATCATCTCGCAGTCGTACGTCTTTTATTTATCGCAGACGAGGATACAGTTTTAATGTTCCGGCGAAAAACGAGTTGAAACTTCTCGCGTACTAGCGGCGGCGTTCAATAGCGGGAAATTGGAGCTGGTTCGGGCTGCGAATTCGTATCGACGAGGCGAGCAGCGAAAAAATGGTGTTCTGGTGGTAACAGTTGAGAGGCGTTTTTTTTTCTTCTCAAAATGAACGAAAACACAGGTTACAGATTTTCTTCATACGTGTGCGCGCGATTGATGAAGTTACGAGAGCGGAGTCTGCATTTGGAGCAACGAGTTATCCTGATCTAGTTTACAGGAGAAAAATCACCGCTGAGTTTGCTCTCGTGGGATATTGTCCGTACTTTTCGGATGGTCTATAATGCAATCCCATTTAAGTCATCGAACCTCCATCAAATCGATCTACCGAGCCGGAATTCTCAGCTTCGGAATGTCGATTCCATCTCTCGCTCTGCTCAGACACGTATCTTTGATCTCGAGATTCACTGGAAGCAACGCTCCAACATTTTCGAGGCTACCGACCACTACCAACATTTTCGATTGTCCACCATTTGTCTGAAAACAATTTTCAACCCTACTATTGATTTCCCTTCCATCGATCAGGCTCCAAAACTGACGAATTACTTTTTCTGACGAACTCATTTCAAAATTGCATCTTCGAGAAACAGAACCATCTTTCAAACTAACTTTCACACCAATTTTAACTCTTATTCAAGTTGTAAAGTCGTAAATGAAAAGATATTCGAAAATAGTTAAGTTTATAATCTCCCTTAGTTCGGATCAGAAATATAAGCGTAGGTTCTATTTAAATCCATACTAAAAATAGAGAGATAAATCATGTCTATAATCACGCGCGTTCTTCTGTCGCGATTAGTATTCATGAATGAATAATGCGACGCTAACAATCGCAAACAGAAACGACAAATTGCGAATATCTTCTTTTGTGCCATTCCTTTTTTTAATCCAAGATAAGCTTTTCAATTTTCACCACGCCTTCTGTGCACGGAGCTTTCCAATTATTGCAATAATGTATAGCGTCCCCCGGAAAAGGCAAACGCGGAATATTTGAAAGTTTAATCATCCTTGCAACGGGGCATCGAGATACGATCGTGCATATAGAATACGCGACTTCTGCCATCGGCCACGCTATGCACCACGGACTCTCACGATTACGTTTTATTATTCCGATTCGGACTTGCTGTCTTGCGTGACAAATCAATGGGCACCATCTAATCGATTCCATGTCCAAATTCCAACGCGAAAACTGCAATTCCAAAGTACATTAATTTTACTTTCTATTTTTTCTGTCGGTCTCGAAATTCGCAAATTTGTTATGCATTTTTGTAATACAATCTTGTCATGTCCGTTAGAAAGTTGTCTGTGCCGAGGTATCGTCGCTGAATTTTGATGAACAAACAGACGGAGTTGCCCTCTTTGTTAATCAAACTACGGTAACAGTTTTCGTCAAAGAGTATCGACGAGTAAGACATGAAACGAAACATAATACAGCAACGAGAATCCCGACGAATTCGCAATCATAATAATAATACAATAGAATTTCTAGTCGGGCTTAAGTCTTACGTGTTTTGAAATTCTTGTAATTTATATTGACAGTAATAAATAGTTGACCTGGGTGATTGACTACCTCATTCTTTTCATTCCAAAACCAGTCGCGGATGCTTTCAAAATGAAAACACGCGAGCGAAAAACGGCTGTCGCTAGACATTAATGACGCAGTGAAAGTGACGATATGAAAAGTGAAAAATCGTTGGCTGAACAACGCACATCCTGATTTCACACTGTCTCATCAGAAGTTGCAATAAAAAAAATATATCCGTTGTCTGTTCGCTGTAATCTTAATTTTTCATCTATTCATGATCTATTCCAATTTTTTCCCGTCCGAATCACAGCGTTTTTGCTCCGAGACTCTCTTTTGACGTTATTTTTCATGCGCGATAGAAAGTCTCGCGGTGTCTCATTAAAATTAAAAATTAACGTCGTTATATTGGTTTCCAGAAACAATCGTCGTTAATGAAAATACCGCGTGTAACACAAACCACTCTCACAAAGCTCGCACAATAAAAGCGACACGCCAGAATGCACGCCTGGTGTGTTAAACAGGTGATGATACAAAGATAATGAATGACGTATCACTTGGAATGCGCGCTCTTGTGAGTGTGTACATGAATTAATGAAATTATAACAGTGACAAGGTTATGGCGTTGGCTAATGAATGCACGTCAAGATTTCGAGCCACGTCAACGCCAGATACACACGAGACGATGTGCAACGAAAAACGCTGTTGTATCCTGGCAAATGAGATAACACGCGAGAGGCTGGCTGTCGCCCGATAAACGCCCCGCGCATAATCGCAAAAAAGTCGCAGACGAAAAACGGAGAAAAAAAAACACGGCGTTTCGCTTGCCTGCGCTAACACACTCAACGATTTCCAATTTAATTAACACGTGCTTCGCCGCGATATTTCGCGCGACAAATCACACTTGACCGAACTTTCGGAATAACTGTTTCGCGAGGCCAGAATGGTTTATCGCCGTGGCGACTTTTGTTTCGGCTCAAATTTATCGGCACCGACTGACGCCAATTAGAGCCGAGTGTTTCGAGCAAAAGTTTAAGCCTCGAAGCACGGTAATGCGTGCAAAAACGCGCATCTCAAGTGTCGAGTTTCGAGTCGCCACTCGCGCCAAAAGTGTATCAAGCTCGAGTTTCGCTTTGCGTTTTTGAATTCGATCTGCGTCACAAAACGAAGAAACGAAATTCAAACTTTTGTTTCCTTACTTTTTTTGCAGCTGATGTGCGTCTAAGCGGCGCATCTTTTCTAGCCGAAATGAAAATTTGTTCTCCGGATCAAACGAGCGATGACGATTGCAAGCGCCGCTGCTTTCAAGTGCAATGCACCCTTGACGGCACTTTCATATTTTTCGCCAGCCAGAAATCAAGTTGCTAATTAAATTTAAACTCTAGAAAACGAACAAATGTCTCGGTGTTTTCCACTCGGCCTAGCATTCGATAGATTGTAAGTTACTGCCTTTTTTTGTACAAAACTTCAAATGAAATGCTCAAACGCCGGAAATAAAAACGCCGCAGATGCTAATTTCACGGCGAAAAAAGTCGTGCAAATAACCGATCGTCAGAAGTTAGAGGGGGGGGGGTGGTTTTCTCGTAATTGGATAATCAAATTTCTTGTCGATTGATCTCGTGAGTTGGCAAATTGGTAAAATGTAATATTCCGCGTAACTCTGTGATCTTTATTACCCGAATGAAAAAGAAAAAAAAGGTTGACAAAAATTGCGGACGAAATGAAGTCGCAAGATTGGCTCGTGTTCTGAAAATGCACCGAAAATAATCATGGAAAAAAATAAAACAGTGGGAAGAAATTCGCGCAGGTCTAGTTAAGTCAGAGTTCCTGAAGGGGTTAACGCTGTATTATTCAACTTGCCATATGATCCTCGGCTAATTGCAAAATATGTTTGTGACGCGCGTCACTCGTGGAGTCTCGAAAATGGTATTCGTCGACGCGGCCTAATTTAACCTTTTTTTTTGTTTTTTCTGACGGTACGGAAAATAATGCGAAGCAGAAGCATCAGCGAGTGAGAGTTAATTAACTGACTTGATATGGAAAAAAAAAGAAGTAGGTCAAAATTGTAAAGCGCCTTTCAGTGTCTGACAAAGCCAGACTTAATTTCAACCGAATTTTTCTCTCAAATTTCAGTCATCAATTCAATTATTTAGACTTTGCAAAAGTTTTGGAAATGTTATACATCTCAGAAAATAGTCAACACTTTGTTTTGATAATCCTGGTCAATTTTTTCGAATCGTGACATTTTCAATCATTTCAATCCAAGTTATAAACACTGAAACGGGATTCTAAAATAACTCATCCGTTTTTTTATAAATCTGTATCAAACGAAAAAATGCCCTATAGTTCGTCATGATGAAAATTGTTTTCCACAAGCTTCCAACTTTGAAAAACATAAATCAACGTCTATTTAATACAAGCGAGGTTCACTTGTAAACTTTTGTTTCGTTTTATTATGTGTACTGTGTGAACGATGGAAGAAGCAACGCATACGAGGACACCAAATTAATACTCGGCTTGCGATCGTGTTCGCTTTTGTACGAATCGCGCAAACTGCGAATTGGAATTTACCGTCGCAATATTTCGGCGCGCTGTGCTCGCGCTGCTTGGTAATGATAGTTTAATTCGCAGAATCAGCAATTTATCTTGGACGTTCGTTTACTTTGTTTTAATGGGCGCGTGCATTCTCCGAGCGGTTTGCACCGTGTCCAAGCGAGGGAGTCAACGAACGCTCGACAAAAGTGGTGCGGGTTAATGCGCTACAAAACAGAGATGACGTGTAATGTATTGCGTTCATTTTAAACTTGGTGCTTTGTGCACGATTTCGACCCTAGTCCAAATGTTATCGAGCGTCGATCCACGCACGTTCCCGTTTGTCACAATTATTAAAAAATAACGCACGCAGAGTTCACATCTCCTCGTCGGCAAACAAACTGCGTGTCAAAGTTTTTGGCGATAACGATAAGTGTGACACGCGGTGATAAACTCGTCGCTCTATCTCGGCAGTTTTGGTTACAACTGGCTCTTTCGTTCGTTATCGAGGCTTCGAGTTGAGGCGTTCAAGAGACAAGCCAAGTTGGACTGCTTGTGCAGATTTTGTCAACAAGTTGGACTGGCAAAGTTTACGCGATGTGAAGTCAATTAGTCTGTGCCGTGAGCAACCCGGGAATATAGCGCAAGCCAGCGTACATGTGTAACGTGCGCTGAATTCCCGCGGATGCAACTCGTGCTCGAGCGTGTTCTTGCGTAACGTTCAACAGCGTGCGAATAACACGCGCAATATTGACTCTAACCGCGATACGCACTCTCATTAACCGCGCTATCTTTTATTAGTTCTTCTTCGTCTTTTTATTGGAAACAACTCGTTACGTAACGGTTTATCATTGTCATTTATCGCTAAAAAGTTCAATTTGTTTTCGACGACAAAAAATTGAGGCCAAACTTGAATTCGAGTTATCAAATCGTTGTAGAATTGTTTTTTTTCTTTCACAGACAGCTTTGATCAAACGAAACAAAATCCATGTTAAGTTATTGAAATGAATATTTCTTTGGCAAAAAGTAGTTATATTTTTTACCTGGATGGTTTTTTTTGCGAGGAATCACATAGAAACAGGTTCTTTTGTGAAAAATATTCGCGGAACAGTAGTTACGAAAAAACGAAAGCCAAAGGGTTAGGGCGAAAAAAATCTTGTTAGAACGTGAATCTACGGGGCGAAAGAAACGCGAGGAAAAAGTTTTGTCAAATGGACTTGGCATTGGTGTAATTTTAAGTTTATTCTTTTACGAATTATCCGGGATATCTGATGGGGATAAAAAGTGCACGTATTGATTATCACACTGAACCCAGTAATCATATTTTACTCGCAGAAAGTATTAAAAATTTACTGTTACATAAAAGTCTTATCAAGCTTCATATTTTCCTGCTTTGAAACATTTGGAAATACAATTTTAACGAGTGTTTTAAAATTGGTCGAAATTTTCGCGACTCTTTTATCATTTGGCATTGGATTTCTTTTGGTTCCTTAAAAGAGGTTGTTTTTCACTCTTTCCGCTTGGAGGTGTATCATACAAGAGTCTATTTTTCATCAGACCTGTCGTGTTCGATACAATTAAGATCTTTATAATGTCCGTGAAACAGTTCGTAGTAGCGCTTATGAAGTGTTGTACGAGAATAAGTCATTTATCGTAGCGATATCAGTCACGGACGATCTTCAGTCTCCTCTTGAAAAATAATCAACTTTTAGTGAAATTGTACTTTTCACGTAAAAACCTTATCGTGCGATGGAACTATATTTGAGAAAGAACAACTTCATGTCAAGTCCTCGTTTTCCTCTGATTGAAACATCATTTATTAAACTCTGCTCTAAGAATTGTAACTAATTGTTCGACGTTTTTGTCGTTTCTTCTCTTCAGAAAAACCGTTTGAATGGATAAATAAATATCCATCGAAAAAGCGAAAAAAAGAAAAGTCAGAGACAAACTTTTGAAAAAATATAAAAACCATTTCGACATGAAGGAGATGATACAACAAAATTTCAACTTTTTCCCTGATGGAGAAGCTTTCAATATGCTTTCAACAAAATGTTGCGATGATAAAAACACGATTCTATTTTCGAGCTGATTAATTGAACTCTAAGCTTGTCGAAACATTTGAAGAACAGTTCAGCGTCCCATTTAATCGCCGGTTTGAATTTGGGTTGAAAATGCTCCGCTCACTAAGTCAATATTCCTTTGATATTCCAACTCAACTGTATAATTCGAAGTAAAACTGTAAACGAAAAAACGTCGTCCTGTATTGTAACTGAATAGGTACAAAAAAATCTCTCAAACGAATGAACGAAATGAACATTTGATTCGAGCTGATGTGACGCGAATTAAACGAACCAAAACACAGAAATTGTACCAAAGGTTGTATCACGCAAACAATCAGTGTTTGGTTTTTGCATGCAATTTAAATTAAAATAACGAAAAATTGTTGCATCAACTCGTTAAAAACCAAAACAATGGCACATATTGAACGACGAAATTGTCAATTCGAGTTGAGAAACTAATTCAAGTTTTTAATGAGTTTTTGATGATAAATGTACGCTTTTGTACGTGAGACGAAAGAAGGCGACAGAAATAAATTTATAAATTCTAGCTCGCGCGATCAAATTCACTTATACTACCTACACGAACTTGTATATCACTATTAGATCGACATTAATGACTTTTTTTTTCAGCCGAATCACGTGTTCATGCGTGCATGCTGGCAGTTTTGTCCCGCATGGCATATGCAAGCTCAAACTTTAACACTCGAGTTCCCCATCCGGCGCATTTTCTTTGCTGCACAAACTTTGACCGAATGTTAACATTGCGAAGGTAAAAAAAAATTTACACTGCAAGTGGTAGTTGTATTAGCGTCAAAGTAACATTCATGATGCAGCAAAAACAGACTCGCCAACTGACGATTAAATGCACTTTCCAATTTTTTCCCTCGTAATGGCATACTTGAAATGCCAGTGATTACGAACCAGAGGATGAAGAGACGCGTAAAACAATAACCGAACAATTCGTCTAACAATAAAATTAATCCTGCGCAATCCCTAAAAAGCAGCGACAAAAATTCCCATTCACCGCAACATATTCCGAACAAATTCAATTATAAGTTGGGCGCAGAGTGTCAGAAATCCAAATTGTGTCGGCGTGAAAGCCGCGTTCTCAAGGCCACCTGCTATTCCCAAATCCTCTTTTAACCCAACTCATTAACTTTCATCGAAACTTTAGTATCGTACATTGCCATTCGGTCTTAAAAAAGTGCCAAGTTCGTTGCCCGAAGAAACTCGCACAGTGAATCCGTTCAACTTGTCTTGTTTTTTTTTTTTTTTGGTAGACTGACCTTGAGTCGAACTTGGTGCCATCGACCAACGTCCCGGTATAATGCATCGTCAGCTGATCTCCTTTTTTTGATTTCTGTTCACATACTTCGGGCACGAATAATTTGTCCACTTTGAGTTGGCTCTCGGCTGCGACGGAGTCGAGAGTGAGGCACCACGTCACCAAGTACGCGACACCGAGAAGGCAGCTTGTTGCGCGAACGGAGCGAGAAGACGGCATTGTGCTCTGTGCGGTGGCGGAATGCCGGCGAACGACTGATGTCATGCAGAGCGCGTTGGCCCTCGCAGAGGCGAGGAGAGAACGTACGCAATCGGAGGAGGACGGTCAAACGGTACGCCACATTGCGCCGTCTCATTGGCCCCGCGGAATATGTAGGTCTCTCCAACTTCCCCTCTTTTCTTGTTTCCGTTCTTCGAAATATTTCGTCTCTACGTGTACAATCCTCGTACAGTCATCAAATCTTAAATGAAATATAAAATGATTTTCAAATTGAGATGGTTGTGCCAGTGAATCACATTTGTTACAATCGTGTCTAATTTTGAATGAATGATGGTTTAGTTAGTCTCTTCAAGATTGCAGAATTCGGAAATTGTTGTGAGACTGGGAAATGCAGGAATGTACTTTTGGGGTAATGAAAATTGAAAACTCAAATGAAAAAAATTCAGAATTGTTTGATTGACAATGTTTTTTTGAAACTGAAAGTACGCGAACAAATTTGAAAAGCTAACTTTTACAGAGTAACGTTACTTTTGTATAAAAATAATATTGAGTTACGTTAACTAATTTATGGTAACTTTGGAGTAACGTTATTTTAAGTTTGTTTGAATTTGGATGGTTGAAAAAAAGTTACTTTGAGGTTCCTTGTTGGAATTTGAATGTTGACAGCTTGATTTCGAACGTGCGCAACCGACTTTCGTTTGTCTTTCTTTTGGACTATTCAAATTTTAAGCAACCTTCGAGCAATGTTACTTTACTTCGAAGTTACTCTAAATCCGTAACCACGTAATTGTTATTTCTTTCAAAAATGTGTAACCAATAAAAATAACTCATTTAAAATAAGTTATTTTAATTTACTAATCAATGTTTCTAATGACTAACTAACGACGAAATAAATTGTTTTTGACAAAATAGTACCGTTCAAATGATACAGCTCACTTGCCAGAGATAAATTTTTCCTTGGATGGTTGTAAATAAAGTGTCCCACAAGCGTCGATAAAAGCTCCAAGTTCATTTTTGTAAGAAAACTGATGACTCGATTTATTTTCACAATGGTGTCTAAATTTCAAAGTATAGACAAATTCCGGTCGGTCTGGTTCTCAATTTAGTTTGACCTAACTTCATTTACTGTGGGTAAAGCATGCGATCGATTATTTGAGATTTGAGATTTGAACTTTCGTAAACCATCTCGAAGCAAATTTCGACGAAATTTCTTCGCGAAATGAACTTTCCGCATTATTGTTTAAGGTTGAATAGACGCTCAAGAAGCAATTTGGCCACTGTTGAAACACCGACTAAACGGCAATAATCTTCGAGGGTTACAAATTATAATTTCCTCCAAATGCACAATTGAATTATCTAGTCGTCCCTCAACTATATTGGAAAACTTCAGTCCATCAAATGAGTCAATTATTAAATTCAGAGAAAACAAAATAATGCATCGCCAAAATATTTAATACTCGTTAAACGAAGCGAAACTTTTGAGTCTCCTTCAAATATGACAGTGGACGAGTTTATTGGATGACCTCTTTCTTTAGGCTCGTCGATTACTGCAAAAATGAGTCTCATATTAACTTTCTCCAGAAAATTTTCTCAACGAGTTCGTCTGACTTGGCGAATTCCATCAGTCTCTTATTTTATAGAAATTTCTCATCTTCGACTACTAAATCCTGTTTGTGTATTTTTTCAACACATATAATTTGGAACTGGTAGCAAATATATTTCCGGGCGATCACTCCGTTTGCCCTAATCGCATCGATTAAAGTTTAATATCGGGTTAAGTAACCTCAAGCTCCTTCGAGTACATTTTATTCGATCCTTAAAGCAGAGTCTTATTGATGCAAAAGGAGTTCGCGAGCGCAAGCTGAGAAACTCTGCGAGTCTAAGAATCCCTAAAGCGGATGAAGAAATGTTTATATTCATTTAGTCATGCATTAGTGATTATCTTAAAACTCAAGATGCTTGGTATCTTCTACCTTAGACATAAATTTTTCGATACTGACATTCTGTGCATTTAACGTCTCTTCGTATCTATAGGCATTACTTCGTTTCCACGCCAAGTTCAACCACTTGGGAAAACGGCACGTGAAGATTGCCATTGGCTTCTCATTATTGAAAATACTCGATATAACTCTTTCGAACTTTTTTTTTCTATACTGGATCAATTTTTTGTTCAAGCTAATTTAATTTTCATCGTGAAACACCCAGAAGAATAATATACCTTTATTAAAAGAAAAACCGCAATAAATTTCTGTTGCAGCATTAACGAACAGTGTTCTTACACGTGTATTAAGAGTATTAATCTCACCAGGTTCCGAAAAATACCGACACGTACGTGGCCTGAAGAATAATGGCAGTCTGTTTGTACAACGTTAGACGATCAACATCAGCCTCAAAATAACTGCACGCAAAATACAAAAGCGAAAATCAATCGTACTTTTTTGCACCGTCTTTTTCCAACGTTGTTTTACAATTTATAATAATTAACTTTTTTTCGCAAGTAACATTTTTTTCAAGTGGACGATTTCAACGCGATTAAATGTCATTTATGATTAGAATTGGACACTTATGTTGTTTGAGACAACGTGTTTGTTTGATATATTTGTGCTCATGTATAATATAGTTACAGTGTAACTAAACTGCAAACTTCCTCCCATCCCTTTTAACTGATTAGAACTGTTTCTCTTACTTTACGTGAAGAATAGTGCTATCAAAATGTAAGACACGAACCACTGTTACCCGTCGACTGAAAACATTTCTCGCTTTTACGAGTCGATTCATATTGGTGTAAACTGAACGAAATGCAAAAGAAGATTGAAAATCTATAGGTGTATCAGAAAACGCTTCACTACACCCTAAAATGTACCAAACTCATTATTATCATTTACCATTGTAACCAAATTCTACAAAATATAGCGAATTCACAAAACAAATCAACATTTTCGTCCTTCAAATTGTAACTTAGAAATTCGAATTTGACATCTGAATTGTAATAGTGAGTTTTATGCTGCAAAAATAATGTTTTAGTATAAAATGATCTCGTCCGTTGAATAAAGAATTCAAAGAATCGAGGACCGATATATTTTAAATATATTCTGAACAAATCGAGAGTGAGAATGAATGGTTGGGACGTCACGTGGCTGCGTAAACGTATACGTGGCATCCAATGTGATTTGCTTTTTGGATGCCTCGTGAGAATTGCCAAGTGTGTGCCAACTAGAGCAAAATTCAAAACACGCAATCGTCCCTGGTGAAACATTAAAAATACATGCATTTTGATTTTTTCTCTCTCGTTTACTTCTCAGGATTAGGATTAGAAGTTTCGTGATAGGGTCGGCCAGTTGTACAAACAGCCGGGACACGACGCCCAACTAAAGTCTACACACAAGACACTAAACGGAGTTAGTGTTTGCAACTGAGCTCTAATGAAATCCATTTATTACTTCTGCGCATCATTTTAATAGCGCAACTGTAAAAACAAATTGCACAGCGGCGTTTCATTTCTGGCACTCCAATTTTCTATATTAAATTGCAAGGTTGGAACAACAATCACTGACAATTGAACGGCACTCGCGGGAGGTATAACCACTTGACTTAGAAATGTCTTCGCGTCGGTATTATGCTTTTATAGTTTATTGCCGATTGTGTTCGTCACAATACCAGACTCGCCGACTACACTTATGTTTGGTCTTTCAACTCGAACATCTTATCAAATCTCAACTACTGAAACACATCCAATTATCAAAAGCAATTTGATCCAACAACTTTTACTATCTTTCAATTATAATCTCCAAGTGCACAGTTGACAAGTTACATTTACACACTTTTCATTTAAAAATATTGATTCGGTCAATGACAAACTTCAAACTTTCATTTTTGAAAGTTCGAAGTCGAATTGTCATCATGACTGATCCAAAATTTGTCGTCGTAGTTAATCATGACAATGAATTAAGAACAATTTTTCTGACCCATTTTTTTGAATGGCTAACTTGGGAGAAAAAATTTAATAGAATTTAGAATACCAATACAAAGTTTACACAATCTCAGTAAGTTATTTTTATAATAAAAAAAAGTTTGAGGAAAGATTCTAAACTTTTGCAAGTGTCCCTTTCCCACAAGCAAAGGTGTAACTTGTAGTTTACGATGGCAAGAAAGGTGCTTCATTTATGTATTGGTTCATCAAAAAAACGACTGTCAGGAGTGTACAACAAGAATGCACCTGGTCCCAGCTTCTGTGATGTTGGTTTTTCAAAAATTTACAAGCCAAGTCTCGCCAATTTCCGACCGATCGAAATTTGCTCTCTTGGAATGGCGCACGTTCGAAATTTCAAACAAATGTAAACCGAATTTGCACGAACAATTTCTCTGTCTTTTCGCTGAAAAAATGCCGTCCTTTTTTTGTTATGCAAACACCATGCACTTGGAAAGAAAATAGAATTTCATATGAAATTTCTGAAAAATAACTCTCACATTTTTAAACGAACGTAAACAGTTGTTTAAATAACAAAAAAAGTTTACCACTTAATATTGTTATAAAATTTGCAAATCAATACTGATTTTATCTTTGATAAGGAACGAGGAAAAAGAATCACAATACAACGCCAATTCCATTACAATTTTTACGACAAAATATAGGTATTGAAAAGTCCAATTCGAGTTTCTTTAGACCAACAATAAAATATGATGAAGAGTCCTTGAGAACGTATGGCCCACTTGTTGGAGCAAACATACGCAAAACATATACAAGTATTCCTAATCTGGTTGAGATGACGTCTGTTTATTTGTTTTCACTTATCAAAGTTGGAGTTATACGAATCAATGAACCATCATTTGAGAAATTATCACCAGCAAAGTGAAACTTGTCTTTGATCAAATAACAGAGGTTGGTGACATCCGCGTACGTTTCGCAGCAAAAGGATAAGTCTAATTGCGTAACATTAAGAGAATTCATTGTTGTCGCAGGTGCCTTGTTTATTTCAAAGACCTGCTTAAGTCGAGTCACATCCTGGCTCAGAGAGAATTGCTATTAATTAGAACATAAAGAGAACCCCTGCTGTCTGTGCATAACTCATAGGCCGATTTTCAGGACTGGGTATAATTACCACATGATTATTCCACTGTGCAATCCTACACCTTCTCGTCTCGAATTATGAAGTAATTAGAAGCTTCCTGACATTTGTACTACGTTCAGCAGCGGTACGCGCAAGTCACTCAAACGTTTCGTCCTGGATGTCATTCGAATAACAAATTTTTCATAATTATTCCTCGCTGATATTTTCGTCTCTTTTTCTTTGTGCGAAAAAAAGAAGCGAAGATCGGACAGAGAGAAACCGAGAGGTAATTTAAAACTAAGCCAACGCGTCAGCCGCTGTTGACGCAAACTATTATTTGCACTGGACTTTTCTTCGGGCCCCGTCACACGCTGCATATTCAAATGAGCTATACATTTTCACAAATTTAAAACCATCGCCTTATCGCTGGACTATGTTTTAATTTTATCTCCGTCATTTTCAACACTCGAGGAATTAATTAAAGGATTTCCGCGCAGAAACTATTATGAGGCAATAAATATGAAAAAGAGGTGGCGAGATAAAGACAGCCGCCAAATTAACTTATCTCGCGCCAAGGGTGTAAATTCTATTAGGCATAATGATTTGTAACTGAGTTAATATGAAATCAACTTAGCATCTTATAGCACCGCGCTTTGAACCCGATTAGATTCATTTTCATAAGATTTTTCATCACAGTTTATCGCAATGCGTGGTACCAACATTTGAAAAAAAAATTGATCTTAGAAAATGTAATCCATTAAGGTAGAGAAAAATGAATATTTATTTTTATGGACAACCATTGTGGTTTAACAGGACAGGTCGGGAGTATTGAATTTAAAAACTATTCTTGAAATAGCGACGACAAGATTGTAACCGCGGGCTATAAGTTAGATGGCTCCAAAGCTTTCTCCATAGAAACGACGCTGTCAAGCAAGTAATGTGGATCTACCAGAGACAACCTTTTGATAATACTAAGGTTGGCAGGTCACATGTGCTCTAATATTTTATCCCAACAACAATCGCTGTATTTGTATGAGTGCTCGGTACAAAACACCATCTGTTTCCTCGTTTTGACAATCCTCTCGATTTTTATAAATCAGCCTGAAACCAAGATTGATAAAATTAATAAAAGATTAATAAAATTAATTATTCACTTAACTAGAAAGGCCTGGGTTCAAATCCTACGAAACCCCAAATTTTGAAAATTGAAATAGTTCAAGTCCAAGTGATTTTTTCAACTGAATATTTTCAAATTGATTTTCAGTGATTTAAAAAAGTTGTTATTATTTGAAAAACTATGAGCTTTCATGTTTAGATCAAGAAGACACTTAAGAACCTTAGCAAATTGTATAACCAAAAGAATAATACCCTTTGAGACGTGGCATTTCAATTTAAAGAATATTTATTCTTGTAATGCATTCACTCCCATTTATTATTATTATTATTTTCTCGACAGTGAAATCCGACCGAATGTGAGGATTCGACTAATGCCTTGTCGTTATGAATTCGGATTGAAAAGAAGCAAAAGGAGAAGACAATGAAATCGATTTGCAACCCATGACTTTGTGCTGAATATTTGATATTTTCTTTTTTCCGTGTTTCATGCCAGCGCTCTTGAGGAACTGTGTGAAAATTCATGAAAGAAAAAAAAAGTTGAACTAAACTAGTACAATTGACATCACGCATTGACATGTATGAATACTCTGTTTCGATTCGTAGCCCCAACTCGACTGTATCGTCAGAGAAAAATTTACAATCCTCCCGAGGATGCATGTTCGATCTTTGTCTTGAAATACACTTACGCGCGTAACGTTTCTCATTTTGTATTTTATGAATATAAAACTTGTCCAAAGGGACATTCCAACTTTGTTTTATCCTTGAGTAAAACACTAAACCTTGAAAAAAATTAACAAAATCAAAAATACTCACTTTACTTTTCAGACAAGGAACATCAGACAAAAATCTGTTTAAAGTTTTTTCGAAGTTAATTTTGTTAATGATTTTTCCTTTTTGAGAATGTATTTTTAAGTGTACTTCGCAGAACGATTTGTAATGATGCGTAATTAAAAAGTATTCAACTGATATGTAAATGGCAGCGTTTTACGAGAGTGGTAACCAGTTTTCAAGGTACATTTGGTATTGTTGCTTAGGATACACATTCGCAAACGGACGTATCGAATCCGAACGTCAGAGAATCGTCGGTGAGCTAACCAATCGTGCCAATAATGAGCATTCACACAGCCTCACAGCCAGCGGAAATGCATAGGTGTGTTCTTTGTAATCCCGATTCGCAGCTCAAACTGATTCGGAATATTTCTCAGTCGCGCAGTGTTTAATCAAAGTTTCTCGCAAACATGTTAAATAGTGACAATACCGTCTTGCCCAAACAGACTGAAAATCAGCCAACAAATAGCTCCGATGACAAGACACAATTTTGCAACATCGCCATTCAATGGTGAGTAATTACAAACTGCATTTTTTGGGGCGATATTTTTTGTTGGCAATTTTTAGCAATGTCAACTTTCTCGTGCTAAAATTAATGCAGGAGGAACTCAAGTTGAGGGTTCAGAGAGCTTGACAAACAATGTCTCTTTTCTATAAAACATATGTCTATTTATTTGAATAATTTAGCACGGAACATGATGGTTCACGCGATCCTAAGGAGTTGCATATGTAATACAAATCATTTGCATAACTGTGCGTACAAATTTAGAACTTTGGTTGGGAGGATTTTCACTGGGTACACAGAGGCCCACCCCCAACAGCACCTGGCCGACTTAAGCCAGTTTCATGTTCTCCTGAAATCGTTCGCGATGAATTATTAATGCGAGAACGCTTCGCTCTTAAACGTAGAGAAATTTGATGAAAGTAGAAGGATAGGAGCACTTTGTAATCAGTATTTGTAATATAAGAGCTCCGGTACAAAATTAGCGAATGCGTTTTAACTTGGCGGTTAAGGACAGGTCTAGTTTAAGGGCCCATGCAATATGTATGAAACGACTGAAAATGACAGTTATACCCGCCGATATAAAACGAAAAAAAAAGACGTCTGGCAAATCAGCACCGAAATTATAGCTCTCTGTTTTATCGGTTAATGAAAATCTGCGATTAAATGTTGGGGTGAAAAAGGATGGAAATGAAAAATGAAAAAGTGGAAAATTTGGAGTTGACGGTGATAGATGATGAGTTTGTTTGGAATGATCGTTTTGCGACTGGTAAAAGCTGAGAATAATTATGCCTAGAGTGTGGAAAACGGAAGAGGTTGTACTTGGAATGTTTGTCTCTATTAAAAACCAGTCGAGCTCACGTACGTGGAAGAAACCACGATAGCTCGTACATTTCACTGTCAGTTGGAGGCAGCCAAACTAAATACTTTATAACAGAAACTACTTCTGCCCTGCGCCGATGCTTTTGTCGAACAAATTGCGAAAGTGAGAGCTCAGCTTTACGTGCGGTGCAGTGGAGAATCTACGAAAACGCGATAAAGCGTAGAAACACACACTGTACCAAGACCCACGAGAATATCCATACAATATCTGACTTTCTTCTCTTAACTTGTACTTATACTTCGTCTTCTGTCGTCTCATGAAGAACCGAAGAAAAACTCCTGGGACAATAGCGCGAGTGAAACAGGTGTATCACACTTTAGCAAACAAGTTTTCTCAAACCACTCGCGACCATTTAATTCCTCCAAGGATACAATCGCGCACGCTCGCTCGTCAGATAAAAGTCATAAAAAGCCATCAAAAATGTACTACAACAATACCCTTTATAATCCCATCGCACAACTTTTAATATCACTTCAAACAATTTTTCTCTTCCCCTTCTTTTTATCAATATAAGAACCTGCAGTTGGAAAGTTTGCTTAGTGTCCCTTAACATATGTAACGAAAAAAAAAAAAAAAAAACGGTAACAGCTCAGAGAAAGTCAACATTTTTCGAGTTTGCATAAGAAAGTTTGCGACGACGTTATGCAGGATTCCAAGTTTCATTTTTTGTTTCTTAGTTGGGTTGAAAGATACTAAAACGAGGCACCAGGGTGCACTACTCATTGAGCCCTGCAGTTAGCCTGCAGGCTCCATTACCTGAAAGTTGCGCTTTACGAAATACACTCAAGAACTCAGATACATAAGCAAAACTGAGAAAATCTTTAATCACTGAAAGTCAAGTTCAACGAACTGCTCCTTCATTTTTGTTCTGGTCCAGAAACTAATAGTTTACAAGATTCTAATTAGAACCCACTTACTGACAAAATTTTTCAATTACAGGACTTTTCATTTTGAGAATTCTAAAAATTGAAAATTGAAAATTTTTAAATTGACAGTGGAAGTGAAAATGTTGTGAAAATTCGGTTGAGAAAAACAGGATCATTTTGGAAATATGATAGAAGATGATGATGGGTCGTTGAGGTGCCCAATTTGAGAGTGATATGAATGCACGTCGTATCGCATGTTGGTCGTTGAAAATGTGCACAAAGAGCGGGACCGATAAGTTGTGCGGGTTCGAAAGCGTGTTCTAATGGTAGGAGGAGCAAATAGGTGAATCTTCGATGACGAGAGCCGGTTTTCACTAACGCAAAGCATGGAAATTTGAGCGCGATCTATATATAAAACACTAACCACGGGTGTCTTTGAACTTTCGTATTACCATTTTGAGTGGATTCCGAACGTCTACGTCTTGTTGTCTTAGTCGCAATTGTATCGGCAAACTCGGTTTAAAAGTGACGGACAAACTTTTGGAGAAAAAATTTGAAATATTTACGTGCCGAGGAAAGACCATGGTACGCTCATCGGACTTTATCATTCGCGAAATTTTCGCATCAAACATTTCTATGCGGTTATGTTTTGTGCGCGCGCTCAAGTTTTGCAAAGAGTATTTAAGTTTTAAAAAAGATATGTCGCGCGGGCTGACAAGTTAAGTGCGCTATCATTTGTCAAATTTCGTGATTGATAGAGTGTTGGGAAAACTACCTTCTTAAAGAAATAAGCACAGTTTATGTGGTAGAACTTGAGTCTGGACGGAACATTGTAAAATATTTGTACGACTAGGAAAAAGAGATACAAAGTGTTGCGAGAGCCCGCGAAGCACGTTGCAACAATATATATTCGTGAGAGATGAAGGAATTCTCATAAATATATATTTTTATATGACACATACTGTAGGCAAGTGTACCTTGCGAAGTAAAAGGAGCTCTCAATATAAAGATGCTTTCGTGCATTTTGATAAGATTTACGATAAAAAGAATTTCAACTGCCATCTTATCTGAGATTAACCAGAGGATGATCCAGATTTTTAATTTATGCAAAGGTTTAAGATCAAATAACTTTTTCTCTTTTCCTTTCTTTTCATGCAAAAATTGTTCTCACTTTGATATTGAGCTTGAAATTGCAACTTTTCAAATTTAATTAAAGGTAATCAAAGATAAAGTTTGCTAGAAAAAGTTTATAATATTAATAAATTTCTGGCAGTTTCTTTAAATTAGCTTAGTCAAAGCAGAACAACTTTCAAACGTTGATGTAAGATTTTCAAAATGAAATTTTTAGTTTGCCTGCGCGATTTATGACTCTTCACTTAGGAGCATACCTATACACCCGAGTAATTTATGTTCCATGAAATTTTTTCTCAGCCCAATCGATGGAGCTGAGATGAAAGTTAAAAATTGTGTTTCAAAAATGACTCAAATTCGCAAAATCAACAGAGTTACAATAGCAAAATGAATTTTCATTTGGTTTCATGAAACCAAACACGAAATTTCCAAACTAATTTCTCCTGTTGGAATAAGCACATCCTAATTATTTGCACGATCTGTACATAATTGGCGTGCGTTCAGGAACTGACTAAATCTTACGTTTATTTGAGAAACGCGCCTGGGCTATGCAATGATGCGTTATAGAAGTGGAACTATAGATATAGCAATGCTGTATTCAGTGGCGCTTCATGAGGAATAATTACTCCACCAGTGTATACTCCTGCCAGACAATTCATCATGACAAACGATGAATCCAATTTCGTTTGTATAGGCCTAGCCGTTCATGTCAGAGTGCAATTGCTATTAAATTCATCGATCCTGATATTTGTTTTTGCCTAACTAGGTTGATCATTTTTCAAAAATTGAAATCGTCGAAAAATCAATCCCTGAAATGAATAACCCCTGATTGTATGCAACCAGGCAAAAATTGTTAGCCAAGAGAGTTATTTTTAAATACGATTTTCAATTTTAATTGGACAATTGTGTGAATTTTGGTTGGATAGAGAAAAAGAGAGAAATTTTAGAATCGTCTGCTTGAAATATTGTGTGTTGGTACAGGTGAACGTATATTAAAATCCTTTTAACCGAACATAAATAAGAGCATGTCCGCCTAGGTAATCTCATGAAGAATTACTTACAGACACCAGCAATCCCTAGTAAGTCCGATATCGCCATGTGTGTTGCAAAATGTCAACTGTGCAATTTTTTTCCATCTGGGAATTCTCAACAAAACTGCGCCTTTTGAGTGTTTTAGATGATGTTATCCAATGCGATTAGTCAACTGGAACTGAGTGATGATTTACACACTTTTGTTATTTGTTTTTCCACCTGCAAAAACATTTATGTATTGTAATGAAAATTGCATCTTTTATTTTGAATATATTTAGTTATTCAGTAAAATTATAATTTGTTATGATCAAAGTTGAATGAATAAAAGTAACAAAGAAACTCCAAACATTGAGTTGTTTATTTACAACCTCCCTTTCCAACAATGAACAACCCCAAACCAAAACAAACTTACCAATTTGAATTGAGATTTCAAAACAAAAGTTTTTGTACTAACATTTACCTTCGTACAACAACTAACCATCGCCTGAACAAGTTGAGCCCCACTTACCATCAACCGTGACAAAACCAGCTGTAGAAAATAGTCGCGTCAGCCAGATGTCGTTAGCACCACCGAAGATAAAAAAGCAACTGACTGAAATGCGCAAGACGTCTTGCGCAGTTACGTCGACTAGCGCGAGAATCCACGGTAACCAATAGTATTCTGCGGTGTCTTCGACACGAGCGAACTAGAATAAATAACAGTTTGTCGAGTTGGTGATTCTAAAGTGACAGACAGCGTTTGTCATCGACTCCAAAACAATTAGCTCGACTGCATAAACCCCTTCGCACTGTCCATCGAAGTGCTGCAGAACCGCCAGTCCCCCTGAAAGCTCAGCGTTCTTCGGTCTGAGGTCTCCGCAGCAGAGATCCTTCTTGGACGTTTGCAGCGAACCCGCATCGAGGTAAGTGACAATCGACCGTCTGACTGTCATCGATCGAGTGCAGAACCCCTGCAGATCTTTCGAACCGCTTTAATCAGCGACCCATCGACTTTCGACTCAATCGCATAGATCCAAACAACGTCTGCTGATCGAACCCAAGGTGCCTATCCTTGTCCCTTTCACTCTCGCTGTAGGGTAAAGGACACGAACAGGTACCCTTGGTTTCCCAACTCGATCATTCATCTGTCATTTTCGACTTCAAAATCAACCGATCGACCGATTATCTCACCACTCCAGTGTCGCACTTTATTCGTTGCCAGAGTTAACCCGGAGTTAACCCAGAGTTAACCCCGATTTCACATGCGCGCAAAATCAATACGCCATCTGACACAAATCGCCGCCGATATTGTACTTAGACACTTGCTGGCGAATCGTTAAGGATGGTGTTCCTCAACCGGGACTGATTTTAAGGAA
The DNA here is from genome assembly GCA_020615435.1 of Telenomus remus. NCBI lineage: Eukaryota > Metazoa > Arthropoda > Insecta > Hymenoptera > Scelionidae > Telenomus > Telenomus remus. Next base: position 6,905,282 of record CM036345.1, on the reverse strand, counting down.
ACCAAAAGATTTCCCCCGACGAGGGCAATCGATAGTTATGAGTTCGAGGTCGGTTTCCAACTGGCCTTTTTCTGTCCAATTGTTGCCAGGCGTCAATCATAGACTTTCAGGTGTTTTTTATTTGTTTTTGTTTCGAAAAAAAAAAATGTTTGATTCAAATTCGTAGTGATGATTTCGTGTCGGGGAGCTTTAATTGGCAAAGTTTTCAGATGCGAAGTTTATTGCGACAATTTTTGCGCTTTACTAACTCGTTCGACATCTGTCGCGTTGTTTTTCAGAAGCAAAGTTAATGAAATGTCTGGTCTGATGCATGTGGCGCATGGACACGAAAATATTGACGCCGCATTGTAAAAAAAACCGACGACAAACAATGGTCGACAAAAAGCAAGTATTGCATACGAGAATTGATTTTGATATTAAAAATTTCTAGCTCCAACTTTCTGATTAGTTGGATGTTTTCCATTTTTTTCGTAGAGAAAAGGTTAAGAGTCAGAAAATTGTGATCTTATCTCGAGCAAATATGTATTCAACTTTTTAAAGTGCACCGTTTTGTATACACCTTTTTTTAGAAACTATTTTTTATTCGTCATACGCGACTGCTCTTTTGTGTCTGATGACAAAACGTGAACAAATCTTCTTCTTAATCATCTTAATGTTTCCGTGTAAACTCAGTCGTGGTGACATATCCTGAAATACTACGCAGTGCCATACTATTATCTCGGCTAACAAAAAAGGAACCGCTAAACAATGGAGTTGCATTACTAAATTTAGTTCTGATTTTCAATTTCGTTTTTTTCATTTGTTTTTTGAACTGCTCAACTCTGGTACGTGTTTATGTAAAAACACATTGAGATGTAAAGTTGGTAATAAAAAGAGTGCGACACTGGAAGGCGTTCATCTCATACTAGATTGAACCAGCTCACGATGTTGCTCAATATGACTTTCATTATCCTCTCATAATCGCATTCATTTAAATATCCCAGGTAATACTTTCCTGAAAACAATTTTGTTTCAATTATTTTTTTTATTAAATTTTATCCTCTGTCCTGTTTCTGACTTTTATCTGAATTGATATTAGTTGAACGGTATCAATTTCAAAAATGGTAATTAAAATAATCATCGGTTCGACGAACTGTCAAACCTGAAATTCGTTGGACCCGTCGAAAGATAACTCCCAAATCGAAATGAATCATTCAGTATTTGATATTATCGAATAACGATGGTATCGTTACAAGATTATAATCACCACACATTTTCACACGCTCATTAACACAGTGACAGAGTTTTTGAGTACAACACGTCCTGCAACCAGCATGCTGCTGCATGATATTGTACGTTTTATACTTTATTGTGACAGAACTACAGCACGAAAGTAATGTAAGATGTGCATGCAAAAAAAGTCACAAACTCAACACAACTAGCTAGTCTTTTTTACAATCAGATTAGTGAAAAATCATTGATTCAACGAGACACTCATTTGCAGTTTAATATTTTCGTTTACAAATGAAATTGCACGCTGAAACGTAAATTTTGTTGGAGAGTTTGTTTTGCTTTTCATGGCAAACTGAATCTGAAATGCACTTTATGAGTAACCAAATGATGATTTATTAAAGTGAAATTAAACAAGAATTTTTATAAGCTCTGCACTCTCCCGACCTATGGCAGAGAGCGAATCATAAATTTTACGAACGGAGACGTTGAAATGCACCGTCATAAAAATTGTTTCCCAACGATCAAACTTAATTTATTTTCCTTCAATTGTCCTTAACATTTTCAGCGTCTTTGAATAAAACCACAATTTCAGAACAATTCCACTCGACTATAACTTTTTTGTCTGTTGCTCATAAATGAAAAAAATAACAGCTAACGAGTTTTACAATTAACAAACTTTTGATTAATTGAAATTAGATAACAAATGAGAAGTGAGAATGTTGTAATAAGCGTGTATTAAAACAACTGAAAGCTGTCAAATAGTGGTTGGTGAGTGTCTCGATGAATTGACAGCAAACAAATTGAACCCATCATTAACACTCTTGTTTATCGTTTAATTTCTGTTTGCTTGTCTCGTATGAAATTTGACATGGTAATCGTTCGTCGGCTTTTAATGCACTAAATCATTTGACATCAGAACGTAACAGCGGCGTTAACTCGAAGTCGTCGCTGCGGGACCGTCTGGCTTGCCGAAACTAAAGCAACGTGGATTAAAAACGATCGAGAAACAAAAAGGTCCGCCATGCCGGCAGGTATTGGCGCTTCGTACAGGTCGCTAGGAGACCTGGGCGAAGATGTCTATAAAAGTACAACGATCGTCGAGCAGACACAGACTACCGGACAAAGCATGCTGGAAAGTGTCAAGAAGGCCTTTAGCTTTGCTTCTCCTAAAATTGAATTAAGGAAGAAGGATCCCTTAATCGAAGACAGGAGAGAAAATATCTCTATTGTCACAAGGTACGTTGACATCACGTTCAGACTGCGACTTCGTTTTGAAATGATGACGCTTGGAATATGACAAATGTAACAAATTAAATTTTCACTTCCTTTCATTTTGTCTCTGTTACTGCTGCTACGTTCAAGCTCGGAATTTTTCTCTTTTACAAGTTATATAACAGAAACTTCGTTTAAACATCTGTTGAATCAATGTTTTGAAAATGTAGTTGGTTACATTTCGATGAGAAAATGTTACAAGTTTCATTTGGCCTTGATTTAACATGGTGGTGGTGATGGATTGGATTATTTTTTCTTTTTCAATCATTAAAAGTGCTCTTTTTTACATTGAAATATTGTTCTTGTTCATTGAAATTGACAAATGAAATGCGACGCTGAAGATCAATCAATAGCTACTGTTATTGTTCTGAAATTGATTCAATTCATCCGTCTTATCGTCCTTTGGATTATAATTTTGCATTCGAATATCATTTAATGCCTGCAGTGAATTCATCATGGTCCAAATTTATCAAACCAGGACCCTTTTCAAGTAACTCCAATCACTTCAAATTGTACAGAAAACTAGACTGAAATTGATTCCAATACATAAATAGAGATTTAGTAAACAACTCTTAACATTTTTTGTCATTTTTTTCCTGTAAAAACTTGACTAGTCTTTCGAGCTGATTTGTTGTATAAGCAGCCGAAAAAAAAACATCTGAATTTTAAAACCAGCTGATAACAGTTATGCAAAAAAGAAAATTGAACAAGAACAACATTTGTCCATCGTTTATTTTCTACCAGTAATTTCTTCGTTATCATTTTTTGAATAGAAAAAATCAAGGCCAAAATATTTAGCATGACGTTAAACGCTTCTACGAATAACAAAGGTGTTGGGATTTTTACGTAACATTGATAATTTAATAATTAACATCAAAACAATCATACAAATTCGAACAGCAACTAACTGCAACCAAGAAAAAATTTTTTCATAAATGCAAGAACCGTTTTTTCCATTTGTCACCTCAACAGTGACAAGTCAAGAACAATAAACAATTTGAAAGACAACAAAAAGATACAACCACCCGTTTGTCCGACTGCGGAGCATTTTTCAAATCGCGAGATGGTTTATTTGTCATGCCGTTTTCGCGTCCGAATTAATCATTCCGAAAGCCGAAAATCGTTAGCAAAATCGGCGCCAATTAAGTTAAAAGGCTGTGCTGTCAAATCAATCGCGTGAGAAGAGGCACAAACTTCACGGAAGCTTTGGCGCAAAATAGCGAAAAATTGGGTTTATGACACCTGCTCTCGAAATGAGTGTGAGTGTAATTTATGTAAAGTACAGCCGGACTTTATTAAAACGAGCTCTGGTGCCAGGACTATCGATCGACCTGGCTGAAAAGCAGGCCGATAAGGTAAGCTGCACGTTGGCCGAAGTTGGCCCGTCCTGCACGAGACTTAAATGTAATCGCGGTGTACATATTGTTCGACCACATGCAACACTCCGCTTCGCTTCATTTTTGTCTTTTTGAGTGTCGCAACTTGAGGCGTCGCATTTAACACTGTGCCATCGAGTGCCCGTTGATTATCACCTGGTTTTGCTTTGGCTGTGCCAGTTTGGTTGTTGGTGCCTGCTTAGTTAGTTGGGCCTCCCAGTAGACTAAGCCGCTAGGGCCGATTGTGTGATTATTTCGGCGCCATTTTGTTTTAGGGACAATAACAAGATGCCGACCGCGACCACTGCCGAAGAGTCAGCTCTGTTGGGGTAAGTTGTTTCTTGGACGCTTGAACGATTTGTTATTTTTGCATCTATAATACTCTGAGCGATTAAGCTGGCTTCAATTAAAGTTTTGAGTTGAGGAACAATGAGATGGTCAGTTTGCATACAGACCCTTGCACGAATTTGATTGAACTCAAAAGACTAATCAAGTTTTAAGGATTCTTGTGTGCAGCATAGTAACTATTTAAACCAACACTAGTCAGTGTCCTAACAAAACAAGTCCAACACTCAGTGACACTGGCACACATTTTTGGGACAATTTATTAAGCACCACTTACTCACTTTTTTGAGAAATTACACCCTTTCAAAGTATTACGAATCATAGAATAAATCATTCTTGACCTTTTCATCTTGATTTGAAATCAATGAACATTCTATCTTGGTCACTCATTGTTATCTATGCAGAGATAACATGTTATGATAAGTACGTTACAATACAAGAACATAATTGTACTATCGATTACTCATCGTCTACCACAATTTATAGTTAGGAAAAAGTGACTGACTTTTGTTTTCATTCGAATTTGAAACTTCAAAAATTAAACATTTTCTCAACATCTTATTAGAGTTATTCTTCAACAAAAAAAAACGACAAGGTTGAAGTTATTTGCGACTCGAGTTCAGAGTATTATTCATGCACCTCCGAAAGTTTGAACAATAATTCAGTTTGCGGAAACAGTGAGTTTGACTATTTCATCAAATGCTAGTTATGAATATTTTACTCCACAAAAAGAATAAAAAAACAAAAAGATACAATACAGGTTGAGTGATATGTAATAGCTAGTTTGTAGTTGTTACCATGTTTATGATACTCTTACTCTATTGTCAACATATTTTGTACAACATAACCAAATACCAACCCCCAACCCCGTTTAAAAAACTGTCTCTTGTTACCCCTCCTATACCGAACTCTTTTGAGAGCTATATTGAAACACGTTGCATAACTGTTTTGTAAACAAACTGTTGGTAAATACATTTATCATTTTTTTATGATTTTCATTCGTCCTACAGATACAACACAAATACGTATTGTTTGCGTAGTTAATAAACAACTCTCTCTCCACCTGTCCACATTAACAAAATTTGAATCGACACTTCCGGTCGTCGGTCATTTTAAATCGTCCCAACAAATTTTATTTTTGTCGATTTCCCATTCAAACGGGATTTCTAACCAGTCATGTATTATAATCGCTCATCGATTTGAGGACCAAAGTGAGCAATGAAAATTAGTAACTGATTTATTTGCGGATGAACACAAATAACGAATAGTCAAATTCGATTAGATACCAAAATTGATCGAATTTTTTCCCAAATCTTTTTTGTTACAAATTTTGATTTTTGACATTTAAATTGCTATTTTTTTGTTTAAGAAATGAAGCTGTAACGTACAGATAGAAATGAATAACTGGCGAAATTACTGCAAAAGGGATATTATCTGTCTTAGGTTTTGTTGGTAAAACAAATCATAGTGTAGTTACAGTTACGACCCCTTTTTGAGCTTCCTTCTGACGTACCACAAATTTATCCTGCAAGTTCGACCAACGTGTTTGCTTCCAGCGAGTGTGCGTCTGTACAAAAAGTTTTTGCAGACGAAATCTAATTAGCCGAATGGCGAGGCGCCGAAATTTCTTCAGTTCCTTTTTTTTGGACTTTGAATTTTATTGAAAATTCTGGCAGATGACCGGCTATTTTAATTGTGAAATTTCAACAAGAGCGGTGATCTGAAAATGAAATGATGGAACTATAGTTTCACGCGTACTTGAACGTTAAGCTGCGCGAATAACTCTGATAGAGATTATTTCATCAATTCTGCAACAGCAGTCAAGTTGATGAGAAATTGGAAAAGGAATTTTCGCGATATCAAAAGACCAAATTGTTTCCTTTTATTTTCAGCGACATTTTACGCTTGTTTTTCGTTTAATTACGAGAGTAGGAGTTACGTGAAAAAAAAACTTTTCACATTAATTAAACTCGTTTGTACAACAAACTGGGGATGATATAGGTGTCATTATGGTGAAAGCAAAGTGTGGAGAGCTATTATCAGAATTGGTTAGTGGAATTCCATAAAACTGAATAAGAAGCTATTACAAAGTTGGGATCTAATAATTCGATTATAAAATACTTAGGCGATAACTTCCATGATTAATGATTTATGTACGACGTGTGAAATTAAAAAAATTTATTTCTCATCACGACGAAAAATTTTTAATAAAAAATTAACAAAGATAGGTGAATATTGTCAAAGTAGACGAATGAAACGACCCTAACTTCAACTGACGAAAATGAGGTCGCAATTATTGGCAAGGTAAAAACCATTGTTGACGATTTATGTAAAATTAACTTAGTTTACATCTGAAAGAGTTGTACGAAATCAGAAATTGAACAAATTGTGGTAAAAAAACCTTTTCAGAATGAACTCGCAAACGGTTTCAATTTGCTGGCAAAAAAACTGTAGTTAAAACAGAACGCTGATGATCTATTCCAGTAATTCCGACGTGCTTTTTGACGAGCACAACGAAACGTGCAAAAAATATGACGATGGATGGAAATAACGAACTTCAACGATCCAACTTTTTGCATGAGAATCAATACAAATAATTAATTCAATTAATAAACAATTCAGACATTTCAATTTGTTATCATTTTAATGAATTTCGATGGATTTCTATGAATCTGAGAGGTTGCAATTCGAGATGAAATAATAAATGTTGTAACGTTATGATCAATGATTTTAAAATAAAAATACCAATTGAAAAGTCACATGTGGCTTAGAAATATACGCAATGAGGATAGAAAAACGCAATAAAAAAGTGTCTGACGTATCGAGTGACCAGATATTGATCAGGAGTCATAATCATATAATCACTGCAATTCAATCGCTGTCACTAATGATTGGAATCATTGATGTAATCGAGATGAGATCTATTTGAAACTTATCGAGTTTCGCTAGTCCTTTATTGATGTAATTTTCATAAAAAATAAACTAATCTTCTTATTTTTTTATTCTTAGTCACTTTATTGATAGAAAATCAATCTAATAAATTTACAAGTCAAATCAATAACCTTGTTTCTACTCGTTTCTGATCTTATTTATATTTCAACTATTCAGTTTTCCAACGATGTTATTATTTCTTCGTTTTTAGTATTTTAGTTTTTTTTTCTCGGATTTATTAGTCTGTTAAAAGATTGTAAGTTGTTAAATTGTAAAAAATATGATACTATATTTGAAATTTGAAATTACTTCCGGTTACGATGACGTGTCTATAGCGTACCGGAAATCGACCAGTTAAGTGTTGCTTGGGCTTGTGTAGAAATTCGATGAGCGATAATCTTATCCTAATCGTGCAGACAATCAAGTGTGACTCAAATAAAAAATATTCAACTTCACAATTGCCAACTTGAAGACAAATAAAATGTCATACAAACTTGATAAAAATATTGCATATTTTGACAATAAATTAAATCTCTAATCAAACTTTTAACTGATAAGAATAATTATTGCCCTGTTAGAAATTATTATTGTGTTTTTTTTATTCTATGATTGCATTTAATGACTGTAGTTTCGTTCCAGCTACTGAAGTTTTTATCAGACTGATCAAATGGTATTTCGATATCTAAGACAATTCCGCCACTGAAGAATTATAATCCGACCTATATATAAAATCGAATGAGACTGACCACGCTTAACTCAGTTATCGTCCAACTTCTGATCCAATTACTTTGTTATTGCATATAAAAGATTTTTTTATCAGTTCACCACTGTACTATCTGAGTAAACTACCAAAAATCAAGTTGCTAATTAAATTACTGCAAATTTCATGATTAACCCTTTCTCGGATCTGATTTAAATAAACGACAAAGAAAAAAAATAGTTTTTGGTAGCTAGTTGCAATCATACAATTGTGTCGCAGGCATATATTTCAATGCAATGGCAGTTGCAACGAGGTGAACTTCGGTTCGCCTTGCAAAATATATATGCATGCCAGGATCCATCGATCGCTAATAGTAAATGTCCTGAACAAGACATCTAATTCAAGTTGTCACACTAGTAAACTGATCAAGATATATCTCTCGATCTGTAATAACCAGACAAGTTCTGCAAGTTCACTTTTTATCAATTTTTCATTGTTTCATAAACTAGAATTGCACTCCGGGTGATTGAAGGTTCTATTTCTGTTGCGTAACATTTTTGCAAGTCATTCTTCAATTGGTGTTTTAAAAAAGTTTATATTTTGGGATTTTGAAATGATAATTTTGGCTTAATATCATCTAGTATAAATATGTACAGGTCTTCAAGATTTAGATTAGGCACCTAATTTACTTTTTTCGTCAAAAGCTCTGAAACATCTCTTTGATGCAGAAAATTAATGTTGAACTTAATTTTTCAATTTATTTTTTGTACATTTTAAAAGATACAATCTAGTTTATAAAAACAGTCGTAACAATTGCATTGTATTGTTCCCAAGAGAACGTTAAAAATAAGATAAAATCTGCTAATGCAAATTTGCATCAGTGTATGTCTTTGAAACTGTCTCCAAAAAGGTTTCCTTTGAGGTTACACAGAAATTTACCGGGTGAAGTATAAAAAAATCAACTTTAATTAGCACTTCACTGTTAGTATTTCCGAATAAACTAATTAGGTCATCGCAAAATTTGATAGTCATGGAATATGTCTCTGTTATTTTCCATATTTTTCTCTAATGAAAGGAAATACAATAATTTAACTTTGTTTCCTCAAATCACGTACTTTTTTCAACCAGTTCCAACATTTAGTTTCAACCAAAAGGGATTAAAAACTTGTTTCAGCGTAAAATATTCACTTTTAAAAAATTTCAAATCAAACAGAAATGTTTTTAGTTACATACTCGTTCAGTAAAATACTTGCAATTCTTGACAGTTGACAGTTAACGTCCTGTCAGGATCACGATTCTTCATCCGTGCCGAAGTTGTAACATAAATCACGAAGTAATTATTGTTCGGCTGCGTACACAAGTTCGGCATTCCTCACATCGGTTTTGTGTCGAGATCCATAACTTTATCAAAGTATTACGACAAATTTCACGGATTTGTCCTAACTCGCTGGCACGTGACCAAGCCTCCACGTGTCTGCGAGACTTTTTTATTTTTCATTTTTACATCGGTGCAATCATCTTTTTGATTGCCCCACTCTTGTTCGCTAAACCACGCGCGCCCTAGTCTCCCTTGACTGAGCCGGGCGTGGTCTTTAGATCAATACCATAAAAAGCTCAAAGCAACCAACACGTGAGATTTGTCTAATGGATTGAGAATTATTGCATTTCTCCGATCCAGTTTAACTAAAGTTTAAGCAAATTTTTCCGTAATTCTTTTTTGATTTCTAATTTGATAATTCAATTTTATGCCAATTTTACAGACAATTTTGTACGGGATGAAATTATAACTGTGATTAAATTTTTGGTTCTTACAAAATCGTTAACGTAACTTTGCTTGAGTGTTGAAACATGGTCCATAATCGTTTTGAGACAAGCAATTACAAAACTGTTAACTGTACGTAACAGTGTGCATCCAAATGTAATTTTCTCGCCGTTCCTTCGTAGGCAAATTACAGCACTAAATGTATCATCGAACATTTTGACAAGCAATAATCTGACAGCATTAAACGCCTAATTGTCACGTAACTGTCAATTCTCATGCATTCGCGAATTCGAGCAAATCGAATTTGTCTGAAACAGAATTTTTTGATCCCATTTCAATTCAATTTTATAGTGGAAATGAAACCGATGTTTGACTAGTCAGCTGTTTTCAAGTTTGATCACGATTGAATGTAAAGCTCTGAATGTTGGATGAGCGCTTTTTAATTTGATTAAAAAAATTTTCTGTCGGTTGTTTTTGTTGGACAAAAAAACTAAGTTGGTGATCAAAAAATAACAATTCCGTTCCAAAGACAAATTAGTGAACTGATGAAGAAACAAAGTTGTAGAAAAAGAATTGGAATCTCCGTACAACTTCTGTTAGAATGCCATGTCCTAATTTCGTTTCGGTTCATTGACTCGAACAAAGTTGTATGTGTGCAATTATAATCGAGCATTTTCTATCAACTTGTCCGGATGATTTAGAATCGACGATCAATTTTCCACTCCGTCTTTGCAGCCTTTCGTCAAATCGAATCAGGAAGTCCATGCAAACTTTTGGTATAGCTATAGAAGCTCAACAGAGCAAACATGGTGTAATTTACGTCTTGTAAAACAAGAATGCAGAAAGAAACGTTTTCACTTGAAATTCGTTGTTTGATTAGACAGTATTTTTTTCAATAAAAATTGCTGGAAGGAAAATCGAAAAAATGTTTCAAATCAAATAATACTTGGACTTTACGAACTACTTTGGGTTGCACTGCAGAATGAAATTGTATCGCGAGATCCCATCACGTTGAATTTTCTATATGCGATACGACATGATGAAGCCTGAGAGACAGGGTATGCAAGTATTCGGAGTTTGTTTCCACGTAACGCACTTGAAATACAGATTGTTGAAAAATTCATTTTGAACTAAGAAGAGTTTCAACGAGTATAGGTGTATTAAAATGTACATAGTGATGTCACTCTGTCTTACGAGATTTTGCTCAACATATTTTCTGAATTTAAAAAACAAATGCACAAACAATTGCAGTTTAACTTTAACTTTTGTTTAAACTTAAATCAAACTCATTCTTGAATCTGCACGAAAAACTTAGAAATTGTTTTTATGGACGATTTGTAGAGCTCTATTTTGGAAAGTCGTAAAAACATATGTATCATTATAAGGTAGTCGTAGACTCGTTTTTATAGACAGACTACGTTTAACTACAACGCTCTCGTCTTTAATAGCACTTGGTATTCTCAAATATTTATACTCCTGTCGTAATACAATGTACTTTGGGACGATGGTATTTTATTGCACTTTGGTTGTTTTATAAATAAGTGTAATAATCCGTGATTTGATATCAACTTTAAAAACCTGATTACAAACAGCCCAGACGTCATTACAGAAATGGTATTTTTGAATTTTTAACTCGAAAGTCCAAAATGTGAGTTGCAATCCAAGTGCATCTGCAAAATGCATTTCTCCCTCAACTATGTTGTTAAAGTGCACTTGGTAAATACCAGCAATTTTTTATCACACAGAAACTGATAAAAAAAGATGTTGAATAAGTGCGAAAAAATGCACACTCTGGTATTCTCCCTCAAACATCTCGCTGCTGAAAAACTGGAGCTCTTCTATAGTTTGCATTTTCAAGACAACTAGATTTCGCTGCACTTTTCAATATGAAATTTATCAACCGAACAAACGAAAAATTAAATTCAAGTTAAAGAATTACTGATTCAAGTTGGAAAGTTTTGATTTTTTTAAATTATGATAAAAAAAGTGGATGGAAATAATGTTTAGTATGATTGACTTTTGAATTTTGAAATTGATGGTTTCGAGGGACACTTGATAAATTTTGATTTTGTTCGACAGCACTATGCCTTCGGATAGCATGGATGACATCGAATTGAAGAACATTCAGCTGCAATTTCCGGCACTAAGGTACCTCACAAGAGATGACAGTTCCGTACGGGAAGAACGAATTGAAACTCAAAAAGGCACTATCCTTGTCGCTGTCCAAGGGAACCCAGGGAAACCTGCCATTATTACGTATCATGACCTAGGCCTTAACTGTAAGTAACAATTTTTTCAATAACTCTCAGAAACGTATTTAAAAAGAACTATAAATTCATAAGTGCTTCAAGATAAGTCACAAAAGTTTTGCAAACAAAAAAGAATAAATAAAAGTAAACATTTTGGCCATCTGTAAGTTCTCGATAATGCATGGAATTCGATTGAAGCAGCTCGTGGGAGAGTGTTAAAAGCGTGTATGTACTTGGACATCATCCAAAAAATGTTACAGACAAAAGTTCAATAATGTATCACCGTTTACCTGCGGACAATACATTTAAGTGTCCTAATTTATGGCTCCAATATCGGAAAAAAGATTTGTCATTAGAATTCTGCCATAAACTATCTCTTTTTTTCATCAAATTAGATTATACTTGAACGAATAAATTTCGTTTAAATCATCAAATAAAAAGATCGCACTTCGTTTGTACCATTATTTCTAATTTTGAAAAAAAAACTGTTTCAACTATTGGAAAATATATTAAAGAGGACAAGTTCTAAGGGCACGTTTAATACCGATCAAATTAGTGATACTCAACAGTCAAGATCAGCCTAAGAAATGTGTCCGACAAGGATTTCAATTTATCGAGGTCGTACAAAGTTGTAGAACATCTCAAATTCCATTCATGACAACTTAGCCCTTCTAAGCGAAAGAACATTAAATTGAAAGCTTTCAACCTTGCATACTTGTTTGTCAAGAGTTTGGAATACCCCTAAATCACTTACTTATGCAGTTCAAATAGAAAAATTATTATTTATTATTTATTTGTGAGTTTGTATTCAGAAAGGTTGAAATTCAAATGAGTAATTAACGTTTTGCATTTTGTCGCAGATATCTCGAGCTTCCAAGCGTTCTTCAACTACATCGACATGCGCGTTCTTCTCGAAAACTTCTGTGTTTATCACGTGAACGCCCCAGGACAGGAGGAAGGAGCTCTTACATTACCAGAAGAGTGAGTATATGTGATATTATCTTTGTCACATCCTCTTTGTGTTGACAATTTTACGAGTGCCTCACGAGATTACACAGTTTGTCTCAACGAAACTCAGAGAAAGGAAAGAAAGAAGAAGACCCGAGCTGCATAAATGTTGTTTACTTAATTGTCGAAAGTTGGATTTGTAATAACATCATCAAGCTGTATCACCCAGTTAGCAGGCAAATTTTTCGAGTGCTCTTGATGCTGGCTTGCAAGTGCAACGCTGCACAAACAAGACGAAACAATCAGACGTTTGTTTTGGGCATGTAAATGTCTGAGAGTTGGAAAATGAAATTTTCGTTGATAAATCAAGTACAAACATTTGCATTACCTAACAACTTTGAGCAAGTTTCATTCGCGATTCAGCCTCAATTATCGTTCCTGTATGTTAAGTGCCAAGAGTTGCAATGACCGCGTTTGTGCTTTCACTTCAAAAGCAAAGTCTTGAATGCGCCGAAACTATCATCAGGAGCTTTTACTCCTACCAACTTATTGAGATCCAAAAACATAATTCAATTCTGCGATAATGCACTTTTCATTTTCGTCCCATCATCGTCTTTCTTCTCTCTTTTTTTTGTGATTTTAATTTTTCTTTGTCAAAGCTAATGGAACCCATTTTACTTTTACAGCTACGTGTATCCGTCCATGGACGAGCTTGCGGAACAATTATTGTTCGTGCTCGGTTACTTTTGCATTAAGTCGGTGATTGGCTTCGGAGTTGGAGCAGGCGCAAATATTCTTGCGCGATTTGCTTTGGCACACCCCGAGAAAGTTAACGCATTATGCCTCATCAATTGCGTTTCCACGCAAGCCGGATGGATCGAATGGGGATACCAAAAACTCAACGTTCGTCATTTGAGATCACAGGGCATGACACAAGGTGTTCTCGATTATTTGATGTGGCATCATTTTGGCAGAGTAAGTGTCGTGACCAATAAAAACCAAAATACATTCTAATTTTCAGATTATTTTTCAATATTTTGATATTAAAATAGTCTTTGTTTCTTGTATAAAGTCAGTTCAGTCCTGTAAAATGTTTTTCAATTATGTAAAAGTATTACCATCTCACTCCAGACAAGCACTTAGCAATTGTAATTAAAATTTTTGACATAACTCAATCCCTTTGAAAGGTGGGTTAAATTAAATGCTGCAATCAATGTGTGTCTATTTAGAACCCATTAAGTCATAAAAGGGATTAATAATTCGTACAAGTCTTGTGCATTTCAGTGTAACAAAGCGCATACCTTATATTTTATTTTTACTCGAGTACGATCGATATTCTAGCGTGCACTTTGACGTCAAGGAGCTAGAAACTTGGAGTATCACTGTATGTTTTTTAACGCTAAAAGTACTAACATTGTTGCAAGTCGAACCAAAAATGATTGTCACAAATGACAAGTCGTCGGGATGCATAGTCTTCGAGTTTTTGTACGATTTCCCTAACATTTGTTATTCTTATTCAGACAAGTTCAAATAGGACAAACCGTGCCTGGATCGTGTATTGATCGAAACAATTCTCTACTCGCAGTATGAAAGGCTTAAGGTTATCGCAGGACAATTGAAGAAAAAATAACGAGCACTTGATAGTTGACGAAAATGTATTGTTTATAACTGTAAATGAAGTATTGTACTTTTTAAAACGTTCTTCATTCATGAAGAAACTTTTTCTTGAACAAGTTGATTCTTAAATCAAATTTTCATGTTTTATTTAAAAAGGTTGGACGGTTTCCATTATCATCCACAAAGTAAATTATAAGTCAGGATGAATTATGCGGAAAATCCAATGAGAGTGATTGTTTATAGAGTTCATCCGTCTGCAATAACCAGTTTAATATTGCACTTAATTTTTGTTGTATTATCCGCAGAAAAGCTTTCCACCCTTATATAGGTTTCCGTCAAAAGCATTTTCACGTGAGTCGGAAAATTGGATTACAGCATCGTCGACTATTTCAAACGCGACATTCTGCTGCCGCGCAAAGATTCTTCAACCTGTATCGCTCTTCGAGAGCAAATAATGTAAAGATTATCTTCACAATGTTTATCAAATGTATCCCACAAGAATATCGAAACTCGATAAAAGAACAGCATTACAACAATTTCAAAAACTAAACTTTCACTTTTGATTTTACTTCAAAGAAAAAAAACACTAACAATGTTAAATGTTTTCAGGGCACCGAGGAGAGAAATCACGACTTGGTGCAGGTCTACAAAAACTACTTTGAGCGCCGAGTGAACCCATCGAACCTTGCACTTTTTATCGACAGCTACGTTCGTCGCACCGATTTAAACATTTCCAGAGAGCTGGACCCAACTCGCAAGAAGGACGGTTTGACTCTTGGAGTTCCAGTGATGAACATTACTGGTTCCTTGAGTCCTCATGTAGATGATACTGTCACGTTAAATGGCAGATTGGACCCAACTAACAGCTCTTGGATGAAAGTGAGCAAATTTGAACTTTTTTTATGCTTTTCATAATCCCATTCATTATTTTCATCAAAATTCATTTATAAAAGCAAGAAAAAAGCTTGACGTGAAATATCATCAAGTATGCAGTTCAGAATTTATGAATTCATAGCATTAAATCTTTATAAATTTATTACTTCAAGAGATGATGCTCTTGAAGACGCAGAGTTAAATATTTGAGAGAAATTTTCATTTGAAATCCAGGAAAAATTGTGCTGGAATGAGAAAAAATTCATTGAGGTGCAATTTATGGCAAAGTTTAAAGACGCTCTTTACCGATCGATAGTGTTGAACTAATTAAAAGTCATTTACAATAAGAGCCGTTAATTACAGGCGTAAGATAGGACTTATTCTGAAACATTAAACTGAAATACTGACCCGGCTCAATTGTTCAAATTTATTTCCGTTTTGCGGTTAGTTCGGTCAGGAAACGATCAAATATGGAGCTACACAGAGAAAGAGCAAACTTTAGCCATTCCTATAACGAGCTGCAAAGTTTAAATTTCAGATTAAACGAAATCGATGGAATTGATATTGTACAGTTATATTCTATTTTCAACAACCACTAAACAATTTTCAAATTCGTAGTGAACTAACGTCGTAATCTGTCAAAAGGAATAAAAAATAATTTAAAATTATTTGAAAAACTAAACCAAAATGTAATTTTCAAGAAATCTAACAAAATTAATTGGTATTCGATTGAAAGAAAATCAAAAAAGAGAGAAACAATAGCATTTGAAAATACTCGATACTAATTGTTGGAATTTTTCAGATCTCTGACTGCGGTATGGTTTTGGAAGAGCAACCTGGAAAAGTTAGCGAGGCGTTCCGACTGTTCCTACAAGGCGAAGGATATGGTAAGTGAGCGTCATCGCAACCCTACAATGACTAGAAAAACCAAAACAAAAGAAAGAGAGATAACAAAGAAAAGCAAAATTAATTTATTTATCGATACTCGTTTGATTTCACCGAATGCGTGGAGTCGTGCGATGTCACGAGCAGCACAAGTGATCGCGACCTTTTCGTTTTTCAAGATCCTGTCGAGTGCAAAGCACCAGCTGAACGTTGCGGAGCGATCCCTTGTGCTTCTGTTTGAAACCTGGTAGACGTTGATAAAATAACAAAAACAAAGGTGTCGTTAAACTGAATTAAAAAAGTATCTATATAAAAGCAAAAAAAAACATGAATTTAATGTTAAGTGTGTTCGAATGACTTTTCTTCATTGGTATTGCATCATAGAACACAATTGCCTATCATTGTAGAGCGAACAACGCTTGTATGTTGCCAAGATAAAGCAATGCGTTGAATTTGAGTTCGCCTGATGCGTTGTTGCGAGTATTTTTCATATATTTTTCAAGTGTTGGTCTGTTTAGACAGAGGCATACACTTTGAGTGCAGTCTAAAAGCTCACGTGTTCAATCACACTCAACAACCAATTCAAGGCATATAAAAAGGTTGCTCCAATGTGGCCTTTTCATTCACTTATTTTCCACCTAGTAATTATAAACAAAATGACTGAATATCAAGTGGTTGGAACATTTGACAACCTTTTGAAAACACTTGTTTGAGACAAACTTGAATACCAATTAGTTGTATTTTTTTACTTATTCGTGGTTCATTATATTCTAGTGAAATTATTTTGTCAGCTGAAATCAAGATAGGCATTGTTACCATCTTTTTATATGTCATTTTACAGTACAAGATTCATTGCACGTGTCCACTTTAGAGAAGTCATTAAAAGTAACCGAAGAAGTGTTATTCCAACACGAACAGTACTGAACTCTAGTTGAGGAATCGATTGAAAAAACAAACCAGAATCGCATCGAACTTAAACGTCTTTATTTTTTTGTATCTCAATAACGAACGAAAGGAGTAAAGAAAAATGTTTGACTTTTCGGCCAAGGAATATTGTGTGCGCAGAGCAGCAAACACGTTAATTGCTCATACTTGTTTTGTTTTGAAATCCCTGGAGAGTTTTTAGATTGCACGATAGTTTTGATAATAGTTAGCTATCGATTTTTGGTGACAAGCGTTTTGCTAATACTCGTCGATGCGACATGTCGAGTAACAATGTCAATAACGTCGATAATGAAATGACCTTATTAGAAAAGTTCCTTATCTGTTTGGCTTTTGGTCACAGAATTACACTCGCACTTGTCACAATACACAACGCTTTCCTCACAAACAAAATAACGAATCATTCTTGTTCTGATGATATAGCAAACAATATTATAACCAAATATATGAATAAACATTAGTGGAAATAATATTCAAAAACCCCTAGTAGACAAACTTAGAGGAAGATTGAAGATGACATCTCAGGGCTGCGCTTTTCCTTGGCAAATGTGTTTGTCTCCTTTTGTTACAAAATTTTCCGTTCTTCAAAGCAGCCCTTTGTCATCGAACATTGAATTTGGTTTCAGTGTTTTTTTGAATTGTTAAAAAAGGCAAACTTTTTGGAGACAGGGTATTCAAAACAAGGTCTTTGATTTTCCTCTATTACTTGACTGAGACAAAACTTTTTTTTACTTTTTTTTCTCATCTGACCCTCTGATTAGAGAAACACATAACAGGTCGTTTCGTTGGATTGAAAAAATTCGAAAAATCTATTGGCGCGCGCGACTTGAACAAATTTGTTCCTCAGAATCGTTCCTATTGTTACATCGGTGTTTAGTTTCGTTCTGAATTGTTGTTACTCTGTATACTATTTATTTATTTATTCTAGACTATGTATAAAGCAAAACTCTTCATCTTGTACGAATGGCTTAGTGTTTCTGTGGGGGCTGGGTTTTAGCGTTTGAAGGCTACGAATTTTCATACTCGAGGCAATTCGATCTCAAGTCCTGATTTTATAAGACAAATTAAAACTAACGAAAAGCATCTAAGTCCGGTCGCCTTATCACACCGAGATCCAACCCCAAAGCATGAATGATATACATGTACTTTTCGATGGAACAGATACCTGCTCTCAAATTATTCAATAAAAACTCATTGCAAAAGAAATAAAAGTTATACAAATTTTAAACTGCATCTTCTTTCAATAACTATTTCTCGCCCCACCCCACAATTTCATTTGTCATTTAAAAGTTAGGGGGAAAAAGAGATCAATTTGGAGGCAACAATCACTTCATTCTAGATTGTTTTATGTTGATTCAAAATAATTATATTTATTGAAGAAAAACGAAAGAAAAAAATCTTGACCAATTTGCGCATTTATTTCCCACGCGTCTCGGATCAATCGAGTGGTACGTATTAAAAATCATTACAAATAACTTGAATTCGTAGAGATTAAAATTGTACAATTAAAAACAGAGTTTATTTCGGCTTGTTGGCTAGAGTCTGCTTGTCAAAACTTGTGATCTGCAATGAGCTCTTAAACGCGCGTAGTGTTTTCAATTTTCTTTTTTGGATTTTCAATACTAGAATGTTGAATGAGACTACTTTTGACAACTGATTAGGAATGGATGAAAACAAGATTGAAGATTGAGAACTCAAGAAAGAGAACGTGTTCAAAAAATTCCTTCTGTTTTTAAGTTATAATAAGCACGAGGAGCCACTTTTGCACGAGTAATTTATTTACTCATTTTTGACTTATTCAAACAGTCCACACAATTATTCGTCTCTGGTATTTCTGTTAATCCCAACTGATTAGACTGAAATTAGACTTGATTAATGAAATCAATACTCATTAAAGCATGTCAACATTCTTAATCTTTTTTGTATTTTGCAAAAAAAAAAACCAAAAAAGGAAACCCAAACAAGTCCTAATGAAAAAATCCAAACTTTTGTTACAATTTTTTCATCAGGAAAGTGTTAAGATTAGCAGAAACTGTTTTAAGAGGGGGAAAATCTAACAAAAATAGGTAATTTTCTTAAGCTTTCGGCGCAAAATTAAAGTTTAGTGATGAATCTAGAATTAGAAACTGTAAATTAGACTTAGATCTTAATCAGAGTGTGTTAGAGCAATAAAGTTGTAATTAAATTTGTGGTTTACTAACTAAGGAGCTCCTCGTGTAGCTTTGTTCATTTTTCAATGTAATATAAATAGTATTTTTGTTGTTTTTTATGCGTTTTAGCGGTGAGAACTCCGACGAAGACGTCCACTCCGGTAACACCCGAAGGTAATTGTAATTAGGATTTGAAGCCGCAAGGAGTCGAGCGCGCTGTCGGTCGATTAGGCCACGCCTTTGCGTTAAGTAAGTCGGCATTGTAAAAATTTTGTCGGGTTTAAAAGAAAAGAGAGACTCACGATCGGGATGCTCGGGAATAATAACAAAGTTACTAACATCTAGGTTTTATACCTCCATCGTTTTCTCGCTTGTTGCGATAACGACAAAATTCGCTCGCTAAATGTTTGGATTGTAAACTAACTTTCTCAGCTTTTTCGGTTGAAAGAATAACCAACCGACGTTTGGTATCACTATGTCTTCTTTATTCCTATGTTCATCACTTCATCGTGTCTCTCGTGTACTTTTTTTGTGTTTTGTGTACTTGGTGTGCTAGATGTTACATCTTCCTAACAAACATCTCGTTCGTAATTTCATCTTCACCAGATTTCACAGTCATCACACGCCAAAGGGTGGTTCATTTCAAATTCTGCTCCTGGTTGGTCCCTTTCGAATCTTGAAAACAAAATTATTGAATCATTCCGACCAACCAAACATTTAAATGGACTGCTTTTGTTTGTATGAAGAATTTTACAAAGTTTCATTCAATTTGTACGAACTTCATTTTGTTCGGTAATTGTAGAAAATGATTTTGCAGAATTCTTTATACCTCATAACTCACAGTAGTTGTGTAATATTTAATACCATTAAGACACGATTCGAGTTCAGAACCTTGTTACATTTAAAATTTATCACAACTCTGCAATTCAATTTTTATCTTAAATTGGATCGCACATCATCTTCATTTCCGTTCTCGTTTATTTTTCCTTTCCTGTACTTGTTTCATTTCACATTGCTCATCCCTTCTTGTCATACCTGTTATCTATTTCAATCTACGGAATATCTTCGGGCGTTAAGTGTAACAGTTTGTACGTCACAAATAATTTTATGCAACACACCTATTGCACTGCAAAAAATTGAAACATTTGAAACCACATGCACGAGGCATCGTTACGATATGTTATTACACTAAGCGCCTAGTTTTTTCACCTTTTTTTCTGTCATCGGTTTCAATTCTATTTCACGATCGGACAAAAACTATAATAAAAAAACGAAGAAATTGAATTTCCTGTTACGTCAAACAGTCAGTTTTTACACAACGGAATTTCCTGATCAATTTTTTCAATCGAATTCATTTCCATCATTTTTTTTATTTTTACTTTTATCAATCAATTTTGAGGGGAGTTGACGGATAAAAAATAGAAAATACTCAATAAACGGAGAGAGCAATTTAAAAATGACTGATTTGGTACTTGCCTAGGGTTAATATAGAACCACGTTCTATGTGCAATTGTTAGCTTGCATTTAGAAGTGACCTAGAACCAATTACTGTACGACACACTGTCTTGCTGTTACGCACATGTTAATTCACATATAGACATTTGAGAGCTCTCGTTTTTTCTGCACGCTTGCTTGGGAATGGTTTCCTTTTTGATTGCAAAATACTAACAAACAAAACTGACAGTTTTGGTTTGGCTTGGTTTGTTATTTTCTAAGTGTATGCCCTGTGGTTATTTGCGTCTTAATAACTCGAGCCAATTGATTAACAATAATCTGTAACATCAACAAATCTATTTCTTCAATGTTTACACAAACTAACAACTTACTAACCCAATCAATAATTATCCTAACTCTTTGTAAAAACTGATGGTAATGAATTCTCGATGGAATTCACCGTCAGAGTTTTGTTCTTAACAAAAAATAACAAAAAACTAACAAAGTGGGAAAAGATTGATGGTGGAAGATGAGATTTTGCATCGAGATTTGCAATTTGGATGCGACTAACGTTTTGTTCTGTTGTCTTTTCAGTTGCACCGCTGTCGCCATTAAAGATGGCAGATTATAGACTTGCATCGCTCGAAGGGCTCAACCACATTTGCAGCAAGAAAATCGATTGGCCTACAGCTACTATACACATCACCGAGAATCCCATATCAGAGGCGATGGTCTGTTAAGCAGCGTCGCGCCACTCGCACCGTCATTATTTGTACAAAAACCGGAAACACGAAGCAAAACTGACATTTTGAGACGAACAAATACATATAAATATAAAAATAATAATGATATTAAATGTAAATTCATCGTCATCGAGCGAAACTCCTTTTGTTCAACATTTCCAACAAAATTTCTTAACGTTGCCATTGTTGTTTATCAATTTAAGATTTTGAAGAACGTCGTTTTGAGTTGAAACCCATCTCTGTAGGTTTAAGCTCCAATTTTTTGTTCCACGACGGGGAATTGAACTCGGTACCTTGGGTGTAGGACTATTCAAATGATTTGTATCGACAGTGCGCCTCATCTACATATTTTTTATTAAAATTTTACACAAACGAAAGAAGCGAAAATAAAGCACCACTTGAAATTGAATTTTCTAATGAGCACAAATGAATTTCAAAAAAAAAACGGAATAAAATAAATCGATTGAGTTCTGATATCGTTTGTACTACGTATTTGTATGTAATTTTTCGTTATGAAATAAATAAAAATCGTTTTCCAAATGACACTAATGTGAAAGAATTGATCAAAGATAACAACGAAAATGACAGCAAAAATTGAACATTGTATCTTACATAGCGAAGCACTGTGCGCCTCACAATAAAGCTTTTTGTGTTCATTGGTATACTGATAGGTACTGCAACAATCACTTCAAATGCTCATGAACCCATGATCAGTTTTACAACCATCGTATAGCATTTTTGGATGTAATTTAAGATTATGGTGGTTGTGATGTTTAAAACAAGTCGTTTTTAGTTTTCCACACAGCTAAAATCACCGACACACTTTTTGAGAATAAATGATTTGCACCGACACAATGTTTCTTGCCTACGAATATGCAAATATCATTTTTATAAGAATAAATGACAAAGAGAATCCTAACAAAAAGACTTGAAAAAAAGAACAAATTAATAATAAAACGAAACAAACGAAACTATATCCGAAACTATCGCGATGACACTTTGACATATCCACGAACATTTGATAATAATCACTTTATACACAAGGAACACACAGCGTATCAAATTTGTATCTCTAATTTTAACCGGCTGTGTGGAAAGGCTAAAACGCATCTGGGAAAAATCCATATGTGATAATGTATAATCATGCATGATGTAAATAATATCTGTATTTAAAAACAAAATAATTCTATAATGTACATAATACCTACCATCGTGTATTTATATGGAAATATCTGGAGCGATGCAGGCTCATTTACCACCATTCTCATACATCTCTCTTCGTCGTTTCATTATAATCAAAATGTAAATGTAAATCTGATCATAAATCAAGTACGTTATTCATAATCATCCATGGACTTTTCTCGGACCGAAAAACTGTCAACTTTATTGCAACAATGACGTTTCTCTGAACGCTTATTTTCTTTATCAAAAAATCCTGTAAATTCAAACTTCAACAGCTGAGCCTATCACTTTTGTTTCAATATTTATTCCAAGCAAAAATCTTGCAAAAAAGTGTAACTTTTGCTTTGAACTTTTGGAGAATAATTTTGTACAGTTTCTGCGAGAAAAAGAGTAATGCAAAAACCGACTCAGCTTAAAAAAAAGAAACCAAAGAAGACGCTAATCTTGTACTCAAAATGTAAACACTAAAACGGCCTTCCTCCATAACGTAACGAAATATGGTGTAAACAGGAAGGAGCGGCGAATTCGAAAAGCTAGCTGGGCAAAAACAAAAATTAGACGATACGTCGAACGTGTTGTAGAATCTTATGGTTTGACCAAAAAAAAAACTTTTTCGACGCCTCTAGCAAGTGATATAAAAAAACGTGCCTGCTACATGACTTACGTAGCTGAAAGAATCAACCGCCTTTAGTTTTCTATATTCTCTATGATAAAAGCGATATAAATATTTATAAAAGCCTGTAATTGTAACATCGGTTATTCCTTTGAGCTTGACGGGTACATTGTTCGCACCGACTGTTGTAAAATTGTGCTTCGATAACCCAACAAAAAAATCCACTTGACATCTTTTTCAGACACTTCAAAATCACAAATTCAACGTTACTCGAGCGAACAATGTACCGATCTGTTGATGTGTCTATACGTTATCGTCGTTAACAATCTAGAACAAAAAAAAAGCCACGCAACCTCTGTTTCGATGAAATTTCGCGCTTAAGGATGTAAGCTCAGTTTTTGTTTTCCCAGTTGTAGGATCTATTTTTGAAGTTACCGTTGTATTATACTTTAGACAAGCTTTATTTGATCACGTTTCTCTGACTACAATAGTTCTTTATCTTGTTGATAAAGAGAAAGGGGAACTTGTAAATTGAAGTGAAAGTCAAAACCGAACAAGTGCTATGTATATGACAAACCAAGAGAAGGAAGAATTTTTGAGTTCACTAAGATAGCAAAAATACAACTATATTGAAGAAGAAGAAAAAAATATATACTATATAAAAGTGCGATTTTCTTAATGTCTAAAAACGATGTTGTTTAGAAACTTTGTAGCATAGGGTCTCAAAAAATAGTATTCTCAAAAGGCAGTATTCGTCTTGTTTGTTTTGTTGGGCTAATTTTTTTATCGTAGTCAGAACCTTTAAAAAACCGAGTGTCTGAAAACAAAGCTGTTACACAAACTGTAAGCGCTAAACTATTACTGTTAAGAGTATTGTCTGACATAGCTTAAGGGTTAACAAAGTGTGAACAAGTTATAAACATCTTTTAGGTGTTCTGTGGATATTGTAATGATACACGATCGAATTAAAACAAGAGAAAACGGTACGAGAAAAAGGAGCACTTGCCTCGTTCCAATGTTGTTTGGTTGGCGAAGCTGCTTTGCACCAATATTTCGCTGCCCGAGGATCGACCAGTGACATTTTCATTGGTTTTCAAACACAACAAAAATTAACGATTAGCTAATGTGGCGTCACGCGAAACGATCGCCTAGCTCATTAGCTGCAAAGTTGCGCGTCCCAATAAACGAAAAATTTGTTTATAAAAAGTGTGTCCGACATGCTCGAACGGAACGAGGAAAAATGATAATAATTTCAAACTAAGGACGGTTATGAAATATTCTAAAATAATTCTGTGAAATGGTTTCGTTTGAATTTTGAATTTTCACATTTGTTTTGTTTTTAATTTTGAATTATCGCACAAAAACACCATCTAAAAAGAAATGTTGTGTATTTGTTAAGTTTTAGTTTCAACTATTGTTTGTAAATATTTGAATTTGCTGACATTGAATAATATGTTATACGTTTTATGAGTTTTTTCTTTATTGGGATAAGACAAAGAAGAATTTACTGAACAAAACGAGTAGTCAGAATAAGCAAAGCTTGAAAATATACGTATATGAATATACAAATTAATATAATACCATGAATATAAATATAAACGACACCTGCGCACCAAAATATACATCTTGTTATTTATAATAAATAATTAAAATATACGTTTTGATTCTCGTTATTAAAACCTTCCATTTATTAAAAAATTAAAATGCAAACAGGAAAAATCATTGACAAGAAGTACTACGAACGAAAGGTATGTCATTTTAGTAGATATATTGCAAAGTCAGAAAGATGCCTGAAGACATTGACGTTGGCAATTATCGGATTCTAAGGGATGTGATCCACATGGACTGCATTTACGTACTTATATTACATACACAGCACATGAAACCTGTCTCCCCACTGTCTGTGTGGAGAAAAATGAACGCAAGTTTCTTTTCGAGGAATCGATCAAAGCCCGTTTGTCTGATGATTCCAGTCTCTTCGTGCACGATTCTGCGTATTCTTATATTTTCCAATAAAAAACAATCTCTCAGCATTAAATTTGCATTTTTGTACTCAATTTATATTCTGTTTGCGTCCAAGAATTTGTACAACCAAAACCTCTTTTCTTTATCAAAAACGTTTGTGCGAAACTCATGACATTGACCGATTTCTTTATTCGTGTTTTTTACCGTACAAAACATTTCATTTATTTGTAAACAAATAATAATAACAAAAGTAATATTTCGAACTAAATCTAAGAAAACAAAACAAGCATTCAAAATGTAAACATTAAAAAATTCAAATAAAATTGCAAAACAAAACAATGGTCTCAAATATAAACAAACCAAAAAAAGCTATTTAGCAAATGTAAACAAAGAAGAAAGAACAATTTAAATGTCATGAAAACATCAACAAACAACATTTTCAAGTACATCTGAAAGACGCTGCTCAGTTTCAGTCTAAGATCCTATACAAAGGGACGAAAAGAAAAAAGAAGGCCCTTCGGAACCGTTCGTGAAAGGGCGTCTCGGAGGCGAGCGGCCAGTTTTGCCGCGGCGCCGCCAGGGGCGCTGTTCGCAGATCCCACGATCCGCGATCACGCCGATCTAACGATACACGCGTATTCTCGTACGAGCTCGCGTGGGAGTAAGAGTGTTGTGATCTAGACGATTGTGACGCCGCGTAAGGTGGTCGACCCGTTCGAATTTGCGATGTTTTCATGATCGCTCCACGTTCAACCGCGTTTTCGCGCCAATATGTGCCAGTTGAAGATCCGCAAAGACAACAACTGATAAACAGCCTCAAATTCCAAAGTTTGTCTCCGCTTGGTACACAAAACGGTATCGCGCGCTTGACAGTTTGCTAGTTTCGAGTGTTGTGTTGACGCGCCATCCGACCGGTCGCGAGTGCCGCGACTTTCCTCGGTGTTGCGGTGCGCCGGTTTGAACAAAACAAGGGTTTTGTTTACTGTTGAAAATTTGCCCGTGCAAATTTGTTTACGTTCGTTGGAAAATCGGGTTTCTTGAAAATTGTTGACAGCTTCTGTCAAGTGACAGTGCAGTGCGTGGTGCAGTGAAATATGCGTTTGGTCGTTGTGTTGTGAATTCATTTGTCCTTGGATCGAAAAAAGGTCCTGGACCCTTGGGTTCCCTTTATTTTCAACATGGAGGAGTACGGATTGTTGAGAATTTGCTCGCTGCTCTTACTTCTTGTTTATTTTGGACATGGGGACGTCACAGAGGAAAGAGGTTGGTACATTGACAATTGTCAACAATCAAAAATGTCACATTCTTAAAGAAGAAAAAAAAACAAACGGTATTATTTTTGTCAATGTTTACTTTATGATACCGCCAGACAAGCGAGAACAATTATCAAATTTTTTTTCGTTGCACTTATCGTACCTAAATAAGATCAAACAAATAACGTTCATAATTATTATATTGGTTAAAGTTTCAGTTTGTTTTGATGACGTAAAAATGCTTGATTTGGTTGATGTGAATGGATACAGAATGGATAACCAAACGGTGAATGAAAAATATCTTTGTCGCCGTTTTGGTATAAACATTTTTTATAGATAAATTAAAGCGACTAATTTTAGACATTGTTTCGTTACCTTGCACAATTTAAATGGCAAGAAACAAATCAACGGAGGTTATTATTTATTTTGCATTGTGTCGACGAGTGAAAGGAAAGTTGTTTTTTAAAACAACTTTAGACTTAAAATTTAGGCGTTTCATTTACAATTTCATTGTTGTCGCATTGTTTTGGTTGTTTTTTCAGTTTGTTTAAATTGCTACGTTCCAATTTTATGTCTTTGAAAATAATCTTCCAACGATTGGAAAAATATTCTTGACATTTGCTTGACATTGAGTTCTGAAATGGCTCAAGTCAAGTTTCGAACAAGCTTTGCTTTGTCTCACTTGATTAAACTTTACGGAGAAAGTCTTGAGAACAAATATTTATGACACTTTATACGACGCAAAACTAAGGTTCCTTTGCGAGACAGGTCGCTCTGGCCGCGTCATAACAAACCTAACAATTCATCTTATCTGCGTGCGGTTCATATTGTCGGCTCAGATTTTGAGTTGCAACAATTTCACACCAATAGTTATGTCAGATCTCGAATATAGATTTCAAATAACTCGTCGGAATATCAGATTCAATTTGTATCGCATTTTCAAGATCAATACTCGATTTGAAAAAAAAGTCCTCAGAAACGTTGATGGATCTGAAACGAATCCCAAATGAATTCCAAAGTCGAATTAAAAAAGTCGATAAAAAGCTGCAAGTAAATAAAAAGTGAACTGTTGAATGCAAAATGATATTCTCGGAATTTGTTTTTCATACAAATTGAATTATAATATTTCAAACGCAATAAAAACAGAGTCTTACGGTGAAGGCATGACGTTTAATACGTTCTCTTAGCTGATCATGTAATAATGCAAGTTCAATCGTCAATTAATGATAATCATGCTGCAGCTAAATTATAATAAAGTTCGAGACTTTACCTGCGCAATCAGAAACTTTCATTATTTTTCTCATACGGTTACATGAGAGGTTGCAAGATTTTCAAGTAATTGCTCCTCACTTTGCATCCTTTTCTAAAGGATCATTTTGTCAACATGCCAATGTGAAACAATCTTTATTTTAATTTACTTCATTTCAAACTTTTGTACCCAAAAAATGAACAATTATTTTTTCAAATATAAATCCGATACCATCTTCAGGGTTCGACATGGTCCATAAGTTTTGAAAGTTTAATAACTCTAATGTACCTTCATAAACCATTAATTGCTGGGTTGGAGATAACAGTACTGGGTGCGGAATTTTCTGCCATCATGAAAGATGCAGCGATTACGTGCCATCACGTTCAATTTTTGTAGACTCTTCTTCAAGAAACAAAAAGCAAACAAGAAAAGTGACCATTCAGGAAAGCAAAACTAAAAAGAAAATATTCTCATGTAAATATTTGTCTCGACCTTTGTCGACTCATCGAAAACATTATTTCTAAAAACAGAAAAAAAAACCAAAATTCCAAACGCACAGTCACGTCTTGACTTTTCTTTTGTCCCGGCCAATTTGTTTGCATCTTTTTTAAGATAGGAGTGGCGTTCAGCGAAGCATCAACGAGACTCAAATCCAAGTCCATAATTTGAAGGAACGATGAAAGAAGGGCAACTGTGGCCCGAGGTTGGTTCGCAGAACCCCTGAAACTCTGGAGCAATGTCGTCTGAAGGCCACCACCTCTGACATAATTACCTCACCAGCTGGGTGAAACACGTTATTTTGTGGAAAATGCTTCGTACCCACAAGAAGAGCGAGTGGGACCAAAAAGAGGAACAGAGAGGGTGATAGAAAAAAGTTGTGATTTCAGGAAACCAGGTCAGGCCCGTCGAACGTAATCACACGTTGGCCTAACAAAGTCGTGTGGCTGGCAATAAAATTAATCACCATAATCATCGGGACATGAAACTTTTCGTGAGTGGCCAATTAAAAATGATCGCCGAACGTTAGTCATTCTTGGATTTTTCTCTCGGTGACTTTGCATTGTCCGATGTTGCTAAAGTTCATTCCAACTATCTTAGACGCGTTCAAAGGTTGCTTTTCTTTGACGTCAGCGTTTCGATTTGTTGCCTTCTGGAGCGCGTGTTTTCTGATTGAAAATGCATTCTGATTAATGTCTCGATCATAAATTCATCACGGTGCACCAGTGCGACGACACAAATTCCCAACCAGATGAGTCGTTAACCCTTTACTTGTCCAGCTGTATTTATAATTCGGTGAGTTTGCTCGGTGACAATGAATTGATCAAACATTGCACCAGCAATAAACTGAACGAGTTGAACATTGACCGACTTCGGCTGGTTATTTATCGTTGTTGAATTGTCGACTTGTTAGAAATTTCCGCGAGGTCCAAAATCAAGGTTCAAGTGGTGTTAACCCGTTATTCCCGTCTGTCGCCGGCTCGACTCGCGCGATTCGTGGGAATAACACATTAATCTCAGACCAATTTATAGACAAAGCTTGTGACTCTCCGATCAACTAATTTAGACCCATAATTAGGCGCCCTATCTCCAAATGAATGCTCTGGATAATCATCGGTCGCTTATTTCATCACGTTCAGATGTATCAATCAAGATCAACAAATTTCAATTTGTATTTTCTGACTGTAAAGTTATCCTTTATCAATTTTTGTTTCATAATTAGAAAAAGACAACGATTAGAAAGAGAACAAATCCAGCTTTTGAATTGAAAATCGAATCTAATTGAATCATTTGAATTAATTAGTTTTTTAATTTGCATCTAATTTTTTATGATAGTTGTGAAATTGTAAAAGATCCAGTTTTGTTGAAAGCAAAGAAAAAAAGAGAAAGATATAGAGAGATAGAGAGATGTAGATTCATAAATGTAATGAATCAAGTGGTCTTGATTGCTAAGGGTGCATTTTAACAGCTGGTTGTATGTATTTATAGACAAAAAAGTCACGAGCCTGAATGCTTGATTGCGCGTACCAAGCTTTCTGACAACTAATTGTTTAATGAGTTAATGAAATGATACAGCCGCCCAATGTACAAAAATCCAACGTTACATTCCAACCAAAATCTTTGCCCGAAACAAAACGAACTTTGAAATTTCACGTCTAGTGAAAACAAAACACAAACAATAACAAAAGACAAAAAATAATCGTTTTCAATTCTAAGTCAACTTCGTAATTTGAACTTTTTAATGGTGGATTTGGATCAACACGTGGTCGCAAGAAAATAGTAAAAATAGCAAAAACAAAAACTAGATTGCTCCTTCAATTCTTAGTCAACTTTGTGATTTGAAATAATTTGGTACTTTTGGATGGCAGACTCGAATCAACATGTGGTTGTAAAATAGTCGAATGCACTCTCACTCCAGAGGTTCTCTGGAATTCCATTTATGATGGAAGGACAAGATTTGGCAACGTAGCACTGCGACGGTATCCAGTTCGCGTTTGCTTTTAGAGAAAGATGGACGTCCCGCTGGGAGGGTTCGACGGGGGTGGATCGCCGTGCCATTCATTTAAGTATACCTTGGACCGCTCTCTGATTCTACGAAGAAATTGCAATACATTCAACTGTTCTGTCTCCCCCCTCTCTGTTTCTGTCTGCAGTCGAGTTGTAACTCCGATCTGATCTTGGCATACTCAAACCATGAATGAACCAAAATTGTACATTCCCAAAATCAAACCTCATTACTTTCCATTACTCTTTTTGGTTTTCGTTCACCTGCTCCAACTCGTCCAACGTCCAAATCATTTGTAAAATCATTTTGTCGATTTTAATTTTTCCATTTAAACAATTCATCTGTTTTGAATTGTTAATAAAAGTGGAGTTTTTTTTCTCGCTATTATTATGTAAAAGACAGTGTGAATTTGAATCGAATGATCGTTTACTGAACGGTATTTCTGAACCTGGGAACTTTTGAAGCTGATGAAGATTTCATTAGCGATTGAGTTTGAGCGTGAGATAGCTGTTATAAGCGATCGTTTATGCCTTGCAAAAGTCGATCGTACGCGACGCTCTGGAAACACTTTAGAATATGTCGCCTCACGAACTTACGCACATGTCTGGTACAAAAAGTATCGTCAAGTACAGTTCCGGTTGGTGTGAGTAATAAAAAAGAAAACGAGAGCCAGAGTGGGTTTGATTTATCGGCACAAACAAGTGACACACATAAATCATTGTAAGAGTGCGCGGGCTCTCGGGGGATTTCCTTTATTTTGCATCATCGCAAGAATGCAGAAATGTGTCGGCCAATTGGACGCGCTTTTATCTTCTTATTTCAGTATCTTTTGCATAGCCATTCAGGATCGTTGACCAATCTTGAAAGAGCGGCGGTAAAAATTGCCTCGCAGTAGCAAGGTCGTCTGTTTCATCTCAGTCGATACTTATCTTCTCATTACCAGTCCTGATGGTTTTATTGAAAAGCGCTAATAACAACTGCGAAAATAAAATGACCAACAAACCAACATATTCAATCGTGTGTAATTTTCGCTCGATCTATGACATGTCTGATACACACGTAGGAAATGAGCAGGAAGAAATTACAAGCCAAGCCAGAGAGGACAAATTAGCTTTTTTTCCAATTTCTTTTTTTTTCCCCCCAACTCAACTTTATTCAGCCAATTATTTTGCAGTTTCGAATACCAGTTTTCGCGTCACATCCCGCGGTATTCAAATCGTTTCTTTTTATCCTCTTGCAAAAATTTTGCAGGAAAATTTTTTGAATCCGAAAATTAACTGCGCTAAATGTGAGGGTAAAAACAAACAGGCAGGGGTTGAGACGAAAGTCGGACACGCGCGAGACCAATGAGAACCGTCTCAGAAAAAAAAGGAGCAAGTTCAAAGCTCCCGCGAGGCTTTCAGATAAATTTCAAAGGCAGCGCCGGAACCTTCGGTTGGCTTTTATCAGCCGTTGAAATTCGACGCGGATATTTAATCTCGAGGTAACATTCAACGACATGCGCAGATCCTTAGTTTTCAGAGGGGGGTCAATAGCAAACACTTTCCTCGCCCGTCAAACCATCCAAAGCTCCAACTTAACCGGTCATTCACGATGACACTCCGACGCTCTTTTCAGTCTGGGAATTTCTGGCTGATATCAAAAGCAACCCTTTGTGCCGACCCGGAGGTTGTAACTACATTTTTTTTTGTTTAATCCGACGTATCAAAAACTCAATAAGATACGAGATTGTAAAGCCTGATTAGTACCTTGGGATGGATGCAATAAAAAAAAACGCCAACTACAAACTTTTATGACATCAGTTTTAAATCAAACGGGGCTTGAGGCAATGAAAGTCGGTTTATTGTCATAATAAATACACCATTGCCTAGACGAAAAATTGTGAGCTGTAAAAAATGTTTATGAAATAATTGGTTTATGCTGTTCAGGTTCGTTGGTACCAATTAATTGATTGTAAAATTGTTCTAATCAATCAACCCACTTTCACACTAGTAATAATTTTTTTCAATCACAGCAGTTATTCAATTCTAATAAAAAAAGAGTATTTTGTTAACTTAAAAAGTTTTTGTTAACTGAAGTTGGTCCGTTTTGTAGAATGTGGATGAAAATTTGAGTTGGAAAAAAAATGAAGAGCGGTAAAGATGTAAGACGTTTTTCCGTGGTTGTGATAGGGCGACGATGCGTAATGACTTCATAAAATGAGTCTTGGGTGCGAACACAAGTGCGGGACAGTAGAGTTTAATTGAGGTTGATGAGGGGGGCGCTCGTATTGGCCCGGAATTCAATGCCGCGACGATGTGCCAAGCTCTCGGACCAAGGCGTCGTGTTTGCAAGAAACTAGACGCTAAATGGCACAAGTGCGATCCCTTTAATAAACTTGGAAACTGTTTATTACGAAGGAATGTGTCCATCAGAGTCTTTTTATTGTCCATTCCTTGCATCTCATAAGTGCAGGTTTTTTCTCCTCTTGATCAATCGTGGCTTCAATTTGTAAGACGATATTCAAGAAACATCGATTAATCCAACCGTTGAATCATCACTCCAAATGGTTTGCAATGTAAATCGAAGCGAGTTTGAAATTAACGATCGACATTTTCAATATTTTCAATTGGCCAACACTCGAGCGCAAAGTCAAACTGACAACGAAGCTGAAGAAATCGAGTTCGAAGGAACGAAAACGACGAAAGGAGGGAATCATTTTCAGACGTATCGGATGTCGCGGAGTATTTTGTTTCTGCATTGAGTATTCCAGAAACCGAAGTGAGAAAGAATGTTGCAGTTTATCGTTTGAGGTGGCTCGGTCGACATTCCACAAGGCCGTTGTTAGTAAAGTCTCTCTCTCTCCTCTATAGATACTTATCAAGCGAGACTTTTGTACCATCTTGCGCGCACAGTTGACGAATAAAAGCCCGCTTTGATAATCCTGTTACAACTGTTCCCATTTTACAACTATATCGTTTGCAACGTCAATTGCTGTTGCAAAATACTCGCCGACCGACATGAATAATAGTCTCAGCAGACCGTATTGAATCAATAACGCTCAATGCAAATTGAAATAAAAATGTTTGCGAACAAAAAACTTGTCGTTTGTTCGTGCTTATTTCTAAACTGCCTATTCAAAATGTTATTTATGATTTGCTGATGTCGCTTGTCTGCTTTCGCAATTTTCAATCAGTGTCTCCTTGCTAATCCTGTTTTCTTCTTTTCACCCTGCTTATCCTATTTAGTTCTAATTTGGTTCAGAATTTTAGATTCAGAATTTTGTTCAGAATTATCAGAAGTTTATTGTTTACATTTTCTCACCTGCTCATAATGAAAACAACATTTTTGACCATTGCTTAGAATTTTGTTGCAATAAAAATTGCTTCAATTTATAGTTTAAAAGTGATTAGAAAAAAAAATGAAGAAAAATGAAAAAAATTGGACTTTGTCCAAATTCAGAGACCCTTTTTCGCTCTACATAGCATGCACCTCCCGTCTCATTCAGTCATAATAACCCATGCAGTTTCCCAACGTGTCTTCAATGGACGAAGATTGCACGTTACAAGACCTCCGCGACCTCTTCCGCCGTTTCTTCTATAGGTATACTTGCTCCGGGCACCTCTTTCTCCTATTCACTGACCGTTCATCATTGCAATTCTCAATGCAAATACACCTTTTTCGACTCAATCCATCAAAACTACTCCAGTCTCTATTCAACTTGTCGTTTTTTGCGCACTTTTTGTCGCAAATGCGAGCACATTTGCAAACCATGTAAACAACGTTTGAAAAACTGAAAATTCCTCGGTACAGAATGTTGGACGTAATTTTATTCATTAGGTCGAGAGATATCAAAGAAATTGGTTCTGCACAAGTATGTGCATAGCTTAAACCGTTCTTAAACTATTGCATAAACCGGTGTTTATACATTTGTATGCAATTTACTTGATTATATCATTTTGCAATCATGACGAAAACATCGGTGTCGCTTTCAATTTGAAAAGTTCTTACTTAGACAGTTCATACAAGTAAAAACACAAAAGTTTGTTACTTTCCAAATTTGTTTCATCAATTTTGATTTCGAAGCAGAAAAAAAGCGACCGAAAGCGGGGGCTGCAATGACAGTTCAATGCTCATCTTATTTCCGCCACATTCCTTCGCGTGGCCCTCGTCGATGGCAACGAGTAGCAAAAAAAAAAGGTGCATGCGGTCTTGGTTTTTCGCTCCCGTGCACCGGATGTAAAGTTTGTTATTATTTATCACGCTCCGGGGGCACCTTTTTCGCCAATTGAGAGAAAAAAAGTGCATCTCGTCGTGTCATTTTTTCCTCTCGCGAACCAAAGTGGAAAGTCGAGTCGGCGCCTTACGCAATAGTAAAAATGAGCTCGGTTTACAAATTGGCCTCGGGCCGACGGGGGTAATCGTAACAGTTGCATCTGTGAGGAACGATATACATCACGGACGAACAAGACTCATCCGTCATATCCGCTGCGAGGTGGAGACCAAAAGCAGCAAGCAGCCTCGGATGAAAAGAGTCCAGATATCAGTGAGTACCATAAGAGAGGCGTCGTCCAAACTGAGAGCCTATCGCTCGCGTTGTCTTGGTCGCTCGGGGTGAACGTCCACTTGCAAGTACACTGGACGAACAAGTGAACTCGAGTCCCCATTCCCGCCAACCTGACGCACATGTACACGACACCGTGGATCACGCCAACTGTGCACTTTGCCGCTTCTTGCGACTTTGCAAACCTCGTACTTATCATATAATAAGCCTTTTTCTTCTCGCACGCTAAGGACAACGCCTAATTACCTCTTGTCGATTGCTCGCTAGGTGTGCCTGTCCTGACCGTTCCTTTCCACTCAAACTCGTCAGAACGAAAATCGTAAACAAATTAGCGTGAAGAAAATCGGTTCTTCCTTTCTTTAAAAACAGTGATTTTGATTTGATTTGATTTGAAAACAGAATTTTGGATTTTTTGAGAACGACTTTTTGGTTAATGATTAATCGTAGTTTGTAAATTCTTGTTTACAAAAAACTAAGACACAGTATTAGAAAAAAGT
The DNA here is from genome assembly GCA_020615435.1 of Telenomus remus. Classification (NCBI taxonomy): domain Eukaryota; kingdom Metazoa; phylum Arthropoda; class Insecta; order Hymenoptera; family Scelionidae; genus Telenomus; species Telenomus remus. Next base: position 6,870,038 of record CM036345.1, on the reverse strand, counting down.
TATTTTTATTTTATTTTGAAAATAAGAATTTTGAAATTGTGACAAAACAAAATTGCAATCAAACGATTAGTAAAATTGTCATACAATTTTGAATGTGTTGATCAATTGACATAACTAGATGACAACTAATTAAAACATGAATTTTGTGATTTGCAAGGTAGTCGCAAAGTGGTTGGTCTGGTAGTTGCATTAATGTCCCTGAGTTGGGCTCAAGTTCAGTGCCACCTACAAACAAACACAGGTTCGTCTCAACTTGGTTTGGGTGCCCGGAGCCGATTGGACCCCAGGGTACCCCCACCGAACGCACAATGCAAAGGACTCGACGCTCCTCGACATGGCCCCGTTCACCTCCTTTCACCTTACCGACCCTCCGACGCATCCAGACCGATATACAATAGCTTGGATTTTCTTTGCTACTCGGATGCACCATTTTTTTCGTCCACACGGCGTATCGTGCACGCACACCAGCATCACACAAATGCCACCGGCTTTCCTACCCAGATGTATTCACGGGTGCGGTCAGCGTTTCTTCCCATCTTCACGTTTTTCATCTCGAATTTTAATTTCCATCTCGATTCACAGGAATGTGGAGAAACGAGCGATTTTTTTTTCATTACATTTCGTTTCATTCATTTTTTTTTTCATTACATTTTTGCAAATTTTGGAATTCTTTCAAAATCGTAATGCAAAATTGATATGAGAGATTGTATTAGAGATTGTTTGATAAAGTTTAATAAAAGTGCATCGAGGAAGGTGCACAAAGACCACCCGTAAGTTGTCTTTTCGAGTTAGACTCTTTTCGTTGGTACGTTCGCAACGAAATGTCACCTTATATAGTAGGGAGGTGTAATATTACATGGTGGCACTGCGTCTGTGGGAAAGGATAACAACACCGAAACGCGAGAGCACCATAAGATGAAGGTCGTGGCGTCTTAACACTGACGTTATAATTAAACAGACAGCAGGTACATTCAAATCGGACAAGTAAAAACAAACTACTCGACATTTTTTCGAACTTGATCTCGTGCAGTCCTGTTACAAACTAAAACCACCTTTTCATTACTTTACTATTGTTTCAGTCCAAAAAAAAAGAAAACAAGTGGTTTGACTTTAATTTAAAATTGTTTAGATTACAAAATTGAATTTAAAAAGGTTCGAATTGAAAAAGGGGTAATTTTTTGGGAAATTCTATATGAAGGATAGAAAGTTTGAGGGCTAGTAAATAGTCTAGTGAGGTAGCTAGTGGTATACCATAAATGAGGTTGAACGCGTAAATCAATCCAAGTGCCTCATCGGGATCCCGTTATGGGAAAAGAAGTACTTGCTGACAGAACTGAATTCTTCCCCACGGTTCCCTTTACGATTAATCTTATTCCCCGTGGCTCTTCACAGAAGTCTGTCTGAGATTTTTCTTTAATAATAATTATAGACCACAATGGTTATATAATTAATTGATAACAACTCGCTGCATACTCGGTTCGGTAATTATCGTTTAGGTTCACAGGAGCCCGTGCATAAACGACGCCGGCGCGATCGCTCTGCAATTTATAGCTTTGATTGTTCTCCGACCGACAACTTATTAAAATTTTTCGTCCCAGCTTCTGATGTTTCTTAGCAAAATCACTGCTTTCAGTCGGCATACTTTTTTCCCTCCCCTGCATTACTGGAAATTACTTGATTGTGACAACTGATCAAACTGCCGCAATAAAGACAGTTATTAAAATCAACGTTTTATTCCAGAAATGAAACTGGAAAAATTAAAACAAAGCGATGTTTGTAATTTGAAAGAAAACATGTTCAAACAAATCAACCCTTTGGTACTTTTATAAAATGCAATTACAGAACGTAATTACAGATTTCGGAGCCTGTTTGAACAATCGCTTTTGGAACGAACAAAAACGTCGTCAAACAAAAACAAAAATTCGTACAAAAAATTTAGATTCAGATTGAGTGCGAATTTTTTCTTTTTTTTTAGCAAGTAAGGAGTTTTGATTGATGCAATCTAGCGTGCGGTATCAGAGGTATACTTTACTCAGAACCGAACAATGGCCTACGAATAGAACGTACGTGGGTGCCAGTTCATAGAAAGGGCACATACAAACCACTTCAAGTCGGGCTTGTGTACAATGCCGACAAGCCAAAACGTTTGTTGGATCACTCGTCGTAAATGATCTTTTTCAGCTCGATTCGTGATGGAAGGGTAAAGACCAATCGTGAGAGACCTGCTTCTGCCAAATATCCTAACTTGAACTGAAAAACCATCCAAAAAAATCAGAAAAAGAACCAAACAAAATATTCATCAACCACTGAAAAACATCTGAAAATGTTCATCTTGATATTTTTGAAATTTTCAATCAATATTTTTGAAACATTCAATCTTCATTGAGTAGATTTGTTTTCACACAGTTTTTGTCTAGATTTTTGGTAAGGATTATTTTCAGAAACAATACAAAGTGGACAGGACAGTAGTCTCGAGACGTGCGTAGTTGAATTAAGATGCTGAGCATATGCGAACTGATCTCGCCCGGTTTTTAAATGCTTCCCTTTTTTACAGTGCCCCCAGATCTTCCTCGTATTACATTCAAAATCTTTGCCAAGATATCCGAGAATGAGGGATACAAAATGCGCCCGAAGACACTGATGATTTCCGTACAGGTATACCTGGATAGTCTTTCAAATAATAAATAGTGGGATAGAAATACCTCCGTTGCTCTAGCTTGTAATTTTCATCATGAACGGTTCCAAACTGGCGCAACAGATGAGCTTGTAAATTGTTTCGACAGATTTTTCAATAATCCCGTTGTTACTGCCCCTGGTGGAAAAAAAAAGATCGGATTTACGTTATGGAAGCTTGTCACAGTTTGAGTAAATGAACAAATTTGCGATCGAAGGTTTCAAGAAACGTCGTTCTTTGAAAACAGAAATGAAAAGAAAATTGGCATTTGCTCTTTCTTGGGAACTCGTATTGATGTCAACTTTTGCAGTGCGATGTATGATAAGTGTCATTTCGAGCTGGCACTTGGTGCTCTGCAAATTGCAGCTCCTTCTCAAGCCAAGTGGTTGTCTAGCCACGCATTACGAGCATAAAAGGATGCAGTGAGTCAGAAAAGTCTGCGACCAACTACCCGTCTTCCCCATCGTCGTACAAACTCTTCACGGTGAAAGGGCGCAGACTCTGTCAATATTAAGACAGGTATTCTGGACCAGGCGAATCTTTCACTGAATTATGTATTCTTCGGATCAATACAAACATAAACCTCAAGTCACACTCGACAAACAATCATCTTGTCCAATCCACTTTCAACTATTTAATCGAACCTTTCACAACCCAAGTGGGTGCCTGTGACACAAACAGATCCGCTGAATCAAGTTTAGGACAAAAAAATTTTCGTTCTAATATAATTGAACGGTTGTTAAAATTTTGTACTTTTTGATTTTTCATTTATTGCGAATGGCGATTTTGTTTTGACTAAAAGGAGATTAACAAGTTTGGCCTCCCATGTACAGAGTTGCAAAACCAATGTAATTATCGTACGAGCGAACTTTCATGAAAAAGCATCAGATGTTTCCCAAGGGACCGACGGTGCACCTACGCAGCGACAGAAAGTTGTTCGATTTCCCACGATTGAAATATTCCGCAGATCTCAGCGGAGATCATCAATCCAGCGCGTACCCGACTGCGCCAAACACCTTTGCTTTCGACGTCAGATTACATTCAATTGCGCCGCGGAAGCTTATCTGTATTTTTCATTACAGCTAATCATTTTATATAGAAATCGTGTGAAGTGTGAATCAAACGAAACAACCTCTCATTCCAACACCGAACCCCAAAACAATGACTTTTTTTATTTTCCAAATTTAATGACACTGAAGAGTATTAATCACGAATTCAATGAGAGAATCGCTTTTTCAAGTTCGTCCTTCTCAACCTGTTATCGTGGGAAAAGTCGTTCAGAATGAAAAATCCGAATGAAGTTTGCCAACAACCACAATCCAACACGTGTGAACTGTCGTTTGGCCAGTGCTGTTTAAATTTTAGTATTCCTTATCGATAAATCAGTCCCGAGATTACACAATTTTAATTTTAATGGCAATGTGGAAGCTCGGCTTTGACAAATCAACTCTTTGCCTGGCTACCAGGTGTTACACTGTCCGAATGTCTAATGCAGTAGAAAACCCGGAAGCACGCCCTATCCACGAGACCACGTCCTGTTTTAAGGACCTCGTCCTCCAACACGCATGCATCCTCGTCATTCAAATCGTCCTCTCGTTCGAAGCAGCTGAACGGATGTGTGAGTTTGCTCCCTTCAACCAGCTCTGCAAAGTTTTAAAGAAAATTTACTCCTCCCAACCTGATATTGATTTTCATTTTTTTTATTGAAAAAAAACTTTTCTTTGAACTTTGAAAGTCTGACAACAAACGAAAATTTAATGAATAATTTCTGAGTTTCTGAATAATGTTATAAAACTGAAAAAGTGGGTTTAAAAATAAGAACAAAGTCTGATCCAGATCTAAATACGAAGATGTGAAGATCCATTTTCACACGCCACATTAAGAGTACAGTGTTTGATTGCGTTGTTCTCACAGTCCCCACCAGAGTCGAATCCACAGGTTCACCTGGATGATCCGAGGATTTCATCTTTCATCCCACGCCAGAGAGCAGGTGACGAGCCGGGACCGTGGGTCGCGCCGTTTTCAAGTCCGTCCTCCCTGTTGATTCTTCGATTTCGAAAAGTTGGCCCAGGTCGCGTCAAGTCTGCCTCTCGATTACCATGTGGCCTGCGAACAAACAGCCTTCTGAGCCTGAGATAATTAATAGCGACAGATATGAACCAACCGCTCCATTCATTAACACGTCTCTTCGTGAACCAAGGCATTATCATCAATGAACAAAAAATCCCTCGTCGGACCTAATCCAACCGGATTTTGGGGCGTGAAATTTAATTTGTATCACGTCGAATAATTAATATTTGTTTAACGAACGAAAATTCAACCTTATCCAATTTTCATCATAAGGATGGTTAATGAGAAACGTGAAAAAATGTAAATTGAAAAATTGTTCATCGTAGTTCCGGATTAAGGGTTTCCGGATTAATAAATTGCGATTGTTCAGCGTGACGTTCAATGAGCAATTACTCGAGGATTGAGTGTCGGTAATGAAACACCTTTGATCCAAAGTCGAAGTGCGAGGAAAAGGAATTGCGAGACTGGAAGAGGGCACATCCGGATTCGCGTAAAACGATGATTTCGCACCTCGCGCAGACGCTGCCGCCCACGCGCAGGGGATTCCCCAGACTGATAACGCAGCCGTGATACATGGCAAGTGCAAAACCGTGGGCGGCTTATCCCGACCTGTTGAATAATAACTAAACAAATCGCAGCTTGTTGCGATTCACTTTTTTCACTGTTCGATATAATTAGACAGCGCTGTTGCTAAAACGATCTCGCTGCTGTATGATTAATGACCTCAGGCAAGGCGATACTAATGATTTGTTCGCAACACTCTTTTTTCCCGTTACTTTGTCGTTTCCTCGATTCGCAAAATCGTATGGAGAAACGATGCTGAAACGTACCTTTTGTTACAAACAATTAACAGATAATCTGATATTAAAATAATGACAAACTTTGTTTGTTTTGTTTTTCACAATGGCTGAGGTTCGATTTGTCTGCTCGTTATTTTATGATTTGATGGTTTTCTCAGAAGGTGGTCGCGACTAGTGGGTTTTTTCTGACCTACGGAAACGCATAAAGATGGCTCTTTGATATCACCCGTGGCCGTTCGCAAATGTGTGACGCGTGCAAAGAAGTGCACATTGACAAGCCGCTGAGGCGCTGGATATAATTCCGGCAGCTCCTGGATGGTACCGCTGCTCCGTTATCTATAAGTAAGATGTATAAAGAGAAGTCAGAGAACGGCCACATTATTTTGCGCTTCGCCAAGCGAGACCATAAAGGCAGTACGTTTTATCTTTAAGACCTAAGACGACACAAACAAGACTGTTACGAAACAAAAAAAATCTTCACTTTTTCATTTTTTTACCTGTTTTACGTAAACGCTTTTCCAATAAAATAAACTATGAATAATTTCACAATCAAAATGAGGTTGTAAAAATGGATAAACATTATAATTGGGTTAATTCTCCACAATTTATGGACAGTCTACGTTCATTTTATAGCCAAGAACTAAGATTCCAAATGAGGCGTTTTTAATTATATCCTACGAATGACAAATTTGAACCTCGATACTGTACTTTGCAATGCGCATAAGGACAAATGGCAATCCAAAGAAACCGAACAAAAAAGTGTAGAAGAAATTCAGTTCACGCACTATTTATGATAGTATCGCAAAATATTTTTAAAAAAACTTCAAAAATTGAAATTTTCCACTGAAGTCTTATTTTTAATAACATTTAAATGAAGATTAAAACTTTGGAATATTAGTTTGTTTTGAAGATGTTAGAATTGAATTGAAAACTGAGTGGAGAACAGTGTCTAGTTGTATTAGTTAATACGAGGCCGCAGAGATGTGAATATGAAAGGGCGCGAAGTAGAAGAAGGAGAAAGAGGTTTTGGGGGACGAATTTCTTGCTTTTCCATAGAGCCTGTTTCTTTTTACGAGCGTGCGCATGTGTTTGATGGGTGTCCCGGCACTCCAGTACACAGATCTTGCGTGCACGCTTCGTGTGGGAAGCGAAGCGAGCAACAGGCTGTCGCTCCATGTGAATCTCGATCCAGAACTAGACTCGTACCAATACCAACGAAACAAACTCGAAACAACGATCAATTAATAAATTCAAAACCCATTTTCAACCGGCAATTACCCTCTTCAACTCAGCACAAAACAAATACCAACGTGCTTATTATTTGCAATTAATCTTGATTGGAGTAATTAATTTGGTTTGTGCAATTGCAATAAAACGAGCCATTAATTTTTCGATTTGCATATCTCGGGATGTTTGAGTCGCTGAGTCCTGTTTAGCAGATTTTCCTTCGAGAATATCCTCGCCGACACATGTTCGGGCGCCTCCCGTTTCACATGGAACACATGCACGGTGTTTTTTTAGTTTGGCCGAAGCTTCCCACGTCTCTGCGGGACCTGGGATCTCAAAATGGCCCGGCCGAAGTTGGCGCATCGGCTTCGAATATCGTCGTTTCACAAACCAGTGGCGAAGATGCGTGCGGATAATTGCGAGCGTGCAAGGCCCTCGAGAGCTGCATCAGAGACTCGCCATTGAGAGAAAATGAGACGCCGATGAATGCGGCGGAAATTCAAACGCGTCTCAAACTCGTCCGCCCATTTTTCGGTTTCAACGGAAACGATATCTTGAGCATGCGTGTGCCGCAACTAACGAAACCATTTTTTTTTTCATTTCGCCTTCTTTTTTTGATTTTAAAATTGTAAGATCAGGTTTTTGGAGGTTCTTTTCAAGTTGAAATTTAAATGTCGAGAACAGACCGAAAATTCTGAAAAAAAAACAGTGAAATGAAATGTGTAAGATGTCGAAAAATAATGAGGTATTGTGAAGGAACAAGCGGAGAAATAATTAGAATTCCAGTTTGGAAGCAGTCGAGGTTGTAAGAGTCAATAAAATGGCGGGGAATAATCAGAAACTAGAAGAAAGCATTTTTTTCAGATTCGTAGAATCCTGGACGATGCGACAAAAGATAAAAAGAGAGTGACCAGCGAGGGTTTTGACTCCGGGATCAAAAACTCGTTGAATTCGCTGACGAGACGTCGCGCTTTTTTTTCTCGCCGAAATGCTATTGAAAATCAGTAGTGCATTCGAAAATCGTACAGGCAACTGTCGGGGTCCAAGAACGCGCGTCAAAGAACTGAAAATACGAGGTCCCAGCTGACATGGATCTTTCATTGTTATGCATCTGCTGCGTAAATCGCTACACAACCCACGCACACTCTTTCGCATCGCCAATGAACCAGCAATGTACAAGACGAATTATAACCAATTTCTTGATGCTGATAACCTGTACCAAAGCATCAATTTTTAATCTAAAACAATTTCTTCCAAACCTTTTTTTTTGCCAACGTACTATTTATTTTCATTTTGTTTTCTTTTTCAATTTTGAAAACTTTATTTTTTATCCTTTTTATTATTATTTAGTTTTCTTCTATTCTTTAGTTTGAGTGAAAATTAATTTAATTTTTTTCTGCATGTCTTAAATTGACGAATTTTTAAACAAAAATAAAGATTTTGGTTCTGTAATCAAAGATATTGTTCAACAAGGCGACTTGAAACTTGTGTCTGACATTGCTATCAATATTCATGAAAGGGTATGTTTATAGTTTGTCGCAATTAGTATGCTACCGGTAAAACTCTTTTTTATGTCATTAGGAGATGAAAGAAAAAATGAATTTTTTCCATTCACGCACGTGTCCTTCGCATGGTTCTCATAGCCACTTGTTGAAGTGATAATTGTAACTTTTAATATAAAAATTTCGTTATCACTCTGTCAGTCAACTTTAGCAATTTGTAATTATCGTTTTTTTGTGTGTTTTTTTTTTAATTTTTTGAAACAGGTTTTGTCAACAGACGTGACACACCATTCGGCGCGTATTGTAACTTCAAAACGACTTTTCTTTTGTTTTCGCAGTACTTAGGACGTACATGATTATTAAAATTCATCGTCATTTCACTTTTGTAGAAATTCGACGCAAAGTCTCGTTTTTATCGTTGTGCGAATCACTCCAGGAATTCTCACTGTACATTTAATATTCAACGGAGGAATCGGGCACGACGTTGTAAACTATACCTGCATATTAGATTTATACTTTGAACTGACACCGAGCTTGTATCAGTGCTACTAATTTTTCTTAAACATTTTTCCATTACCTAGATTATAAACTAAGTGATTTTTTGTAGTCAAAAAGTGGCAGTCGAAATTTTGTAAAAGTTTAATTCATCTGAATTTTTTGTTTTCATTTTTTACTTTCAGTTGAAATTTCATTCAATTTGATGTACACGTACATGACAACCGGTTAGGACAAACGTTATGCCCATCAAGATTAATAAATTTCCAGCGTTCTGCGATGGTATAGATAAATTAAATGTAAAGTAAAGAAACTTGATCGTAGGTGGCACGATAGCATCAGCGTTTTTGACATCTAATTCACGGTTTCTTGGTTTTGTAAATTATAGCAGCGCCTCCACACAAACGTACAGTCAAGTCAAAACAATTGAGATCTACAAAGAGACACCTAGCAAATTCAACAGTCAACAAAAACAATCTTTCACGTTGTTCCACTTTGTTTTGTTGTCCCAACTTGAAAGACTTGCATGTTTGATGAATTTCTCTTCATTATTGCCTTGGCGCGGAAGCAAAATTTTGCAACCTCCAGGAAAAAAAGACAAGGGAACCCGTTAGTTTGAAAAAACAAAAGCAAATTGACGGGGTCAGCTGTATGTTCACATGTTGCAATCGCAGCATAAGACAAGGTATCAAATTATCGAATAAGTTAGTGTATGTCATGACGCAGACAATGAGTATCAAATGGACCTGCTTGACTGAGTCCAAAGACGATGGACGTTGCGAAAAAGTGAAATTCAAAACCTTAGATAGTCTATCGTTTAGCAACGTTTTATAAAACCCATCACTCATTTTTAATTCGAACTCACTTACAAATTTATCTTCTAAAGTTGATGTTTAATTTTGGAAAGGAAAAAATGAAAAGTTATTCACCATGTGAACTGCTTAGTTACGTCCGTTCCATTTGTATATTACAAGCCAAAGAGAAAGTAGCATCCTAAGGATTCGTTCAGGAACCGATACAGTCCTGGAAAATCTGAACCAACAAGACCAAAGCAACCAATTATCAGGAATTCGAGAAAAGATTATTTGCATGCAGTGTCCTGCCTAGGAGGATGTGTTAAATCAAGCGAAAAAAGTTTCTAATGACCAGTTGCAGGCACTGTCGCAAGAGGAAGTGCATATTTTAGTTGAAAAAGAAAAATTACTGTTACCAAGATGTTGCTACCGGTCATTGATTTAAGCTGCTTCTGTCGATGAACAAAAAGTCGCACATTCTGACTTGACTAATAATTTATAATCTGAAATTTTTAGATTTTGATTTGTTCTTCAGGCTGTTGAGTTTCTTGTTTGAAAAGAAAATTCTCCTGAACCTCTAATGCTCGGCTAAAAGAGTTCTTGGTAGTTGAAAAGAATGATTTTCTTCAGGCCTGTTCTAGAAGCAAGTGGTTGGAACGTGGCGAAGCAGCTCTTGAACATTAATCTACAGCACTCGACTGATTTTAATTGCCGTGTACCATAATCTCGTCACATTCGCTTCAAATGTCACTTGCGAGACACTGCGAATGGTCGCTCGTAATGATGAATTCTCATGGGAGTCGCAACATTCCTTTTGTTACCGAGCTATCGCATTCTTCAAATGATCTGTCCTTATTCATGGAACATACCCAACAAATGAATTGCCGGTCGCACACAATCCAACATATCTCGTTGGACAAAAACGAAACAAATTTGTAAGAAAATAAAACACCATCGTCGTTACATAAGAAAACAATTTATCCAATTAAAAAGCACAGTGATTTGCAAACGATTAAAAAAAAAACAATTAAGAAAAAATCATAAGAGAGAAGTAATTATTCAGTTGCACGGAGTAACAAGAAACTGATGCAAGGTTGTTATTGCAAATCAATTAGCAGATCGATCGAGTAGATGGCTTACTTTTATAGGTGAACGCCACGATGCTCGGTCGGCCTTTTACTACGCAAAAAGTGTTTGAAAACAAGAAAAGTTGTTGGCTCTCAAGTTTTACGCAACGACATCCTCTCTTGCAATCGACCTGTGTACATTTTCGAGTCGCGTGAATTTACTACGCCGTACGATTCATTCTGAGAGGTTCACGCCTCCGATTTGAGATTGTTCTGCAGAATTTTTTGCGCCAGCCGGAAATCGTGTCAGATGAACAGAATCGATATGTCACTCGCTGAGAAGCGTACGATCCTGTTGTTTCATTGCTCGTTTGAAGCTACCGGTCAATTAGCAGCAGACTTTTGTTCGCAGTCCACGACTGCTTGAACGCAAACGGTAAATCGTTGTTTCACAGTGATAACGTAATGACTAATGGAATTTGTTAGATAACATTTTGGATGAATGGGAAGCTAAATTGAATCGCTAGATCGAGCGTCCCGATTGTGCCTGAGAAAGTGTACGAAGGAAAATTCGCGAATTTTTCGAAACTAGAAAACAATGAGTTATTATCGTGATAAAATACGAGCATTCATTTCACTTTGATATGGCGAACCGACAAGCCACAGTTCTGACGTTTATGTAATTGATGGACGCAAATCTGATCGGACGGGGAACGAAATTTTATTCTCCAAATCAGGTTTTTTTTGTTCAAATTTTTTGGGCTTTGTTTTGAAATCGTGGGAAGCACGTGGTTTCGGTGTCAGCTCTTATCTTATCGAATGGAAATCGGTTTATCAGATTCCAGAAAACAAAATGTCTAGACAACAATTTGCCATGGACAAACAAAATTAAACTGTAATTGGAATTGTGATGAAATTACTGCAGGACGTAACTGTACCTGATTAACGTTCGGTGTGAAATTAGTGCGGCATCCAGGCCGGCAAATAACTGAATTAGCTGGTATCATGAAAAGCAACTTAATTGCCCTTTACTAATCGCTGATTTGCATGCGTCTCCAATAATAAAAATAGTAATCATATGTGAATATGTAACAGCGAAAATTTATCACGAAACACCAACTTATTTTACTACAACTTTATTTTATCACATGAAAATGTTTTCAAACTTATCTTAGGTTTACAAATTTTCCTTTTTTTCTGTTTTTTTTTCATGGACAGCTGTTTGAAATATATTAAGAATGATCATATGCACAAAGATCAATCTGTCCGAGCATGCGTCACATCATTCTTTCACGTGCTTGCAAACAAGTTGTAAAAAATAAACAACAAAAGGAATAAAATTACCATATTCATTTTCATGTCGAGAAATGAAAATTGAATGATTTTTCTGTTTATTCGAACCGTTTAATTTTTGCTGGCCAAGAGAAATTGTTGTACAATCTGACTAATCGTTGATGTTTTATTTTTGTTTCAGGTAAGAGTCGAAAATTGGCCTTAATTTACGAGCGAAATTCATGCGAATAATGACTGGTGAGGTAAAAAAAAGTAATATATGTGACGGAGAGTATTTCTCACGTTATTTGTACTGATATATTTTTTTCCCAAGAATGAGCAACAACCTTCGTACATGCGAGTGCTATTGAAACTGCACCGAGCACTTATTTCGTTTCGCGATTTTTGATTTGAATTCAATTACAATGCTGGCCGTAAGTACAAGGCGGCGCGAGCGGTTTTGGCTGTTTTACACATCAGAGGCTGCAGTTTTGCAGAATTCTTAACCGCGTTTAAATCAGATAGCGACTTTTGCACCGGTGAAAATGATATTAATTTGAGCGATGGAGAGTACCTGTTCGGGCTTTTAATAACACGCAAGGTGGTTGGTCAGTTGGAAGATTGTTGCATGGCGTTACTGAAAAAAGTAACCTGTTTTATTTTATTTTATGTCGAAGTTCACCGAAAGCAAACAATCAGCACCTTTTTCTGCAACGTAATTGAAGGCTCGGACGTTGACTCGCGAAAAAAGAAAAAAAAACAGCTCGGCGAATTTTATAATTCTTCTTCATTATCTGAATCACTTATAATCCGAAGTCGAGTGTCATTTCATCTGCTGGTATCAGCCTCGTAATTTCCAAGTACACAAAACAAAAATTCAAGTCACAATGTGACGGTAATGTTTTAACATGAATTTTTAATTTGGAATGTACAAAACTTTGACGACCAAGTGCAAATCCAAACGATTAAAAATGATTGGACATCGTGCCGTATGAATCACTGTTTTTACAGTTCATTGTTTTTCAATTGGAAACAAACTTGAGTCCGAAGCCTTGACAAGTGTTCTGATAAAGTTTGAGTTTTATTTATTTGTTCTTTTGCTAGTTTCATTCTAATAAAAAATTGGTTAAATTTGAAAACGTCTGAAAAAAGGAACTTAAAAACTTGCCAAGTTGTGACGAGTTTGCAAATTTTTTTGCTATTTTCTGACTTCATCAAAATTTTGAAACAATATCCTTAAAGTTATTAGTCAGTCGTAACCACAGACGATTTCGCAACGAGTTCATTGATCAAAAACTGACTTATCATCGCACGCGTTGTTTGAAAAACTACCACGACAGCAGTTTCAGTGCGCAATATCCTGTCAACTTTGAAAAAAATCATATCTAATTTCAATACTCCTTCAGATTGTGACAACAGTGAAGATCCATTGTTTTACTTCCTGGTAAATGAATGGGCACATCCCTTATCCCAAGCTTCCGATCCGTCATCAAAAAACGGAAGAGCGAGAAAAAAGGTGTCAAGTTTTGAAGACTCTTCCGTATATCGTCACTTTTGATGAAATAGGTCGAAAAAAAGAAAGTACATCTTCCTCTTTGGAAATATCACGAGCACCATTCGAAGCTCTATTTAATCTAAGATGCGTGAATAAGATGATTCATTCATAGTTAAATCAACAACTTGACACTTGATATCGAATTAAACCCGCCCTCTTGAATAGGGGCAGAAGTTGCTGAAATTTCTGAAGGGGTTCGCGTTATCTAATACGCCCACTTTAAAATCAGTTCGACCTACTGTACTTATCCTTTAGTAGGGGGAAACCAGATCATCTTATAGATCCGGCATGTCTCAAGTGTCTGTTGTAATAGTAAACAAAATGAGGATAAAAAATCTAAAAAATCACGACTAAGATGTTATTCAGTAAAATGTAAACTAATCTGAAATTGATTTTAGAAAAAAATTGTCACGTTTGAAAAAATATTTTGATCAATTCAACTGAATCGAGCCAAGAGTTGGATCAAGTGCCTCCGAAAACGCCTACAGAATAATTCAAACTCGCGCGATTTATCAGAATGTAAAAATAAAATGCGTCTTTCGTGATATCAATAATGCAACTCGCACCTGGGTGTTATATCAAAAAGCAGCAGCTACAAATCACCAATCGGTCGCCTTTCGAATGAATCTCGCGAATTTCCAAGCACTCACGGACATTACCCGGATTATAACTTGCTTGATATTTCTACATGCGTGTGCAAACTGGTTCTTACTGCCCTTGGAGCAGCATTTTTTCAAAACAAAAAGAAAAAACGCGTTGACACATTTCAGTCGCTGTCAATTCATAATATAATCGTCGCATAAATTTTGGTTTCAAACTTGATCGCTAAACAAATTGAACGATACTAATAATCATGCGATTGTTATGACATGAATTTATTGTTAGATTTGTATCTGCATGACATCGTGACTTCAACTGCATATCAGAGCCGATTGTAAACAGTACAAAAGTTGTCATAAATAATCTCGTTCGTTATCGATTGGCTCACTCTGAAGATCAAATTTGACATCATAATCTATTTTCATGACACAACTCTGGAAATTTTACTGCCCAGCCATCCCATTTGTCAGAGGGAGGAAATCGTACCGAACGAAGTCGAGTTTATTCAGCTCGAAACAAATGCGCTCGTCGTTGAACATCATTTGGGCCGTTATCTTATCCGCGTCGCGACGATCACTCGAACAATGAGGTCGTCGTGTTTTCCTCGCGCCTTTGCATGGCGAACGAAACTCACTATGCCGTATAAGACCGCCGCCTTCCACCGACCTGGACGCTCTCATGCGTAACGCCCTACCTTTGTCCATATAACTCGAGACCAATAGTCCAATAGGAACATCTACTTAGAATATGATTATTTATTTGAAGCTCGTCCTCGCTCGAATCAACCATTTTCAAAACAATAACACCCATCCCACTCTCTTCATTTGGCTTATTAATTGAACGATTTTACATAATTATGTAAGGTTCTTTTTTCCCGCGCGTATCAAGGACGCAGGCTTCATTGTGATACATTTATAGAGCCAATTACTACGATGTTCTTTTACGACGGGCTTTTGCACGGGAGAAAGTTTCGATTGCTGGCAAAAATAATGAACTTTGAGGTGTGAATGAGACCGAAGGACCATAGGCAGTGAAAGAATTCGAGTCTGGTATACCAATTTCCCTGTCTATTCAACATCAACACTTTCAAGAAGTGAAAATTGTCTGATGCATAATGTCGATTTGAAGATTAAAATTGCACTTCTAGGAACAAGTATGATTTATCATTCGCATAACAAATGCCTTCATATAATGTACTTTCACTTTCTGTCTACCTGCTCGCTCGCTGATGAAATTTAAATCTCAGTAGAAAGTTCATCCTTTGGTTCTACTATATCGATGATCCGTCGGTAAAAACAATTTCCTAACATACCTTCTTCGTTCTCTACTTTACCTACTGATGTCGGTAATGTAGAACAAAAATGAAATCTTCCTTGCCGATATTTGTTTCGTTCGAAAATCTACCGTTGCGCGGCGCTGCAACCTCGGAATTAAATTCGAAGAAGAAGAATCTAAAGAATCCTCCAGATTGAACATTCTCGTCTTGTTACAGTAAATCTCAAACGTTCACCAGTTGACTTGAAAACAACAAAAGCCCTCGAGAGAATCGCGCGACTCGGCAAGTACGTTTTTGCCGATGCAAAAGTCGTTTTTACACTCAAGGTGTAAATTGGAAACTTTTATCTGCGCGAAACTCGCAGTGGCTACTTTGTGTCGGCGAATTCAAATTTCCTTTCTAACGGATACCGCTGATTGAACTGTAAAAGTTATTATTGCCAGGCAGTAATCAATCGTACAGAAAATCTGAATGACGAGTTTTTTAACTTCCACTGTGCGAAAGTTAACTCGCACATAAAAACGACGAGATTGTTAAGCATCAGAAATATAGCGATCCAGTAACATTCCATGGCAGCGGTTTTTTTTCTCCTCCCCAGTCGCAGCAACAAGTGAAACATTTTCTCAATTCCAGTTGTACAAAAGTTATGCCGTGGGACGGCATCACTAAAAATAATGGCGCGTCATTCGAGTCGTCATCTCGCGGAGCTGAATATGAGCGATTTGCACGCAAAAGAACGCAAGATTATTCTCGCATTACTCTTAATTTGTCACTAAACGTTTCGCCGGCAGTTCACCAGCTGGATTCAAGGCTGTGCCGTGCATTACCCGCGTGATTACACCTCAAAAACGTCAATTATTATTCTCAACGGATTAAGCAGCGTCGTAAAGCAAGTTCTTGGAACTACCGTGCAAAATGTTTTGACTCGCGAGTGTACTCTGAAATGGCATCGCCGATGCACCGCTAAAGTAAATCCTAGAACGTTGAAATTTACGACAATGAAAGGTTCGCGTGTTCGAACGCTCGAGCCTATTGCAAAAGACGCGCAGAAAGAGGAGGCTCTCTTGTATTCTCCTTTGCCTCCTCTTCTTCTTCGCGTCTACCACCTTGGGGTCGACGTCCTTCCTCAGGATCAAGTACCATGTTCAGCATCACCTATCGGACCGAGAACGAAACTTCGCTAATCCATATTCCACCGCGGATACGCGCCAGTAATGAACCAGCCAATTTGCACCTCTTAGGGAAACAAACTCGATCGCGGAAGTAACACCTGCTCTACAATCAGACCACATTTCAAAATTTTTTTACTCACAGCATTCACATTTTTTTAAACGTATCATACCTGATTCTGTTTGATGTTAGAAGGAATTTTCTTACCTGCACATAATGAAAACAACAGCATCGGGAAACTTAAATAAGAATGACGAATTAGATATTTTTGTTCGCAGTTTTATTTGAATTTTACTGATTGTTCTGATTGAAGGTGACCAGAGTGTTAATAAGTGAGACTTTTCAAGTAAAGAGAATTATATAACTCTGAGGTTTCTTGTGCGCGACTGCTATTAAAAGTCGTATATTCAAGTACTGTTATTAGACGAATGGGCTGCGTCTAATCTGATGCCGATATCTTGTTATTATTTACTCAACTCGACTTCTTAATTGGCAAGAACTTAACATTTAATGTTTCGGTTATTAGAAATTACACAGATGAACGTGCGCCGGCGATAATGCAATCTAGATTCTAACGGCGAGATTGTTCTACAAATTAAACGACTTTATATTTGATCTTTCCTGTGAACTTAACTACAATCCGGCCGTTTCTGTTCGAGCTTCAATTTAATTCAAAAACAAAAATCTTCGAGAATCCGTTCCAAGCGGAACAACAATTTCATCCTTTATCCACAATTATATTTATTGCCAATCCTATTAAGGATGAATTATGACCCAAGAACTCAGACGATGAATCAAACGAACTAAAGACTTTGTAATTAAAGCAACGTACAAACGAAATTGCAAAATTTGCAGTGTCTCTGAAAACTTTGAGATACATAGTACAAGTCCAGGCAGGCTTTGCGATGAGCATGGATTATTTTGCAACCATAAAGATCATGACACATTAATCCTATGAATATTAATTGAGCTGCGCGTGATTTATTAGTGCTTTGAGTCGTTACTATCGGCGTCTCTCCGTCACTTCGCGATACAACTCTTCCCTCGACATTAATCGTTAATCCTCTCACAGCAGCCTTGACTTTATCGAGGTTGATAAATCCTGAAACACTTGGCAAACACTTTTGGTCAGTCACACTGCCTCGATTCAAAAACCGTCCAATACCAGAAGATGCCAACTTCATTTCTTTTTTTTTTTTTTTGACAGAAACACGCCTTTTATAAGGATGTGAAACTGACATTTTTCTTTCTGTCGACTTGACGTTGGAATTGGAATTCCGTCGATGGGTGATTGCAGCGTTGTGACTTGTCATTGGAAATGAATTAATCCGCGACAAATGCGAGAAAAGCGTCACGTCACCAAGTTTAACACGAGTCGACGCAAATTCCAACGGCGCCGCACTTTTGAGTTCAAGAACGCGCACAATCATGCTAATCGTTTTTCCATCTGCTCCGTGCAGTTCTTTCGTCGAATTCTCGAATTTTCGTTCCACAAAAAGGGGAGGAGCAAAAAGTGGACGAACGCGTTCGAACCATCTGGCTTTTTCGAGATTCGCATTTTCATCGCTGCAATGAAGGTCGCGGATAATTGAGCCGGCGTTCAGAAAATCATGCTATTGATGGAAGCAATTGTTTCGAGGAAACCGATCAGAGCAAAGTGTCGGCTGGAATGTTATTGCCCAGTTTCTAATTATAATTGTAAAGTTTATTGCATTCAATTCCGCGGAACATTTCAAATCATCCGAATGGTAATCCCGATGGCGAAGGCAAATTGTCGTTAATTATTCCAGCGCCATTGTCGTTTGTTTCAACTTTTTGTTTCCAACGCTGTCGAGTATGAATTTCATTTAAACGACAAAAAAGTCAGAACTGAAAAGTAGGTCGCAGTGTTTTTTTTTTCGATGCGAAAACATCGAACGTAATTCTTAGCTTTGACTTGGCACATTTGGACAATGCCTGGCATTTTTATAACTCGCATTTAAAACCAGTTCAAAATGAAAAAAAGAGAGGAAAAAACACTTTTGTATTACATCTTTCAAAACAGGCCCTGTAACTCAAGCTCAGACGAAAACAAATTATTTTTATTACGCCGTAACTGTACACATAAATAACCAATAATCTACACATAAATAACGAATTTCCATCCCCACGAATGATTAATACCCAAGTTGTTAACAATTTTTATCATCGTCGAATCGCACGTGGTTTTCGAGCCGGAACAGCTGGCTATCTTTGGTCGAGTGATACTCGTCCGTTTGTCTCCTCAGAGCAACTCGTTCAAAATGATGTCATTTGTGTGCCACGTCGTATAAATTATCGTTCGATAGCGACTATAATAGCAACTCGCTTGCTCTCTGTGCCTGCAAATTTGTCGGTGTCTGAATATGCCAAGTCGCAAAACTCGGTTGGATCGAAAATTTCGCTCGTTCGCAATCAATCATAATCGCAACGGTGAAACTTTGTCGATGGAGGTTTTTTAATTAACTCCTCTGAGAGTGAAATTCCAGAGCGTCTTGTTTGCAGTTAATGAAACGCTGCGCTGATTTCGTATTTGCATCGGCGCAGCGCCGATAAAGCGTCCTTTCCTTTCACTAGTCATAGCCGCTCATTTTTGCGCGCGCTTTTTTTGCGCCTAATGCAAAAGTACTTATCAGCGGTATGCAGCGGCGTCTCAGCGCGAGACTCTCCGGTATTCCTTTCCATTCGAAGACATACGCCAAGTGGCATCCTTGACTCAGCCACGGCATACCACATGTACGTCTCGCGAGCAAAAACAAATAAATTCTATCGAACTTTGACAAATCATTTGATTAGAAAAAGCCGATAACAGGTTTTGTTTATCCTCGTCTAATTAGATCCGATAGCTATTTTTGCAACATTTCTTTTTTGTTTCGGAAATTAGTAATTGAAAAAAAATTGAGTTACGGGTGAGAAACAGGCGAACGAACTTTGTTGGAATTTGAAGAATCGCAACAGAGAGAGAGAAATTAAAAATTAATTTCGAGTGTAAACAAATTGACTTTTTAATTGAACCTCGTTTGGACTAGGCAATTAGTCACAGTGCTTATTTTCACATTGTCATGTAATTATAAATGCTGCGAATTCGTTACGTGCTTTCTCAACAATGGTAATTAATTATTTGTCTCTTAAGCAACAGTGTATGGTCTCGCATCTTCTGATAAATTATTCTCAGTCTTGGAACGGATAGGATTGTACCGTCATGGTTCGTTAAATTTTCGTTTCCATTAAAATGGTATCCGAGTTTTTTTTGATTTCATCATTTTCAATCAACTCCATTACGCACACGCAGTTCAAATCTTTCTCATTATTTTAATGACCATTAATAAATCTTGCCGGTGGAAGGAATCAGAACTTTCGGAAATTTGCATAATTTAGGACTTGTGGGTGTCCAGGACGAGATTTTAACATCAGCTTGTACAAACAAATCAATCACGGTTTCACCCGCACACGCCAATTGAAATCAAACGGCCCACTTGAATTTCGGAATTACACACTTCTCTGTGTGCATCACGCTTTCTAATATTACGTCTTGATTCTCTCTAAATTCACCCTAACAGATTCAAAAAAAAGAAATGAAAAATAAAAAAAAAAAGAAAATGACAAACCGTCAAATTAGAACGCTCTATTGGTTGATGTAAATGTGTTTTTCAAAACAAAAGAAATCGGTATGAATGTATGAATAGTAATTTGTCAGCAAAAACAAACGATCTTACAAATACTGGTTGAAATTATGACGGCCAATTAATGGACGACCAGTAGCTAATACATAATTTGATTCGCGCGCTCGAAAACTCTGGATCGGCTCTTTCTGGATGCTTTATACCCCGCACGTGCTGAAAACCTGTAACGCGGCATAATTGCCCCGTCGCTCCGGCGGCTCGGGATTATTCTTGCGGAAATCCGACCATAGTACCTCAAATTACTTGCATACCAATGAACAACGCACATTTTTGCGAACGAATAAATTTAATTGTTCTGTTTTCAATTCTCTATCTCTTCAGATAAGATTTTATCTTTACAAAACTCAGGAAAACTTTTTTTGATTTTCAACAGGTTCTTTGACTAAGTTCAGATTAAAATCTTTGAACATTGTAATCGTTGAAAATTATTTTTCAACTTGATTTTATTTGATGACTTTTTCGTTTAAGATTAATTTGATGTAATTTTTAATGAAGTGATGTTTTCAAATGTGTAAGAAAAAGAGACAAGTTGATGAGGGAACAATTTTTGATGTGTCTGAAGCACCTTGTTAGTCTGGTCGAATCGTCACAATAAGTGGATCTTCAAATTGATGAAACCAGTAGTCGAGCAAATAAGCTCAGAACATCTGACGACGTTTGCCGACAACTTCGTTAACTGCGATTTGAATCTTGTATCTTTTGCGTGTACACACTCGTGTTGATAAATTTGTTAGTTCTGTCGCGCCGCCCAGATCGAATTTCGTCCGAGTCATGCATCATCGACGCTTACAAATGTTTGTTAAATGAGCATAATTAATATACCCACGACCTTAAAAACTGTTATTAGTTTTATTAATACTTGGCGAACATTTTTACTGAAAATTCAGCGGTGCAGGTATTTGCCTCCCGGTTGATCAGATAATTCTCAATTTATGACTACCGATGGGAGATCAAAGGGTGAAAGTATTTTGATTAAACAAAAAGTAACAAAGGTTGGTGAAAAATTTTGTCAAAATCAGGCATCGAGGTGAAATCTGAGCACGAAATCGACGGGGAGGCTGGCTCACTTTTAAACCTAGCAAATTCGTAAATAGTAATGGTTAAACACTGACTAAATTCAGATTGGTTTTGATCCGTCTTTGTTGTCCAAAAAGTAAATTTTTACCTAACAAAAATGTCACATGAAAAACCATCAAAAATTGTTTTCAACAACCTTTCAATCATTTTTCAGTTAGTTTGAAATAATGTTTCAATTTGCATTAATTAAACTGACGCAAATTATATAACTCCATGAGTCTGGAAATGCAAAAGTGTGTAATTATTAAAAATTGGAAAAATTGAGTTGGAGAACATGCATGAAAACACTTGCACTCGTTTAATCACATCCGTTCGTTTTTAATTAGACCGCATATTTGTATAAACGAATAATAACAAGGTATGCGAGGTCCGCGAATTCAATCGCCCAACATCCAAATGACACGTTGTGAAACTTGTCTGCGAGTCTAATGAATTCAACGCACTTTCCACGCAAGAACCGCATCGCTACCCGAATTGCACGAAAAAAAGCGTCCTCATTGTAGTCGCGACAACCGTATTTATGATCGGGATAAAGTGCATAATGCTACGGGAATATTTATTGTCCCGCTTTCTATTTGTCATTACGACTCCATTCAAGTCTCGTTAAAATTTCCATTAAGAATTTCGATTTTTATTGTTCCGCTCCGAGTCCCATTTTGTTACATTTTTAATATTTCCCTTTCAAAATAATCAAAACAAATTCAGTTTCCGAGTGGGAGATGTGGCACGGGTGGGTAACGTGACCTAGTGATGGTTTATTCAAATCAACAATAAACATGTTTTTTCTTCATATTGAAAATTAGTTCTTAATCGAATTTTACTTCAAACAGTTGATTAATATATTGAAAATATATGATCCAGTTTTCTAGGCTTACGTCATTGTAAAATGCGACAGTTTGTAATTCCTAATTTGTCATTTGAAGTATGACATAACTGCGATTCATTCGCGCCTGACCTATCGCGCCTCCTACGACGAATAGAAAACGGCATTCATTACACCCTCGTTTCTACTCCTTCGACATTTCGTACACCCCCAATATTTCATTGAAAGGAACTTCAACGGCCATTCTCTGGCGTCGCGTTTGCGCAATCTAATTATTTCCTGAATTTGTGGGCATACATAATGAACAGTTACTTTTTTTTTTCTTCACGCCATTCAGACTACCGCTGCGATCGATTTAAATTTCATAAAGCGCTCTCCATTATGGAAAACATTTGTGGGGGATTCGGTTTCGTTTCAAGACGATTTAGGGACATTTAAGGAAGTGCGGAAATCGCAGAGGAAGTTGGGAAATCGACGTTGGAAAGTCGCACCGCCGCCGTTCGATACGAAATTGATTATTGAATGGGCACGAATAATATTGCAATTATAGTTTATTGTGAAATTGAATGCGAGTCGCAAAAAGGAAATGATATTGTTTTCGAATTGGAAAAAAAGGTTATTGCCTCTTAGAAAATGGTAAATTGTCTGAGAAACGTGACAAATTCGAAACGCAATTTTTTGTTAAACAAATGATAAGTACGTGTCGAAACTTTTTTTTACAAAAAAAAGCAAATAAAATAAATGAAACGAATGAGGTTGCAAAACGATGAACTGTTTCTCGAGTTGGTGAAAATTTTAATTCGTTCAGGCGGTTGCAGAAGAAAGGATTTTGGCATGCCAGCTTCGAGATGTTAATAAATCTAATTTCACAAGCGTTTTTTTTCAACCGCGCCGCTTCATTAGCGGCGATTAGCAGTCGCGAGTTGGAGAATTTCCAAACAGCAAATTCGAAATACCGAGTACCAAAAGAATTTGAATTTCGATTCTGAAAATGATAAGAAAATTGTATTTGCAACAAATTATTTTGTTGTGTTAAATTTCTGCACGATTTCACAGCTACTTGAGTCGTAAGATCTGAGCCATTTGCATCTCACGTCAAATCTCGTGAAAGCTTAAGCATAATCCTCGCAATGCGAAGAAAAAGTTGCCGCTTCTTCATAAAATTTCCGCGGCTCGCTCATCTCTCGGTGCCCTCGGGACGTAGTCATGCGTACTACCATGTGCTCGATGTGCCAATAAGATTTAAAAGTTGTGAAATGCGGGATGAACATACCAAGACAATTTTATTATACGAATTAAAAATCGTTTCTTTTTCAACACTCCAACAGGAATAGAATTTTCAATCGAGTCATAATATTTTATAAACGATTAACAATTTATTACTGGGTTTCAAAGATATGAGTATTTTTTCGCAAATTTTATCTTCGTTTAGATAATGCAGATTTTAGAACAATGACAGAAAAACAAACACAGATAACGGGACGTGCAATGCTCACAATTCTGCGGAATTTATGGACGTATTCAATCTGCTGAGTTATTCATTATATGACAATGTCATACGACTGCAAGTTGTAAAAAATTCTTTTTTTACTTCAGCCTCACGACGCTGAAAAAAGCTGTGTTGCAGCAAATTCTAGGACGATGAGCAAAATAATCCGTTGTAGCGACACTAAAATTGTTTTGTTAACATTGTAAGAACATCATTTTGAATTTCTAAAATGATTGTAAATCAAAACTATTCAAAAAAAAAACAAAATTAAAAAAACTAAACTTAATTTCGTATTCATTTTGAAAAGTTTTCTGTATTAACTAACTTAATTTTCTTGAAGTTATCTTTCTTAAGATTAAAAAAACGATTATTTAAACAAAAAAGAATAACAAAACGACTCTATTTCTGTTTACCTGTATTTCTGTCAAAACTGTTGCTTAGAAATGTATGTTTTTTGTTTCGGTTCAGTTCGTTATTATTCCCGTAAGAGTTTTTTTTTAAAGAACTGAAACAATCTCGAAATAATCAGGTCTGAACGAAGCCAAAGGTTGTTTTTCCATTGTAATTTGCGAGTCTAACTGTTAAATCGCGGGGCCTAAAGCTTTTGCCGAAGTGCCATAGAACGGTGCTGGTTATAGCTGTACCTCTTGTACATACAGAAAGCCACCTCATACATTAATTTTTTTTTTCCAACTCATAACCAGCACATGTCAAGGCTGATCGTAATGCAGCCTCTCCACATGCCGCGTGCATCCTCAGCATCCATTTTCCTTGGAGCGCTGGACGGCCTAGCACGCGATCGCGCATTTTCATTTTTATTTCTGCAAAGAGGTTTCCTCTGATAAGTGAATTTTTAAGTTCCGAAGGACGTATGACGTGGACGATGTGTGCCAGATTCGCGATTACCACCAACGTTGAATTACCGATTTTCTCTCGCAGGAACGCGGGACTAGTAATAAGCACGTACTCGGCTGCGTGCGCGAATTACGATGAAACTTCGTGAGGCACCCATTGGCAAAACTATCAAGGAAAAACACCAGCTGCAAAGAAAGTTTCGACTGTTCGATCTTGTTTAGCAATTATGACGGTTCAAAGTTTTGTATACATTCTCAAGTTTTTGTTTCAAACTTTCTGTTGTCTTTTTGCAACATTTCTTAAGTTTTTGAAAAGTTGAGAAAAATTTATGCTTCAAGTCATTTAGAACTTGGTTTTCTAATTCGTTGCTACGTGAAATGATGTAACGTGTAACATAACAAATCGTTCGGTAAATTATTATTACATTATGCAACAATCACCGGTAGATTCGGTAGAAATGTTGGGTTGATATAAACACACAATTATAATCAAATTAAATTCTTATTAACGAGCGTGATTTCTCGACTTGTTTTACAACCTTTCGCAACTTTACAAACAATCAAATTATTATCAACAAATAAAATCCCAACAACAAATCGTTTAACGAAAAATTTTAAAATACTTTTTGGCATTTGCGAACCGCAATTCGAACATTACAACTGAAGAATGTAGAATAAAAGAAAAAAAAGCGAAAAAATTCGCTGTCTGAACAGTGTGTTTAAAAATGTTATGCACGAAGCCACAGGGTCCATTACAAAGCACAGAATGGAAGTAAAAAAAAGAGAACAAAACGAAATCAAAGGATATAAAAGAATAGGAGCGAGAGATCCATTAGCGAAAAGATATTAAGGACGTGAGGAGCAGGATTTACGTCGGGGGGAGAGGGACGGGGCCTCGGGGCCGGCGGTTGGGCCCGAATATTTCATTTGCGTGGTGCAATAAATTTTGTCGTCGCTATTCGTGAAAAATGCGGCGCTACTGAGACGCAGCTGTGCCGCGGGTGCCGCGCTTTGATCGGCATTAACAAATTGTAACGTCGCTCATCTCGCGGCCGCACGAATTGCATTAATTGAAATTCATCGGGCGTTTGTACAACTGCGGCATAAATTTCGAGGCCGCAGCAACGGACGCTCTAATTGATTCAACGTTTTGGCTGATAAAGACGTCGGTTTATCGAGACGAGAGAACCAGTCCTCGTGCATTACCCATCGCGCAGTTAATAACTTCATTAAACTTTGATTAACAATTTGATTCGCATCGCGCGCGACGCCACAGCGTGACGTGTAAATTAAATAAGCCCGCGCATGCGCGTCCGCATTATTGCGCCTCATTAAAATATTCGCACGCGTTTCCGCGGTTATTAAGATTTCTCGCCCGCAATTTCTAATCCGAGGAGCTCTGAGAGCGCCCCGAGTGTTGCAAATTGCGCGAAACCTCGCGCCATATCGACGTCATTTAATTTCGTAATGATCGTCTAATATTCTAATCTGTCGGAATTAGCCGAGTGTGTTTAAATTAAATTACAAGCTTTTGAGAAAAGGAACAAGATAATAATGGTGCAAGACAACGCGCGATTGTCGAAATATGTTTTTTCCGCCCCGAAAAAGAAACCGGTCGGCAGAATGCTGCGCCGAAGGTCGGGCCCTTGAGAGCCGCCGATGAGCTTGTGAACAACCATCAATTAAATTAGAAGAACGCATCCTCAATCTCTCACTAAAACCCTCACCTTGTTCTTTTGCTTTTTGTTTCAGGTAAGTTCGCGCCCTTCGCGCCCTGCCGATCTGACCTTTTCCAACGACGCTGCTTTCATGCTCGACTCGATAACCATCGAGTTCGTTAACAGGTTTGAAAAATACTCAACACAAATATTCACCAGAATTCAGGAAGCAATTGGATCGCCAAATTGAATCCAACCGAAACAGTCTCCTATGCACTTTTTGGGCGACTAATTTTTTGAACAACTTTTTTCCACGGCTTTTAATTAACATTCTCGTTTGGCAGAAAAAGCGAGGACTATTTGTTGTTTTCAAATTTCGGCACATTCCACTTTACAGGTTCGCGGTGTTCTTTTGACTTTTTTTTTATTCTTTTTTTGTTCTTCGAACATCACGGAAATACGACACCTTAGATGCACTCAGCTGAAAGAAAAAAAAAGGCGGAGAAAAAGTGAAGCTGGGTTTTGATTTAAGAAGCTGATTTATTATTATTATTTTAAGAGGGTCGCCCCCGATGCAGGACCCGCTAAAAGTGACCGGTTTCTGATATATTTTTATCGCGCCATAATGCCTTAAGTGGATCCATCTCGACTTACTGAAGTGTGAAAAAATTAATCGAACTGGTTTGAAAAATGATTTTTTTTTTCAAACTTCGCGAAATTGAATTATAGGAGATGGTATAGATTTGAATTTTGACGCTAATGAAGATGGGTTTGGTTGCAATTAACATCGTTGCGGAATTGTTGCTTGATGTTTTCGAGGGCAAAACGCGAGTCGCCATTAATTAAACGGTTGTAATTGAAAGGACAGCGAAATACAATCGCAGAATCCGCAGTTATCAACGTCCTTATATCCGTCGCTGATGCTCATTACTTATTAACTTGTAAAGCGTATTTTAATCGAAACACAGTGTCCAGTTAATCAGCGGGTTAACATAGTTTGATTATTCAATCGGAGCGTTCGAATCTCGATTTAAATATCGGTTTGTTTATCTTATCAACTGATGTTCGAGTGCAAAAAAGTCGCATCAATTTTAAACACAGATTCCGAGTCCAGATTAGTGTAATCGGCTTTGATTAATAATTCTCGTCAACATCCAAACTCTGACATTGAACTTTTTTCCCTTCAACGAAAACTTAATCACTGATTAAGCAGAAACTTTTGAAAGGGACGCGAATCAAAATTGTCGGCTTTGTTTTTCGTGTTTTGTCTTTGCGGTATTTAAGAACAATTTTTCCAAGTCCGAATAGATTCGTCTGACAGATAGAACACGAGCAGTGGAAGAAGGCGAGGAAAAAAAGGCTGTTCGGCAGCCCGCGCGGCCTTTCTCGTTTTACATGTTGTTTTACAAGCCAGAACCTCGCCACATGCTGAGAGCGGTTCCTCTGGGCCGAAACTTTTAAGTGAAACCGGACTGCTTTTGTCCGCTGGTCGTTCGGGCCTTATCATCCTCGTTGGCTGCATGTATTACCAACATTCCACGCGAGGTTAGAGGCTCGCTGCTTAATACGCTCGCATCTGGCTCCTATATAACGATACTCTCGTTCTCGTAATGCCCGGCGAGTCCTCTCTGCTAATTTGTGAAACGTCCAAGCCGGATTAAATTTCGTAACTCTCGGAATTAAATATGGATTATATCTGTAAATTCAACGTGAAATCCGACTTCATATTTTAACCCGTCGCGAAGGCATTCGAACTCGACTAAACTCGCTAACTTATTAAGATGTTTTCCAAAATATTTTTGCCTCCCAATTGTTCAGTCCCGTTTTTCTGCCAAAGAGATGATTTTTTTTCAAAGAAACCAACAAGAATAAATTGGTCGTCAGAATCTTGGATGCAGCATTTATTTCATATTTCAGGATGGAAGAAAATATTGACTAACTAAATAGGACCGATTCAACATGTGGTTGATATTAAGTTACCGCAAAGGTAAACATGGACGGCGAAAATTTTTTGTCAAGCGCACGCGCTTTTGAGCCGCGCAATACCGATGTTCCCAGACGAATGATAAATGACGTTGATTATTCATGCTTTATCGTTTCAGCATTTTTGTATGCGCCTTGGTCACGGGCAGGGCACTGAGAATAGAGCCTCTCGTGACTGCGGCGATCCCCTCGTCGAGTCCTTCCTCCTGCGTCCTTCTTATTCTTGAAAAGGAAATGCGACTGCGGCGCAAACGTATCCGCCGTCGAGCACGTGTCGAGCTCGACAACCACCGTAAAATAGTTATCGGCCATCACTTAAACGCGCTCAAATGAAATACGGCCTTTAAACGAGACAGGATCGACTTTGTTTGCAAAAAAAAAACAAGTGATTTTTTAATTAATTGCCCCGCACCGAAACACCTCTTGGACGATTTGAATCGTCTTGATTTGGTATCAATCAGATGATCAATTTTTTGTTTAAATTTTGAAAATTTGTTGAATTCAAATTCAAAGTTTGTTTACGGTTGGAATGTTTAATCACGGTTTAGAATGGTTGATCGACGTTTTGATTTATTTGAGAAGAGTAGTTTCGGTTTGAAAGGTTAAAGTTTTATGATAGGGCCCTTTTTTGGACGGTCGTAGAGGTCCTAGCGAATTTATTTCTCGGATTATTTCAGATTTAGGAGGCGAGCCGAGCGCCCGATGCTGATAGGGCAGCGACGAAAAAGAGCTGCGCGAAAGTACGCAGTCGAACGCTCGGACTCTTTTGTTTCCCAGCGCTTTGGACCCCAGTTGAGATCCTATCTCGCATAAATAATTATCCTGCGACTTGGCAGATGCTCCCCCACGGGCCCAAATGCGATCGAATGAGAACTCCGTGTATTTTCGCTTTCGCATCTCTTTCTCTCCATCTCCAACTGAAATTTCTGTTTACACAAACGAAATTCAAATTTTGCAAAATGTTCCACCCTTCCTTCTGACCTTGAACAAACCAGCAGACTATTCGAACCAAAATTTTCTTCCATTTGATTTTGTTTGCTTGATCGTTTGTTTCTTTTTTTTTGTAAAGTTGTTTTTTAGTATTTGAAAGTTTGTTTAAATTTTGGTGTCGATTGAATCAGATTTAATCCGTTATAATTACAAGCGCTGAACAATCGGTCGCGGGACGTCGAAATCGAGGCACAAAATCTCGCGGGCATTTTTTCGGATCGGCTGCATCCCATAAATTAACGTCGGCGACGTCACCGGCTCGTTACCCGACTTGGTAATAAGCATATGCTCGCAGAATCAGGGCCTTAATTGAAATCAACTCGGCTCGATCACGGATGCGACGCTAATTGATCTCGCGTCCAATCTGCGGCTGTCCGCCACGAATTCTGCCTAGCTCTCCCTTTCTCTGCTCTTTGTGCAGAAATGACAGCTTCGCGATCCGATCTCGACACTCCAGTTCAGCCGCTAAATCGAGCATCCAAATCGATATCTAAGCACACCCAGTTCGAGTCAACTGTCACGCACTTTCTGACTTGATTGATGATTTTACCATTTACCATCATCAATGTTTATTTATTTTCAAATCAAAATTAAAAATTTTAATTTAAAATTTTAATTTTAACATTTTAATTTTAATTATTAGATATAAATATTCCTTTCGATGTTTTTTCATTGCTGTCGAATGTCTATTCAGAACTTCGTTTAATTAATTGAAATCATGTTTTCGATTGATTAGGTTTTTTGTTCATTTTGTAGTTTGTGGTTGATTTATTCGAAACTTTCTCCGAGTTGCCTTAAATGTCGACAATTTCTTCGTATTTTTATTCCATGGCGGATTTAATGTATTCCGTATTGTAAATCGATTGGCTAATTTGTAAACAATGCAAAACAAGAGCCAACGATGCGAATTAAATTTAATTTGTTGTAACCCAATACCCGCGCCTATATCACACACCGCAATCTTATCACCATCGGCGCGCACTTTTAAATTGCAAACAAAATCGAATCAAAGTCTCGAATCGTGAAGTTGATTTGGAATAATTCAAACGCAGTGAAACTGGTCAATTGATTATATTTATTCACCAGTGCGGATACGTTACGCGATACCGATCGCGATTTTTATGCCTCCCCTTTTTTTTGGTCCTGCATGCTAATACGCACATAGTCAAGGACTAACTTGAATCGCATAAAAATTGCAACTGAAAACAGGATTTTTGTTTTCGTTTGCTGTTTATTTTTGGAACGTATTACACGTGTGGCTTGTTACAGATAAGATATACAGCGAAGGAGTTAACCGATCTCTGTCACCGATCGGTTATGCAAAGGTGAAAATCGCAAGGATAATTGGACGTCTAATTGATTGTTTCGAGAGTGTTTTTTACGGTGTCAATAATGGCAAATACACCCTCGGTCGGTTTATTATACAGGGCGCCTTCGGGTACGAAATTTTTCGGTCTCGACCACTTACGTTCGCAGAAACGCGTCCTATTTTTCTCACGCTGCAACTTTTGAGACCCTAAAATTATCACTACGCCCGCAATTTTTGTAAATATATAAGTAGGATGCTTTGCCGGGAACTTATACATTTTAAAACCTCTCGGACATTTGTAATTCAATGTACGGTTTATGATTTCGCGGGAACTCGATCGAGAACGAGCGCCGAACGTTCGGCAACAACTTTTACTTCTCAAAACCCGTTTAAAATGTTTAATAATGATTTGTCAATTAGAGCAAAAACGCGTCCACTGAATTCGTCACGCTAAATTACAATTGCACGTATAACCTAGATTGCATCTGGCGTTCTATTGAGACTCAGCGGGACGCCGTTCAAAAATCGGTTCTCCGATTTATTTTGTTATGCAAAATTGAAAGCCAATCAGTCCGATTGCGAAAAATTGGTTTGTTTCATTTTGCGAACACTCGGTAGGAATAATTTAATAACGTTAAACAAAATCGATTTGCGTAATTCATTTCATTAGCAGCGATCGGTTCAATTACCGAGCACAAAATCTATCTCGCGGCGAATTTTTTCGCTCGATCGTCGCCGCGGGGGGATTGAAAAAGCGCCCGAAAACATGGCACTTTCTTGCGTTACGTCAGGTTTTCGCCGGCGGCGCCGCGCCATTTTCACTGATTTCCCGGCAGTTTACTTGCCACGCACGTTCCACGCTCGAGGGTACCGTGACAGAGGTCGGTTCCTCGGCTCAACCACAGGGAATAAATACACACCGATTGGTGCCTCCGAGTGACAGCGAACCTGACGCGCACCGCGGGCAAATTGACGGCCCGACGTTGCGGAAGAGACGCTCATTCAAAATGACGAAAGGTAAGTCGACCACCAACTTTTTATACTCTTCCTATTAACATTTCGATCCGATTTTGCAACTTTGTTAGTTCAACTCCGATTTTTTCGGGCCGAGAAAATTTGTTGAGGAATTAAAAAAATAATGGAAACATAAGAAAATTTCGAAAATTTTAAATTTTGTTCGTTAGGTAGTTTTTTGTGTTTTGATTTTTGAGTTTTGGCGACGCTAAAAATTGCGTCTCGGTTTACGAAGCTCTTGATTTACGCTCTAGAGAACTGATACAGCAGCTCGGTCGGTTGCTGCATCATCGCTCACAGATCATGCAGTCTGCTAGATCGCTCGTGCTGATGCACTCTGTCGAACTTTTGTTTTCGTTTTGATTTTGTTGTTTGTTTCGAACCAATACGAGACACGCAGTTATATTTGCCTCGCAACGCTCACCACACAGTCGTAACAATATTTCGTATGCAACGATTGAACAAAAATTTATAGATCGACACTTTCCAAACTCCCACGAGTCACTTTTTAAAAAGCCTTTTCACAATCGAACGGACTTTCCTTATTCATCAGGCTATAAAATCTTCCAAAATCGGTAACGTAAAAAAACGTTTTCAGTTTTCGATATTCTATTTAGTTTAGTTTGAGGTTAGTGAAATAACAAAATCGTTGCACTTTGAAATGTGGATCAATTCGGTCGGAGCAAAATGGATAAATGGCCAACGCCCTTCAAATGGCGGCGGAATCGTGCGCGCCTCTTGTTTTTCGCCGAAGATTTCGCGATTCGCTTGCGGCTTAGTGTGGGACGCTTCGGAGAGTCCGAAAATAATCGTTATTACGCATCTACGAAACGATGGCGCTGTTTTTGAGCTGAGATCGCTGCCAGGGGCGTCGTATCTGCATTTTTCAATTCAGCCATCAAATTATCCGGCGATACCTCGTGCGTTAAACGGGCCAAAGGCCAGAACGCGAAACAAAGCGTCGAAGAAAGGCACGGTGAAAGAAAGGTGAAAATTGTTGACGCAACGCAAACGAGGTGTCGGAATTGGCGCAACAAGTTTTTGGGCCCCGCACGGAAGGAGGAGGTGAAAAATGTAGCGAGAACAGAGAGGTGTGCCTGCTGAGAGTTCAACACCAGTAATTATCGTCGTGTATACGGCCAACTGTCGAAGGTCGAAACGAATATTAGCCGACTGACGCTAAAAAACGAACCGTCCGCTCGTAATTCTCATCATTTTAAATGTTAAGTGTGGTAAATGAGTGCAAATAGCGGGGTCCCTTTGCGAAATTGTAACAAACCTTTTTTTCCTTTCGTTTTTTTGAAAACATTTCTGGACATTGCATTTTTGGAGTCGAATTTCGTTAGAAAATGTTGTTATAATTTGATTGACTTTTTTCCCCGCATTGAAGTTGGGACAAAATTACAAAGTAGGAAAGATGGAAAATTGTTAATAGTTGAGTTATCAATTGTTAACCAGACTTCTAATTTCGTTTATTGAAAATAAGTATGATCGCTGTTCTGCAGCTTCTGATTATCCGCGGATTAACCACAACTAAAATCAGTCGCTTCAACAATGCGCTGCAATTTGAAACCACAACTTTAGAACAATGTCTATCATTTTTTTCTCCTGACTTAACTAACAAACTCAACGATAAAAACAACACTAATCAATTTGGATAGTTGCATTCTCAGAAACAATTTTTTTTCTAAACAAACATAAATGACGTTTCAAAAAAATTCGACCACGGGTTTGATCTCACATTGCACATAACTTTATTTTTTGATGTGCGATGCAAAAATTGTTTAGGCTGCGACTTCTCCCCCGGTCCTTTATTGTTTCCATCAAGATCACGTAACAGTCGAGCGTTTGAAATTCAAAAATTCATCGTACAACCTCGGAAAAAAACTACTGTTAGAATGACGCACAAAAAAATATATCACGAAATGTATAAGCTTGCAGAAGAGGGGACGGGCGATAATCATCATTTACCGGGAATGCAACGTTATGACTGTGCTGACACGGATGAACGGATGCACATCGCAATCGCAGCATCAAAGGAATGCATCCTAGTTATACTTGACTTCCTTTTCAATCTTCTTTATTTATTAATTATTTATCGCTGTTGGCAGCCGCGTAATCATCGTTATTATCGTACCGATTTATTGTCAATTGGAAGCGCGAGTTCTGACGGCCATTACACGCTCTTTTTCTCGTATCAAGTACGAGAATAAATCGCGCAATTGTTGCACCCCAGCTGTTGCGGAAACCAACTACTTCATCGATACACAACCCGTTAGACCGATCCAAAAGAATACGCTGAATTAACATAACGATTCGATAACGATTTTCCAGAAAAAAAGTCCGTTCAAGAGGAAACGAACTGCAATTTTTCTGCGATTTATTTACTTTGTTGCGGGGGGGGGGGTTGTTAGGAGTAATTGAAATAAAGTGTTTTTAGTTGAGATCGCAGTTGAACTTTTGTATTTAATGTTTTACATTGACAAAAAATGTTCGGTAATTGATAGTTATCTTAATTGCAAGTATACGAGACATAAAACGTGAATTACACCAAAAAGGTCGCGGCGTGTCGAGCGTCAACCGACGCAAGGATTTCTCCACGCTTTGCGCCTACAGTGTCAACGTGCTAGTTGCATATGCACATCGGTGATGACATTATTGGTGTACGATCTCCAGCAGCGCTCATCCCGATGAAACACGACGCAATGAAAAAAGTCATGCATGAAAATATAACGAGAAAACACGCGACAATAAAAATAATTTCGAAATAAAAAACAATACTTCTGTGGATCGTAAATTTAGACGACTCGCGATTTGCGAATCTTGGGTTACAATTTTTTTGTCAATTGTGAAAGTTTATTAGACGAATAAATTACAATTAGTTAGCAGGTCCGGTGCGACTTTGTATTTCTCTTTGATTCTCGTTGACTCATTACCATTAACTTGCAAATGAAACGAAAAGTTTCTGCGATAATTCAAGCTGCGATTCAGATATCACGGCTGTGAAATTTCGCTGTAAAAGTATCGCGTTGCAAATTTGCAACCGCACTAAAATTTGTTAACAAAGATGTTTGCCAGAGGGAAAGTAACAAAAATTGAAATCGAACGTACCAGGCGGAGTCATACAAACGCGATAAAATCGTAAGAAGTACTTAATCCCGGCTGTGAAAATCGTACATTTTTATTTCAAAACGTATTGAAACTAGTTGACTTGGATTTAGAGTCGTAAACGAACTCAAAAATTCCAACTTTATACAAAACTTTTTTCGGCCAGAAAAAGATACAGTTGAAATTGCCAGGACTAAAACAAGTTCGAGTCGTAAATGTTGAAGTAATTTCATTAGCGCGAGGCGAACAAAGTTTTTTCCAGCTTCAGAGTGACAATTAACGGCAAACAATACTCGAGCGGAATAATTATGCGGAGGTCGTCGGTAAAAAGGTAATCCGGCTCACCCACGGCGCGCACTTTTCTGATAATAGGGCGTAAATCGAACGCGGGGTTAGGGTTCGCGAACAAGTACATTTTTTCTCGCTCTCCCAGGTGAAAGAAACTGCATCGCACTCAATGCAAAGTTCGCGACTGCAAAAAATCGAGTCTATTTATGGAGATGCGCACTCCGCTATCTGTAACCACTTCGCGTCCTACCGCGTGTGCTTTTCATAGCCAATTTAATGAGCAAATTTCAATTCCAAGACGTTCTAAACAGTTTCTTATTCCATTTCCATTTAATTAGAATTAGCTTCTGTCGTTTGTTTGTTTTTTTTTTCGGTGGAGGAAATTGTGCAAGAGCACTTGATTGGAGTTATGAATGGTCGGAATATTAAGGCCGCTTTTCAATCATCCGTTGGGTGGCAAATGGAATTAAACGGCACGCCGGAAATCGCAATTAATATTACACGAGCGCGAATCAGAATTTTAAATAAAGTCGCTGAGAGGTGGGCAGCTTGAACTGCACGCGACCGTATTGAGTCGTTACGATAAGCTAACGCTAGCTCGGGCCCAATCGAGCGTACTTTATGGCAAGCGCGACATTACCGCCTTATGTTGTCTATCGCACTTGTATTTATTTTATGCTTGTTCAAACTTCGTACTACTCGCGAGACTGAATAACAACGATAAGAACCTTTTTTTTTCGAAAAAGAAGAACTACAGTTGTACAAGTTGGATTTTTCAACAATACACGAAACAAAACTTGAAATGTCGACATTTGAACAACATTTAAAATTAATTTATTTTCAAATTACTAAATTGTTAACTAAGTAGTAAATTACTAAAATTCTGCAAGTTTTAATGTTTTGAGTAAAGAAAAGTAGGAAGTGGAAGATTTTTGAAGGATTTTTTTGAAGAATTGTTTTTGTTGAAAAGTGTGAAAGAAAATTGTGCAAATAAGGAAAGAGCGGATGTAAAGATTAGTGTAAAAGTGCGTTATCATTTTGAATGCAAATGTTGTATAGGAAGCCGAAGAGACAAAAGCGATGGAAATTAGAGAGCGAGCAAGTTCGAGTAGGCTTTACACTTAATTGTTTATAGGATGAAGCGGCAATGAAAGAAGGTGTGCACGTGCGCCTCAAACAATAATAACAACGATCAGTCTTATTGCGAAATGATGCGAGAGGATAAACCGGGAATTGCGTCTGCTGGTAAAAGGCAGATCGCAGGGCCTTAATCATGTGGGCGAAGTGCGCTAGACACACCATCGTTGAGTCAGCGATCGCAGCCTATTATAACGCTCGGCAGATTTCGCTCCGTTTGCAAATTGTTGATTAAACTGCCGAGATGTATATCTACGCGCGAATTTAATATTTATATAGCCCGGCATTGTGTTCGACACCGTCATCAGCGCCGGTTTTGTTACTCCCAAAACATCTCGTACACCTCTCACCCAGCGTCTGTTACAATTAAATTTAATTATTCATACTTTGTATCCCTTCGAGAATCATTTTTCATTTCACGCTTTTATCCACGAGAAATCTAATCTCCATCGAGTTCTCGAAACCAACCATTCATGCTTATTCTAAACGGACACAAATTCCAACACGAAAAAAAAACGAACGATCAAGATTTGATTTCTTGCGTCGCAGAAAAATGATTTTCAGATTGTAATTCGATTTCATGAATTTGCAAAGTGTTGTTCTGTTGATAAAATGACGCGTGGAATGGGGAGAAAAAAAGTTATGAGATGCAAATGAAATAGTGTCATTTTGAATAGATAAATTAGGTTGATTGTGCGGCACAAAAAGGTGTAGATTAGAATCGAAGAGAAACAATAAAAAGGCTAATGAAACTGAGCACGCAGTGTAATTATAAAGAGTGGGCAAACGTTTTATATAAACGAGTGAGTATTTACATTACAATTTCACGCGCTTGTGCCCTCGAAGTAACTCTCCAGTGACCGTGGGCATTTTCAACGCCGCGTGCTTCACGAAATATGCGGTTTGACCGAGGCTCCGGGTAATTTGACGCTGATTATGTGCGCATAAAAACCACCGAGGATTACGCGCCGCGAAAACTCTGTCTTACCCCTTCCCGCTGTTGTTTTTTTTTTCAAACTTGAATGTCAAATGTGGCCAAACAGGTGGAAGATAGTATTCCACGAATGTGCGAGAGTTAAACATAATACCTATCATCGATCACGAATTATAAATTGATTGAAACGACTGTTTTGGACCAGCGGGGAATCCATGAATTTTTATCCGTGCCTTTTTTAATATCCTATACGAACACATTTTCTAATAAAAATTCCACCTTTTTTTCCGTCCTTGTTTTTTAAATTGAAGATACATAACGGGTAAATTATTTATCGTGAGCAACCCCGCGATCCTCGTCTCTCATGTGGCACGCAAATTCGTGGGATTGCGGATTAGAAATTCCGATACGTCGTCACGTCATCCGCTGCTGTTAATAATTCTGCATCACACGAACCGGCAAAGGTCAATCGGACGAGTCAACCTGGCGTAATTACGAGCCAACTCGTACAGTACATCAGTCAAAAAATATCCGTCGTAACTTTTACGCCGTACCTCAAAAAAATTACCGATTTTCCAACCGATATCATCTTTCTTGCGAGTTCGTTCTCGGCAATTTGTTATTTTTATTGTTACTTAAATTCTCTTCTCGTGTTTTAGAAAACTGGACACTCGTTGGGAAACCAAATGTCGATGTATGGACACAGTTGACAATAAAATTTGAAATAGCGAATAAATTATGCGTCTTTCGGTTGGTATGACAAAACCGAATGATCAATTCTATTCATTGCGTGTGCTATCTGGCAGAAGTTTTGTGACATCTTTGAATAAATCTTTGAATAACGTCGGATAACGTTTGTGTATACGGGACGCGGAGAAATGTAATCAGCTGGGTCGTTGAAGAATGGGGGAAAAAAATATCGGTAGCCAACTAACGCGCGACATCGATACATAATCAGCGCGCAACAATCGACGCGAGGTAATAATTTATGTGCCAGCAGTGGATTGAACCTTTTTCGATTATTCCAATCCAAAGTCTTACACAATATCGCCTTAATCAAACGCCACTCGAAAACGCCGTATTAACACAAGTTTTCCGAGAACCAGAGGCGCCTTATGTAACTATGCTAATTCCCGAAAAATTGTCCAGATAAAAGCAGCTGTTGAACATTATTGACAATGACAAGAAACATTTGTGGGTACTCGAGATTTCGCCAGTCTAAGATATTGCCACGTGTTTGTACGTTTTATCGTGTATAATCTAGATAGCACCACACCATGAGACAATTTTTTTGTCATCAATGATTTATGTCGATTTCTTTTGTTAGTTTTTGTTTGTTTTTCTCCTTTTCTCGTCGTGGAATATTTAACGTTCGATAAGTAGATAGTTATCGGTTCTTTCTCGAGCCCGCAAATCCATCATCGAAATGTCCCTTGGACGTCACAATGCAACCACGGTCCTTTCCGTAACTCAAACAAGCGAAGATGAAAAAACGGGAAAATCAAGCACGTGAAGGACCATCGGAGCTAAAAGCACTTTCAAATATTCCTGGAACGCCCCCTGTCGCTCCGAGTCATTTTCAAACCCATGCAGAACCAAACGAAAACGTGTCGTTTGTGCCATTGTCAACAACCAGAGATTATTAAACTTCGAAAGAGTTCGGCTTAATTAAATTCCGACTAAGACAGAGGAAGAGGTTGATATTTAAAAACGTCCGATTCGTATTGGGTTGTGGTATTTTTGGTTATTTGTACAATGGTTCACCGCGTCGTTTGACATAATTACTCAGAGGTGGCACTTTTTATTCCCGTCCCGGGGTATAAATCACAAACTTTGATTTCGCCGGTAACAAATTATCCGGCTTGACTTTTCGTATTACATAATAAATCGTTTGTGCATCGAGGATGAGTGTCCCATGCGTCTTGTTTTTTCGTCGCGTCCGACAAAAGAGTTGCAGGCATTTCGGATTCACTTTTATTCGCAATATTCAGTTTTGAATTTCACGATTTTCGTTCGTTGATTCCGAGTTTTCAAAGTGGAAATCAGCGCAAGTTATGCGCGTTGCGTGCCAAGGTTTCGTACGTGCTAGTGCGAGTAGACGTGTTTGCGCAAATATAACAAAAATACGTAAGTGCGTTCGCATAAGGACCTCGGGCAAACGTATAAGAATATAGAAATAGCGGCAATTACCGCGCCGAGGAGTAGACGACTATCGTACGAGGTCATTTGAATACCGTGGGTGAAAGAGCAGGAGGTTCGGTGTGACGGCGAGGAGAGAACACTGAACCAAGAGGAGGGGCGAGCAAAAAAGAAAGAGGAAAGTGCGAACGAAGAAGGAGAGAGGAGATTACGCCGACGAGGACGCGGGCAAACCGGTTGCCGAAGAGGCAAACACACACCAACTTGGTGTACCCTTGTACCCCGGCTGTCCTTCTCTCAACGCCGACTCAACTTTTTCGACCATCCTTGTTCTATCTGCTGGCCCTAGCATCGTCTTCTCGCTAATGCAAACGCGCGCTCCCATTCGACAGGGTCCACGCCACTGCCTTATCTGGAAATTTGAATTTCGATGTAATCGCGCGCTGTGTACCCGATTTTGACAGCTCCACGACACGTGTACCACACGATAATGTTTCCGGCTACCATTTCGCGTCCTTATTTTTCGTCAGCTTTGACCTTTCTTTCCACGAACACTTAACTGACTTAAAAAACCTTATGAAAAGTCGTGGTTAAACAATGTTTAAACTTGGTTTAAACTTTATTCATTTTTCTTCTTTTTTTGATGAACAATTTTGTTACCGATCTTTGTTTATGTTTATTGAATTCTTGTTAGAAAAGTTTTTTTTGGTTTAAACAATGTTTAAACTTGGTTTAAACTTTTTTCATTTTTCTTTGTTTTGATGAACAATGTTGTTACCGATCTTTGTTTATGTTTATTGAATTCTGGTTAGAAGGGTTTGTTTTTTGTTTTGAATTTTTGTATTGTTGTAATCAACTTTTGAGATCGACAAATGATTCGGAGGTTGAGCGGGGGGTCGGACCGTGAAATCGTTTCCAAGGTCAAGCTTTGGAACATTGTTTCCCGCGAGCCAATTGATGGCTGGATTCGTCTTCAATTATAAAATGAATAGAAGGAACCGGCGCCCATAATTCATCATTAGCGGTGGCCCATCGGCGATAAACAATAAAACGAATTCGTTCAATCATTTTTTATGATAATGCTCCTAAAAATTACTTCTCATCTTTGCCAATATCGTTCTGTCCGGGGAGGCGTCGGTGCCTTTTTCTCGAAAACTTATTCCTTTGAATGTAAATTAAATTCCAACACGAAAAAAAAAAGAAAACAAATCTATCATTTTCAACGATGAAAATGAATTAATTATTGTGGTTCGATTAAAACGTAAAAAATGCGTTGCGGGTGGATTATTGATGTGCCTACCAGAGGGTATGATCGATAGCTTAAATCGATGCATAGAAGAATAGGGCCGATAATACATTCATGTTTTACGGACACCTTGACATGAAGCTCATCAAACTTGCATGGTTCAATGAAAACGCGACCACCCTCGACGTCAAATGGCCCGCGGCGAAAATCGTAATCGCAAGTTTTAACGAGAAGCAGCAAGTGCACAGCCACAATTTACAAAAAAAAATGAAAGTCGGGAAACAAAAATCGGCAAAAAAAAACGAAATTTACAAATTCGCAGATCGGTATCTTGGCGATGTCGGGAACAATTTCATCAGCACAATGTCGGGGATGTAATTAACATTTTGTCAATCGTCTAAACAGCGCGACGGAATGCCAGACGCAATTGTTACTCTCGTTTATTCGCCGTCGCTGAAATGCCGCGCGAGGTTTTTGTTCAAAAAGCGACCCCTGTCGGAACATCCGACCGGTATTTTATTTGTGGCGTACAACCAAGCGTTAGTACACCGAGAGAGAACTGCCTCCGGGGCACTTTTGCCACTCTCGTGTGCCACGGTTTCTTGGCTTATCCTTCTGCTTCTCAACGTTCCTTTTTTTTTTCATTCCTCTTCATTCTTCTGCGCCTTACAACAATGGCAACAGCCAATTCCAAGCCCGCATGGGAAGGGACGGTATCAGAAAGATGAAACCATGATCAACGATGCCGTTTGCTGGAAAAACTCGCGGTTGCCTCATTTATAACACCTCGCGCAACCATTTATCATTCTGATCATATTTTCCGAACGATAATGGGCCTCGAGATCCAATTTGGAGCCCTCT
This sequence comes from Telenomus remus, assembly GCA_020615435.1. NCBI lineage: Eukaryota > Metazoa > Arthropoda > Insecta > Hymenoptera > Scelionidae > Telenomus > Telenomus remus. The sequence continues at coordinate 6,828,925 of CM036345.1, read as the reverse complement.
GACGTGATACCGATTTTTGTTTACCAAACCGGCTGTAAATGCGATACATTTTGCTGAGCCTTTTTCCCCGTACTGTTCCAGATGTATTCTTTCATAATGTGCGTCAGTTTTTGCGTCTTATTTGTACTCGAGATGTACAAACGGCTGAGATCGGCAAAAAATCGGTTCCTCGGCCGGTCGCCTTTATCATATTGCATTACCTACTTTATGCTGAGAATTGTGAGAATAAATATTAATCGTTTCATAAAATCTTGTTTACACGTGGAATTTGTTCGTTCTTTTTACTTTCAGTTATGACTAAACGATCTCGAGAGCTGATTAGGATCTAACAATAATTCTATAACGATCGAACAATTATACTCCAGACAATTAGCCGTACAGAAAAAACGCGATTCAACATGCTGGTTTCGAATCGGCCACTTGTTGATCTTGTTTGGGACCTCTCTCTCTCTCTTTTTATCTCGCTCCGTCTCTCTCGCACGATGCGACGTGGCATTATTTGTTGACTATTGTCGGGGGGGCTTAACGAGTCACGAATTACGACTCGCGTGATTGTTCCAGCACAGGTAGCGATGTTCTCGAAAACTCGCCGGTGCAATAATATAATAAGAGATTGTTGCAATGTTACGTTCGCGAACAATGATAGTGGTTACAGTTACTCAGATTGATGTCAACGGTGCCTGAATACGCGATGAAAAGAGAAATTTCTCGACGTGCGAAGGTGTTCCATTTTGAAAGGTTATTTAACCGCGCGTGATACCTTCAAAGGATCTCCACTTTTGCACGCCACGCATCAATCAACAAATCTCGCAGAAATAAAAACAATCCAACTAAATGTTTATGCCTTTCTCGCTTTGCCACGAGATGTACCAGTTGGTTTTTAGGACCAGTTTTAATGGTCCTGGCTTTAAAACTCTAGTTTACATTCTTGAATGAAATAAACGAACAAAATAAACGAACAAAATAACCGAGCGATAAACGAGTTTTGAAAATGCATGAAAAAATTGTTTGTAAAGGAAAAACGTCGGTGAAAATGATTTGAGTGGTTTAACGAAGTGTCTTGTAGCATCGTGAGAAAAAGGCTCGTTTCGGAAACGAATTGCGAATTCAGGTAAGCCGGAGACAGGGAGCTGATCTCATTTATTTTTCTCGAGAAACAACTGCACAGTTCTAAGAGTTATAAGAGTGCCATACAGTCAGGTTTGAAAATCTCATTTGATGTGCGAGCGCCGTTAACACGTCGGCCTGCCTCTCTGTGGTCAAACAATAACTTTGCAATAGCCAAACCACTTGAGCGCCAACAATAGACGAGGTCCAAGGGATGCCGAGATGAGACGAGGATGCTCTCGTCCGGGGAGAGGGAGGATCAGCGTCACAAAACTGTTTGAAAAGCGAGCTCGAGGCACCTGCTAAGAACTACCCCTCCAAAGGCCAAGATGGACAGCCAGGACAAGAATCCCGGCTCTCGACTCGAGCCAATTTCACACGCAAGAGCCGAGTGCGAGAGAGAGGGTAGAAGAAGCGAGAGGGCAGATGGGTCGAGTCTGCCAAAAAAGTGCATCCGAACAAGATTACTCGGATAAGGCAAGTGGGTCTAGATATTTAGAGCAATTGTCAGGCGAATGATCTAAATTCGTGGCGCAAGATTTACGACGTGGCCCGGCCACGTAATGTAAAACAAATTTCACCGACAGAGGCACACGATAAGATGGGACGTACATTCGGGAGGTGCGTTTGAACAATGTAAAAAGAAGCGAGAAAACACGACCTAATAAAAGCGCACCGACAGTCCGCGATTGGACCGAATAAAAATGCGACTATAATGGCTCGTATTATACAATGTTTACGATATCCCTACCTATCGGCATCGAGGAATTTCAATAAGCCCCCTTATTCGGATAAACAATATTTTGAAAACATTTCGTACTTAACCGACGGTTTGAAAGTAAAAAAATAAACAAGAAACGGAAAATAAAAAAGAATTGGAAGTCTCAAAAAGTTGGTCGGTTTCGTAGAACCGGCGTAAGCAAAAGCGTCGCGGCATATTTTCACGCCTGCCAAACTCAGTGTGTGTACAAGTGTTAACTTATGCGTCGCTGTTTGCATTTGACGACTCGAACGTGCGCAAATTCAAATTCTCCACGGACTCGGTTCCCGCGACTATTTCAACGAACCGACCCGAGATAAGTCGACGGCGTTTTCTCGCGCCGGTCAACCGACCTTTTCTATTCCCCGTAACGTAACATTATCATCTAACCGATAACAAACAACGAAACGCGAAATAAAACGAAATAAAAAAAACAGAAATAAAATCGAGCGTGGAAAGACAACGGTGGATTCGCACGATGCAGAGAGAGAAACACATGTTCTGGTCCAGATGCTGGTCCTAAGCCGCCAAACGAAAACAAGGCCTCGGAAAAATTGAGAGCCGCTCTCACACATGGGTCTGTGCGTGTATCTCTACCTGGGCTGGGAGTGGGGATGGCAGCTCGCGGTCCCAGAAGAAGGACGAAGAGTCTGTCTTGCGGTTCGTCTGAGGCGGAGAGAGAGAGAGCCGCGTGGTGGGGACTGCGTTGGCAACGAGGGGCGTCGCGGGGGCCCAGCGTGGACCTGCGTTGTTGCATGCTCGACCTGGAGACTTGTTCCGCAAGGTGAGACGTACGGACCTACGGAGTCCGAGCGGGCTTTTTTTGTCGGGCCCCAAACACAGCGCTGAGAAACCAGAACGGACGCGAACCAAAGTGAAAACGCGCAACCATCACGTGCACCCGCAGTTTCTTTTTGTGTTTCCACGGTCCCGGTGTTTGTCCAAGTGAGAGCACAGTGTTTGATACGGTGTGTTGTACCAGTGTATGGATAACTAGGATTGTTTACCTGTTGCACTGGTGAGTGGCGCGATTTTGAAAAAGAAAACACAGATTTTTGACGGGTTTTGAAACAACGATGCGTTTTGGGTTTTGGTACCAGGCCCAAGTAGGTCGGTTTGGTCTATGACACGCCTCACGGCCTTTCTCGCGGCTACATTCTTCTGTCTTGGCAAGACAAACAACTCCCACATGCGCGCCATGAGAACGAAAAATCCCGCGCTTCATTTGCAATCTGTCAGTCCGCAGCGAGGACAGCGAATTTGCGCGCCTTTTCGCAGCTTTTCTCAGAGATGACTTGATTACAAATTCTAATTTGTGTTTGTTTTTTTTCACCAAGGTGCAAAAAACAGCTGGCCCTTATCAGCGTAAGATAAGTTGGACAAAGCACGGCTCACGTGGTGTTTACGATTATGCTAAACCGGTCAAATTGTAACTTTGTAAATTCAAATACATTTTTGATGTTCTGTTTGTGGTCAAAGTTTTAGTCTTAGGTTCGGTTGATCAGTGTTGTTTTTCTGGTGAATTTTAAGGGGTTAGTTTTTTTGGTCCGGTGGTGGTTGAGGTTGGGAATTTGGGTCACAGGGGGACTTGATTATCTATACAATCGAATTATCAAGACGAAGGCGAGAGAACCGAATACTTTGCTTATTAGGAATTACGCAAGTCTGGAATTTCACGGGGAACAGGACCGGTCGGGGACGTATGTTATTGGGATGGCTAGTACGCGCGGAGACTTGAACGCTTGGGCAAGAAACCGCCGATTTAATATATTATTATCCGTTCGAGAAACGTCGTTGGTTAGCATGTGACATTTCTGCGCGGTGTTTTTGAAAACGTTGACATCTGTTCGTCGATTGGTTCCGCGAAGCACCGATCATCTGACTTGGTCGTATTTTTTTTTCGATACGCTGTAAAAACAAACATAAATTTTCGCAGGGTGGACAACTTGACTGACTTTTTTTAGGGGAAAATGGCATTGTAAATCAGAGCGAAATTGAGATGTCTGTGACATCATCAGTCTCTGATTGAGTGTTTAAAGTCGTTTGCATTTTTTTAAACGTTTTTGTAATTTGAAATAATTATAGTTTATTGAGATATTAAATGTAACAGACGAGCTGATGCACCGAAAATAAAACGTGCCTACTGTTTTACATAAGTTGTTTACGATGCAGAAAATTGTGCTTGCGTTTTGCTAAGTTAGTCTTGTTTTAAATAGCACATTAAACGCGACTATTTGTCGTCACAAGTTGTTTGCCATCAATTTCGCTCTTTTTCGAATTGAAAATCTCGAGAGCTAATTATGTAACTGAACAAGAAAAAACGTTCGATTAAAAACTCCCATCTGCCATATTAGAATTTCGCCTTTTTTCAATGCGATAAGATTTCATTTTTCGTTCGCTAATCGCAGTCAGGAAAATATTGAAATTCTAATCACGCGGTGGACTTTCTCGAAACCTGATTCATCTGATACAAAACTAACCATAATTCAAAGCTAAATTCACGTAAAAGACCGAACAAAAATTACAAGCGAAAAAAAATAAATAAATAAAGTCATATTAAATGACATAAATCATTCAACGTGGACAGTTGAAAAGAAATCTATAACGAATATTTCATTTTCTTAATACACCGCCAGCATTAATTATAATGTCATTAAAACTCGTCTGACGGGCCTGCGGGTTGCAGTTCTCTTGCTCTGAATATTGTCTTACAAATGACAAAAATTGGATTTCAGAAAACATAAATCACGAAAGGGGGAAAGCGAGACTAAAAATCTTGAAACACCAATTACCCATTTAGGTTAGATACTCTATGTAAACAAATTGTTAGAAAAATTTTCAAACAATTTTTGCAATTGAAGTAGGAAAATGAAATTTGAGCCTGGTCTCAAAAAGAGTTTTGTGAATTTGATATGTTAAATTAACGGACGATAATGAAATTCCAGTGATCCAACAAAGTAACAGCTTGCGCAATTAAAATTATACAATAGCCAAGCGCAGTCCAGTTAAACGAGTTATAAAATGAACGAAATATGTTAGTTCCGGTAATTATGTAACACGCAGCCCTTCTTTTCGCGTTCACAAAACTGTTGTACATCAAGATCAGCGTTAGCAAAATTTTCGCAGTCACATAAATGTCGAGCGACAATTTCATGCCAATTCCCAAAGACCAAAGTTCACGACACTTTGGTCTCGCAAAAAAAAACAATTTCAAGCAACGTCTGACATCGTGTCGAAGCAAACTTGTTTGCAGATTGCGATTTATTTCTCCGAGGCACGTGTCGTCGAGTAATGAACGTGCGGAGTAGCTGCTGGCGGTTGCCGAGCTAAATCATAAACGCACCCTGAGCTATAAATATTCAACGTACACTTGTATCCTGCAGAAAAAACCTTTTCCAGGATTTAGACTCTTTTTCCAACGTTTGGTTTTTTTTTTTTTTTTTTTTCATTTTTTCTGAACTTTCGTTTGTTTGACGTTTCTTGTATTTCGAAATTACTTACATCCTTGTCAAAGAAAATGCGAGATGAAAATGACCGATTCGTCCAATCAGTATGGTTTTAATAATCACGTAAATCATGCGATGGAATAAAAAATGGCTTGATTGACAGTGTTTGACTCGATGACATACAGGTGGATATAATCAGTCGCAGACATAAAAATGTCCTAACGATTTCAGAGTCGATTTCACTTGGGCAACGTTTAGTTTTTAAATGCATCGCGGTTTTAATTAAAATAATTTAGCGTTTCTTTTTTTTTCATCCAACCTCAGCGAATAACTTAAACGGAAGTTGATTGAGAAATCTCGACGTCAATTTAGCATTGACGTTTTTCTTCTCGGATAATTTTATTATTTTCGATTTTTTGCTATCGCTTCAAACGTACAATTATGTGTTAAAGAAAATTCAATTACTAATTGTTTTAATTAGTCGGTTGCATAAATAACGAGCATTTTCATAGAAAAAAAAAATTGCAATGAAAAAGAAAATTCACGTCTCATTTGTGTCAATTAAAAATTTGTCTCGTGAAAAAGGAAAAAATCGTTTCTATAATTATATTTGTAAAAAAGAGCACTAAAATATGACCGTTTCCAGGCAACAGTTCTCTTTCAAAAGAATAGGGCCGAACGGAGAAAGAATTTTTCGGTAAAACGCACGTCACAAGTCGAGGGCACGCTGTTCAAGAATTTAGTATTTCGACCTCACGAAAATATGTCGATGCAACCGTGAACAAAATCAGAATAGAAAAAAAAGTCCACTCTCATCGTACAAGAATTTAATCAATCAACATTTTCATCAATAAAACATTAATTTTACTATTCATATCAGGAGAAAAATGGAAATACTAATGTAAATAAAAAAAAACTAGAAAAAATTGTTTTCGGAGAAGAGATATCAATTAAGACGGAAGGAAAAAAAACGAAATTGGCGACCTCGAAAGGTTTAATTAGGGAAATGACTATTCCGTATAAATTAAACGGGATAAGTATCGGATAACGGTGTCGAAGTTGACAAAAAGAGACAGCGTTACGTAAAACACGATTGCATATTACACGTACGTATAGCACGTGTCGAGCGATCAGAATACACAACCCAACTCACGTAGGTCATCGGATCGAATATGGTTGTAAACATCCCTAGACGTCCTTGCTCAGAGTCGGTCGAACTTTCAAATACAAAATCTGACATTGCGAACAAGAGCGGCGCGGATGCCCAATAAAAGGTTTCTCAAGAGCCTTCGCTACTTAGGGGCTATTGACTGCGGCTTTGCCACCTGCTCCAAGCTACAAAAATATCAAAACCAAACGTCCCACGATTAATTGCACGTTCCGGTACGAAATTATTGAGCCGAACCAAAAAAGAGCTCTAATCACTGTAATTGCGTTAATACATTTTTAATTTATTTGTGATATTAAACATTATTTAGTTTTTTTCATTTTGAAAATTCGAACAAACAACGTAATATGAAAATTACTATCAAAATCCCGCAATAACGCAATTGTGGTGTTTCGAATTTGAACGTGGAATGTTCCCGCAATTTGTGAATTGCGGTAAACAAGAGATATGTAGGAAAAACCGTTGTTTTGAATGGCGAAAGGGACATATAATATGTTGGACTGAGTTTCTCTCGAGTTGTGTGAGAGAAAAAAAGAAGTGTTCTACTAGTTAGAGATAGAACGTTATCGAGAGAATGTTTTGTTCATTAACTAGAAATGACGAAAGCGCATTAGCAGGATAGATTTAGCCGGTTCGATACATCAATTGGCAATGATCGATAGGCGAAGAATGTTATTTGCACATCTCGAGGCATGAGTGGCGAGGCGAAAGGCAGTCCTGACGTCATATCAGCTCGTGAGGAACGAGGTTAAAAGAGTCCGTGTAGATTTGCTCGTCGCGGCGATGTAGAACAAATAATCAAAAAGCAGAGTCAACAGTCGCGTCCTCTGAATGGACTTTGGGTCGACAACAAAAAGGCAGAGACGGCTTGCGTCTCGTTTGCCTTGGTCAACTATTTGTTTTTATAATTGAAGCCGCACTGATTAGAGCTCGACGATCGACGAGGGCAGGCGCCGTTCGCGCTTTTTATCGTGCCTCGTACGACGCGGTTCCCGGTACTCCTCTGTCATGATAACTCGTCTTGTAATTTACACGTGAAACGCTCTCTGTCAATAGAACACTGTTGACAGTTCTCCAGCGTCTCATCTTTTTTCACAAAAAGAATAAGAAACCAAAACGAACCTCTTGATAACTTATCGAAGACGAGTTAATCTTGATTTGTTTTGGTGATAACTTCGCGACGTTTATCTGTCTGACGTCGAAAATTGTTTCTCAAAAACTCAACTTTAACAACCAGATTAACTAACAAACCAATTTGAAAATAAGTTAGAAATAAAAATTAGAAAGCAAATTTTGAACAATTTGTTTCGAACTGAAGTTGAATATTGAAATTTTGTTGGGGATAATAAATACAGTGTAGTGGAATCTATAGTGTGTTGAACGTCCCTTTTTCAAAGGCATGTAAATATTATTCACAAGAAGACCGAGGAATATTCAAGTTCCCAAGCGCGCGCTATCTCAACCGGTGTATCTCCCGTAGAGCCCACGAACGAGTGCTGACCTTAAGGGCTAAAGATTACCGGGGCTTCTTTCTTATACCGTGCTAGAAATTTAGTCCACGAGTTATATACTCAGTCGAGCACCCGGATGCTTCTTCACGCGCAGTCATATCGCCACTCCGCGATTTGCCAAGAAAATAATACAATCGATCGATATCCGACCGTGAGTTTCAAACTATGCACGTGACTCCATTTCTAACGCCACGATAACCATCGTAATCGGATAAATCGTGTACGTAGGTGCTTGCAAACTAAATACATGAATTATGAAAAGAAGAAAGAAAAAACAAGAAGGCAAAACAAATAAAGTTGTTTTGTTGACTCTGCGATCGTGTAATCTTGGAGAAACAAAATACGGAATGAAAAATGTGTTTTTGATACGTTCTTTCGACACGATAAGGAAGTTATTTGATGAGCGAGGATGTTTCTGCTTCGTTTTATTATGAAAAATGTAACGCATCACGTCAGCGTTTTGCAATTCCAACCGAGATCGGTATCACTGTTGCAGGAATTTATCAACTCTTGCAATTTCGCATTTTGCAACTGTGCCAAACAGATTTTCAGATACGAGAAATCTTCACTTTTGAAATGTTGAAAGAAAAAAGTTTCATTTCAAAAAGGAATACAAATTAAAAGAGTTCATAAATTTGGTAAAGTACTTTCAAGATTGATATCGATTCCTGTACTATAAAACTTCAGGGTGGGCGTCAAGGACTCGAGGTTGAGTGTCGAACAGTCTTTACCGAGGTACAGTACCTACCAATACACGAATAAAATTACTGAGGTCACTGTAGCATCCTCAACCGAGTCATTAAAACCGATCGAACATTTAATTCAAAACCAACGAGCAGATCCGCACACGTGTTATTCCGCCGACAAATTTCTCGCTCCAAACTTTCACTTGGCTCTTTCTATTCGGCTTGCAAAACGATCGTCCCTCGCTTTGACAATTCCCTTTTATTTCTTCAGCTTTGAGGCTTCCGTGCAGCCGATAGTCGAACCGATCTCATTTGCGTAAGAGCATAATTCCCTCGGCGATCGCAAGGTATCCCTCAGTATCATTATTTATACGCGCGTTTTCTCTCTGAATTGTTGTGCGCAGAGAAAAAACATCCGCACAAGCGCGTGCTGAGATTTCGCCCGATCCCAAAGCCAATCAATCCCAACCGGTCAATTATTTTTACCGTCGCACATGGATTCGCAATCGTCTCGGTTTTTTTTTTTCGTTTTTTATTTCGTTCTGTCGATGACTGTTATTAGTTATTTAATTGTGTGATCCATCTTGAATTGCAATTGAAAGACAATTTTAATGAACCTGACGAAGGACATGAGATTACTTCCCTCGATTTTTCTCCTTGCAAAATGTCTTAGTAGAGATCTGGCAAAAGTTTGTTTTACAGAGTGTTTTATTTTGCTTTTTATTTTGAGACAAAACAGTCGAGTTTTGTGACATATGTTCGAGATGTTAAAACGAGTTAAATTTGCGTAATTGGCCAGCACTTTTTTTCCACCGTTGACACGACCACGTGAAATTGCAAATCATCCTTTACCAGCAGGCCAATTACCGCCCAACGTTTGACGTTAATTTCGATATTGTAAACAACGCGTCGATTTGCCTTTTGTGGCGTTTCTCGTGGGCGCGAATCCATAGCCGCGCATATTTTTTTCCCAATAATTTCGCGATGCAAAAGTTCGACGCGCCTCTTCCGTCCGGTTCGAAAGTCTCCGAACACCGTTACAACGAAAGTGTCCCTTTTCTTTGTTCACATTTGTTTACATTTTTTTGTCAAGGAACAATTCGTTTTCATAAAATCTTTTTCGTTTTGAACATTTAACAGAAATTAAAGTTATCAAATTGAACTTAGGATATTTTCAGTTTTGTTGTAAAAGATGATTAAAAAATGGTTTTTTTTTTGTAGTAGCGTAGGTGTCAGTTGAGACACAATAATGACATCAGTCCAAGTCAGCTGACAGGACTTAGATGGAGCGAAAGAGAAAGACATAAAAGTTTCTCACTAAACGACCTCGTAGTCATCCCAAGGAGTGGTACCGAATCGCCAAGATTTCATATACTTATTTAGATCACTTCGCAGAGCCTGGGCGGTCGGAAAATTGGCTTCTGATTTTCTCCGTTTCAGAACAACTGGTGAAAATGCACTGACTGGAATTGAATTTGAAACCAAATGTCTATCATCCGGATCGATTTGAATAAGATACAATTGAAATATAAAAACATCTCGCCAAGAAGGCCAGTTGGGAAAAAGAAAAACGCTCGACTTCATTACCCTTTCAAAGCGAAAACTATTCGGAAATTGAAACTCAGCATAATTGCTTGCTGAGGCATCTGTAAAATAGTACACTTAACCCGTTTGTCCCTACACTGTGATTTCGAACGGGGTGGTCTCGCTCCGTTCCGAGTCGGTCACGTAACGAGCGCGATTTTGCCTGGGTGTTCTTTTGCGTCACACTAACGGCCATCTGAATAATTCCAACCGAATAAATAGAGATTTGGTCGTAAACGTTGTACGACTCCTAAATCATTCGGATCTTCCTGCACTGGGTAGAAAGTTCTGGCGCTTCGATCGTAGAAACACAACAGTTTTATTTTGTTCCTCTTTTTGATTGAAAAAAACAGACAAATCGAACGAATCCAAATAATCCAAAGTTGTGAAAGTCGGTGAATTGGAATTATTAATTTTGGTTCTCTTGTAACAAGATATTCGTTGGATTTTTATACTCGTCTCATCGAAACTCTTTAACGAAGATGTAAATGATAGTCTAATCGGATATTCAGATGATGGCTTGTTTAGCATATCCATAATTCGACTCGGTCGGTTGATTTGGTCGAGTTACGATCGTCCGAGTTGACAGTCACTCGAGAATGATTCTAATTATGTTTGTTTTTAACAATCGACCATGTAAAAATTATGTTTCGACCGATTCGACAAGGGATCATGATCACGAATTAATTGTATAATGCTTTACTAACAGACACTGATGTATCAGCCAATATTCCGCTCGTTAGCGAACATTGTTGCATGTTGCAAAGTCGTTCTTCTCAATGACTAGACCAATGCATAACATTTTTTATCCAACTTTTTTCCCTCTCTATAATTATAAGATTAATTAGCCTCGGCAGACTTGATAAAATGTTCGTAATTGTGATGATAACTTATGAAAAATTATCCACAATGACTTTTCAAACAGAACTTTTCGCTTCAGAAATAGCTGAATATTCAAAAAAAAAAAAAAAAAGAAGTTCAGTACATTTTTTTCCTGTACTACATTTCTTACCATTTTCGTAGTATTCTTTTATTTGCTTTTTTAAGAATAAAGAAATAACGAATCGAAAAAAAGCAAAATTCAAATTGAAATAGTTCCGTTAGAAGAGTATTAGCATTCCATAGAAAATGGAGCAGCGGTTATGCACGCTTAATTCATGATATACTGATGTTGACCAGGAGCAACTTTCGCGCGGCGGTATCTTCCGCAGGAGAAAATGACATCGCATGAGATATTGTGCCGATGCGGCTCACGTGTATATTAAACACGTTGCGACGTCGATCGCCACGGGTGCGCGCGAGGAATCTCGATATCTGCGCCGAGGTCCAGTTTTTCCGAGCTCCTCTTAACGACCCGTCATACATTAGAAGCCAGAATGGGAGTGTTCATTTTTCAAAACAAAAAAAAAACATTTTCAACGTCGCCTCCGGGGTTCGCGTCGCTTCTTTTACAACCCCCCATTGTTGCCGACACACGCCTTTGCAAGTGATGAGCATGTCGTTAATGCACTCGTAAACTCGTGTCGTAAAAACATCATAATGAGCCGCTATGGTGTACACATTTTTGAACGCGTCTTATAAAACGAAAATCCGACCTGAAAAACACGCGCTCACCGCCGGCGAGCTCGAATTTGCAAAATTATATCCCGAGTTTAAACTTTCGCGAAAATAAGTCTCGGTTTTGTGGTTACTACGGAAGGTATACACATTTTTTAGTCGCGGATAATTTTGATCCGATTTGCAAATGAGATTAGACTAAGACTGAGACTTTTTCGGTTGAGGTTTTTTAGATAAAAGTTTGATTTGAAAGAAATTTAAGTTTAACCGTGCCGGAAACGGTTCAAAAGTTGTGTTTGAATGGTCGGAGGATAGTCGCGGTCTTATGTAAATGATTGCGCAGCAGCGGGGACCGCGATTGTGGTCGAGTGGCCATTGTTGTTGTATACGAATGTGCGAGCAACGCTCGTAGAAACGCTGCGGCGTATGTTCGCGATAAAACACGACCGCGCCTTGAAGCCGGCCGGAGTTATCGATAAGTCACGATGTAAACGAACGACGTATGGCCGTCGTAACTCACGCGGCCCCAAATGTCCTTCGCGACCCGACCGAGCAAAAACAAACCGACGTTTCAATTTCCAAGCCGCGACAAGTCGCGCGTTTTCACGTAATCGAGATTTCGAAAACGCATGCAAAACAGGCATAAATTAGCCAACGATAAGATACACATTTTCGCCGTCTTTTTCTCTCGTTCTGCTTTTTCCGAGCCAAGAAAACCACAATGGCAAATTCGCGAGACAGAAAACCGTAAATGGTAAAGTGAGATTTGCGAACCAATTACTCGATTATCGCGGAATTACGATAATGCATCGACGACTCGGATCTTTTTCATTTTGCTTTTGCGAGGTTGTTTTTTTTTTGCGGGGTTTAACTTACGTGTCTATTGCGTGTGAGTGAAAACGTACGTGCACGCACGCGCGTCGTAAAGGTGGGAAAAGCCGAGAATACACGCCTCGCGGATGAGCGAGGGAGGCGGCATTCCGTACGTGATCGACGTTCAATCGCAGCCGGCGTGTTTACGCAGGAGAAAACTTTTCAATCTTCGCATACACACACGTGAACGTCGATTATTTCGCATTCGACGTGATGAATGTTACAGTTGGACGTTTCAGCAATCGAAGCTCTGATCCTATTTGGAAATTTCAATAACCCCGACGCGACATACAAGGCAAATTTGTATCAACTCGGACTGTGAGAAAAACAATTTTTTTCCCCTCCAGCTTCACTGGGAAAAAAAGTTGGAGACAAAAAAAGACCGTCGCCTGCTATAAATCTTGCACAATCGTTCAAGTGGAAACTTTGCAAGTTTTTGCATTGCAAAAAAGGCTGGCAAAATTTAAGACTGACGATTTGAAATTTGAGATTGTTCGAGTTGATCTAATTTCGATTTAATAAATCAGCAAATCGAAACTGTTTTAGTTTGCAAAATGGTTTGCAAAGTTCAGAATGAAGAGTTGGGAAAAAGTTTGATTTGAAAAAGTTTAAATTTGAATCTCAAAACAAGGATGGTGGTGAAAAAAAAGGGGGGAACAGTTTGTTGAAATGTTTAGAGCGGAAAAGAGCAGACAAGGTATACGTGTACGCGCACTCAATTAGCGCCACAAACAAGGTCATTAAGGAGACCGAGAAATTCGCGACGCAATTTTCGTGCCTTGTTATTGTGCTCGCGGGGAATCTGTATCTGATGGTGAAAAACAGTGGTGTTATAGGAGCAAAAATGCGTAATGAACGCGACTCCTCTGATTATCTCGGCCCGAAAAATCCGTGTAAAGACGTCCGCTACTCGACTTTTTTTAACCCTCTTCTCACAACCGTATAATGTCTTCTCTTTTTCTTCCCCGTCCTTTTTTTTCTCTCTCTCTCTTTCTATCTTTGTCTTCGAGTTCGATCAACTATTTATGTCCGCATCCAAGTTGTTTATTCGTGACAGTTTTCGAGCAATTTATTGCATAATCGATTAAACTCTGACACTATCAAGGACTTGTGATGAATATTAAAATGTTCAACTGGCATGCATGTAAATTTAGCCGTCAACTTTTCTCTTAATTTTCTGCGACACATTACCATACACGCTAACTCTAAAATAATGTATCACGTCATTCATTGTTGCAGGTGAGTGTCCATTAAGTTTGCGAAAATGGCAGAATTATCCGATCCCGATGTGTGGTAAGTTTTAACCCACTCCAGGACGATCGTTAACTTTTCACATTTTTCATTTCATTTCTTTTCTCTCGACATGATGAATTCTTAATGACGCAAAAGAAAAACATTATTTAATAACAAAATTTAATTAGTACATAACCATCCGTAATTTCACAATCATTTTCGTCGAGAAAAAGAGCGCTGTGAATAAATTCAATTAGAGGGAGCGAAACGACTTTTTCAATTAATGAAGATATTAACTCTGATTGGTCGAATAAATAATAATTCTGTTCATCTCAAAGGCATCATCTTCGGCGGAGAAAAAAAGTCGGATTTTTGATTGCGCGACACGCTTTCTCAATTCGCGAGATCGAATTTCGTCATTAAAGTTCGGATTGGTTTTGCTCGCCTGCGATTTTAAAACGGTTATAAAAGCGTGAGGCGAAAAAGCGTCGCCTGCCCGTGATATTATGCAAATGATTGAGTCGTTGAGATTAAAACGTCGGGCCATTAGCGATGGCGTTGCACTCAAGGCTGATTGTAATAAAATAAGCCGACGCGCCCCCGGTGATATCAATGCCGAGGCAGAGCGTGTGTGCGCTCGATTTTACAGGCTTTTCGCAAATAACCGGCGCCTTATCTCTCGCAAGGGGATTAAAACGAGCGTTGTCATTCCGTAGCTTCATCACGCGACTCTGCGACCGAACGACCATTTTTTTTCCAAGCTTTTTTTTGCAGTCTTCCAAGGGACTTATGAGACTCAACCACGCGGATATAATTTTGTTTTAATTCTTGTTTTATAACTCCGATTAAACTCGTCGACTCATCCACTGTCATTTTTTAATACCAAACCCTTGTCAAACAGGATTACGCGCGAAATTTTGCAAACTCAAATTTGTCACGCCGAAAATCTTGTTTACAGCGACGGGTTGAAAAAGAAATTTATAGTTTTGAAATGCGCTTTGTTATTGTTTGTATACATTTGATTGTGTTTTTTCTTGCGTATGAAAAGGAGATAATTTTGTTTATGGTTTGGTTTGTGTATCAACGACAAAGTGTACTAATAATTAAAACAAACAAAGAGCGGTGCCCGATGCGCCGGTCCGGTTGGCCTTGCAGAGTGCAAGTCAAGTCTGTGTTCAACTCACACACACAAAGTCTGGTCGAGCGCGCGATCTTCGCGCAGGTATTCGCGATTCACTGCGGAAGGACTTTCAAACTCGGCATCCGGGTTTTTGACCACTCGCTTGCATTAAGTCCGACCCAACTTTTTGCACGGCCGCTGTTAGCCAAATTCGCAATTAAATTTCATCTTCATCAAGAGGCTGGATTTTTTACGCGAATCTCGACATTGGTTGATTAAATTTGAGAGCCTCTTTTTAAGGCGCAGTTTCAAATTGAATGTCGTAAACGAAACGTTTCAAGTCGAAGAAAAGACTAGCTGGAAAATTGTAAACTGAACGGTTGAGATAAAAATTGTTCTGGGGATAATTTGTAAATGCTGGCTATTCATATTGTACAATCGAATTACACGCGATCATCAGTGCCGAAGCGAAATTAAATTCGCGAAGAGACGAGCAACAAAAGACGGACATCAAATAGTCAAATTTAAGACCTCACAAAGTGCCGAAAGTAATTGCGTTTGGTCGTGCTGGCTGCGGTGCACAAAAGTGTCCATCAAGCGAGAATAATCGGTTGACGTTTTATATTGATTAACCTTTCTGAAAACGAAAAAAAACGCATCAGCATTTTTCAAATGTTGTCAATTCAGAAATAAAATTAAAACGTGATTCAAATGCCGTAGTTTTACAATAAAATTACCCATTCGAGGATCGCTAAAAAAATTTTTTTGATCACAAACTAAGAAACTGTTATTAGCCATCTTGAGGGTAGAAATTTGACTACGCCTCCTAATTGGCGCTTAATGGACGGGTATTGAAGCGCACGCCAGCAATCGCGAATTCGGTCATAAGTGCGGATCTAAATCTCATTATGCAAAATAATTCACTTGACCCTGTCGAAATTGAAAAGTCCGTACGTGCAATTAACTTTGGACCGAAAACAATGGCGAAACTGCGAGCTTTCCGTGGAACCAATAAAGTTGATCTGAACGGCCACCTTCGAGAATAAGTATTGGGCGCATAAACGATAATCATCGGAGACGAGAAAAGAGGATCACGAGTGTTGTTTACGAGCACCTCGAGACCGCTTACACGACCTCGCTCGCCATTGTCCGAGCATTCGAGATACAACTCAACCGGATTTCATCCGGAGGCTCGAGTTTAATTGCCTAATCTGGAAGCATATATTCTCATTGTTAGCGCACAAATGCCACCGGGGATTAAAAAACAATAGGGCAAAAAGGAAAGTCGAGAGAAGAAAAAAGAAATCAAGTCGAGCGCACATTAGCGTTTAATTTGTACGTCCACTTTGCGAGCCTCGAAAACAATTCTGCTTTATTTGTCTTGCCGACGACGCTCCTGCTGCTCCCTTTGTCTTGTGCGAGTAATGTTTCGTCGATGGCACGACACAATCGACTTATTTCGCCACTCTGATGCGCTTTCTTTTGTCACTTTGACGCGACGTTGCTCGGCCCTTTGTAGAACACGCAGCTTTGCGTACACAAACGCCAGCCACGCTAGAGGTTGGTAGCACTTTCGCTGCCACCTCCTCTGGCTTTGATGACTTTTTCGCACTGCGCGTTCATCCAACCCAACCGGTTATTCGTAACACTCTCAAGTTCGAGAGAGTACACCCGGAGCTTCGCATCGCACGAGCCATCACAGCCCGTGACACTCTACTCTTTGAACCTCTTTCCGTCGTCCTTTTTTTCTACTCCCAAGTGCAATTTTATTCTAACAACCCTTTCTTGTGTTGTCACCACTCAAGCCAATGGGGTACAGATCCAAACTTCAAAATGACTTCAAGATGGGACTGTAAAACTTTGTTCTGATTGATTTTGAAAAGCCAGTTTTCCGTTTTGGATAGATTTTTCTTAGTTGGATAGTACCTGAAAAAATTAATGATGTTAGTAAAGGAGAAAGGTGTGAACTGAATGAATAGAGCAGATGAAATTCAAAAAAAAAAAGAAGAAAGGACTATGGGGAAACGAAGTGTTTGGTCATGGGAAAACCTATAGCCGAAAATAGCCCCTCTGACCTACGACGGTTCAGCGGAATTTTAAGCAACCCGCAGGATAAGAATCTCGGGGCCCGCTGGCGTGACCGCCAGGATCCCAACCAAGCCACCTTATCTTGAGCATCTTTGTTCTCGAATTTTTAACATTATCTCCAGGCGCATATAGCCTTTGTGTCTCGATAACTGGCCTTCGGAAATTCGCGACAAAAAAGGTCTACGAAAAGAAATGCGATTGCCATCGCAAAGCCCTTTTTTATCGCGCTCGTTAGACGCTACTTTTTCTCTCTTGCTTTTTTATTTATTTGCAGTTTGAAAAGGAAGTTAAAAATATGAAACTCGGTTTAGTCAATAGTCGTCACCTGATGTCGGACACGAACGATTTCCAAGTGCCATTAATCGACGACGTCCGCAACAACAGAGTTTTATGCGCCGGCATAAGTTACGGCCATTGGCTTGTATTCCGTGAGCGTGTTGCGCAGCGCCACCAAGTCGATCGCAAAAATCGTGGCCGCTCACGTTTCAAGCCGTGCGCACAACTTTTACGGCACATTGCACAACCTCCGGGGCCAGTCGCTGTCTTGTACATGCATAAACGTTTCACACTGCGTGGCATGCAAATTCTTTTCGCTCCATCAGCGCGTCAAACTCTCCTGCGTGACGTCAAACAACTGGACTGACAGTCGAATTGCTTTTCCAAAACATCCATCATGACTTCTGCTGAGCGAGCTTTGTTCGAACTCGAGCTCGTTCTATCCTTGGTAAATTACGGTTTTTCAAAGAAGAAAAAATCTTGGCGTTTCCTCCTAAATCATCTGGACAATGAGATGTATCTCGAGAATGCGACAAATCCGACCTGAAAAATGAAATAGTCAACAGGTTAAATAATAACAAATGAACCAAAATTTGCGACATAACCTGAGTTCCGGAAAACCTCAAAATTTTATAACAAAATCAATGATAATCGAAAAACTTTTCTCTGTAGACGAAATAACGGTGTTTCATTTTTGCGAAGATGTCAAAACTTGAGTTTTAACTTTAAAATGTCGATTCGATTTTTGCAGATCGATTTGTCTTTCATTTTCTTCTGCTTTCTTCAGTTCTAACCGCGTGAATATAGGTTTGCATGATTGCCAACTTAAATTGCATTGTTTCAAAAATTGACACAAAGTAACTTAACCTCAAAAGTTCTTTTTTTCACCACAGATAGCGCAGTTTCAAAAAAAGAAGAAAACATTGAATACAAATCAAAGAAACTATTAGAATTATTGAAAAAATATCGTCGAAACGTTGAAATAGTGTTTCTGTTGTAGTTTTGTCCCGGGGAATACATGCTATACGTCAGATCAGTATTTGTAGCCGCGCGATCTGTACCGAGACACGAGAGCACGAATAACCCACGGTCACGATCCGGAATCGAGAGGTTGACCTCGGGAATAAAATATTTCGTGGCCTGAAATTCCACGCAGGGGCTGTTGTGTGCACGTACAACGATGAGAGACTGAGAATGATCGTGAGCGCTGATCCGGCGATTTCAAATTTCGCGTCGTCCTTCCTCGCACGCTTCGTATACGAGCGCCGCGTCGCAAAGTCACGAATGTTATTGACCAAGAACGTGATCGCCGGCCTCTTCACACACCGCCGCCTGTTTAATTGGCCCGCCGACAAAATGCATCTTGTAACAAAAATGACGCATTTCGTGTTTCTCTGGCAGAGAAAAAATGTAACTTCACTCATGGCTTTGCAAAGTTTGCGTAATTGGATGGGATTACAGACAGGTGATTTTTTTTCTTTGACACGTTTTTAGGAAATTGCAAAATTAACAAGTAACAATACATCCGACAAACGATAATTAACTCTCTTTTTTTTCAGTTATTTCTAAACCAATCAAATTGACAGGTTAGGAAACACATTCAATTTGCAAAGATAAGAAAAAGTTTCAAGTTATGTAAAGCCAAAAAAGGGAAGAAGAGGAAGAAGAAAAATTGTCGACGGTTAACGAGAGGCGAACAATGGCGCGAATTCGGGCTGTGGCATTTGGTTTTTTTGTCTCAGTGGCGAACGAAATCGCGTGCATACGTACACTGCGAAAGAAGGTCTGAAAAACTGGGTGACACGGGTTCTCCGTTGTCGCATTTTGTGGAAACAATCAACAGGCTGTTGGCGCATATGAATGCATAAGCGGCGCAGTTAACACGAGGGACCGCCTTGTACCGGTTGTTTTTTCTGCCGCCGCACGCCACCCTCAAAAGACGCCGCTGCGCTGCCAAAAACAGGACCAACAAGTGGACCGCCGATAAATGCGATTCCACTCGGCTCGATTATTTGCAAAAGACTTTCCTGGCATCTCCGCAAGAACCTCACGACGAATTCCAAAAAGCTTTCTCTCAGCTACCGATTTACACTTAGACAACGATTGATTAATAACCTCGACCGTGCTTGTCGATAAGAAACGTCATTTTGTACCCGATATCCGTACCCAAACGATTGTGCGTCGTTTTAAACGTCTATTCATAATTCATCTTGATGCTTGTAACAGAAAATTCGAACAGGAAGATAATCAGTTGTGACATCGGACTCTTGTACTTCCAATCAAATTCAAATCAAAAGCAAATGAAAATTGTGACAAATGTTGGTTAATTTGCGCGACATTATTTTGTCCGGTTTTGGTCATGCAACGTTGTCTATTCGCACAGCGTGATAGCTCTTCACATTCCAAGCGAAAATTAACATTCAAATCCGCGCGTTTGTCATTCGCCCGGGCGATTATGCGATGAAAAATTTTTCATCCGCGCAATTTAATTGCGCTGTTTATTATTATCGCGGAGCTCAAGCGACAGTCTAGCCGAAATGAATATTGCGGCGTATAAACGCGCGCATAATTAGCCAGGTTCTACTATTTGGACGGGCGAAACCACTCATAATCAACGAACGAATCGAAATCTGTTGTTGAGCAATTAACAAGTCGGTCTGATAGCGTCTTTGCAGTTGGCTTGCAGCCGTCATATAAAATGTCATCGCACGACCAAACCGGTTCGCGTTCCTTTGCGTCGATCTGCACGATAAATTTTTGACGAACCATATGCACCATCCATCACCCTGTCGCAAACGTATTTATATGCTCGCGAGGAATGTGGTACCGTTGTTTCGCGCACACCACTACAACATCATTGTTGCTACTTATTATTTTCATCTGACTGTAAATTATCAAATCAAAAACAATAACAACATTTACATTTCAAGAAGTGGAAAACAGTTTGCTATTAGAACATCTTACATTGTTTAAAGTTCGTTTTGTTTTGTTACACAAGTTTTGTGGACAAGGATGAAAATAAGAAAAGTTGATCAATTAGTTGTCGAACAAGGTACTACTATGTTGAGAGTGTTTGTCAGACGACGATATAAGACAAGAACGAGTGTCGTAATTAATAATAACCCGGCGAATTGGGCGCTAACGAGGCCGATCGGGGTCCGAGACTTTGCCAACACGTCCATTTGTTTGGGCTGGTGTTGTTGCTGGCGCCCGAATAAGGCACGAGTGCGAAAGAACAAAGACCAGTCCGCAGTAGCATCAGGGCAGACGAGCAAACACCTGCTGTTAAGCTGCATTGTCCCTTCGCTTATTCAAACTCCGCCCAGAATCTCCAGAGCATTAGATTTGCTAATTCACAACGTCTCGAATGTTCAAAACTTCTGCACTCTTTTATACAAATCTATTTTTCATTTTTTATCGACAATTTCAATCTGCCATTTCGCAATTTTACTTTTTGTTGAAGAAAAATCACAATGATTTTGCATGTAAACAGGTTGTTTTAAATTGTTTGTTGTTTGTTTTCAGTGAACCGAAAAAGTGACTTGGGACATGTTACAAAACCGGTGAAAAGGCCGCGATGGCAACGAAGATACAGAAACAAGTTTCGTCCGAAAGTTCCTGTGACAGATTCCTACTGCTTGGCCACAGAAGCTTGCTCGAGTTCGACGCCGAGGAAGTCAACGTCGAATCGGCCAGGCCCTCGGGTTCATAGGGGGCATGCACGCTCACCATGTCCGGCCAGCGACACGAGCACCGAGCGCTACCGATCCTCTGTACATTTTGCCTCTCCGTCGCCCTCGTGCTCCTCGCGCAATCCTACGATGTCGCCGCGGATTTCAACTCGGAATTCGTCAAGGGCAAAAGTACGTTTTTAACAAAAAAAAAGAACCTTACAACTGTAAGTTTTTACTAACATTCATTGTAAGTTATTACCTCAAAAAATCTGGGAACATCGGTATCTACGTTTTTCAATGCAAAACATTTTTTGACTATTAATCAACATTTTTTTCAGAATTGTACAAACAAGTTATGTTGCAATATTAAGATTCTGACGATACAATTTGTGATTTGTTCTGAGGGTTGAACAAAAAATGTCAAGTACTTTGTTTGAGAAGAAAGCGTTTTCTAAACGTTCATAAGAGTATTTGTGACTGAGCCGAAGTATAGCAGCGAGGAAAAAGTGCACAAACTATTTGGTATTATCAAATCGCGTGACATGGAGCCTCAAGATAACGGAGACAGCGAGAAAAAAAGTCGGTAACGGGTTTTACTTGCATTTGCGATTACCACATGGAACCTTCACCTTTTTATGGCGAGCGAAACGCAGCTGATATTGGACAAAGTGGTCCCCGTAAAAGCTTCCATTGGCATGATAAGCCGTTGCTTAGCATCTTCGCCGTTAGACAGCCTGTAACTTACAACCTCTGAGTGCTTTACACTTTCCTTAATTCGCCGCTCGCACTCGGCCATGAAAACAACATGACACATCATTACAATTAAAAATTGTATAACAGTAAATGCATAGGTTTAGATGAAAAACCAATTCCGTTCGTTTTTACTCCTTGGCTCGTGATATAAAATCAATTAGAAATATAAAACGGAGAAAAAGGAGATTATTTTTTTCTGATCAATCGAACAGTATTGGAATGATAAAAATCGAACCGCCGCTTGTGAATTTATACTCGCCATTATGCCGACTCGATCTCGAACATTGTGGAAATAACTTTTGTCGCAACTGTAAAAATCCTCGGCCAGCTTCTCACAGGCATGATCGCACGCCATTATCCTGAAATCGTATGAAATTAATTTACAGCGGCCTCACCGCGTGCTGCTTCAGAGACTTAACTAATGCCGAGGTTCACAGTCGCGAGCAATTAAATTTTCTTTCTTTTTTTAAGAAACAGCCAGAGGTTTTTACGAGATTAAAAACGTGATTTAAAAAACATGCAAAAACCTTTTTTCCACTTTTTTTCAAAAAAAAAACATTTGAATCAAGAAAAAGCAATTTGAACTGAGTTTGATTTCTGATGAAAAGTGACATAGAAAATAAATAGCAAGGAAAACGAAACAAACACAGAGCCAAGTCATCGGAAAGCAAAGTAGTCAAACGTCATTTCATCTTTTTGTCACGAGGCTTACTTGTTTATTGTTGGGTACACTTTGCCGGCCGTTTGCTAAAACGTTTTCTAATCTTTTTATCAGCTACGGTGCAAAATAAATGCGTTTTAATAACTGTTTTCTATATTTTGTTCGTCGGTGAAAAGCACCGTCGTAAGAATGTAAATCCAACGTCGATAGCATCGGACAAGCACGGCACAGGAAAAGAACACGTGTAAGGAGCTACGTAATTAGGACTGCGCTCAAGTGTCCGCACAAAGACGCGGATATTTGAACAGTGCGCGCACTTAAAATGACTTTATCAATGCGACGTTTCTCCTATCCGCAGAACATCTGCTAAACACGCCTTTATTAAACCTCAATGACAGATTAAGATGTCCAATGGAACCAAAAAATATCAAACTATGAATTTAGCAAACCATTTTGAACTGTTTAATTTTGAATCGAGAAATATTTTAGAATAAAAAAAAATTGCTGACCAATCTGGCAAGGAATTTTTCTTAGCCTTTCAAAAGTGTTTTGGTCAACATTGTGGGCTTTCATATTGACCGAAAAAAGAGTCATTGAAATGGTACATTTTGGCTTTCAAAATCGCCGAGTTAGCAATTCTGTCATGGCGTGATCGATGGTGGGCGTCAGCGAGTGGAAAATGGTTTACGCGAAGCACTCGGGGATACACGACTCTGCGTGTAACGGTCGTTGTGGGTGGAAGATGAAGGTGAGTGAGTGCGTAGGAGGGTATGATTTTTCACCGCTCTGAAATAGAAGACGCTCGAGCCGCAATTGAAACGACTCATGGAAACACAAAGCTACCGTAATGGCACGAGTTGAACTTTCGAAAACCAACTGGAACATTTTGAAGAAAAAAGAAATAAATGAAAAAAATATAAAAAAGTGAAATAAACTTGTGAGATAAGGATGTTTACGTTTTCTGTCGTTGGTTCTTTTATTTCGCTATCTGGGATCTTAAAAGTGAGGCAAAGTTTTGAAAACTGATTCGTATCGAGGCTCAGGATTCGCTCAAAAGTGTACACGTTGGTAACACGCAGCGGGAGAACTGGTGCGAGGTTTATAAATCTGATCGCAGCGTCATTGTCAGCGCGAGACGGAGATGGACAAGGTATCCAAACCGAGCGAACAATGCAATTGGCGAAGCGCTGCCAATAGATCTTCATCGACACATAAAAGCATTCCAACGCAGCCGCGATTTTCGCACTCTTTATTTTTCGGTACCATCAAATACAATTTATAATTAAGATCCGAGATTCGATATGAATATGAAATTGGCTACTTTAACAACGATTTGTCCGATCGAACGATGACTCGCTCAAAAAATAACCAAAACGTTCTCGGAACAAGTTGGACCGACCTTTTAGGTTTCGATTAAGTTTCGTCATTAACTTTTTGACGGCTGTTTTTTTGTTCTTGTCGAACATTATAAAACGATCGGATACTAAATTATACAACACGTGACTCGGCTGGTTTTTTTTATTTCTTCTCGCTCGTTCAATTATGAATTATGGATCTGCCAGGTTCATTTGTTTCAGTAAAAACAATACACGCAATCGTCAAAAATAGTACCATTCTCAGGTATCCGAGAACTAGATGAATCGTTACGCGACAACCGATTTTCCAATGCAAATTGAAAAATCTCACTGCATCATCACCTTTGTTATTCGCCTTACCAGACAAACAAGTACCTCATTAACATAATTCTTTTGAACAATTTTTTTCTTTTTCATTTTTTTTTCTCTCAAATTGCTTCCTTGTTAAAATACCGACTTTTTTATAGTTTTTATTTCCTATGCTATCTTTTTTTGGTTTCTAGACTTTTTCAACGAACAATGCTGATCGCGTCACGAGCCAAGATAAGGAGTTTTATCGCGGAAAAATGGTTGCGCGATTATCTTTTATTGGTTCATAAACAGAGTTTTCGCCGAGCACAGAGGATAAAATGAAAAATCGAACTGGATGATCGATACATTACACCTCGATCGTGAAGATGATGGCGAGTCGAGTGTAAAACGTAATTGGAGGCAAAAGTTAATGCGTTCCCCGCGGGAGTAGCGGCAATTGCCCGCGCTCTCCCAATGAAAGCCCTTGAGAGGATGCGGCGCAGGGCAAAAGCAACGAACTGGCACCACAAAACGTGCAGACCGAGAACAAGAAACAAAGGCCATTCCACATGCCGTCATTTGTTCCTTGTCCGAGGCTTCTTTCTACTTTGTCTCGATTCGTCCTTTATATTTTCTCGCCTCGATCCAAATTCATACCTAATTCAAAAAACCTGACCTGTTTAACAATTTAAATTTCCCGCCTTTTTTATTATTTTAAGGTATTTGAATTTCCCGCCCTTTTTCAAGTTTCTACTAGTTGAATATCAGTAATTGTAATTAAGAATTTGAAAAATTTAAATTTTCTAGTTATTTTAAAATGCTCCGACTTTTGTTAAATTGAATGTGCCGTCAAAGAAAGGTCG
Organism: Telenomus remus; assembly: GCA_020615435.1. Classification (NCBI taxonomy): domain Eukaryota; kingdom Metazoa; phylum Arthropoda; class Insecta; order Hymenoptera; family Scelionidae; genus Telenomus; species Telenomus remus. Next base: position 6,803,919 of record CM036345.1, on the reverse strand, counting down.
ATTTTTTGCTGTTAATGCAAATCAACAATTGAAACTGAACTCGTATTGTTTTGATCGGCCAATAAAATTACTCGCAAACAACTTCGGAGTCGTAAAAGTAGAATTGTAATTGGTCGAAATTTATCGCCGCTAATTATATTATTATCCGTCGTAGAATTCGAGAGGTTTATAAAAAATCGTCGCACAATGCAATTGTAATTATTGAATTGAACTTTATGCAATGGATATTACTCGATGGTAAATAACGCTGATGTCATTTACAACTTATCGACCCATTGGAATTTCATGTGAACCAACTCTCAAGACTGGAGTCGGTAATGAACACAATAACAGATCAATTTTTTTGTCATCTCAAAAAAAAATAAACAAACAAAATGATATATTATTATTTAAACAATATGTTTGAACTGGACTAGATATTTTGAATAACTTATCAATATGAATTTATTACGAGGTGGACTGAGGAATGCGAAAATGAAATGAACATAAAAGTAAAAATGAAAAAACGTCGATTTGAGAGGAGCATAAAATAGAGACGCTGGCGGTCAATTGTAGCCCTAGAGCCGAGCAGGGAGTATAGGAATTTAACCGCAACCTCGACAGCAATAAACCATAAAGCTATTAATGTTGTACGCTCCGGGAGTGTTATGCCGTCACAACACTTTGCTCTATCGTTTCGCTCGGCAATTTCAATCGCGATGTAAAATCAAGATCGACCGAGCAGATAATCGCCAACTTAACACACCAAACAAAATTTTCCTCCCCGAATTACTGCAGAGAAATCGCGACTTCAAAACCAACAGCCTAGGCCGGATAGGCAAACATCAATTACCACTCGGGCATAATATTAGCGTGCCATTTTTGCCAAACGCATTTATAAAATAAAGATATCTATGTTGGAGAGATAAATTGTCGAGCGCGGGTATTCGAGGTGTATGATTTAATGAGCGCCAGTTGCCTAAAGCCACCATTGCGACTCATTATAACCAAATGATAACAGTCGGCTGAGTTTGCAAAAGTATCTCTCCCTGTATGTATAACAGTGCCAACCGATCGGATACGGAAATGTTATTTGGTTTCTCTTTATTGATTATGTTTATTATTCAATAATTTCGTTCCTGCTGATTAGATAGTGCTCATTTTCCCCAGGCCAATTGCAGTGTGTAATTTGCGATTTTTTAGCCTACCTGTGTTGATTTGCCTTGAATTTATTGTCTTTCTAGTTCTTTACTCACTCCTATTTTATCTCATTTAAATTCTATCTCCAATTAAAAATATTGTTCACATAAAAAATGATTCGAACTTACAATCCATAGCTTCTGTAATTTAAAACACGCAATTAAACAAAACAATGTTGTGTTTTACAGCGGACCCCTGAAGACACCCATCTCGAACATCTTGCCGAAAGTCAATTTTTTTAGTTTCTCTTTTCGCAGACTGATTTATCTCCGAAACATTCAAAGACCGAATTTAATGCGTTTCATCAGTGTTTTTATTATGAAATAACTGTCGTGTCCCGCGGTACTTCACTGCCTCATTGTTCCTGCCTGGGTCGCGCCTAAATTGCTCGTCTACATTTTTTCTGCGTTGACGAGCGACTAGACCTCTATTACTTGACGCGTTTTACGATGCCCCAAAAGCAAAAAAAGAGCTCTGAAAACTATAAGTTTTGTGATAGGCGAAATAGAGAACCGATGTTTACGAGCTCGTATGCTGCGCTTTGTATCCGTACGCGAGGGCCTTTTTTCGATTACTTTTCTCTGGTTTAACGGCGCTCTAAAGTGCCGCAACTAAAAACAACCGCGCCCCTTTTGACGTCTCGCGTTGATCACCCAAACGAATTAGTTTTCACTTGGCGTGCATTTTTTTAATTTATCGCCCACTTTTACAATGACCCGCTTGTCAGACACATTTTAACCCCCTTTTTTTTTCAACCCGTGGGAATTCACGAGAAGGGTTAAAGTCAAACTTCAAAAAGTACTCATAAATCTTGATCGATTGCAATAATCGAAAAGCTTTATTTGCAAAATTTCATTTAAGAACATTATTTGCCGGAATGAAAAAGTGAAAGAAAGGAGAGTAGAAGGGGAATAATGTATTCATTCTAAGAGGTAAAAATGTGTGTGTTTCAAAATTTAATTTCAAAATTTGTGCGAGGAAAGTGGTGTTATGAGATTCGAGCACACCTACACGCGCAGACGCCATTAGCGGACAATCGTTGTCGTGATATATTCTCGGATAATGGAAGTTTATCTGTTTAAATGAATATTGAGAAAGGAGAATAACGCATAATGAAAGTCCACGGAGGAGAGAAGAGAGGCAGCACTGTAATCATCGGCGGTCGAAGACTCGAAGGTCGACACGCAAGCGACTCAAAAGTGTCGGACCGATGCGGCGCTGCAAGCCCGGGCGCCCAATAACATGTGATTATGTCGGCCCGACGTGACGCGATTCTCTCGCAAATTGCCCACCATTTCGGGCTTAAGTGCCCTCTCGCCCTCTCTCTCTCCCGAGTTTGCACGAATTTATGACGATTTGAATCGACGGACACATGCGGGCCAAATCAATTTCGCCTTATTACTCCTGTTTTCAAACCGAGAAAAAATTTTAAGTGCGAAAAATTCGGTACACTTTTTTAAGCCACTTTTTATTCTTTATTTGCGTTTATTGTATCGTTTATTGTGAGTTTGAGGTTGAGTTTAAAAGTTGGTTCATTTTCAAGTACATAAAAATATTTGTTTCATTGCGCCATTGAATTTCAAAGCCAACCCCGATTACTTTCCAATAAAGCAATAAAAATTACCGATTGCTTTTATCTCAGATGAAGCCGCTCGGTTTTCAAACCGAGAGAAGTAAATAATCGGGATACAAAAAAAACAAACCCATCATGTACGCGACAACCGATACTTCAATTTGAATTTAAAATGTCCCCCGACCTTTACGAGGGCCCCACTCTTTTCCACGCAAGAAACGACATACTTTTACATGCGCGACGCTTGAGAGTCCAAGTCGACGGTTTTTCCTCCGGTTATCGGCGTTACATAAATTTGTCCTAATACAAAAATCTCGTATCTAATTTTATAAGGTTTATCTGTAAACGATAGCTGTGGCATGTTACAATCTTGAAATGTTTCACTATTCTACATAAATATCATTTCCCAATCCGATTTCACTTGAACAAAACAACGTTTTTTTACCTAAAAAATATCATTTTGAAAAATCGTTTACATTTTACTAGAAAAAATTCAGATTGAAGTTGAAATTGGTATTTAAATGAGACAGAAAAAGTGAATTGAAGATTATCACAAGGAAGGAAATAAAGTATGCAGAAACACTCTTTGAGGTGGTGAAAAATCGATCAAGAGACTGATGAATCGGCGATAATTATCGACATTGGCGCCTACCAACAGGTACTCCGACTCGCATCTGGCTTGATCGTTCTCCACTCGACTTGTTTCCTTTTTCTTGGGCTTCTCTTTTTTCATTTTCTTTTCTCTCTCGTCTGCTGTCCCAAGACGAGTACACTGAGACGCGAGAGTAATCGCAAAAGAAGCGACGATCCGCGCAATTATTTTCGTATAGAGATCGCCCGGTCAGATTATCGTTGCGCACAAAGACGCACGTCCTGACAAAGAAACCCCGCGAGAAACAAAAAATTATTAGACGGCCAACATAAGGACGTTCAAATGTCCCCGATTTCTTAACGATTCGTCTTTTTTCCACCTCTTTGAACTCTCCTGAGAATAAAATCCAGTTGAAAACTCGTTCGACAATTATTTCAAAGACAAATTACAACAAAAGTTAATTTTCAAAACAAAAAAGTGGTAGCAACATAAGAGAGAAAAATTATCGTTGAGATGAAAGGGCTGAGAAAAGTTGAATTTGACAAAGGCGTTTTTTTGGACACCAAAGTGGACGAAAAAGTAAGTCGGAAAAATGTAGCCTGGTTGTCGGACAGTGAACGCGAAAGTATGCAAGTCACTTGAGCCGTGAAAGGCCGCTGCTAATGGTACCAGAAGTTGCGCGCTGGATAATGCATTAAACCTCGTGACAGGTAGACGCGAAATGCCATGTCGCAGCGATGACCTTTTTTAATGAATCGAATCGCCTCGTTTATCATCTTACGTATGACCTTTTGCGTGAGCGTCGCTCGGTCCCCACAATTAGCGAATAATTAAGTAATACAGCCTGACAGAGCTAACAAGACGACAATTTCACAAAACAAACTCAAACAAACCATTTCAATCAATTAACAGAAACCCAAAAACCATAAGTCCTCAATTTATCGCCGGCGAAACAGTTTTAAACAAGCCTGACCTTTCACCTGAAAAAAAAAGACAAAAAAATTATGCCAACTCCAAAACCTGTCCAAAACAGTGGAAGAACAATGCGAATTGTAGTTAGCGGATCGTCAATCTCGTCTGTCCAAGTAGCCAACTAATACTTGTTTTTGCCTGGCTATTACAAAGTGAGCATAAATCCAACCAGCTCGACGGTGCATATTCAAATGATTTTTCCGCTCTTACGATCGTTTATACCGGTGTCGATCTAGGGAAGAATCGGCGAGCGCGACGCGAATGGTAAATTGAGCGTCATTAGTTTGCAGCGATTGCCGGAGAGTCGAAGATTTTGTGGCGATGGCAGCGCGTGTCGCGCACTTTATGGAAGTGGTTCGCCCACGGGAGTCGAGCATTTTTGATCCTAGAAAGCTATCAATAAATCGGAGGCGTTGTGCACTTTCAACGATGTGGGTGGCGGGTGAAACCCGCGGTCTCGTCTGCCGGGCTTTATTTGCAAAAAGCCCGGCAGTCTTACGATTCCTAATTAGGCCTCGCGTCGCAAAATTAATGAACCTACGCGAGAGATGATTCTGCTATTATTACATACTCATTAGTTACGCGATCTGTATCTTCAACCCATTAACGTACTTTGCAATTGTTCTTTGATTAATGTCTCGCTTAGACTTTTGATTATAGCTCTGTTTGATGGGTCTTCTGATTTCAAAATATCTTTAAAACCTGTCTCATTTCAGAATAAATTTGTAAACCAAGTGATTTAAATCAATGATTAAATTATCAAATTGTGATCAAAATCGAATGATTTGTTGATTCAAAAGTTGAGGATTTTTCAAACTTGTTAACAATTGAAGAACGAAATAACGAAGCAATAAAAATAGAGGAAACAACGTTTGTGATTAAATTAATGGTTTTTGTTATTTTGTTACAGTTTGCATCGGCACGAATGCTCGCCTGTCAGTGCCATCCAACAAGATGCACCACTACAGGAACCTTCGAGACAGGTACACGAACTGTACCTACGTCGATGGTAACCTGGAAATCACGTGGATTCAGAATGACACCGCCGACCTCAGCTTCCTGCACGAAATCCGCGAGGTTACTGGCTACATCCTCATCAGTCACGTGGACGTCCGACGAATGGTTCTGCCCAAGTTACAGATCATTCGTGGCCGAACACTTTTCAAGCTCAATACGATAATATCGAATCCCGGAGACAAGGTGCCCAGCGACGAGTTTGCCCTCATTGTCATGATGTGCGGACTTTCTAATTTGGAACTGCCTTCACTTAGAGGTACAATTTCTGAACCCAAAAAACTGAAAACTAAAAAATAAAACTTGGTAAAATGTTTATGTGTAACTTGTATGAAAGTATTTGAGTTTTAAAATTGGAAAACATAAATTTGCAGATGTACTGAACGGCAGCATAGGTATGTTCGACAACTACAACCTCTGTCACATCAAGACAATCAACTGGGACGAGATCCTGACGACGCCGAACGGCAAGTACCTCATCAAGAACAACAGCCTGGCGTTGCCCGAGCGCACGTGTCCCGAGTGCGACAAAAGTTGCGCGCAGGGCTGCTGGGGCGAGGGCCCTGACAACTGTCAGAAGTTCTCCAAGACTAATTGTTCGCCGCAGTGCTGGAAGGGCAGGTGTTTCGGTCAGGAGCCGCGCGAATGCTGCCACCTCTTTTGCGCGGGCGGCTGCAAAGGTCCAAAGCAAAGCGACTGCTTAGCATGTAAGAATTTTTACGACGATGGGGTCTGCACTCAGGAATGCCCGTCCATGCAAACGTACGTTATTAATTCGTTTCTCACCAACTTGCATTCGCCAATTTTAACTTCATTCCACGTAATTGCAATAATTAATTTGTATTTTTTTATAGGTACAACCCAACCACGTACTCCTGGGAAACGAACCCGAACGGAAAATACGCTTACGGTGCAACATGCGTGCGAAATTGTCCGGAACATCTGCTGAAGGACAACGGAGCGTGTGTTCGAGCTTGTCCGCCGAAAAAGAAGGCTGTGAACGGAGAATGTGTACCGTGCGACGGAGCCTGTCCGAAAACCTGCAAGGGAGTCGAAGTTGTACATTCCGGCAACATCGACAGTTTTAAAGACTGCACCATTATTGAAGGCTCCATCACCATCCTCGACACCACCTTCAAGGGTTACCGCAACATCTTCGTCAACAACTTCACCTCGGACAATACCTACCACAAGATGTACCCTGACCAACTAGAGGTCTTCAGTACCCTGAAGGAGATCACTGGGTTCCTCAACATCCAGGGTTACGACGAGAACTTCACTAGTCTCAAGTACTTCCGTAACTTAGAAGTCATTGGCGGACGCTCGCTCACCGATTACTTCACTTCGTTGTTCATCGTCAAGACCTCGCTCGTGTCCCTCGACCTCAAGTCGCTCAACAAAATATCCTCCGGTTCGATTGCCATCGTGGAGAACAAAAATCTGTGCTATGCAGATAGCATCAAGTGGACCAAGTTTAAAAGCTCCAAAGAGCACGAGCATTGGTGCAATGCGAACCGACCCATGGAAGAGTGCAGTAAGTTCAAATTTAATTCACTCGTTTTTTGCGATGTATTCGAAAATAAAAGATTCTAGTTTGAAATCAGCGAAACCGTTATAAGGTTGGAGAGTAACTTGGGTCTTTGTTGATTTACAGTTAAGGACGGATTGGTATGCGACGAACAGTGTTCGGACGACGGATGCTGGGGTGCTGGACCCCAACAATGCATTTCATGTAAAAACTTCAAACTAGGAGATACCTGTGTGCAAGACTGCAGTGCATTACCTGGGTTAGTTTTCTGTCTAATTTTCTTTTTTTCAAATTGTTCGAATTGGTTTTTGATGGTTTTCTTTTCAAACAGAATTTACCAAGCCGAGCCTGGAGTATGCAAGCACTGCCACCAGGAATGTGACGGAACGTGCACAGGTCCGAACGCCGACCACTGTACGAAATGCAAGAACTTCAAAAATGGAATCAACTGCGTTCGGTCGTGCCCGAACAACACTTATCACGAGAACGGACTCTGTCAGCCGTGTCACCCTAACTGCGTTGATGGTTGCAAGGGTCCCGAAAACAACATCGGTTACAACGGCTGTCTCAGTTGTTACAAGGCAATCATGCACGATCACGTTCCTGGCATTTGTTTGTCTGAGAAAACACCGTGTCCTGATGGTGAGTGTCACATCCATAAAGATGATTGATCTGTCAATGTGGCAATTTCATTATAAACAAAATTTTTCAATTAGGATTCTATGCTGAACGAGTTGATAACAACGAGGAAGGTTCGCTAAAAGCTCTGGCTGGTCAAACGGTCTGCAGGAAGTGTCACGCACGCTGCAAAAAGTGTGTCGGATATGGTATCCACGAGCAAGTCTGTCTGCAGTGCGCCAATTACAAGAAGGGCGAACAGTGCGAGGACGAGTGCTCTGCCGATCATTTTGCCGATTCTGAGGCTCACATGTGCATCCCCTGTTTCACTGAGTGTAGAGGCTGTTATGGGGAGGGACCTCATCAGTGTCTCAACTGTCGAAATTATAAGATTTACTTTGTACGTATTGAAAACAACAATTATCTTACTTGTCTATATAAACAATCGCCCAATAACAAAACATTTATTAGAGGCAGTTTAAAAGACGTATCTAAAAAATGTTGTTTTTACAGGACGGTGTACCAGGCGACAACACGACTTCCTTCAACTGTACTGAAAGTTGTCCGCCGGAGTATCCGCACAAAATATTTCCTCCCGACAGTGAGCCGTACTGTTCAGCGGAGACCTTCGACCCGAGTTACCAAAGGGAGAACGAGATTCAGCCAGCGATACTAGTCGGCGGGTGCGTCATAGCGACCGTGATAATGGGGATCATCGCGCTGATCATGTACCACTGGCGACTGCGCACAAAGGCCAAAGAAAACACGGTCAAGATGACGATGGCGCTCACTGGCCTCGACGACAACGAACCGTTAAGACCAACGGGAGTCAAACCCAACCTCGCGAAACTCCGTATCATCAAAGAAGAGGAGATGAGAAAGGGAGGCATCCTCGGCTACGGTGCTTTCGGTAACGTGTACAAGGGCGTCTGGGTGCCCGAGGGTGAGAACATCAAAATCCCAGTAGCAATTAAAGTCCTACACGAGGGAACTGGTGCGAATACGTCGAAGGAGTTTTTGGACGAGGCGTACATCATGGCGAGCGTGGAACATCCTAACTTGTTGAAACTGCTGGCGGTGTGTATGACCTCGCAGATGATGCTCGTGACCCAGCTGATGCCCCTTGGTTGTCTGCTGGATTTTGTCAGGACCAACAAGGATAAAATCGGGTCCAAGCCGATGCTCAATTGGTGCACGCAAATCGCCAAAGGCATGGCGTATCTCGAGGAACGACGACTTGTCCATCGAGACCTCGCGGCTAGGAATGTTCTTCTCCAGACCTACAATTGCGTCAAGATCACAGATTTTGGTCTGGCGAAGTTGTTGGACATCAATGAGGAACAGTACAAAGCGGCTGGTGGGAAAATGCCGATCAAGTGGTTGGCACTCGAGTGCATCCAGCATCGGATATTCACTCACAAGTCGGACGTTTGGGCGTTTGGTGTGACCATCTGGGAGGTGCTGACGTACGGCGGTCGGCCTTATGAAAATGTACCTGCGAGGAACGTGCCTGAGTTGCTGGAAAAGGGCGAGCGACTGCCTCAGCCGGCGATTTGTACTATTGATGTGTACATGATTATGATCAAGTGTTGGATGCTCGACGCAGAATCCAGACCTACTTTTAAGGAACTTGCTGAAGACTTTGCCAAGATGGCCAGAGACCCTGGTCGATACCTGGCTATCAAGGGCGATAAACATATGAGACTGCCTTCGTATACTGTCACTGAGGTAAGACGTTTTTTCTCATTTTCTGTTGATAAGTGATATAGTTCGTTCTTTTTTAGTTAAATGAGACATTAATGTTGTTGGATTGTTTTAGGATAAACGAGAGATTTTGCAAAATCTGGGCTCAACGATCGGCGACGGGCCAGAGACGCTGATAGAAGCGGACGAGTATCTGCAGCCAAAGTCACGAGCGCCCTTGCCTCCTGGACTGTCGACGACGAGCACTTCAGAATCTCCTCCACACACGCCTATTAAGCCATGTTGGCCGAACGGTATGCCCCTGGCTGCAGATTCGCCTACGCCGCAGAACCAACAGAACTGGGACCGAGAGTTGCTAAGGTACAATGCGATGCATGGTAGCAACGCGACGTCTCGCGACCCCAGTGTTTCGGGACAAAATGTGCATTACCCTCTTTCCAATGGACAGTGCAGTTACATCGTTGGCTCGGAAGTGTCCTCGTCCAGATACTGCTCCGATCCTCTCAAGCTGGTCATGAGAGGTCAGTTTGGACTACGCATTTTATATCTTAAATCATAGTGGAACGATTTTTGTAAATGTCTGGTTTTTAATTTCTAGATTGCGATGTCACTGACGACTGCTTTGAACCGGAAGTTAGTTCGGTTCATCAACAGGCCCAAATTGGCACTTTGAAATTAGACTTGCCTTTGGACGAGGATGATTATTTGATGCCGTCTCCTCAACTGCCGACTACTACCCAGTATATGGATCTCATTGGAGAAACCAAGCCAATGGGTAAGTTGTATCAATAATGTTAATTTGATTCAAAAACAGATTTTGTCCAAGAGATTCATTTTAATATTTGGTTATGATTATTTTGCAGACAACGATTCGAAGCGTTTGAACAATGGTTACCGTCGTTATCCAGACTTCCTGACGATTCCAGGAAAAACGTCGCTGGACAACCCCGAGTATATTATGTCGCAAGACGACGGACCACTGACGCCTCAAACGATAGGCATTCCTACACCAGATCTCGAAAAAGTTGTGGTGAACGGTGGCTTTGGTTCGCAAATCAGGCAGAAAAGTTCGGAGGAGGAGTCGGACCATGAGTATTACAACGACTTTGATCGTTTGCAACGCGAGCTGCAGCCATTGAAACCGCTGAGGAAGAACGGCACGACCGTTTGATGATGCATTTCAGAGTCATGAAGTTGAATCAATTGTATACAAGATATTTATAAAAGAGCGGGTGTGAAGATAACGCACAGATGAAATGTGAACGCGAGGAGATTTTTTTTTATTTGTACTTAGGAACGTTACTTGAAAGTGCCGTGAAAGATTGTGATTATTATAATTTAGAGTCATACTGTGACTGACAGTGGAAGATGTATAAAGAGTTGAATCGATTAGGGCAAAACGTAATCGGACAGTTTGTTACAAAAAGTCGTGGAATGTTTGTCTTAATGTGCCATTCTGTCGGTATGGCTTGTACATAATTACCAATACTACTTCGTGATAATAATATTGTGTAGGAAACTTGTTTAACTGTACATTTTGTATTGTTTTCTTTTCCATCTTTTCGACAAATTGTTTTTCTAACTCCATTTTAATCAATTCGTTTTGTATAAAGTACAAAATCGTCAAGTTTGATTCGACTGAACGGAGATTACGACATTACTTAACCGAAAACCAGTTGATTGGTGAAAATCGATCTCGTAATTAATTTTTGAGTAGTTTGTATTATTTATCACGTGTTGATACAAACAAACAAAGAGAAAGAAAAACTATTCGACTGTACAAATGGTTAGTTTTTTTCGTTCGAATCAACTGGTTTTAGTTAACGAAGACATTGAAATTCATTTTTTTTTCTTATTACTTTTTTTTCATTTAGTTACTCGAAATATTTTAAAAGATTGTTATTAAATTATAAATTTAATATGCTGAACGTTATGTTTGGGAAATTGTTTTTGTAAAAAATTACATTAGTTAAATATGTAACTGTAAATTTCAAGCGGATGAGTTTGTGTAAATGCATGTATATTATTATGAGTCGTGGGACTGTTTTATCCCTGCACGAGCCATCGTGCGGCCCGCCGCGTGCGTTGACTGTGATAGAAAAAAATCTATTCCTCTCTGTGACCATTTGAAAAAGAAGCACATCGTATGTATTTGTAGCCAGAATATTTTTGGGACGGAACAAATTTTTTATAATACCTTTTTTATACAAACGCAATATCGATTTTGCAAAATTATATTTTTTATAAAAATTGTGGACAATTTTATACGAATTTAGCGATATGCGATAAGTTGATAGCAAAATAGATGATGACATTCATACATCATTTTGACGTTCTAACAAACGATTTTTTGATGTTAACGGACCAATTAGATTTTGGGGCCAAAGGGAATCTAATCACACGTAACGTGTGTAAAAGCAAAATGTAAATAAACGTCATACTAATATTTGCACATTTTCACTAGAACATGGTAATGAACCGGCAAATGAATTGATCGTAAACTTGGAGCAGTACGTGCCATTATGTACAGAAAATCGATTATGAAAGTATGAGTAAACAAAGATTTATTTATCAAACATTTTGAAAGAAAAGTGTGCACATGAAAGCGATTTTAAAGTAGATAAAAAGAATGTAAAAAAAAACACTCAAAAAATTAATACGTTGAATCAAATCTTTTGAATAGTTTGAGCCTTTTTGAACAAAGCGTATTGTTTATACAAAAAAATCAGTTGATAAAACTATAACAAGATAGAAAATAATTCATTTAAACACTACTAATTAACAAATGATTAATCGTAACGATAATAATTTAATGATATTTTTTACTGTACATAAAAACCTATGAGTTATTATTGTAATCGCGAGTTTTGAAAAAAATTGCGTACGAATGATTATTGAATGAAATTAAATGAAATCATTTTAACAAGTGTTGTATAGATTCGACCGCTGACTGAACGTATGATGTGTAAATTACAGTATCAATGAGAATTTTTAATGCATTTGTCACGCGGTTGTGGACATAGAGTTTATAAATCTATTATAACAATATATGTTAAAGTTATTGTAATAAAAAAACGATGTCTCATGAAAATATGGATTTTTTAATCACCCTTCAAAAATCTTTTTATTAACAAACATGTATATTCATTCTTTGATTCTTGACAAATTTATAGACCAGTTCAATGTTTAGTCTTCCAAGGCCTCGTTATCGTAACCATTTGATGGTTTTTCTTCTTTTTTATCTTCTGCCCAACTTTGCAGTTCACCTGATGCAAAGAAACCATAAACTAGAGCTCCCACAAGGTTAATCGCTCCAATTAACATGAAGATGATGCGCCATTCTTCCGCACTCTTTAATGATATTAAAAATCATACAAATGTTAATCCAAAATTTGAATAGCAATTTGTTATAAAAATGTATGATTCATTTTGGATTAACTCACTTTATTTTGAACAATATGGCCAGTTATAATAGGGCTAAGAATACCCGGTAAGGTGGCAATTGTATTGCCTACACCCAGGATAACACTTGCATGTTGTGGAGCTATATCTAAATAATTAACACTGGAAAGATTTAGAAAATGATGTGAAATTGTAAAATTCGATGATATAAATCAAAACTTGAAAATTGTGGTTACCTAAATCCACACCATGCAAATCCACCAAATCCCACAGCCAGAGTTAAACAAGTTATGACTTCTGTTGGACTTTGAAGAAATGCAGCCAACATCATGAAAATTGTCTGACTAAGAAAAGACCCACAGTTGAACATTTTTCGTACCTGAAACAAAATGAATAGAATCAATTTGAATACAAGTAATTGGGAAATTGGATAATTGGAATTTTTATGATTCAATGACTTGGGTTGTCGATAAAAATCCTTTGGTTCTCAAATAATCTGCCAGGTTACCAGCTACTTGCAAAACCAAAGCCATAACTAAGTAAGGAACTGCTGAAAACCATCCGGATTCTTCTATTTTGAAGTGCAGAACATCTAAAACAAATATTGAATAATTGAAGAAACCGAATTAAATAAAGGCGAGTTGCATATTTTACCATTCATATACATAGGTAATTGCGTCAACATCGTATAAAAACCCCACATTTCTGCGAAATGAGCCACGAAGATTGCCCAGACAGGCGTTGAAGTGAAGATACGTTTCCATGGATGTTTGATTTTCTAAATTACATCGTCTTAGATTAAAAATTTGTTAAACAAACTTGGAAAAATAATTGTTTTATGAATTCAAAAGTTTAAAGTTTTACTTCTTCTTTAGTTTCTCCTAGAGTATTTCTAATATAATCAAGCTCAGCTTGAGATATGTACGGATCATCTTCTGGTTTGTCAGTGATAAAATATGACCACAAAACAAACCACACAATGCCAATCAGTCCAAAGAAATAAAAAATACTGGCCCAACCAAGTCGTTCTGTCATGATGCCACCAACTGGCATCGCAAAAAGTGTCCCTACAAAACAACCCGATATGGAGAAGGTGCCCAATGTAGATCTTTCCATGGGAGGTGACCATTTGGCCCATATTGCAAGGATGCATGGCGTTACTATACCCTGAAATCAATTTGAATGAAAAAATTCAACTGATATAAATTCGTAGTTGAAAAATTGATTTGTTGCATGACTAATCACACCCCAAATAATCCTTCCAAGATCCGGACAGCCACGAACATGGAGGAACTCCATCTAGCGATAGGAGGTGTGACAACTGTGAAAAAAGACGTCATGGCTATACCAAAACCAAAAACTCTTTTTCCACCGATTCGAGCTGCTAGCCATCCACCCAAAAATTGAGTACAGATGTATCCGTAAAAGAAGGAACTCAATATGAATCCTTGCATCGTAGAGTCCCATTCGAACTCACGCTCCTATAAAAAAACAGGATTTTAGTTTTGAATTTTGTTTTACAACAGTAAAATGTTGTGACAATGTTTTAAAATGAAAGAATACTCACAGTGACTTCGTACCCAGTCTCATTAATGGTAACAATTTCCGAATTCATTGCCACAATTGCAATACTCAAATTCACTCTCATAATATACGCGACGAAAAAACCAAAAAAACTCAACAATGCGACGATATGTCTCCTTTTTTGCCAAAATTTCCACGTTGATGGTTTATTATCATTTTGACTCATTTCGAATGAACTGTTTTGTCGATTTACAATTCCCTTAATCCTGTTAAATTTGTTTTATAATAAAAATTTTTTTCAATATTTTATTTGTGCAAAATATTTTCTTACTTTTCACTATCGGCCTCTGTTTTTACATTTTCTGTCTTTTCCATTTTGTCACAAAACTAACACCAACTATTCCAACTATTTTGCTACAATTTTTGCATTTATATCTGACAAGGAATTTTTGTTTATAAATGAAGAAAGAATGTCCAAATCAATTGTCTTTATAAAACAATCAGTGCAGAATATATTTGGCATGTGCAGTAATCTTATCAGGAGACATGGCAGTGTCTGTGTTCAACTACTACCAGTATTATAATAAACATAATTTTTAATTCTCGTTATTTGTATCTTGATGATTTACATGATTAATTTGTGTAATTTATAAAAAAATTACACGTATTACCTGATGAAACAATTTAAATAATGTCAAAAACTATTAAGATGGAATTGAAACTATTTTTTTATCACTAAATAATAAAATGCTTGGAAAATTATTCTAGACACTCACGAAAAAATTAAACGTCAAAGTTCTTCTAATCTAGAAAACTCTATCAGGACTAAAAATATGAAACATTGAAACGGTATTGTTGTTTACTGGATTATGTTTCCATATCGCGAACTTTATTTGCGTAAAATATATGGACTTAAAATTGCCATTAGCCAATTTTGACACTTAAATACGCATTAATAAATGTTAAGTCTTGATTGCAGATCACGATATGCGCGAGTCATGAATGCAATCGAACTTCAAAGTGAAAATGACGATATGGGGATTATCTGTTTCTTCTATACGGTTCAGTTAGTTTTTAATAATTTATTAATATAGTTATTCATCACTTAAAATAGTTTAATAAAAAATACTTATTTGACTTTTTCAACAAAATATATTATTCAGTTTTCTAATTCTCTTTCACAAGTGCACAGTTCGGTTCGATTTTTCATATTCAACTTCCAAAGTCTCGTTATCGTAACCATTAGATGGTTTTTCTTCTTTTTTATCTTCAGCCCAACTTTGCAGTTCACCTGATGCAAAGAAACCGTAAACTATTGCTCCTACAAGATAAACAGCTGCAGCGATGATGAAGACTATCCGCCACTCTGCTACAGTCTAAAAACAATTTCCGAATCTATAAAAATCGTTTGAACTTAATTTGATAAATCTTCATTTTTAAACACTTACTTTATGTTGTACAATGTAACCAGTCATAAGAGGACTAAGTATGCCAGGGAATGAAGCAATTGTATTACCGATTCCCATAATAACACTAGAGTGTTGCGGAGCTATGTCCAAATAGTTAACACTAAAAAGTTGTGAAAAAATTTGAAAAATTGTATTCAATAAAAGTATTATTTGAGCCACTTTAAAAATAAGATTGAACAATTTTAATTACCTAAATCCAGGCCAAGCAAATCCACCCAATCCCACTGCCACAGTTAAACAAATAATAATTTCTGTTGAAGTTTCTCGAAACGCAGCCATTGTCATAAAAATTGTCTGACTAATAAAAGCTCCACAATTGAAAACTTTTCGCACCTGCAATGGAAATAACAAAAATAAATTTTGACGAAAGTATGCAAATAAGAAAAGTAACTAATTGATTAACATTTGTACGAGCCATACTTGAGTTGTTGTTAACAATTCCTTGATCTGAAAATAATCTGCCAGTTGACCAGCTATTTGCAAAACAACAGACATAACTAAGTAAGGCATCGCTGAAAACCAGCCGGATTTTTCTATTTCAAAGTGAAAAACATCTGGAACAATCAGTCAAATGCTGATTCGAATATTTATAGTAAATTCAAATGTAACTATTTTTATATTTTTGATTTTACCATTCATATACATAGGTAATTGTGTTAACATCGTATAAAACCCCCAATTTTCTGCGAAGTGAGCCACGAAGATAGCCCAGACAGGTGTTGAAGTGACGATACTTTTCCATGGATGTGTGATTTTCTAAATTACATCGTCTCAGATTAAAAATTTGTTAAACAAACTTGGAAAAACAATTTTTTTAAAAATTCAAAAGTTTAAATTTATACTTCGCGTTTAGTTTCTCCTAGAGTATTTCTAATATAATCAAGCTCAGCTTGAGATATGTACGGATCATCTCCTGGCTTATCAGTGACGAAGTAACACCAAAAACCGTACCAAATGATGCCAATTATTCCGAAGACGTAAAAAATGCTGGCCCAACCGAGTCGTTCTACCATCATGCCACAAACTGGCATTGCAAAAACTGTCCCTACAAAAGCACCTGAATACGTGAAGGTGCTCAATGTAGATCTTTCAAGGGGAGGTGCCCAGTTGGCCCATACAGCACACATGCATACAGGTGCTAAACCCTGCAAAAATTAAGAGTTGAGTACATTTCCAGTTTCAAATCGTCAGACTCTTTTAAATCTTCTTTGAAGACTTTTTTAAATCTTCATTATTTAAATGTCTTGGATTTTCTAAATATTAGATCATTACTTCAAAAACTCCTTCTAGGATTCTGGCAGTAATAAACAAGTAGACACTCCATCTAGCAATCGGAGGTGTAAAAAATGTTATAAGAGCAGTTCCAGCAATTCCAAAACCAAAAACTTTCTTCCCACCAATGCGAGCTGCTAACCATCCGCCCAAAATTTGAGTGCAGACGTATCCATAAAAAAACGAACTCAGTATGAGACCTTGCATTTTCGTGTTCCAGTTGAACTCGCGTTTCTATGAAAACATAAATTTCATCTTTTTTAATTGTAATTTCATTTTAACAGTGTAAATATTTTTTATTGGAATATGACGATTCTCACAATAGTTTTGTGTCCATTTTCATTGATGACAGTATGTTCCGAGGTCATTGCCACTATAGCAATGCTCAAATTCACTCTGAGAATATAAGCGACGAAATAACCAAGGAACCCCAACAGCGCAACGACGTGTCTTCTCTTCTTCCAGAATTTCCATGATGCTTGTTCCCCATCCATTCGACTATTTGATGGTACGACGAGGAAGTTGTTTTGCTTACTATCCATTCCTTTAACTTTATTGCGAGAAATCATGCTGTAGAAAAATGATAATGTCTTGGTTTACCAAACGATACGATATTGCAAAATTGTTTTTGTTATATATTTTTTAGTTTTAAGTTAATTTTGTATTACAGAATTTCGTTTGTCGACCTGCGGTCACGACACTGAAGGATACTTGGTACATATAACAAATCAATACTGTTTACTCAGAATAACGTCTTGAGTACTTATCAATAGATCGATTCATTTATTTATATATTTATTTGTTGATTCAGTCAAAAGTGACGGTAAAACTGGTAAGGCAAAATAAAATAAAATGGTCGTAACATAGATTGTCCTTTCTTCTTATTTACTATTAAAAAAGCTATTTTTTGATACAAAATATAATATTTGCAAAAAAATTTTAAGTTTGATTATGGTAAATACTTACAAAAACGTGAAATGTCAAAATTTGAGGTCTTCTAGCGTGAAATACTCAATCCAGACTGAAAAATTGCTCAAAAGTTGAAAATTAGCACAAAATGTTAGTAAACCAGTATTGTCACTTGAATATGCACTAATAAAAATTCGGTCCTGTTTGTCAATCACCACACGAGCAATTCGCAGAAGCAAAAGTTGAGCTTTGACTAAAACTGTCGATTTTCTATGTATCGACTTTCCTCGTTAAGTAACGAGATATGACATTTCCATTTTTTTATACATACACATTACGAATTATTGTTAATAATCTCAAGTTTCGAGAAAAAAAATCACTTCTAAAAATCTGATAACTTAAAAAATGACGTGATGAAATAATGACGTTCAAAAAATAATTTGTAAAACTAGAATTCTAAATTAAGTCTCTTTATTTACAAAAGTATTCTTATTCATTTAATTTTGTTCAAGTGTCATTTACAAGTGTACAGTTTGGTTTAATTCTTCAACTTCCAACGCCTCGTTGTCGTAGGCGTGCGATGGTTTTTCTTCCTTTTCGTCTGTTGCCCAACTTTGTTTTTCACCTGATGCAAATAAACCATAAACTATTGCTCCTACAAGATAAACTGCTCCAGCCAAGATGAAGATCACCCGCCACTCTGCTGCAGTCTAAAAACAATTTCCGAATCTATAAAAATCGTTTCAACTTAATTTGATAAACCTTCATTAGTATTAAAAAATACTAACTTTATGTTGTACAACATATCCAGTAATAATTGGACTGACAATGCCGGGTAATGTGGCAAAAGTATTGCCAATACCCATAATTACACTGGCATGTTGCGGAGCTATATCCAAATAATTAACACTGCAACATTTTAAAAAAGAGGTAAAATTTGTTGTTGCATTTATTTAAACATTTGTTACAGTTTATTTTAAAATTTGGATCAAATATTGTTACCTGAATCCAGACCAAGCAAATCCGCCGAGTCCCACAGCCACTGTGATACAAGTTATAACTTCTGTTGGAGTTTGTAGAAACGCTGCCATCGTCATAAAAATCGTCTGACTAAGGAAAGCTCCACAGTTGAAAATTTTTCGCACCTACAATGGAAAGAACGAAAATAACTTGTAACGAAAATTTGTCGATAAGACAAGTAACTAATTGATGAATTGAAATTTATACGATTCAATTACTTGGGTTGTCGATAACAGTTCCTTGGTCCGTAAATAATCTGCCAGGTGACCAGTGATTTGCAAAACTAAAGCCATAACTAAATAAGGCAACGCTGAAAACGATCCGGATTTTTCTATTTTGAAATGTAAAACATCTGTAACAAAAGATTAGGATTATTATTATTATAATAATAGTCATTTATAGAAATTTGCAAACAAAAAGGTTTAATTGATTGAAATATAACTAATTTACCATTCATGAACGTGGGTAACTGTGTCAACATCGTATAAAATCCCCAGTTCTCCGCGAAATGAGCCATGACGATAGCCCAGACAGGAGGCGAAGACAAGATACTTTTCCATGGATGTGAAATTTTCTAAAACAAATTGTATTTTTACATTGTTATTCGTTTATTATTTCGAAAAAGTATCTTAAATTCTTTCTAAAGCTTCAAAAATGATTGTAAAGTATTTGCATCTTACATCTTTCTTAACAGATCCCAGAGTTTTTCTTATGTAAGCAAGTTCAGCTTGAGATATGTAAGGATCATCTTCTGGTTTATCAGTGATATAATACGACCAGAAAACGAACCAAACGATGCCAATCACTCCAAAGACGTAAAAAATGCTCGCCCAACCAAGTCGTTCTGCCATGATGCCACAAACTGGCATCGCGAAAACTGTCCCTACAAAGCTACCCGAAAATGCTAGGGTGGCCAGTTTAGATCTTTCCAGGGGAGGTGCCCAGTTGGCCCATACGGCATGTATGCATGGATATGTTACACCCTAAAAATAAAAGATATTTAATTCAAGAATAATATTCAAAAAATAAGTTTTGTTTTATATTGTTATACCTCAAAAATTCCTTCAATTATTCGAACAGTGACAAACAAATAAACATTCCATCTAGCAATTGGAGGTGTGACAACTGTGAAAAAGGCAGTGACAGCAATTCCAGAGCCAAACACTCGTTTTCCACCTATTCGAGCTGCGAGCCATCCTCCCAAAAGTTGAGTACTGATGTATCCGTAAAAGAAGGAGCTCAATATGAGTCCTTGCATTTTAGAGTCCCATTCAAACTCTCGTTCCTACATAAAATAAGATTTGATTTAAAGTTCAGATTCTTTTGTAAACTTTGAACAGATTTAAAACGATTCTTACAATGACTTCGTGTCCAGTCTCATTAATGACCACATGTTCCGAGTTCATTGCAACGATGGCAATACTCAAATTCACTCTGAGAATATAAGAGACGAAGAAACCAAAAAACGCCATCACCCCGACGACGTATCTTCGTTTCCTCCAGAATTTCCATGTCGATTGTTCCTGATCGAGCTGGATTTGTTGCGGAACTCTGCAAAAAGAAAATAAGTCGCTGACTTACAATCTTGTATTCCGTTGTGTCAAATGTTTATTTAAAATGATAACTTTTAGTCTTTGCCAATAAAGCGTTGTTCGATATTTTATTGATTGACTTATCAGGTATGGCTTTAAAGATACACTGTTTTTCTTACGTTCCATAATCGGCGCCTTTTATTGCTTCCTTTGACTTGTCCATTGTCACTTTAATGAAACTGGAATAAACAACAAAAAAAATCGTGCAATAAATTGATGGATCCATTATTTAAATTCGAATAAGGACAAAAATAACAATAAACTGAATAATGAATAGATCTTTACCGTAAAATCGGAAACGAAATTTGTTTGACATACACGATGGTCTTATGTAATAAAACAAAATTTGTTTGAAAAATTTCTGATGATGTAATTTAAAGATCGCGAATCTTGACTGAAACGAGCTTTAAGTTGAAAATGTTGAACAGGTGTTAACAATTGGTAAAATGTTTGAAAAAAGTTATAAGAATCATTTTCACTAAAACAAGTTGAATTGGAAATATCTTTTTTAATAATTTAATAATTCAGTGAAACATTTCAGTGACTACGATTACTTTCGAAACTTCCTTTGAAACGACACACGTATTGTATTGCAAGTACTTCGTTTAAAATTATTGCAACCGAACAATAATTATGCACTGTCAAATCTGCAATCATTTACGGAACAATTTTTCATACTTTTTTCCTCAGTTTTGTCAAACTTCTGAAAATTGATACAAGTCAGGTGAATTTTGAGTGGCTCATTTTCAACATTCATGGGTTTATCAAATGAATGGTAAATAACTGAATTAAACGTTTTTAAACATTCCAACTTTCAACTCCTCCAAATTCTATTGAATATTTGAGTCCATTTCAAGGCAACTGTCCTAAAAGTGCTCCGAAAATAATCGTAAAATTTTTAAGACTTTAAATTTTGCCGATAACATTAAGTATATGCTGAACACTCACGAAAAAGTGAAACGTCAGAGAGCCCTTCTAATGAAAGAAACCCAATCGGGACGACGAAATAGTTTAAACGTAGTTTGGCATTGCTGCTGACTGATTATTTTTGCACATCGCGATATTTATTTTTGTATTAACACGAAATTGTCATAAACCAGTATTGACACTTAAATATGCACTGATAAAAGTTGAGTCCTGATTGTAGATCACGACAGGCGCGAGTCGCGAAGGTAAATGAGCTTGAACTAAGACTGTCGAGGTCCCCTGCATCAAGTTTCCTCGCTCAGTATCGGGTCATGAAAATCACGCGAACTTTCACTGCTCGAACGTGTGCCTGCCGACACAACGTTTTATCGTGCACAAAAAGCTGCTGTCATTTTCTAATCGTTTCTAATTGGTGCTGATTGAAATAAAAAAATCATATCCGCTTGAAAAATAAATAATAAACTCCGGCTTGTTGCACACCACTGGTAGCTCGACGTGACTAACTCGAAGCTGCCTATTATTCCGACAAGCTTTGGCATAACTCTTACTCCTGTCTAAATATTTGTTCTTTCGTTTTCCAAACACTGCAATTTCTTGATTCAATTTCAATGCTTTTTTCCACCTACAAATTTGATAACAAAATTCTACAGTTCTGGCAAAATTCAATTATAAAAAAGTCTGGTTTTTGAAATCAAAAAACTTGTACAGTTATTCCGGAATGAAACAAGAAAGAATGTATTTTTATATTCCGTGTAAAATAAAATAATTCCGTGTTACGTCTCTCGGCTGGAAAATAAAAAGTTTCACAATAATATCAGTGAATGTGGGTTGTTACATAAAAGTTTTTGAGATGAAACGGTACTTTTTGGGTGCGGTAATCATTTTTTGAGAGCGATGTTTTTTTGATGGTTAAGGATTTTGAACGAAAAAAAAGGCAATCGGTTCTTTTTTAACAGGGAAGCAATCATCAAATGTAACTTAGCGAGCGGTGTTAGCGAGTTTCAATGAGCAAGGCCAGGCTCAATGCCATACTAAGCAATTTGAGTTGGTTCTTCCATCGTTGAATAACTATATGAACAAAAGCAGAGTACCTTCAACACGAATTATTTAGTATCCGGGTGTGGGCTTGTTTCATTTCAAATAACAAATTTAAACAATTAAAATCAATTTAGGTTTATTCATCTCACTAGTACATGTTTCACTGGATTTAATGACAGGATTTTCAACTTGATATTGTGTATAACAATTGAAACTTAACAATTTTTGTATCGAAATAAATAGATAGCAATTGTGGTTGCAATATTAAAAAGTAGTTTTCACTTGTATTTTTCAACTTATGCGATAAAATAATTTAATGTGTTTGTGTAAATTGTAGTTACGAGTATATATACTGTACTTTACTTGTGTCGATAGTTTAATTTCATTAAAAAATATTCGATTGTAAACTAAATCAAACAACGTTAATAAATAACTCATTACGCACTACCAATAGAAAGTTCTAAACGGAAAGAAGGTTCATAAAACATTTCGTTCGATTTGCATCCAGGAAATTCAAATTTATCTCTTTTAAAGATTCAAAAAAATTGCAAATCTGAATTTGTCAGTTGTAACATTGTCGATAACTTTCTATCGGTATCGTCGTTCAAGTCTAGAATGCATTATAGTATCTTGATTTACAATAATTATAAAATACTACACTAGTTGTGATAACGCTAAAATCGTTCAGTTCCTCAGCACGCGCAAAACAAAAACAACATTACAAATCTGCTACTTCGCGGTATCAGACAATTTACAATTTCGTACAAGTGCAAATATTGCCCGGATCATTTTCAGTTTACAATTTCAAGTTTACACAAATATATAAATAGTTCAGTCCCAAGTGTACAAGTCATTGGAAAACTTTAAACTTTCTATCACCTCGATGCGATCGGCATCGGTATTACAAAAATGCGCTAACAAGTCTCCGGTGAATCCACAGTCACTTAGACCTTCCTGTCCGAACACACTTGGTGCTGTGTTGCCTCCCTCCTTTCCATTTTGTTCGTTGACTGAAATCAACCAAGGAAACACAAATGACAATCATCAAAGTTTAAATTTGACTCAAAAATGAGTTTTTTGAAATCAAAATGTACCTTTTCCGTGTTTAGTGAGTGAAAAAGATTTGGTGGTGACAACGTGAGCACAGCTCATAGTGAATTGATCCATCTGACTAGATATCATTAAATTACAAAGTGACGGCACGACGTGTGGCAGTATCGGTCCTTTTAATTCCAACGAGTAATACTTTTCGTTCTCGAATCTCACGATGCTACTTTTCACTTTGATGGGCCTCAGTGTAGCAGCATGAAATGCAACCGGTGATAACAAAGTCGGGGGAACCCCAGCCAACGCTCCCGACCCAGTAATTATTGACTTGCAGTTCAACAGAAAATTGAACAGTCCTTGAACTTCCACTCCGGACACAAACACTAACGATTGTTTCGAATTGTCTACTTCGCCTTCTCTTCTATGTGCTAATAGTTTCTGCAACAATACGATAAATATTTTGAATGTGTTACAATACTTTGCAAAGTAAATTTTGTATCTTTTTGCATGCAAACCTTATTGTTGGTGATTAGCTTTATTTGTTTCTGGTCAATTCCTATACTTTCCAACCATTTCTCTTCGTCTTCCTCGTCTTCCTCGTCGTCATCCTGATTACCTAACTCTGATTCAGTATCTTGTGAAGTTGAACTTGAATAATTACTTTCTACACCAGAGTCTGTTCCAGAGTGTCGTTTATTAGCAGCCTTTAAGGGCATAGTAAATTCAATCTCTGAAAAATGAAAAGTCATTGAAGCATCTTATCAAAATCTCACACAAATTAAATTATCTGCTATCAAAATTTTATCTCAACCTTCTTGTTTCATGGCTTGTCGTAATCCCTGTGTGGTAGGCGTGATCAGAGCATGCATCTCTGGTAGTCCACAGATTCCAGCCGCCCGAAACAAAACAGTAAATGAATTCGCACAAAAATAAAAGTACGGACATTGTTTTGCTCTGAGGAGATGAAACAGCGACCTGTAACTGTCGCACCAATCTCTGTATAAGGCATCGCGAAACAGTTGGTTGTTGATCCCACTGTTTCCTGTACTGTTTGCTGATCCCATGTTTCCGGTACGAGGAAACAACTGGAGCCAGGGCAGCGATGGGTGTTGCCACGTTAGACAACATTGATGAAACCTGTTGAATTCAAAAACGCTTTGTTAGACAAATATCCTTTTATTTTTTTTATTTTATTTACTTTTTAGAGCAACAAACGAATACTGAATTCAAAATTGAAATTAAAAATGTTTCAACAAACTCGACCTGGCATTTGGACTTGTATCCAAAGTATCATTTTCACCAATGTCAAGACACCTAACAAAGCCAGTAGTTCCCGAAGCTTCTTCGCTGGTTTTGCAAGTGCCACCCCAAGGAAACGGTTTTAATGACATAATTCTCATTTTACTGCTCAAAGTCCAGTCCATGGGAATATACTTTTTGCCTGGGATAACAACTTCCACCGGAATTTCACTCTCAGTTTCATTGTTTAGCTTGTTTAAAACATCAGAAAAGGATAAGCTTTTCGTGACACCCTGCTCTTTTGGGGCATCTTTTTTTATGTGTAAAAGTTCGAACAGAGTGTCATCCTGAACAGCCTCGACAGCTGGCACTGATCGAGGCTTCTTTTCTGGTTCAGATTTTGCAAACGGGTTTTTTCGTTTGAGGTTTGGTATTGGCAGGGAACTGTTTAGCAAGTCCTTGTTTGCTATCAGGGATTTGTTTTCTAAGTTCGATGAAGACTTGTTCATCCGGGCTTGGAGAACTTTTTTCTTCATCTTGAGTCGATGGAGTTTCATTAGTTGGTCTGGGTGCATCCATTCTGATGCTTCTGATGGATTGTCTGTCATTTTTTAAATAATTTATCACCTGCCTGAAAAGAAATTGTTTGTAGGTTTCAAAACTTGAGTCGTTTTACTTTTTATACTTCTTATTTTTAATTTGTTTTCTAAATTGAAAATATAATTGTTGAATCTGATGTAAACAAATAACATTTGCAAAAACATAAAATAGGTTTGTGCACGTGTTCATTCAGAAATGAAAAACTAAAATAGTGAAATAGATTTTGAATAAAAGGTGTTTCGGGATTTTAATTTTAATTGTATACTTACTGAACAAATTGCTCCAAAAGTTGAATAATTAAAACAGGTTAAACATGCAATAAATATCACTGTTTCCTTGATTATTTTCAGTCCTAATTGGTTGATTTTAATTCCCCACACTCCATTGCTGATCGAATCATACAACTCAACAGGTCCCACCTCCCAATCGGTGATAAACAGTTAAAAACCACTTATGTTTACTTTTTGTCCTGAAATCTGAATTGCTTCGATCTGAAATTCAACGCCTAACGGATGACACTAGGGACACTAGCATGTGGCTAGGTTCACGGAGGTAGTTTAGAGGGTAGAAAGAGAGAAAAACGTGTGAGAAAGATAGAAACACAAAAGAGAAATAAAAGATGACGTTTTGGGAGGCAGTTCAAGTTCGATAATTTTTTAGTCAGCTGATAATAAAATGTGTCGATGTGTTTGACAATATTAATAACTCGATTATGAGAAGTTAAATGTTAATAAATGTTTGTGATTTGAACAAAATTGAAACTTGAAAAAACTAGTCAATTATAACCTCTCAGCAATTCAGAAAAACCCAAAACGTCAAAATAAAAAAAGAAACAAACAATAAAAAGTTTCAATAACAATGTTCAATTGTTGTTAACAATAAACAAGTTGATCGTTATATGTCGAGATTGTTTATTTATGTGAGAAGCAGAGTTTTGAGTTTGACAGCTACTTGACAGCTGACATTTTGGAGATCAACAGTTGTGTCTTGTGTATTTTTGCACGACTGAAAACGATCAACCATGCGATTAAATCAGGTCGTAACTTCGGAGCACCGATTTGAAATCGAGTGCAAATTGGAGGCCGAACTGGCCTCGTTGGAATCTCTCAGAGAAACGCAAGAACAAAGCCAGAAATTGACAAGTAACATGGTCTCAATCCTATCATCTTTAGAGGACAGATTAGCCACTCTTAGACGCACAATTGTACCAGTTTATAATGAGACTGGAAGTCTTCAAAATCAACAATTTAGTAAGTCATCAACACATCACAAAAATCGAAAACAAAAACATTGCAAAAAATCCACAACAATGTTGCAAAAAATTTTGAAATGTTATTTCACTAATTAAACATTTTTTACAGATATAGAGAAAACCTTAACGGTGTTAGATTACGCTATAGGATACTACGGTGTATGTCAAGAAGTGGAAGGTTCAGTTCGAGCCGGACCAAACGGACCTGGAGGACTGGACGGGTTTTTAGAATCGATGAACCGGCTGTACAATGCTCAACGATACTTCCAAAAAAACAACCCCAGTTCGGTAGAGTTAGAGAACGTCACGAGTCTGTTCAGCAATGGCTTGGAAGCTTTGTATCAGGAATTCAACGATATTTTGCGACAAAGCAAACCTGTGCTACCAATCGTCCTGCTGGATCTGATAGGTTCGGACGAGGACACCAGCGGAGAGGACGCGCCACAGTCTCTTTCGCAGTTGCCTGAAAGTGTTCTTGCTGATTTGGTCAAAATTGCTAGGTGGTTGGAAGAAAGGGGTCACCGAAGACATGCCGAAATTTATGAAACTGTCAGGTCGTCTATCGTTTTGAAGTCGTTGCAACTTTTAAAGGAACACCAGAGGAGTGCTAGTGGTGGAAGTACTCACGCTGGAAGTCCTATGCAGGTCTTGAAAAACAACTTTTGTAACAGCCCTACTAACAAAAATTTACAAAAATGAAAGTTTTAATAAGGAAATTTTCTTTTTCAGAGAACAAAATTTGCTCACAGACACTCGATCAATATCGGCGAATCGTCAAGTCGTCCAAGAAGGTTACAGCAGGTCATAGAAATGAAGGCGTCAAAAATCATAAAGAAAGCCTCGCAAACTGCCAGTATAGGTTTAGGCATGTCGCGAAAACCGCTACCCACCTCGTTGTACGTCTCAGAAGATTCCGCTCCGGACGAACAGGAGATGGAGAACTATCTAGTGCTCACTGCAGGATTGCACAAACTCATGCAGGCTGAACGATCACTGGTCGCTCGAATTTTGCCAGCTAACATGCAACCGCAGGTGTTGGAGATGACGGTCAGGCCTGCGATGGACCTGGTGGTTCACGACGGAGAAAGTATTGCGACGAGAGCCAAACGGTGCATTGCTAGGAGAGAATTTCTCGCTGTGCTTGTGGTGTTTCCGATTTTGAAACATTTGAACGAACTGAAACCTGACTTGGAGAGGACCGTTGAAGGCTGCGACTTCGCTCTGAGATCCAAGTTCACTTCCTTTATTTCTACTTTGAATGCTACAGTGAGTTTAATGGGGTTGGAAAAGTGATTTTTGTTTTCTGATTGGTTGCAACTTTTATTTGGTTTTTGATTGCAGGGTGCTAAAGCTTTAGAAGATTTCACCGAAAGTGTTCGAAACGATTTTGGTTCCGCTTTGCCAAAAGATGGAACTGTCGCTGAAAGCACAAGCAATGTTATTTTATTTTTAGAACACCTCGTAGAATATACCGACACAGCTGGAGCGGTTTTGCGCCGAGACCCAAGCCGCGATTCCGAAAGCACGAGTTCAGCTGGTGCTAAACAAGGATATTCCCCTAAGATGCTTTTGGGAGTTTATATCAGTATGTAACAATTAGATTTTTAGACCTCCAATAACACTTTCCATTGTTTTTGTTATTAAATTAATTTTTTATTTGATTTTTGTTTTCAGAAAGAGTTTTGGCCCAATTAAATCTGACGATTATGAGCAAAAGCGATACTTCATACACCGATCCTGCGTTGCGTGCTCTCTTTAGAATGAACAACCATAGTTTTGTCATCACAGCTCTCAGAAGGACTTCCCTGATGGAACTTTTGCTATTAGCAGAACCGAACGCTGAAAAAACTTATCAAGATTTATTAATTAAGGAAAAGAATAATTATGTTCTCGCTACGTTTTCTAAAGCTAAGGCTTACTTGGAACAAGCTCCTGACGAACCAGGTTTGTATTTCGTTTTAATAATTTTTTACGTTGCAACTCAACAATTTCAAATTTGCACAAAAATAATGTTAATTTTATACGCAAGCTTAGCAACGTTTTTCATACAATTTATCTGTCAGTGACTCATCTGAAAAAAAAACAGTACAAATTGAATATGAAAGACGTGCGAGCAGAAATTTCGAATGATTCAGTTATTTCGTTATTCATACTCGAATGACTTATCGCAACGAGATACTTGATATTGTGTTTCCATTGAAAAAGTTGTATTATCATAATCTGTTTTTGTAATCAGAAACAAATTGTTCTTGACCGCACACATTTAATTCCAATTGTAGAACGTTTTTGAATTGAAAATGTTAAAATTAACTTTTGCAGTGTCGTACATCAAATTAGCGAAAACTTTTTAACTATGCTTTATTCGCTCAGATGCGATTAAAACTTCCATCCAAAAAGTACAATAGAACCTCGGGATTGTTCTAGCTTCCTTTTCACTTTAATCAGTTTTGCTTTTAATTTAAAACATAATTTTATTACGCCTCGTAACATTCGAGCTCATAAATATCAAGATAGCTCGTTTCAGACTCTAACGCAATTTGCATTATCCTATAATACATGTATCATACTCACGTTCATTCCAAACTAAAATAAAATTAAAATAAAACGTGGGCAGACAAGAACAAAAAAAACTACAAAAAAAACTTTCTCCAAATGATTAGTGAATATAATTATTCTAATTAATGTACAAACAGCGTAGGCATAGTTTGTAGACATTTTTATTATTTTTTAGACAATACAAAAAATGGTTTTTCCATCCAAATGTCAGTGTAATAAATTTGCGTTGAAAAATAAATACAAAGTCAAAACGGTCGTACAAAATACATCTCTGCTGAAACGAAGGCCGAATGATTCAAAGTAAAAACAATTTCCAATTTTCAGATTTCAGCGCGAAGATTCTCAAGGATCGCTTTTCCGGGTTCACTCGCGAGTTCGAGGAGGACGCGAAAAACCAGCGGGCTTACTCGATACCGGACGCGCAGACCCGCGAGGAACTGCGCAAGGAACTTAAGCAGTCGCTGGTGCCGCTGTACAGAACATTCTACCACAAATATCGCAACGCGCCGTTTTCAAAGAACCCGAGCAAATACATCAAGTACACGCCGGAGAGCGTCGCTGAAACAATTAACACGTTTTTCGACACGGCCGCCTAATCTGAAGGAATCCGACATTAACACTGTATTTGTTATCGAAGAAAAAAATGAAGTTACAACAGGACCAATATTAACAAGCCATTGTTTTTAGTAAACACCCATTTAATAAAGCAAATTTAGTTTACAATATTCATTAGATCGATTTCTTTAATATTCTTTTTCTTTTATCGTTAATATTTGCTTTTTTCTTTGTTTCTCATCTTAGTTTGTTTCCGATTGGAACCGAACAATTCGATCGCCAGCTATGTTTATAGAATTTCTATACATATATGCCCACTTAGAAAAAGCCGAGCCTGCGTTAAGTCTCGCCATCTTTGTAATTAATTTTATTTAATTTGTCTTCCATTTAATAGTTACTTTATTTTAATTCATCTTTCATTTTGCATTTGCGTGTTTGCGCGCAATGTATATCGTGTAAATAACATGTAAAACAATCATTATCCTTAATAATTAATTATTTTCTGCTCAATATTTTTTTTCTGCTTTTATCGTGATTTTTTTCCTTAGTATTTCGATTAATAGCTTTACAAATAGTATAGCCGATAGCAATAGGAATATAATAAAACTCCAGGATAATATTATGTACAATTATTGGTTACACCTTGCCTTGTATTCGTCGCCATTCACGGATTCTCTCACATTCACTCGTCAGATTTAACAGTTATAACTCTCTATTCTCGCACAGTAAAACAGTCAAGCCCCGCATGCTCTCTCTGCCCTCTTCGAAGCTGGAGCGTCGATAAAAAGGTCGAAGACAGTTCTGAATGGTATTTTGTTTGTTGTTTTGAGTCGACTTGGACGAGGTGGTTGGCGGGCCCTCGCGCCATTGTGCGTATCAATCACAGATATATACATATATCAATATGTACGTATATATACCAATTAAGAAAGTGATAAAAATTTGACAAAAAGGAGCAGAGCGAACACCTTATATACGCGTTATAATAGGTGCACTTTGAAAATCATCTAAAAATTACAGTCTACTTCAGATCGTGGATGTATAATTATTATTTATGATAGCTTTTCCTGTCTCCCCCTCTCGTTACTGCCTTTATTTCCTTTCTTCTTTACTGCCCGAGATTAATTCATTCAATATAATAATTCATCATTATACTCTAAGAACTCTGTACACAATCAGTTTGTCTTCCTTTCTATTTTGGCTTGATTTGCGCAGTGTCTTTTCGCAGCCGATTGCATGCTTAGTTTTTTGCTTGGTTAGTTTGAACATTACTTTTGTCTTCAATCTTTTTCGGATTGGTTTGATTTGAGAAACTGGAGCGTCGTCCGGTCCTCTCATTGCCACACGGATCTGCGGCGAAGGTTCCTCGCAAGTGCGTCCACTGGAATATCCAAGTCACTGGAAGCCCTTTGCTTCGACAGTTTTCGTTAACACCATCCCTCATTTGAAAATTGCGCGACTCCACAGTTTGTCGTTCTGTTTTTTATTTCTCTCTTCGCCACCGACTTTGTTTTTGTGCGTTTTGAACGTGAACGACCAAACTGGACCGAGGGAATGGTGTCGCAGAATGTTTGATTTTTGTTGTTTTTTGTTTTATATAAATAATTAATATTATAGAAGCAGACACTTGCGCTTTGGCTTCGCCTGCAAAACGGGGCAGAGGACAGCGCGAATCGCTTCGTCGAACACAGTTTTGAGTCCCTTTTGTGTCAACGCTGAGCATTCCAGATATTTCACAGCTCCGATCTCTTTGGCCATTGCCAAGCCCTGAAAAGAGAGAACCAAAAATGTTAATGAAATGTGAAAATGTAAATGAAATAAGTTTGACGAAGGAATTTTAAAAGTTTCGTAGAGTTGAAAAAGTTCGCAATGCGAACTTGAGACAATGGGGGTCGTAAATTAAATTTGATGATTCGAAAATATCAGCGCAACCGTCATTATTCTATTAATAGTCGTGGGGTAATTATGTAGCAACTATGTTTATCTCGAGAACGTTTTGATGGGCGACCCTGTTACTGTACCGAGAATATCAACTGAGTGGTAAAACCAAAATTCGTTTGACATCATTGCTATGGACATCATTTCATATGCAAAGTGCAGCTCGGAAATAGAAAGTGAAAAAAATGTATTGCCACAAATTGCCATCACTCAAATTAGCCCACTTTTTTAAACTACCAAATTTAACCAAATTTAGCTTTAATAAAAATGAAAATTATTATCAAAAAACATTTTTTTTCCGTGATAAAACGTGACGATTGACTGATTGGAAAATTGATGAGGTTCGTGATTAGTGCACGTTTGTCATCGACGTTTATTTTCAGATGAAAAGGAGGAAATAATAAAATATTAAGTTTGCGTTTAATAATAATAACAATTGATCGACGAGAAGCCGCGCGGAAGAGTAGGTAAACTTTTTTTCACTATAACAATGTTGCGGAATGTAGGTCGATCCATACGAGAAAAATTGAATCATTCAATAAAATGTAAAAGAAGAAAAGCAATTTGTGTAAAACACTTGATACAATGTTGGAATGAAAAAACGAGGGCCGGAAAAAGAAACCAAAATAGAAGACATTATTTCTAAACTTGGCTGTTCAGATTTCGTGCACTCGTAATAACAAACATTAACAAATAATTGATTCGGTCTGCGGTTATAATTTTACGCTTGACACATGCTTTGTTTTGACGTTGATCAACGTCTGTTGATCGTTATTACTTGGCGCGGATGGGAAATATTCATAATTTACAATTAATCGAATGAAAAGCTCCATTAAATAAAAGAAGACAAAATACCGGGGCACTTAGTTTTCATCCATTATGGTTGTGACAAGCAAGAATAAAATATGCGCAAATTTTAATGTCTACTTCAATCCAACCGTTTCGTCATAATTACAGTTTATGTTCCATTGTTAGGATAACATTACACATATTTTTTTCACACGCTTTTTCAACACAAATTCAATTTTTCATTCCCCCCACTTTGTTTATGTTTATTTTGTGTTTATTTCTTAATGTAAATCTATTTCGAATTCAACAACAGAAATGTTATTTTCAATTGTTTATACCTGAGGATAGGTAATGGGCGCGAGTTTCTTGTCCTTAAGTCTCTCAATGGTATCTTTGTCCTCGCGAAGGTCAAGTTTGGTGCCGACCAAGATGATGGGTGTTGCTGGACAATGATGACGAACCTCCGGGTACCATTTTGCTCGGACGTTTTCAAAACTCGCTGGGTTTACCAACGAGAAGCAGATGAGAAAAACGTCAGTCTGCGGGTAGGACAACGGTCTCAGTCTGTCATAATCTTCTTGTCCCGCTGTATCCCAAAGGCCCAGGTTTATCGGCTTTCCGTCCACCATCACGTTTGCGGAATAATTGTCGAACACCGTTGGGATGTACTCGCCTGGGAAGGCGTTGGTCGTGTAGCTGATCAGCAAACATGTCTTACCCACGGCACTGTAAACATAAAAATATATGTCAACAAAAATAATAAACAAAAAATGCAAAAAAAAAACGAATTTCAAGTTAACAAATGAGAAAGGTAACAAATAAATAACAAATGGTGTAAACAAAGACCTGGTTTTGTTTACGATTTTGTAAAGTGATTGATTCAAAACGAAAAAGAGTAACAAACAGTAAACAAAAATCGAACGACTGATCCAATTGTAATGTTCAAGTTTGATTTGTTCGATTCATTGCTTCATTAGCACTGATTGCCACCTATGCAAAGTGAATTAAAACAAAACAAAACCACTCGAGAAGCAGCAACTGAAAAATTCATTGCTCCAAAAGTGCAATTATTTTTTCTGCAAAGGTCAAAACCCCGTCGATCAATCACACGAAAACTCGATATGATGGAAAAGCCAAGCGAAAAAGGAAACGAAAAAAGCACACACACAAATTGATATCACGTCAGAGCGAAGTGTCATAAACAAAACTAGGCCTCTGATTTGTCAGGCCTCGTGAGAAATCAACAAGCAGTGGGACGAGTTGGTCGAGTCAATTATAAACTCGGCGTGAGAGAAAGAAAGAGAGAGAAGGACAGGGAGGAACGGAGAGAGACAAAAAAGAAAGATGGGACGAGTGTCCCGGTGCTGAGGACTCGAGGGATAAGGCAAGATTTGCAAAAATTCGAAGCTTGGTTGGTTGACTTGGTTTTATTTACAAAACAATGGTGGACAGGATGACAAGTGGACGTGGTGCAGCCACCACGCCCAAGGAGTTGGTCTGCATGTGTTCGGGACGACGTTGGACACTTACCCGTCGCCGACGACGACGCACTTGATGGCCTGCATTGTTCACGCGCGCACTCGTTAGCGTCTCCGGTCGGGGCGAACTTATGCAAGCTGGCGAACGCTGATCTAGCACGGCCCGAGCTTACACGAGGGTCATTCGATTGGCGGAGCAAAGGCGTTTTCACACACACTGGAGCCGACAGAGACCGAGCCGCGAGAGGGAGCGACACAGAGCGCTTATGACCGACACGAACGCAATCCAACCCAGAGCGCCTCCAGCGGACGGGCACGTCTCCAGGGGGGCGCCACGGCGGGAGGTCGCGCGCTATACTAAAAACGGATTACAATTTTTTTCATCCTTTTTTTCTAGGGCGCTCCATATTTTTACGCTCATTCAACTTTTTTTATTTTGGCTTCAGCTGAGACACACTCTTTGGACGATTGTTTACATCATCGGGTTTTCATTTAGGTATTAGAATGTAAATAAAGAATTCGCACTGATGTAACGGTGTTGTTTTTTTGTTGTTTAGTTTGTTTGCATCTTTGTGATCTTACCGCAAAATCACAAGGTCGAATGTTTGTGATTTTAATAATAATAATTTGCAAATAAGCATAACATATGGTGAAACGTTCCGCCGGTTTAGATTATATCGTCAGTCAATAGTGAAGAGATTAGATTCGGATTAAATAGCAATTATTTATACTTGCAATATTTGTTGACAGTTTTCACCAAACTTTATTAAATATATAGTCTAGTTTACAGACTATACTTAGTATATATTATTATATATTTGAAAAATAAATAGTAAACAAAAAACATGTTTTCAAATTTCTCGCCATTTAAAGTTTGTTATACCGTAAGTCGGTAAGATAGAAAGTAGTTTTGTAGCAAAATTGACAATCCAATAGTTGTCAGATTGTCTTGTCGTTTCACATAACCAGCGGTAATTGTTAAGGGAATGAAGAGCGGAATAACCTTAAAATGATGCAAGGGTTTGTACAATAAATAATAACGATTCAATTAAAATTAATCAAATCATCAAATCATGACAACTCAATAATCTTATTCCTATCTTCCCAATAAACCGCGATCAATTCCAATCACCTGCTGTCATTACTCACATAAAATCACACCGGAACTCAAACTTTCATAAACACGCAATATTTGTTGACATTTCCCATCCTACTTACATCTTCAATTCAATCTAATTCAACAATCAAATTCAATCTACATCTTATCTTCAAACTCATTGCATTATTTTGAGTAATCTTTGATGATATAGTTAGTAACTGACATATATATTTTTTTGCAAAAACCAATTCAATTAATTTTTCTGCAAAAACAAACTTACTACTGTTAATTTTTATCTCTGCAGGTTCAAAACACTTTGCACCCTCGCTGTGAGGACACAAATACAAATTCGCAGTGCAAGTACAGTGACAAAAGCCCTAATCAAAGAACGACAAAATGAAATATTCGACAAGGAAAAGGAACGACAGTTCACTCAAGTCGGTCGAATAGAAAAGATAAACGTGCAATACCTATCGCCAACCGACGAAGTGCAGATGATGATGAACAAAAACCTCTCAACGCCGCACGACTGTGCGAAACACATCTCAGAGGGTGTCGCCAAAGTCTCAGTCGTTGCTCTCGTGGACGATGTGTTGTGGGACATGCACAGGCCTCTGCCAAAAGATTGCACCTTGCGGTTTCTCAATATGAGGAACCCGGAAAAAATGTCAGTCAACGCGACATATTGGCGGTCATGTTCGTTTCTCCTCGGAGCAGTCATCGATTCGGCTTTCAAGGACAATATTGAGTTGTACCTTCACAGTTTTCCCTGGCCGAATATCAAGGCTGGCAGTTTTGTCCACGATGCTTTTATCAATTTGCCTGACTGGAAACCAACGGAGGCTGAACTCAAGGCTCTTTCTGCAACATTTGTAAAACTCGTCCAAAAAGAATTGCCTTTCGAGAGGTTACAAATTTCGGAGCAAGTTGCACTGGATATGTTCAAAGATAACCCGTTCAAGGTCCGACAAATACCTGATATTGCTGACAAAAATGAGGATTCTATTACGGTCTATCGAGTTGGAAATCACATAGATATAAGCAAGGGACCTATGATTGGTAAAGTTACAAAAATTATAAATTGAACAAAATCTTGTCTTTGCAACTGATTGTACATATTTGAAATTGGATTTTAGGCAACACTGCAAACATTGGCCGTTGCACGATATCAGCAGTGCACAAAATCCAGCTGGAGGACATGGATGAATCGCTGTACAGATTCCAGGGAGTGTCAGTTCCCAGTGGAATCATGATCAACCACTTTGCCTACGGTATTCTGGAGGAACGAGCTCGAAAATTGAACGACACGACTTGGATGCCGGTGAAATACACAGAACAAGAAGACACCACTGTTTCCGTAGCCGCTCAGAACTAAGACACTTTTTACCCGTTAATTTATAACAAAAAATAAAGCTTTGTACAAAAAGAGAAACTCAATCGACTACTTGAAATATTTTCTATTTTTTCGAAAAAAAACCGTCCAAGAAAGTTTTACCCTAATTTTCATCGCGTTTGTTAGTCGGTAATTAAAATTAACATATGTATATGTATGTTGTCTTCTATACACACATCTAAAAATATGAAAACGAATACATAGAAAAAAAAGGTCGTTGAAACAACGGCGGATTTAGCGTCGTCCTCGTTTGGGAACGTTCAGCTCCCAGACGAAGTGGCCGGGTAGTCGGTTGTTGAAAGACGCAGGACAGGTCACGTCCAGTTTTAAATACAGTTCGAGTTTTTTCTCGTTGTTAACAGGCGTCACTGCGTCGAAATAATCTGAATGCAACAAGGGTTTTACTGCCAACGGAGCAAGTTCTGGCGAACATCTAAAAAATTTTCATTACTCAAAACTCCAATCACTAAATCAAACTTACAAAAATTGCTTAAAATTAACAAACCGAATGTTAGCGACGATAACAAGATCAAAACTGCTCTTATCGTGATGCTCCTGTTGTTCATAGTTTTCGTCGTCAGTTTCCGAGTCAATATCGTACGTGGAAGCCTTGACTTTGCTGTCATAAGCGTACTTGTTCATGTTGCCGTAATAAAAAAATTTGCCCCCGTACTCGCCGTATCCAGAATAGGTAGAGACAGGTGGAGGCCGAGACCCAGGCACCAGGGGTGTTTTGAGCTGCTGTTCCGTCGCATAGTGCTCGTTTTCATAAAGGTGGATGTTGACACTGCTGACCAGTCTTCTCAGCCTGAGGTACATAAACCTCTGTTCGTCCTTCCAAGAGTTTTCATTCGCTAGATTCGCTACTTGGAAACAAGTGAACCAGGACCGTTTGATGTTGTACTTGATCGTCATACAAACTTTGCCCAAGTTTTTCCCTCGGTTGTCGCACACTCTGTACGATTGCACCTCGCGACCTTCCACCAAACAGTCCAAAATGTCAATCGTTTTACAACCGGAAACCAAACCAGATCTAAAAAAAAATTTAAAAGGTAAATTTTGTTTCTCATTCAGTACAATTTTACCATGTTATTAATATTGTATGAATGTAAATTAATACTTGTTAACTTTTCTTTCAGAAACTTTCTCAAAATGGTTCATGAAAGTTTTGCAAAGTCCGATGAACTCGGTTATCGGTTTGGATTCATGGAGACCGTTCGGAGCACAGGGATTCGATTTGAGCAGGGCAATGAACTTGAAAAGCGTGTCCAAAATTGAACCAGCGTAGAAACAAAGTCGGACGAATTTTTGTCGCTGGATTGGGTGGGTGTATCTCCACGTGACGGCCTTGAGCATTTGGTACTGCGCCCTGATCAGCTCCGAGGCATTGTGAGTCCGGTGACAGAGCAGCACCTTATCAGCGCCCTTCACTGTGAGAATTTGGTCCATCAACTGTCGTTCCACCGTCTTGAGCTTCACACCAGCAATTAGGAATGCATTATTGAGAATCGTAGTTGCGAGCACCTGAAACCGTCTGGAAAATTTTACAGACGTTAGAATAATTTGCAACGTCTAACAAATTGATTACTCTGGCCAGATACGACACTTTCAAAACGACTGCTGATGATAAATTGATAGCCGTACTGGCAAAACTAGCAAAACCAGTTTCATCTTGAAAGTAGAGAATTTGTAATAGATTGTTTTTTTCGTTCATTGACAGGCGATCAAGTGACATGTAAATTAAATTGCAACTTTTCATTTTTTGCGTTTGTGAAAGAGATTGATCGGATACTTTGATACGAGTCGAATGGTCTGCGCGATCTCATGGTAACTCAAGTTCATTAGGATCAGTTCCAGGACTTCCGGAGGTAGAATATCCAGGATCGTCTCCGTCTCGTCGTTGCCCTCGTCCTCCACCTCGCAGTTTGGGCACTTTTGCTTTTTGGACGGACTCATTTGGACTCTCACGATGTCGCACCGAAATGTCAAAATGACATGATTGTCAAATCAAAAAAAAATTTTTTTTTCGTTGATTGTAAAAATTAGTTAGACACAGACAATGAAAGTTCTTGGTCAATTGACTGGGTCCTAATCGGATAACAGAGTCCGTTGAAGTGGTGAAAAAATGGCTAAGTAATTTTTGTTCGTCAACTGACTTGAAGTTTGGCAGATGAACAAGTGAATGTCAGATTTGCTGGATGGGAGTTAGAATGGATTTACAATTTGTTGTCAGAGTACTTTTTCAATCGCTTTATTTTATCGTTTATTTATTTATTCGGGTTTGTTATAAGGAGAATGTTGACAGTTGGATAATAATATGACACGAGGTAAAAGAATGGTAAGCCATCTAAAATTGCAACTTGGTTGACTCGCAAGGCAACTTTCGTGGAACTTTAAACAGCGCACTGAGTACAGCGGAATAAAATAAAGTTCTAAAATACAATTCGGGGTTGTAAATAGAATAGGTGTCAGTGCTTACAGTCATCTTCTTAACAATTATCATTGATTTGGTTTTTCTTAAATTCTTTCGCAAATTCGGAAGTGCTTCTCTAGATTACAATGCAAAGTCATTTTGTCCTCTCAAAAACGAAGATTAGAAAAATAGGACATTTTCGATAAAGAGATAAAGGCGAGAACTAAATCTAGATTTTATAGAAAAAGTTATTCTTTCAATTCAAGTATGATTCAAACCTTTTGATTTTAATTCCTAAAACAAGTTCAGTGATTAGAATTTATCCCAAGAGTCGTAATTTTTGATTTTGGGTTGAAGATTTCGAACAAATTTGTATAACAGATTGCAATGTTTCAGAGTTTGAGAAAAATCGCTGTTTAACTTCATTTGCACGAAGACCTTTTATATCACATGCATTAATGTATAGATCAAGTTCGGTTTACTGGCATTTTTGCTTATTTTGTTACACACCGACGGCTTCACAGATTAAAGGATGAAACAACAGCGAGGATACAAAAATGATACAAAATATCACATTTATCACGAATACACATGCAGATACCACAGACACGCCGGTACAAAAATGTTGGTCCTTGCTTCTTCAGCATCCTACGTGAACTCTGGCGGAGTTCAAAATCACTGCGCTAAATAATTACAATTAACTCAGTTAGATAATAATCATTTTCAAACTTCGTTTCAAAGTTCGATTTCGTGTAGAGTACACAAGATTTTCAAACATGGAAAAATAATTTTTCTCTTTAGTTTCGACAGTGGTCATAACACGATTTTTGTACATACTTTTTTCATTGAGATTTTTTTTAATTGCACGTGTACGTACAAAATTTCAATTACGAGTTAATGTTCAAGACCATTTTTAAGTTCATTCTTATGGCGAACCAATTTTGAAAATTTAATAGTTTTATCTTTATAAAGCAATGAACAAAAAGTGAAATTATTTCAATTGTTTGCGGTACAAGTTAGAAAATGAATTATTGCGAATAGTTACAATAGAATAGAATATTTTGAATGTACAACTAGTTTGATATAGAAAAATAACTGTCACTTTTCGACCCTGCTTTTAATGCCTCGTTCGGGACTTGCAGGTACTTTGCAAAATTCGGATCATAATACCGACTAACTCTTTGGGCAACGCGTTCACCATTTTTCGTAGAAATATTTTTACACACATTACGTAGAAAATATTAGTGATTATTTATCATCCGCTTATCACAAGACAATGCATAGCCACGCGCAGAAGAAAAGTAATTTAGAAATACACGAAAAAAAATCTCTCAGAGAGTAGACACAAAGTAGTTTTTATTTATAAAATGATTGAAACTTTTTATTAGTACTGATTTGAGTTCAGACTGTATTATTGACTGGACTTGGAAATAGCCATTGAAAATTGACAAGATTGTAGCAAGATTGGACTTATTCAAACTTGATTATTTCGTCTGAGCTTTAAGTTTATGCAAATTCAGTAAATTACTTTGTATTGCGATTTGAATAGGATTTTTTTTTCGTATTTGTAAATGTATCATTAAATACGTGAGATATGTAAAGACAAAAAGGTAGAAACGTTTTGAATTTGAGAGACTCAACGCGCGTTTTTCAGAACAATTCAATTATCAAGTCTTGAATGAAAAATATATATCTGTGAACGTTGCATCACGCAGTTTTGAATGATCAATTCCCTTTCAAGTGGACAACTTTACCCATCAACATCTATTGATAATTACAATATCCATTGTCTTAAGCTAATCCTAACTCGACTAAATTTTTATTTTTGAGGAACATGTTCAATCTCCTCTGTCGCATTGAAATTGATTTCAACATCTAATTTCCAAGACATCTAATTCAAACTTATAACAAAATCAAATAAATCGAACAAAACTTTGAAATATTAAATCAACCTTATTCTCTACTCGCGTTATTACACTATCTAAAGTTACACTTGAGGATTTAAGTTAAGTACGAGTTTTTGGTGTTCGTTGCTTTGGCAAGAGACAATAATAAATAGCAAAACATCGATAACAATAAAATTAACAATCAAATAACCAACGAAACATGCAAGAAAACTTTTTGCAAGAAAACAAATTGCAATCAGACATTGAAATTCATTGGCATCAAAATCGTCAGTTTGGCTTCTTCGTCAGCTTTCTCCTCGGAACTTTGAATGTTATTCAAAAGCGCCTGCACAGCATCCTGAACAGCATTTGGATGTTTCCGTTTAGTGTGTTCCCTGCGGTGTTTGAGCTCCTTGAAGGACTTTCCACACTGGTCGCAGGAATACGGTCGTGCAGGCTCGTGAGAGCGCACGTGTCCCTCATAATGGCTCTTGCGAACAAACTTTTTACCGCATTTGCGACAGTCGAACTGGAACCGTCCTTCGTGGGCCGCCACGTGACAGTTGAGCGTCCACTTGGTCTTGAACGTTTTGAAACAATAATTACAGCGGATGCTGTTGCTCTCCTTACTCTTATTTTCGGTCACTGCAAGCCTGTCTATGAAATGCCTCGAATCTTTTTTGAACAGCAGCATCTCTTCTAGGAGAAAATCATCGTCGTCTTCTATCACCTCGTCTTTCATAGTTGAGTCCTCCAAAGCTGCCTGGGCTTGTAGGATGGAACTTGTGTGCTCCTTCATGTGGTTCTCAAAGTCTTCACTGTTCTCGTACGTGTTACCGCATATCGCACAACTGCTTTCTTCTGGTTTCTGAAACAGAGAAGATTTTCGTTTTTCCTTTTATTACTTGTTGGTAAACATTAAACCACCTTTTTGTTAGTAATTTTTTGTTCGTAAAAATTTGTAAAAAAATCATTTTTCAAAAAAAGGAAATTGAAGTTTTCAGTTTAATAAAGTACCTGTTCTTCAATTACCTTTTGGTGCGCTAAAAGATGGACTTTTAATTTATTTTCATTACTGTACTTCTTCTTGCAGACCTGACAAGAAAATATCGATGGCGTTTTGGTCAACTGTTCCGAGTCCTTTTTCAGGTGCGACTGTAGGTGAACTAGCAAACCATCGTCGGTGACGAACGTTTGACTGCACTTCGGACAGGGATGGATCTGCGTCTCCGAGAGTTTTTCCTTGCGACTCTCGTGCCTGGCGATGTGTCTTTTCAGGTCGTGTGCCCGCGAAAATGCGTGTCCGTACCTGGAGCAGCTGGGGTAGGGACAGCCTTGAACTCTATCTCGTCTTTTTTGTGTTGACGATGGCTGAGGATTTTCATCAACGTCGACAAAATCTTTTCGCGCAATCGTCGCGAGCTGGGCGGATAACGGTATTACAATCGAGATGGTCTCGTTCAGACCTGGACTCATTATTGAACCTACGTGGATCGTCGGTGGTGTCAGAGGCATCGCGTTTCCATCCATGGTTGAAGATTCCTGGAATGAAATTCAAAATTGTAACAATAAGTTTATTTTTATTCTTTATTTTGTATTCATTTTATTTTTGTTATTATTATTGTAAAAATTTTAGTTGCAAGAATTTTGGCTTGAATAAAATTGAATGTATGAAGTAATTTCTGACATTTTTTAGTTTAAATATAAATCTGAGATTTTGAAGTTATTTAATGTTGATTTGCGATGTAATTATATTCAGATACATTTCATAATAATATGCTGTTACAAAACATATGGACAAAAAATGTGCATACATAAGATGACTGTTTGTGCACGTGAGGGTTAATAAATGTTGAAAATTTCAATTGAAATTTAATTCATTCGATCAATTTCACTTGAGAATCATAATTAAACGTCATTATAAACAAGAGAATTTATTAAACGAGTTTTGTGTTTCCAGAAAAAATCAATTAAAATTTTTACGACTTTTGTACATTTATTTAGCAATGAAAAGGATATCAAACGAAAGTTGGAATTTAAAATCATGAACTATCGAGATACAATTTCACTGATAGAAAAATGACAAGTTGACATACAATTATGCTAATTGTCATTAAGAGTGTGGACGATGAAATTAATCGAGTTGAATATCGAGTTACAGAAGGATGTTTTCATTCAAAAGCCATTTTTTATGACAATCGATTTGTTGTTTCATTGGGTCAATAAACAAAAATAACCCTTATCTTTTTCAATATTTTAAAAGATGAACTTATAAATAAATGAAACTCGGACAGGGATCGATAGAACCAAAGAAGATCCAGGTTTTGTAAATTACAAAAATATTTATTATTAGGATAAAAACAAGCAGAAACAGAAGGCGACAGAAAATCGAGCGTGTGGGTTAAAATGTACCTTTTTGGCTTGGAGAAAATGGGTCGGCACATGAATCATAGCACGACCAATAGGCAAACAATAGATGAAGCGTATTTTTTAGCGTAAAAAAGGACTTTCATGTTTTCATAGGTTGCAATGGCTTTCCCGTCCACGAAACCGTCGAGTGTCTTTCTCTGCCGTCGGCTTCTCTGTCGTTTCTCATGCATATTGTGCGCCTGCACATGCATCCGTGTTTCTCTGGGCGTTCATTGAAAAGTGCAGCTGACCGTTTTCACGTCCGCACCGTTTTTACAACGCTCCACGACGATACATAAACACATCGCCGAGAAACGATAACTTCTCTCACTTTCCTCCGTGCGATGAAAGTGTGCTACTGAGCCAACAACACTCTCCCTCTCTAGATTTTGACCCCTCTTTGGTCAATTGCCACCCGCTATGGCTTCGCCAGTGGAGTCTGCGTACCTTACAGCACCCAACCCTTCAATCTCAAAAATCATTTTTCATTTCCCGATCTGTATTACATTTTATTGCTGTTTGCTTTTGCTGACATATTTTTTAATGTTTTGTTACTCACTTCACATCTTAATTATATTTACAAGTTGTTTTCTGACATTGTTTTTATGGGTTAATATGTTTTTTTATATTTTGATTGTTTTGTCAAAACAAACTTTTCAGTTTGTAAATAAACAATTTTTTGTCCGTAGGATTTGCAGACCATTTGAGTTTGTAATTGATAATTTGATGGGGATCAGTATGTTTATGTGGCTATGCAAACACTTAAAAGCTCATCGAATAACAATGTAATTAATTGAATGGGACGTTCGGTAAACATTAACAAGATTTTCCAACGAACGTCCATGTGTATCGGGACCATTAGTTGATTACAGAATTCAAATAACCTCGCGGCTTGTTCGACATTGAGAACCTTTTACTGGGTATTGCTAAAGGTTTTTTCTCGTTTCTGTCAATAATAGCAAATTTAAATTCAATTCTTCTACCAATTTGCAAAAGTTTTTTAGGTTCACTTTGAAACTTAACCCAACTTTTAGGTTAACTTTGACAAGTAATCTAATTTTTAGGTTCCAAAGAAAAAACAGTGCGATTTCAATAACAAACCACATGTTATTTATGTTTTCAGATTATTTTTCCTTGAAACTACAGGAAAAACAATAAAAAAACGAACAATACGATTGTTATGGCAGTCACAAGATTGACAAGAGACGTTGTCTGTTACAAGACATATTGGCATTTGAAGAGGACAGTGTGTACAGATGATTCAATCACTCGTACCACGAGGTTGCGTTTATTCAAGTTCATTTGCACTAAGCGAATATATATAGCCTCTGACAACGACATGTGTAGCTTTGTTTAATTAACCGGGCTCGCCACAATTGATAATTAATTTTCTGCAACCTTTTCACTAACGCAAACCTGTTCCTGTATACTGCAATGGTTTGAAAGAACAAACAATTTATTTGACAATAAACTGTAAACAAAAAACTCAGATTATTTTTATTTTCAAATTAAACATTTTAGAAAGTTCAGATCAAGTTTTCACTTTTGAATGCTCAAAAATGTGTGATATGCACGGACGAAAAAAAAAGTGTGTCCTGTCAACATCAGAGAGTTGATTTTAGGTCATGTCAAGCTGAATTGGGTGCGATTGTGATCTGAGTGGTCAGAGAAAGGTCCTCTCTTGTTTTTTCTTTCTTTTCATTTTTTTCCTTTCCAGTTTGATAATTTTGTCAGCGCCATCAGGCGAATTTGATTATTAACACAACCGAACATTTGATAACGTTGACAATTCCGCCTAATTGGTTGCAATAATGCACGTCATCGCAAAGTACACGTATCCCAACCCAAATTCAGCGTGTCATTATAATATGCACTACGCCAAAGACGTCATATTAGATTAATTAAACGCACGTGTATGTGTTACA
This sequence comes from Telenomus remus, assembly GCA_020615435.1. Lineage (NCBI taxonomy): Eukaryota > Metazoa > Arthropoda > Insecta > Hymenoptera > Scelionidae > Telenomus > Telenomus remus. The sequence continues at coordinate 6,759,007 of CM036345.1, read as the reverse complement.
CAAGTATCACTATCTCGCGTGAGCCACTCTCTGGCCCGCAAATCGATATTTCCGATTTCAATCATCTCGGTTTTGCTTATTGAATTTTAAACGACGTTGCGCAACGGTGCATTCAAAAAATCTTAAAGGATTTGTTTCGAAATAGCACGCAGAAAAAAAATATCAATCTAAAATTAATATTAAAAAACAAAATTTATGAACTAAATGTTTTGGAATAAAAATGTTTGTCGATTTGAAAAACTTTCAGTCATCGAATCGTAAAAGAATCGTAAAAGAAGAGGAAAAATGCAAATCTTATTTGCATATTGCTATGTCGTCCCGTATAATTAGCGTCGTATAAACTAATCGCGATAAGGTGTCCGATGCTCGCAGATAAAGTCACATATCATGTTTGGAAAAACAAGCATAACTGCACCCTGTCATCGAGCAAGTTTCACGGTCGACTTTCGTTTTCTATTCAATAAGTGAAAACATTTCGCGCGCGCATTGTAAATTACAGAGTTACGATTTGATCGTTACAGCCAACTATTGACATATAATTTCTTCATTATGCGATTGGAAAAGTCAATTTTTTTCTCTCTTCTTAATTGCACCGATTCACAATTTGAACGAAATAAAATTACAGATAACAATGTGTTGTTTTCGATGATATTTATTATTTACAATTGTTTTTGTACATTTCATTAATGTTTATCGCTACGAGAATAACAGAAAATAATGCCAAAGTTCGTGGCTGATCCAAAGGCGATTTGGATGTTCATAAATTGAAACTGAAATCGAAGTACAATCACGATAAGACAGCAAAACATGACACTATGCGTTGAGATTTCGTTTTCGCTTCGACTGCGAAATTCGACTACGCATTTATCACCGGTCGAATATTTTTTTCAAAGTTGTCGTATAAATAATCTTAATATAAGATTGTTGTACATCTATAATCATACAAATATAATAAACTATGGTTCATGAAGTTTCCTGGATTACACGTTTGAACAATAACTAAAATTTTTAAACGAAATAACGTTAACAATGACTTATTAGGTTTAGTATGACAACATTTACAAACGAATATTTACAACAAAGGTGAAAAGTCGTGGAAGATGTTGGGTTTAAGAGTTGTCGTCGTTGGCTATTGTGTTTCTGATCCATTTGAGATAATACTGTATTTTTGTATACACGTCCGGGTACCCTGGTCTCGCACAGCCGGATCCAAATGACGTCACTCCTGCTAATTGCCATACTCCATCTGGACGACGACATTGTAGTGGTCCTCCAGAGTCACCCTGTCAACAATTATTATTCACAATTTAAACATTTTGTCAACTTTGTTAAATCAAAAACTGCCTTTAAAAATTTGAAAGATTTAGTTTGAAAATTGTTTTGCAACGAGTTTCATAAATTCTTTTCAAATAATTGAAAAGAAGATGACGAGAGAAAAGAAAATTATTGAAATTTGTTACAAAGAAGTCGTCAATATGCAATTGGTAAAGTATGTTGGAGTGAGTCTCGCGGCGATACGTATCGAGATTTGTATTTGCAAATGGGACGTTGAGGAATATGTAAAGCACGTGAGTGCGCATACCACGACAACGAAATCAGCCACTCGCCCCTCGTCGGTAATTATTATAATTGAAAACACACAAAAAGCGTCGTTGTCATTGCGACTCATTAATTAGCGCCGAATCGATGTCAAGTCTCGATAAATTATAGCTTTCAAACTTTTAATGAGATTGCCAACTCATTTGGAGACAGTGATCACATTCTGTATTGTATTCTATTTTTAATCATTTCATTTTGATTCACTCAAACTTTCAGACTTTCAAGATAGTTTTTGCTGAATTTAAAAATACAAAGTCAAAAAGAAAAACTGCATCTCTCGAAGCTGAAACTGTTTTTATAAGTTGTAATTAAAGAAAGTGAATAAAAAGTTGATTGCAGGTAGAAACAATAACTTACGACGCAACTGCCAGAGGAACCATCTGTTTGGCCAGCACACAGATGGCCATCTAGGATTGGTACCGTGGCCCCATAAGCTCGGTGACAATCGTCGAGCTGGAGAACTGGAACAGTAGCCTCGAGGAGAGCCGTCGAGAGGGAGGGCGACGGCCCAGAACGACCCCAGCCCGAGGCCACACAATGTGCACCAACTAAATTATCTTCTGAATCCGGTAGGCATATCGTCCGAACCACTTTGGACAAGGGCGCGCCCCGTGCCAGTTTCATCAAAGCTGCTCAAAATTTTCACAAGTTTTAATACATTTTTCTTACATCTTATTCCAATTATTCGTTTAGTTTGTTATGAATTGTTTGTAATGAATGAATTGTTGAATGATTATTTTGAAAATTGAAAAAATGAACTAAAATACTATAGCGTGTAATTGAACTTGAAATCTGCGAATACAGGCGTGATTAAAGGAAAGGTGAAAGGCTGAGATTCATTCAGCTGCATCAACGGTGCAATCAGTTCACGATTACCCACCGATGTCGTTAACGTAATTGTTGAATCGCTCGTGGAGAATCACTCTTTCTACGGGCAGTCGCGCTGATCCGCGACTTCCGGAATCTAGTTCCCATTCTCCGACCACTGCGGTCCACAGGGCTCCTATCGGCAGGTTGAATAATTCGCTGAAACACAACCAATTTTTCCCCATCAGTTTTCGCTCACAACTTAATAAAAATACAATTAAAAAACTCGATATTAACATAATTCTATCATTTGAACTTATCAGGTATTTAATCTTCAACTTTCCATTTTCTTCTTGGTACAAAAAACCAAGAATTTAATTTGATTTGATTTTAAAAATTGATTGACGATGGAAAAATGAATTTGAATAGAGTAGAAAAGTTTGTTTTGTTTTGGTAAGATTTAAGATTTGTTTACTTGTGAATACAATGAGCAGCAGTGAGAATCCAATGTTCGTCAATAAGAACTCCGCCGCACCAGTGACCGATGAATCCGAGCTTGGGGTGTAAAAGTTGCAGGGACACTTGCCAGGGCCAGGATCCTCTTTTGCTTGGCTTGCCGTTGAAAATGCGTCCAGTTGTGGACTGCCTTCCGGACGTCGCTCTTGGCTGCCTCTGCGAAATCGCTGGACATCCGCATTCTATATTGTCAGTGAAAACAATCTTTATCGTAACAATAACTGTAAAATGCGATTCAATAACGAGATTTAGAACACGAGCTTTGAAATTCATCAGATCAGCAACAGCCGCGATAATATTAACAAGCTGAAAGTGACATTGTTCCTATATCATTTTTCGCGTTCAAATTGTTTGCACTTTTTCAGATTCTTCGTACCGATTAAACTTCGACATTTAAAATACACAAAAGTAAACAACAAGAAAACGAAAATTGAATTTTCCAATTCATTGTTTGTTTTTTTATTGGATAAAAAAAGTTCATGAAAAATGATTGTGGAAAGTGAAAATGTTTTGGAACAAAAAAGTAAGAGTGAAGAAAAATGATATTGATGTGTTTTCTTTGTAAAAAGTTGGACGAATGACGGGACGTTATTGTGTTCAGTTGATCGATGACAATTAAAATTTGACAGCCAAAAAATAATATGGAGCACACGTGAGTGAGAGTGCGCGATCGAAAGTCACACGGGTGCAGGCTGATTTGAGTAGCACTGAATTTCCATACGACTCTTGTTCGAGTATCTTTTACTTTCATTCATAAGGCTGTGCGCCAATCGTTTTTTATCCCAATGATCATGTTACACGGGCCAATTATTTTGTTACATATAAGGACTATTCTACATTTTTTCCCCAATACATTTGTCTCTTTTCATTTTTTCATTCACATTTCGTTCATACTCTTTGTTTGAATTTTCTTTCAGTTACATTATTTTATCTCATTTCGTTTTGTTTAAATTTGAAAAAAAAAGATTTGTTTACATCCTTCATTCTTGTATTTACAGTTAATGTTGTACTTGTTTATAGAATTAATGACAATAAACATCTTACTGGTAGGGTCATCTCTTTTTTGTATCGAAAACTGACATTTAGCGAAAAGGACAAGAACAAGGACGAGCAGGTTGGCTCGCAAAATCATGGCTCGGTCACACTTGGAATCACAAAAAAAACACGGACGAATGAATATAATTGTCACTGAAACTTGCACATGGTGTTATTTGTTGTTGTCAACACTTTCACACTCGATTGAACGATTGACGACGGATAGGACGACACGCGGAAGTGTCAGTGCGATCCATCTCGAGAGTCGCGACCCGGCGGCGATGAAAATTCAAGCCCTCCGAAGAGGAGGCGTGCATGCTTGACGGCTGGCCACCGGCGTGTGCGACGTTGACGGGCCGATCCTCGTGGATGATGTTGCTTCGCATTACGAACTTGAAGAAGCGCGAAGAAAGTGATTGTCTCGGCGGGAGGGGGATTTGGTCCCACTTGCAGCCGACAGTTCTGTCGTGCCACGTGCGCCTACAGATGTGGTACACACACTCTCGAAGACACATTTTTCCAGCTTCCATGTACCATTTTTCATAACTCGTTACTGCGTTACTGTTACTGCGAATATTAATGAATGAATAAAAGCAGTAATCAGTTGTTTACGGTAGCTTGTGTTTTTTTATGTTGATTTGTTTTGTTTACATCATTTTTTATTACATAATTTTTGTTATTTTTGTTTATCATTCGTTTAACTGTATGATTCAAAAGGTTTGTTTGTTTGTTTCTTTTTGATTGTGCAAATTTGTAAAGAAACAAATCGATTGTTTACCTTTGTACGAAATCTTTGCGATTTATTGCAAGGAGAAAAACACGTTTCAAGAGGTTTATTTGTGCTTTTCGTTTTGTTATAATTGTGCAAAATTATGATTAATGTGATTTGGAATGAGAAGAAAGTATAAAACTAAGAAAAATGTACTGCTTTTAAATACGTTCATTTTTTATAAACAAAATGAATTATTGGCAATAAACCTATAATTGGCGGAGCCCAGGACTGTCAACAGGCCGACGTCAAAAGCAACGAATATGAATTGATTTCGCACTTTCACTGCCAATCATAAAATAATTTCAGCCTCGCAGTGGCGTTACAAGTCTTGGGTTGTTACAACTTCATTCGTTCGCTATCCTTTATCGGAGAACTTTCTTCGTTACGCGATTTGATAATCAAAATCAAAAACCCAACAACCCACTCAAAAAAATAAAGTACACAATTATAAGTATATATTGTATTCAATATTAATGCAAAATAATTAATTTATTTCAAGTTGATGCTGTTTAGTGGGTTAAACGTTTTAAAAAAGACAACTCTTGATTTTTGAGCCTCAAATGTACTCGATAGAGAAAACAAAAACATGAATTCTCAGAAACTTTCACGTTTTTCGCCAGCCGAGTTTCTGGTTGAAAAAGCACCTGTTGTCATCGGTCAGGTTGACGTTTTTTGTAGACTGGAGATGACGCATTTTCAGTTGATTTCAATGTTTATGAAATTCGTTATATTAATTTTACAAGTCACAGTTCATTACAATTTAAAAATGCAATCAAAAAAAGCTAGTTCGAAAATTAGCACTTCAACATTACATTTTGTGATGCATAAGAAGATGCAACATGAGAATATGTAAAATGTTCCGACGGTTTTTTGTCAAATGCTTTCTAATAAAATCAGTGGTATTATATTTTTAAGTGTCGGTTGTAAATTTCCGCGACCGAAAAACTTTCGCGTTCTAAGAAATTGGCTGCGCGAGTGTTTTATAACCCAAACGAACGTCCAATTGATTTTCTCGTAATTATCGGCGTGAATTTAAAAAGCTAGCAAAAAAAGGCGCTTGACAAAAAGGGAGAGCTGATTTACTTCAACGTTTTTATTTTAATATTACATTTTTTATGTAAAAAACTGTCAAAGTTCGTGTCTATGAAAAAAATTGTTGTTTTCAGCTCTTTTTCACTTTTGTTGAGAAATTGTATTTTGACAATTGTTATTCGACAGGCTAGAAGCAGAATCTAATCGTTGGTATCTGTTTTGGGTCAAGAAGTGTAAAATTTTCTACCATAAAGTTGTATAATTATATTAATCATGTATTACAGACTAACACCGATGCTTAAACTTTATTATTTGAGCTAAACCTACAATCAACTTTCTACAACACTCGAAAAAGACAATCGACGCCACCAGGAGGATATTTTTGAATTGTGTAAAAGGCTTATTCGGAGAAACTTAGCTTCCCAAAATAATGACACTGTTAAAGAATTACTTTTCTTTTTTCGTAACAAAAATAATTTCAAAAAACTCACATCATTTGGTGTACGAATTTCAATTTTGCAAAAGATGATGAATAATGTATTCTTTTTAAATTATTGTCAAGTTTCAAATATAAAATTAAGTTAATTAATTAACAGAAATAAAAAAGAAGCGAATTGATACGACATTCAAAGGATTCAAACGTAATTGAACCCCGTACGTTTCTCGGACTGTAAGATAAGTTTACATATGCCTATAAGATGATTTTTGCACATGATATTTATTGCACACATCTACTTAGTATGAGAAAGTAAAAGCATCCCGTTCGCAAACGAGTTCGTTAAAGAAAGGAAAAGCTTGGGTTTATGCAAACAAATAACTGAATGTCACAGTCAATGCGGTGGTCGACGTTGTGTGTACTTTGTATACAAAACTTTTTCATGAATAAATCATACATTTTTTTCCATCTAGCACCAGTATCTTTTTGTACCCGCCAAAGAATATCCATCAACATTATTTGTTTTCCGATTATTTGATTTCAAGTTTTGTGTAATAAGTCAAAAACTTTTCAAAAGTTCTGTTTGGTTTACTTTTACATAGAGGTATGAAGGTCAAGAAGGTCGAAGACAAATTTTCAATTTCAATTTTTCAAGTTCTACAAATATTGAGTTTTTTATTTGTATAAGAATATTCATATGACCTCTATGACCAGAACAAGGAGACTGGTCTCCTTGGACCTGAATTTTTTCCGCAAAAAAATCTGCAAGGGGTTCGGTTCCCTCAAAATCCGCTATTGATAGTAACGAAACACGAAAAAAGGCGGGAAAATTACTGAACTGAGAGAAATTGAAATCACAAGCAAGATAGTGACGTTGTTATTGAACAAATTAACGGAAATTACGCAACGAAGATTACACTCACTTTTGTAAATTGCATTTGTCGTTATGGCTGGGAAAAATATGCGGCGATTATCATTTTATTTTCGTCAAGAGGTTAGTTCGAAATCATCAAGAGGAGCTTTTGTAGGTTAAGGATTCCTGACTAAAAACGAGTTAATAGTGGTAAATAGTTTATTTTTGGTCAGTTTAACTTGTTGACGGTTGATGTAATTATAATTGAAATTACGTTTGAGAATAGCAAAAAATTACTTTGCATGATTGAATCATCTGTTGCAACATTGTAATTTTTGAAGATAGTAATTGAATTTGATTAATTATTTATAGAACAATAAACCGACTGCCGTTGATAAAAATACCAAACCAACCACAGAGGTCAATCTAGCACTAAAGGAGTTAAAGGTATTTCATCCCAACTATTTGTTTCAAAATTGTTAAAGTTTTTACACTGTTGTTGAAATTTGTACCGTTTTTCCAATTTGCAGATTGAACTCACACGAATTAATCAATTTGCAGTTCAACAACCAGTACAAAATTTTGAACCAAAGGTATAACTTTTCGTAGCCAACTGTTTCGCAGATTTATTTTATATTTTGTTTATAAATTAAAAATTGTTTTGCAGGTTGAATCGAAGATTGTTAAGGAGACCAACTTAAGAAATAGGCAACAAGAAAATAACAAAGTATAAAAAACATGTATCTACATTAAATATGCAATCTCTTAACAATATTTTAAACATAACAAAATATTTTTAATGCAGGATAATAAAGATAAGCAACAACCGTTAAGACGGTCAGCCAGGAATTTGCCAGGAGCAAAAGTAAAACTTTTTGCAAAATATTTTCCCAATACAATTAATGAAAAATCAGATAATTAACATGGATATTGTTCTAGGACATTGTTAAACCAGAAAGAGAACGATCTCCTGACATCTCATCTTTACCTTCAATTATTTTCAGAGGAACAATCAAATTTGCCAAGGACTTTTATAGAATTGCCTCTTACTGTGACGAAATATTGTAGGTCACAAAATCAAATCTGCACTATAAACAAAATTATTGAATCTTATTTTCAATCGTTAAAAATTAATGTACTTATTATTTTCATTAATTTTTATTTACATTACAGACAAAACGTTGAAAAATGTACTGATGATATAGTTCCAATAGGATTCGATTTAGAGTGGCCCTTCAGTTTCCAAACGGGCAGCGGCAAAACAGCGCTGGCACAAATTTGCATGTCCGAGGATGTTTGTTACCTCCTGCACATCTACAGTTTGACCAAATTGCCAGCAGCTTTAGCGGTTTTATTAAGCCATCCAAAAGTCAAATTAGTTGGAGTGAACATAAAAAAGTATAATAAAAATAAAAAATATGTTTGCATAGAAATATGCAAACAAATCTTTATTATTTAACTTTAGTTTTTAAATAACTTTAACCCCGTACTTAAATTTTTTTAGCGATGTATGGAAGCTAACTCGAGATTTTAAGGAAATCCCAGGAGCTGAAATTGTTAAGAACAACTGCTTGGATTCTGGTGTTTATCTAAACAAAGTTTTTGGGCGGTCTGGTCGATGGAGTTTGGAACGACTCACTGCTTATGTGGTAGAATCTCATTTTTTTACATTTTCTAAATTTTTAAATAAACAAAACAATTAAACTATATGTAAACGAAATTGAACGTTTTAGCTGCGTAAAAGAATCAGTAAAACTTCATCTGTAAGACGAAGCAAGTGGCACATCTTGCCTTTGAGTGATGACCAAAAGAATTACGCTGCAACTGATGCTTATGTAAGCCACGGAGAAATCTGAAAAACTTCCAAAGTTACTAAAAATAAACATATTTAAACGCGCTTTCAAATATTCACTTCTTTTTTACAGGTTTCATGGTTGCTCCATACGAAAATAGCGCAAAAAGAGAAGGAAGACGCCGAGAAACAAAATTCTGCTGACGCCGATCAAGATCTCAACCCAGAATGTCTCTGATAGTAAAAAGCATTTGTGCCCGTCGACTAGATTACCGAGCTGGTCTCGAGTTACAAAAACTGCTCACCGATCGTCACCATTCAGACACTTCTGGACCCCGAAACGCAATTATTTTCTGCGAACATAATCCTGTCTATACCATCGGCATTAGGGACAAATCCTACACTCCAGAAGAAGAATCCAAACTCGTCTCTCTAGGTGCAGACTTCTGTCGGACAAATCGAGGAGGTTTGATAACTTTCCACGGTCCGGGTCAGTTAGTGGTCTATCCCATCATCAACCTTCGCGCCTTTCAGACGAATCTGCGATGTTATGTGAGCAGAATTGAAAAAATGATTGTAAGATTATGTGCCGAGTTTGGTATCAAAGCTGGGACAACTAAGGATACAGGCATTTGGGTGGAGGATAGGAAGATCTGTGCCATCGGGATCCATGCTAGTCGATATGTAACGTCCCACGGATTGGCTTTGAATGTCAACACTGATCTCGGCTGGTTTGATCACATTGTACCTTGTGGATTGGAGGGCAAAACTGTAACTAGTATAAGCAAGGAAATGGATGCGAAAGTTACCATCGACGATGTTCTCCCTGTGATGAAACAGGCGTTTCAAGACGAATTCGGATGTTCGGTTCAAGACTTTTCTGACGAACAAACTTATGAAATTTTACAAGCCATTAGGAAAACTAAAAGTTGTTGATCAAGTTGGAAAAAATATGTTTTGTGATTTTTGGATTGTTGACTGAATTTTGTATCTTTGTAATAATATATACTAATAAACGTTTTTTTAAGCAGGAAGTTGTTATGGTATGACGTTTTATTGACAACCAATAGATAATGTGTTACAGTGCTCTGATGTCTTAAAAAATAGATTCGACACAGCCTATTCGATTGCTTTTCGTCTGAGCAACGCAAAGTGCAAAACTCAAAGCGACCGAAACTTTGTTTTCTAACGTAATAAATAATCGACAAAGAAAATCCAAACTGTCATTTATGATTTCGAATATTTTGAATGAAATTGCGATGGTACTACAACTCATCTTGTGGACCTAATAATTGTTGTCATGCGAGTTACAATTTGCTATCGTGAAAGCAGCTGATAGAATCAAAAGATTTTTCGTGTTTTGTTTTGTAGCCTATCTGCTTTTTCGGATTTCGTCTATTTTCTTTTTTTTAATTTTAACTTTTTTTCTTCTCTTTATATAGTTACCGTGAATATCGATTTTACACAATTCCGCATCAAATCTTGGCAACAAATTGTGACGAATAAATAACCAACAATGAGTTTTTTCTCTTTCATTTAAACACAAATTCAACGACTGTACGGTATGTACACAGTAAATTTCACAATCATTAACCATCGATAAAATTATTTTATATTACAAAAAATTTTCGCACAAAGTCGCAACACTCGCGACTGTGACCGCATGTCGTTTTCAAGATAATAAATATTCGATCGATTTCTTTGGTAGATGATCATACAATATTTGCTGAACGAAACGTGGATTTCAAAACGATTCCTACAGATCTCGACTAGATTGAACAAAAAGAAACGAAAACTTTTCTAAGCAATAAAAATTTTCAAAATAACAAATCATCGATTATTCATCGAGGAGAGAAAAAAAACTGACGCAGTTTTCTTTCTCTGTACATTATGAAATAGTTATTTACACTTCGTTTAAAATAAATAAAATTGCACAAAACCTTAAAGCTTCGTAATTGTTTTACCCGCAAAGAGGAAACAATCCTAACCGACTAAAATTCAATTAGAAAAACGTGGTACTCCAAAAAGTATTATAAATCGAGTGCAACAAATCATTCGGGGTGTGTTGACGCTAGTAAAACTTCAAAATCGTCGTGTCGATCTTGTCACTCGGTCAGAACGTGGAGGTAACGTTGCCCGTAGAGTTCCGCGACAAGCACGCCTACGATCACGACGGCGTTGTGCAGCGAATTGGCCGGGTCCTTGATCAGTCTGATGGACTGTTCGATATCGCTTTTAAGTTCGACGTACTGCTTGTTCGTCAGCAGAGCCTCGAGAAATTGCATTGCCCGCACAGCGTCGCTGCTAGGCCTCACCTCCGCTGGATCCGGATCGTTGGATCGTGGAGCTACACCTGGTGCGTGCGGTTCGAACCTCACCATCTGCTGTTCGCTGCCTTTTGATTCTGGCAACTGTGCTAAACAAAATACGCCTAATGCTCGACTTAGGAACTTGCATCTGAAACAGAAAAACATATTGTTATACATATTTGTTAAAAACAAAAAGTTACTGCTTGGTTTTATTAAACAAACTTTTTTTTTCAGTTTACCTGTTGGAAAGTTGAGAACCTTTTCTAAGACCAATAGCACCGAGGATCCCCCAACCCTGGCTAACATCGTCGGCTATAGTGATAAGCGCTCGAGCCAAACCTTTGAGAGCCCTTGCTGCTATTACAGTATTCTCGCTGTACTGACATTGTCTGTACGAAAGCTCGAGTGCCTTGGCCCACAAAAGTGGCAATTTTTCTTCGCAAAATTCACTGTAATTGAACAAATTTACAAAATTTTTTTACAATATGAACCACAAATATAAAAAAATGACAATGAAAAATGTTTACGTAGGTTTGATGGCAGTGATCCAGTCGATGAGATTGGTTAAAATCATGCCTTCCTCCCGAATGTCTCGACACGATGGTAGTTTTTTCAAAAGAATCGCATAGAGCGATAAGAGTTTCCCTTCCGATACCAAAACACTTTCCACAGGCGGTTGTCTTGGTACCACAGGCTGGAGAATCGTCAAAACAGAAGCCCAGGACGGTTGAACATCTTCGATCACTGTAAATTATCGTTTCATTATAGCTTCCAGAAGTTGTTAAATTATTTATTAATTGAGTCTGGATTTGTTTTAATCAACCTAGTTGTCTAAAGTAAGCTTCGAGTGCAGCTTCCATAATTTCTCCAAGAGTTGAGGGCGATGGTATAGCAACTCCTATAACTCTTAGGATGCCTAAAAGTATTGGATTTGATGTTGATCTCTCCGACAGCCACTTTGTCCAGCTTGTTCGTAACTGTTCGACCAGCAAGCCACTTTGATTGACGGAGTGTAATAATTCTGTTACCAACAAACCAGCCTCTCCTACTTGCTGGGGCTCGGAAATTGCTACAACAAGTAAACATACGAATTTAACAAAATTGAAACCTCGAAGTTAAATCTAAAAATTTTAATTTTTACTGACTATTCACAACGACGGATTCCATCTCGTCCAGCATCCGTGACAACGCTCCCGTAAAAGCTTTAATATTAGTTGTAACCAATGCTTTGTGACGTGTTGTACAGTTGACCAACAATTTGACGGACGATCGTACATACATCTGCCGTTTTTTCAGCGTCGTTGGATGGAAGTGCGTAACTGTTGGATCATAAGCTGCCACTATTTTGAGTAAACTACAATGTGAAAAGTCGCAATTAGCTAATTCGAACTTTTCTCAAAATCAAATTGTAATTTCAAAATTTCGTTCTCCTTTACTTGTTTATCGCTGTGTCTATGGGATGCACATCTTCGATATTCAAAATCACTTTCGGATCACAACTCATCACGTGCCAGTTGATAATTTGGTCATAAGCTGCCGCGTCTACCAAGTGCCAGGAAAACTTTTCCGATTCTGTCACCAGTTTCAAAGCCTTTTCACACTGTAAAAAGTTTTTTTTTAAATTATTACAATCCTAATTTTTAATTTCTGTTCAATTATGTTGTGATTTTCATGTTTTTTTTACCTGTCGAACATTAGGTTCATTGGAAAGTTTGACAATCAAATTCAAAAAACAGACATGCATCCTCGCAGCAACCGGGAGGGGTTGACTTGAAATCAATTCGTTCATCCAAACGGTCCAGTTGATGCTGGTAAAGACGCTGCCTAAAAACAAGTGACTGTCGGGTAGGTACTGATCTATGACCCTTATCATAAGCTCAATGTCACCGACGCTCGGACAAAACCGGTCCCAGGGCAGTGAGAGGAAGTTTCCATGGATGACGTTAAGCACGTGGTCCTTGATGGAAGCGTGGGCGAAATTCATAACGTAGAACTGCCATAGAAAACAGAGCACTTTGCTCGACGCGGGCATCGTGTCTGTGATGAACCTTATGCACTCGACGAACATCGCCACGGTGCGATTAGCGTACGGACCGTCGGAGATTATCCATGGGAGCAACACTGAACGGTCGTCGGTCAGTTGCTGAATCCAAGCTGCTGTTGGCTCTCGCAAATTACGCGTCCAGTAGGGAGTTATCCATGGGGCGAACATGTCGGAGATTACTGGCCACATTTTTTCGCATACTGGTAATCAAATCGTGATTATAAGATTGATTGATTGATTTCAATTTGAATTGTTTAGATTTAAAACATTTTGAGGAAAGATAATAAATTCAAATTACATTGATCAGCCAAAGATCCTCGATCCGACTGGAGAGTCAAAACAACCAGGGCATGTCCAACCATTCCCAAAAACATCGTTACTGGTTCATTGTAAATGCGATATTTTGGATATAAACCGTACAATCCGTACTGCAATCGCTCGTTCATAAAATGTTTGCTTAGTAAAATGGCTGTGTCGTGCATCTAGAAATAAAAAATCATCATTGAATCAACATCGAATTTCAACATCATTAAATTTCAAACATTTAGTACTTAAATTTTGAATTTAAAATCTTACTTCTTGTCGCGATAACAGTCTTTGTTCTGTAGCATAGCGTCTAACTTCCTCTCTTCCTTTTAAGGGTTGGACTCTAGAAGCTGACTTTGGTTTATCGCTGAGAGCACTGAGAAGGTCACGCCAGACTTCGAGGGAAAGACTTTGGCTCTCGCTGCCTCTCAGCACTGCACTCAGAACTTCGCCGTAGTGTTCTGGGAACTCGTGAAGTAACACTAATCGTAGATGATTTCGGAACAACTGAAATCAAACATAAACAATTTTAGTTTACAAATCGAATTTCGTTATTGGAGAATTGATTATTTTTCGAATATTTCTTTTTATACTTCGTGCAAAACGAGTTTATCTTCCTCTGGATTCAGACCGATATTACTGAGAGCTCTACAAACTAAATTGATAAACGTGGATCGTTCACTCAATCTTGGTCTTCTGTAATTCAACCAGCTTCCAACATCAAACTGAAAATTGAAATTTGCAGTTTTGAATGTTAGTAAACAAGTTTTAGGGATTTCTTTTTTGTTAACAAATCTAATCCCATTTGAATTTTGTTTACCTTTGATAGAAGAACAAAACACAAATCGACATTAGGACTAGTCGATAATTCAACTATGGTTTGGTACATCTGTAAAAACGTCGAAGCTCCACCTGCAACTGGAGTGAAATGTGGACCCAGCAGTCCCCCAAGATTAGGTCGCTCCATTATTGTACTTAGTAACTTTGGCCCTTGAACTTCTTCCCCACTGATGAATAGCTATTTTTGATACATTTTTAAGTTATCATCAATATTGTTTAACTACTTTTATTCTTTTGCTTTTTTTTCACTAATTTTTTACCTGTCCTAATTTCTCTACACACGTAGTTATCAACTGTTTCGTCGGCGGACAGAGAGCTGCTTCTTCGGTGTAAAATTCCACCAGGTGGTAGAACAATCTCACACCGCTGTCTTGAACCTTTTTCAGAATCGCTGAATTTTCTGTCGTGCGATTTGAGTTCAACTCGTGTTCCAAAAGTCTGCAAAATTAAAATACCACAAGTTAAAAAACTATTTCTTCATTCAATTCTAAAATCTTTGCAGATAAAATTCAAACTTACGATATTAAATAATCTGCAAAAACGCAGCCTTGTATCACTTTGCTTGGCGGTGGCTGACTAGCTTTTATTAACAAATTTTCATACTCTGCTCGGTTTTGACTTATCATTTGGTCGACGCCCTCATTAACTTGAGCTTCGGTCACCTGTTATATTCACAACAATCAAAATTAATTTAAACCTCTCAATTTTTTAACCAATAAAGAAATACATTTGTGAAAAAATGAGTTTTTCAAATTACTTTTATCCTTATTATCGCAGGTCCGGCACAATGTACCACAGGCGGAGTTCCAGATCGGTTTCGTTTATTATTCGTAGGCGAAGGATCACACAAGGCGTGCAGAGTGACAATATCCTCGAGGTCTTTGTACAATGTCGGTACCAATTCCAGGAAGTTACAATCTATGGCCGTGTGCTCCGAAATCAACATGTTAAAAGTTTGTGCATAGTCAGTGATAATTTTGAGATGGGGTCGGATCAGGCTGATCACCGTATCGGCATCGTACAAATTTTCACGCGACACAGAAGGTATCGCGGTTGTGAACTTGGTCAGAGCCGGTGGCGGAAGAGGTTGTTCGTAGTGACTCAGTCGATGGAACATCCTCTGCGTCGGGTCCGACGATTCCAGCGGTGAGGTTGGCGAGGGAGTCGATTGGTTCTGGTTGTTTAAATCACGACTACATGCACGTTGCCAGTTTTCAATGGACCTTTGCTGGTGCTGTTGGACCAGCCAGTAGTCGATGTATTCGAACCATGGGTTCTAAAAAATGAAAACAATGAATAAATTGATACAAAATTCTGATTAATTATCAGGTTCATAAATTAATCAGATTTACCTTGTCACCTTGGATGATCAAAACTAATTTCTGCGACATAAACTGCGGAGGAAAAGCTGGGAGATACAATCCAGACTCTTGCAATCGTGGCTCGTCAAGCCATAAAGACAAGGTTTTATAAAATCTAAAAAAATGTCTATTAAAATTCTGCGCAAAATGTCTAAAAAATGTTTTGATTGAATATTTTGGTACAACGTACTTCGCAGTGCTAAAATAAAAAACTCGTCTCTCGTCAGTGATCGGTTTTCCATTATCCATATCACTTTCGCCTTTTATTTCAAAATACTCTGTCGTTTCCAGTAGTCGTTTTTTGATTTTCTTCAGGTAGTTCATGTTGATCATCCCCTCGAAAAATTTGTCTCCTACTCCTCCTTTATCAACGATTCTACAAAAACATACATTTTATAGCACAACAGAATTTGTTTTCTTTTGAAAAAACAATTTTTTTTAATTTCTATGAATCTTACCCGTTAGCAGATGGAACTCGAGCTAAAAAGAGAGAAAAAAAGTTTTGCCACAAGAGAGCAAGTAGAGGATGATTCATAGGTGTATCGAGTGCTTGTTGCGACCAACGATAGATCGCTAAACTATTCATGTTTTGCGGTTGCATTTTCACAGTTGCACATGCTTTCTGCAAAATACAAAAAATTGACGAGTTAACGAGACTATTTTTTTTTCTGATTCCATTTTTTAAAAATTCATCATTCATAAGTTAAAAAACTTGATTAGTACCTTAAGAGCTGCGTCTAAAGAAGTTTTATTTTGTGTGCACAATTCTTTGAGTAGTTCTTTCCAAAGTCCAGTTTTGATTTCGCGTTCTTGTTGCTCGGTGTACAAAATTTGATAAGCTATCCAAACAGTTTGCACTGGACCGCCAAGAAGACTTGGCGACTGCGTCGAGCCAGTTGCCCAACTCAAAAATGAGCCGAACGATCCAGAGTTACGACCAGTTGTCAAGTTCTGAAAAACATTCTTTTATCAATATTTAACTTCAGACGATTTCAAAAGCTGATTTACTTTCACATTTAAAGTACCTCATTACTTCCATAGATTGTAAGCTGTTAAATTAATTCCACTCGTGAATAACAATAAAAATAGATTTTAACATTTTCTTTTGTTGTTTTTCTATAAATTAAAAAGCGAAACATACCGAAAATAACTCTTGAAAGATTCTTTCAGCCGTAGCTCTAGCGTCTGGATAGAAAAATGAAGTTTTGATAACAACGTCCATCAAGTACATGACACTCTGCTGTCTGTTCCAGTCTGGCACCAACACGAGAATGTTGAGCCACATTTTAACCAGCGGTTCTGGAGATACCAAGCAGTACCTAAACCAGAAACCGAAATAAACAATTCTCTCCAACCAACAAACCATTTAACCAACCTTAACAACTGAACAAACTTTTTAAAATTCTGCAAATGAGTTTCAATCATGTCAGCAAACAGTTTCAATATAATTCCAGGGAACTCCGGGGCGATAAGGTTCTTGGCCATCTTCATATAAGTGCGATCAGCGGTGATCAGCGAAGATACGATGCTTAAAAATTTCGAGTTCTTGATAAGAGAATCCTCGCAGTCTAAGAACAAAGGCACAATGTTGTGTAACGCCATAAGGACTTGTTCGTATTTGTAATAGCTCTGAAGGATTTGCAGCTGCTCGAAGCTGTGCGAGCAGATGAGCGGAACCGAGTGGCCCCAGAGGGTCATTCGCACCGCGACGTAACAGGCGATAGGATGCTTTTCACGAAGACCCGTAACCAGCGGCTCCAACGAAGCATCCGAGTCCAGGTCGGGCACGTACGAAAAGGCCTCACGTGGGTTGCAGATAGCGTATTGACACGCTCCGTCCGACTGTTCCAGCATGTGCAGACGCAATTTTGATACCATCTCCCAGCACCATAAACTGAAAACGTGCTCGCTACTTTGGGCGCGAACCATTGCGGAAACCTACAATTTTTCATTTGATTACAATCATTTTCGATTAAAACGTCAAAGAAAATTAGTTATTCAAAATTTTAAGTAACCTGCTTAACGCCTTCTGTTATAAACGAAGCAGTTTGAGTAGACGTATCTGGTGTGTATTTCAAAGTCAATTCGACAATCAACAAAGCCACTCTTCGATGCATGTGCATAGGAAGATAAAGTTCGCCATTGCTGAAAGAAAAAGGAAATTATATGAAAGTAAAGAATTTAAAAGTCCAATGTGTCCCACGTTAGGATTCGGTTTTGACTTTTATTTACCTGTCCATTCCCCAGTTCAGATAACTTAGAACCAACCGAGCCAAGTGATTTTCAGTGGAAGTCAACGGATGATGGTGTAACCAGTATGAAAGCACATTAAAATCTTCGTCTTGTGGGATCCATTTGTGAATTTTCAGAGCGGTGAAAAGGTACAAACTTAACTGAAATAAAGGAATATACAATGAAGAGCTGAGGTAAAACATATTTTTACGTTCACTTAATCAGAAGAAAAAGTACCTTGCCAACTGATCCAAAATTCTCTTTTAATTTTCGTAAGATATCAGATAAAAGTGAAGGATATTTGTTAATTAAATTCGATAACAGTGATCTGGCATCTTTCGAACAAGACTCTTGGGTTTTCTCGCTCAGAAATCCAATCTGAAAGAGGTCGATAGTCGTAGCTTTTATGAAATTATAATCGTCCTCAGATCGAGCCAGAGCCATATTTGCAAAAGTTGTTAAAAGAAAGTATGACTCGTCTCCAGGCAAACTGCTTAGTTTCTCCTCGAACTGCTTACGTAAGTTAGGAGAACTTAGCTCGGCTTCCCATTCTTAAAAGACCATTCGAAAAATTACTAATTAAACCTTTACTAATTCAAAAATTTAAAAATACAGCAAAAATGAAACCATCTGAGTGTACCTGAAATCGGAATATCAAGCCTGGGCAGCTCCATCGTCGAGTTTTCCGTATGAAGGATATAAAATATTTGCCACAACACATTGACAGAAACAGTATGGTACGGAATAGCTGCTAAATACTGCCAAGCGCCCAACCGCCTTGACGAAAAAATGCACAAAATTGCTCGTAGGAAGAAACAATTGTACTCCACCTGCATTCGCATCAGCATCGATTGATCGCTCACCTAAAATCATCCCAATTTACAAATTAAAATTTGTACAACCTTTCACAATATTTGAAATAAAAATCAAATCGAACCTTGGACTTATCGAAAGCCTCCCAAAGATCACTGGCATACTGGACAATATCTCGGATCAGAGAACTGAGTCTCTTAGCAAGTTGTCTGTACCGAGGCGAATCGTAGGCCTTCAAGCCTCGTTTCAATAACCGAACCAACACAGTCGAGAATGCAAACACCCTCAAAATGTGATTTTCCGTGATCGAATCCTTGTCCTGTTTCAATTCACCGTCTGAAGTTCGTTCAATCAGTAACATCTGTTCGAAGATTTTGTCATGAGGGATCTGATGAAGTAAAGCAATAAGGTCGCTTTCAAAAAGGTGAGTGCTTGTGGTGGCTATGTCCTCGTCCTCCTCGCCGTCCTCGTCCAACATCACCCAAACTGTATCTGCATTGGTTCCTGATTCCTGCCAAGATATCTGCACCTAAACAACCAAAGATGAAATTTCATTTTGAGTAAACTTCAAAACACAACCAAATACGATTTCATATTCCAAAATTTACCTGTTCCAAAAACTTTTCCCTTTCCTTCACAGTCATAAGAATAACAGCGAGCGTAGCAACAATATGATTGAGATAAGGATCATTCAACGAAGACGACGATTCCTTTTTCTGAACCGGAAGTTGGACGTACTCTCTAGCCCAGTCTGCGACCCCTCCCGGACACCTGAGAACGTGGTTCAACAAAAACAGATGGTCCTGCCAAGTGGCAATCCTGAGCAAAACAGATACGAGTCTCGAGAGCCATTCTCTAGAATCGCTAACGAATTTCCCATCCTTCAAAAACCTTCTTTGAAAATTAAACAGGATCGTGATACACATCCGCAACTCAACGAGCTGCGGCATCATGTGCGAGGCCATCTGGAACTTGGCCAGGGCGACGGGCGTGTTCGATGACAAACAAGCGAAATCTTTGCACGAGGTGCTAACTCGTTGGATGTACTGTTCGATCTGCAGTCTGAGGGTTTCCGCCTCGTATCGATACAGCGCCTGTGCGTTATGGAGAGAGTCCTTGATGGCTGAGAGGTTCCTCGTCAGTCCCACCAGCGTCGCCTGGTTAAAGTGAGCGATGGAGTATTCGTGAGTCGCACTGACGGGGTTTCCATCCTGACACTCGCCTGACTCGGTTATGGAAACTTTGTCCAGACACCAGAGCTGTTTTTGCGTCTCCTTGCAGCTCTTTTTCAAACTTTCCAACTCGTGCGAGTTTACAATCAGATGGTTCCGAACTCGCAGGTAGTTCATGAGCAGTTCGTGAAGACGATGTTGTTGTCGAACGGCGTTGCTGCGCAGCTGCACGTCTACAAACTCGTTGACGAAACATTCCACTTGGCTGAGCTCGGGGTTGCTGTACAGCGAGCTGAGTTGAGCGTCGGTGAACGGTTTGATGCACTTTTGCTGCTCGATGCTCACGAGTTCGGACGTTTTTGGTAACGACTTTTCAGACGCTGTTAAGTCTACGGGTGCACTTGGCTGTTCTGATGGGATCTCAAGAGTGATGGAGGGAGCTGTTGCTGGCGCCTCTTCAGGACCGTTTGCTTCGGTTAGGTCTACTTTGGACATTGTGATTTCGATTGATTCGGATTCTTGAACCGGTTCCGCCAGGGATGGTTCTGGTTGGACTGCGACTGGACCGTCTACTTCGTCGAAAAGAATCTGAAAATGCAGTTTGTGAAATGAGTTTGGTAGTCTGGTATTTTACAGTTAAAAATTTTGATTACATTAATTTCATTTTCTTAACAATACAAAGAACTTATGGACACAATTTTCTATTTACATTTTGAATGTGCTCGGTTTCTCTAGTCTTAAAAAAAGTTGAGAATAATAAAACTAAAAATAATAAAAGAAAAAAGAATAGTTTTACCTCTTTTTCTTTGTCTTCGTCTTCTTCTTTTATTGAATCATTGCACGAATGTTGATTGTTCGAGACATTTTCATAAAATTCTGTATCGATTGCAGCGGAATGGAGTTCGCTTTCCATATTTTCAATACCTTCTCCTCGAGGATAGTTCGTTGGTGATTCTCCAAGAAGACACTCAAATTCCTCCAGAGTTGGTGCATCTGGAATTTGTCTCTCGATCGAGCGTATTCGATCTTTCTTCTTTTTCTGAAACCCCAAACAAAATTGATCAAAAAGTTCTTTTTCTTAATTCCCTTTCCACTAACGTTTGTTTGACGACTGCTCTTTAAACCGTTTGATACAATAACGTTTGCAAAAATGAGTACTTAACCGTCTACACTTCTTTGTTAATTATCGTATTTCACAATGTAACAACAGACGATATTCTATCATCTTTGAACGTTAAGAACAAAAAGTAAACAAAGAGTGGCATTTCTTCTTAGCACTGTCAGCTGATTATTTTTGTACTATCAGAATATTTGCAAACAATTCAAAACAAACAAACCACAGAACATACTAAAATTTAGTCAATTCTAAAACAAATGTTCCCAAAAATATGAAAAAGGCGAACGAAATAGTGGAATAAAAAACAAAGAGATTAACAAAATGATCGATTTTTTGTTTGCATCAGAGTGACAGGTAGAATATCAGCATGTAACTGGAGCTGGATGATGGAGCATTGAGGTTACAATACCTGTCTGACTTTCAGCTTTTCCATTTTGGCAGTGAATCGGTTGGATTAACAAAACGTTCAGTCTTTTTGAAATTGCGCAACCGATGTGAATAAAACGAGCGCAACGCACTGCACACAGCATGCCATTGTAATATATAAGGCGATCACATGCAACACTTTGACAGATATTTGACAACAGATTCCGCTACAGCCTCCTGTGGGCGACATCATCATTTGTAAACAATCGTCAACGAGGCCAGACCACTGTTGTCATTCTTATCGATTAGACTTTGACATCTCTTACTTTAAGACAAATTAAGACGAAACGTCATTTTTTTATTCCCTCGCAATGACGGGAATAAACACTTTCCACACTTCTCGTCGTTTGACACTTGCGATTGGCAACAATGCCTTTCGTGCAAAAATAAGTCGGTAATGTCAATAACTGCTTAAGGTTATTGTTTGTTGCCTTTTTCATTTTGATTTCAAACTGATTCATTCTAATTGTTGACAAGAATCATCTATTACAAACTTTTAAAACTGGAATTTTTGATAAACAGTAAAAACCAAATTACTTTTTTAAAGATAAACTTTTTTCGCAAAAATTGTTGCAAATTCTTAGCTACTTAAAAATCCCGCCAAACACAGAGCTGCGATAGTGGCGCCATTAACGGTTGTAAACAATCACATGTAGCGTGAGAGAGAGAGAAATAAAACGTTTTTTTCGTGATTAAAGTTAACACGTAAACAATAGTATTGGTGTTTAAATTTAAATGTATGTTTTTAATTAAGTTTTGAGGTTAAAAACAGTCGCACAAGGTCACTGGGTTAAAGGTTGTGTTTTGTCCGTGACCGCGACCGACGATGCCCGGAAAATGTAATAACTACCTGTGAGAGTGGTTTTCTGCTGAAATTGTTGGTTAAGTGGGGTCTCAGCCGAGGTGAAATTTTCGACCAAAAATAATACCCGTGGAGTTAAGGAAATAGTCTGCCAAAATGGATAACATGCTGCCGAGCCCCGGGTTTAGCATCCCGAGCATCGGGACACCGCTGCACCAACCCGAGGAGGATCAACAAATTTTGCCGAGTGCGGTGCAGCAGCAACAACAACAGTCCACGCAACAATATCAACAAATGCAACAAAATTTGCACACGATGAATTCCGGGATGGGGAACAATATTATGATGCTTCAGGCTCCGCAGAAGACGATGCATTATGCACCCGCCCCCACTTTTGCACCTCCTCAAAGCCTTATGCAACCCCAGACACCGGTAATTATTTATGATTTATTTTGTATCTTAAAATGTTGTAAAAACAATTTTTATATTCTCAATGGAAAAGATTCAAGTTTGTACTTAGAGATTTGATTGTTATTTGTTGATAATTGCATTTTAGCAAAATATGATGTCTCCGTTGATACAACCAGCTAGTCAAATAGCACCTCCTTCGATTGGACCGGCAACTCCAGGACCGATGACTCCAATGACACCTGCTTCTGCAGATCCTGGAATTTTGCCACAGTTACAGTTAGTTCGAAATTTATTTTGAAAATGATTAATACTAAATAGGAATAAGAAGAGAACAAAATTCCTTTGTGTTGATGATAAAATAATATGAATTTTACTTTGTGTTTCAGAAATATTGTATCTACAGTTAATTTAAGTTGTAAATTGGATCTAAAAAAGATTGCTCTGCATGCGAGAAACGCTGAGTATAATCCAAAACGATTTGCAGCTGTGATTATGCGAATTCGCGAGCCTAGAACCACAGCTTTGATATTCAGTAGTGGTAAGATGGTTTGTACAGGAGCAAAAAGTGAGGAGGACTCGAGGTTGGCTGCAAGAAAGTATGCCAGGATCATCCAAAAACTTGGTTTTCCTGTAAGCTTAATTGTGTTATTACTTTGAATTCAAACAAGAAACCAAGATAAAATCTTAAACATAACTTTTGTTCACAGGCAAAATTTTTAGACTTTAAAATACAAAATATGGTCGGCAGTTGCGATGTTAAGTTTCCGATCAGGTTAGAGGGATTAGTCTTAACCCACGGCCAGTTCTCGTCTTACGAGCCAGAACTTTTTCCAGGACTTATTTATCGGATGGTGAAACCTCGTATTGTATTGCTTATTTTTGTTTCTGGAAAAGTGGTGCTGACGGGTAAGTTTCCTCTTAAAAAACAATCTTAGTACAAAAAGAACATTTTGAAATAAAATTTTTATTTGCATTTTACAGGAGCCAAAGTAAGGAGCGAAATTTATCAAGCCTTCGATAACATTTATCCGATTCTGAAGAGTTTCAAAAAGCAGTGACGAAGTTGCATAGTACTATAAGATTGTCCATCCCTTAGAACGGATTTCCTAGACTGTTTCTCATACTAAATGTTGTTATAACAAACAAAAAAAGATTCTCTTGTTCAATTGATAATATATTTTTGACGAAAACATAAATAAAAATAAAACAAAGTATTATTTTATTTGCAAAAAGTATATGATATTAAAAAAGTACAAACTTTAACAATGTTTCGACAAATTCCAAACTTGTTTCTTTTGTATGAAAAATGAAATAGACGACTGCGCGAGAAAATTGTTTCGTGCAGGTTTATTTTCATAACGTACTTGTTGATAAGAGATAAGATTTGAAATTGCACTGCAACTATCAAGTGTTGGACGGGAAAGTTGCCCAAAGAAACTAAGTCTATAGGAAAATTCGAAGATATATCTACGTTTGTGATTCTTATCATTAGGCATGATTTCAACAAAGACAATAACGTCGTTGTATCATACAATTACAAACGATAAACTTCGCTAGACGCTAAAAGGTTCGAACAGAGATCTAAGCAGCGGACCGATTTGCATTTGTCAATGCAGAAGTCTGACAAGAAATGTATATCTTGAAATATTGTTCTAGAAACATAAAGTTATATTTAAAATTATTTTTAAGGCACTTTTTTTATTACGACAAAGAATGTTGTACGACACAGAAAAAAGAAAAAATAAAAAGTGATGATGTTATTTATACGATTCTTTTTCTTTTCATTCTATTTATTTTGGAAGTCACAAAATGACTCGACTTTTTTTTAATGGTACTTCATTAATTGCATTTCTTGCTTTCTTATTATGTCCTGCAACTTCATTATTCTTTCGCGTAGCTCGTTATTTTTTTGTTCCAACTCATCCTGTGAAATTAGGTCAAATTAATGTATCAGAAAAATGAGCGTTATTCATTATGATGTTACTTGATTGATTGATTTCATTTCAGTAAATCGAATCGTTGATTCTCTCAACTCCTGCATCAGTTCTGCGAGATACTTATTTTTCGAGGAGTTTTCTAATAAGAGACCCTTCAGAACTTCGCGTTTTTCTTCAAGCTTCAATTTAACTTCTGTTCGAAAAACATTTGACAAATTAAAGTAATCAAATCTGTAAATTTAGTTGAATACTTGGGGACAGAAAATGAAATTTTACGATTAATTTGTTGTTCGAAACCGAGTTTGATGCTACTTAAGTCATTCTTAGACTTAACAATCGCTTCATCTAGCATGAATTTATACAAATCAATCAGAGATATTTCTTTGCCGAATTTGTTGTACATCTCTTTACTTATTTCGTCTTTTATTCTTTGTACTTCTTTGTCCATGAATTCACAATCGATTTTTAGTCTTTGCAGATGCGTTTTATATTTCCTTTAAAAATTCGACAAGTTTTCAAATTACACTTTGTACTTTCTATGACCGCAATTTTCAACTTACAAATGTTCTTGTTTCTGTTCGATTTTTTCTTTTTCCAATTCCTTGACTCTGGAGGAAAGTTTCATTAATTTCAATTTATCAAAAACTACGAAATCTTCAGTGCTCAGTTCTGTAGTTTCAGTCATACTAGTTTCTATTTGGTCAAATTTCATGATCACAGTTGTGTCTATGTTGTTCAACCGTTTTTGTTTCTCTACCTATAAAAATTTGATTTCAATTTTGATTCTCTGTCTCTTTTAATCTTAATTAAAACAAGGTACAAAGCGCGCCCGACGGGCGCTCAATTTCAATCAATTTTCGACAGGGCAACAGCGAAATTTTTTTTATAGAGGGGGGATTACCAATAGTGTCTGATATTCTTCTTTGCTCTTATTTAATTGTGCATTAATTTTCTCCAAAAAATTGTGCTTGTCATCGTGTTCCTTAAATAACAATTCAATTTCCTTCGTTGACGAATTAATCAGAAACAAGTGTTCGTATCGTTTTTCTCTCATTGCAAAAGCAGCGTTATATAATTCCTTGTCGCAATTTTCTGGGCATTCATATTCATTGAAACGAATCGTATTTGAACTGTGACTATTATTTGCGCTCGCGTCTGTGTCGTCGCTTGTCGAGTTGAAGTATTCAAATTCCGATGCTAATGAATCTATTACGAATCAATAAAACGTAATTATTATCGAACCAATTTTTTTCAAACGAACAAAAAACAGAAAATAAAAACAAACCACTCTTGCGTTTGTGTAATTTTTCATAAATCGTTTTCAAAAAATCGGCAAAGTCACTGTCTTCTATCAAGTCAAAAAACTGCGCGTCCAGTTTTTTCACTCGTTCTGCTGTTTGTTCAATCTCTTTGTTTTTCATATTAACTTTAACTTCTATAGTTTTCAACTAAAATGAAAAATTAAAACAACATAAAGTTGTCAATGTATTTGGTTTCAAATTTGTAATTCATGCTAGTTACTTCACGCAAAACACCGTCGCTTTCTTTTGATTTAGCTTTGATTAGATTTCTCAATTGGTTTTCAGTTTCCTCGTACTCTTTTAGAATAATTAGTTCTTGATTAAGTGTAAGTAAAAATAAATCCATGTAAACCGAATCGGCGACTACTTCCAAACGCTCCTTTTCCAGACTGCTTAGTTGTTGATCAAAACAATCGTAAGCCGTTTGTATCTGTTTCAAAATTTGATTCTGTTCGTGCACTTTTCGTGCAATGTAAAATTCTTTTATCTCCTTTTCTATCGCAGTTTCGGTTAGATCTTCACTCATTAGCGATTTTAGCAGTGCGTCCACTTTTTTCGTACTTTTCACCTCTAACACTCGACCTGATGGTCTCCTTTCGCCCGGTTTTGCTCTGTCTTTAAATAAAATCTAAAACAATTTTTCATGTCGAAATAAATGTTTACAAATTGTTAACACTTAAAAAGTTTTATTTATTTGAAGTTTTTTCTACTTTAGATTCTTCACTTCCCGGTTCTGGTATTTGGTTAAATTTTGAGATACGTCTAAACAAATCTTCTTTCAATTTGTCTGCAGCCGATTTGTATTCTTTTAGCTGTGAATAGTACACAAACATTTAATTTAATCAAACAGGTCAGTTATTCAAAATTTAAATTGTCACAGCAACCATACTTCTAAATTTTTCTCTGGAAATTCCAATTCTTGATTAATAACCAAAGCTTGAGGCAAAGGTTTTAGTTTCGACGCCGGTAATTGTGTGTAGAATGTTTTCAACTCCTCAATGTTTTTTGCAACGAACTGTTCAATCTCAACTTTCTTGTCTCTCAGGTCTTTTAACTTCTGGTTAAAATTTTCTTTAACAAAGTGAATCTTGAAGAAAGTAAATTATTCAGTTAGATTGATCCTCTCGGAGATGGACTTTTAAAACATTCGATTAGTTTTCTTACTTTTCTCCTACACTCCATTATTTGTTTACACTTGTTTAAGATCGTTTCCTTAGTCGACTCTATGATAAAACTTAGGTCTGTCTTCAGCAAGTGGTTCCCAATCGAACTTCTTGCATTTTCGATAGCTATTATAGTTTCAGGAACTTCGACGTTCTGGTCAGGTTTGGCCGAGTTCAAAATGTTCCACTGCAATATCGAAGATGTAATTTGATGGTTCAAAAATTAATCAATTTTATCATAGATATAGATGTTCATACTAACTTTCTCTTTTCGTTTTTTCAGTACGTTTTTCCAAACTTGATACTTTTTGTGGATTAGCATCGTTTCACGACCAAATTTTTGTTCGATTTGTACATCGTTCATGTTACTGAAATATTCGTCACCATCATCCTCCAGATCTTCTAAGGAAACCACAGGAACATCCTCATCAGTTTTTTGACTGAAAATTGAAAAAATTGTGAACAACTAAACATTTTGAATTGTGCAAAAAATAGTTTTTTTCAAGTTTTTACCTGCTAGTTTCTGTTTTTGTAGAAAGTAAAGTTGTGATTTGGCCATAAAGTTCAAAAAAGCTGTCATGGAGTTTGAGCTCGCGAATGGAGTAAACTACTTCATCTGGTTGCCTTAAGAATTTGACATTTTTATTAATTCAAGATAACTGTTCAACTTTTTTTGGTTTTGTGTTTTTTACTTCCTTACAAAATTTTAGAAACTCCAAACGGATGGCAAGTTAGAGGCTTTATAAAAAAATCGTAGAGTTTTTCGTAGGCCAATTTGTGTTTTTCGACTTTGAAAGCAAGTTTTCTGTAAACCAGATCCATCTTCCCCTTTAGTTTTTCGTTTAAACTTTCTGTTATGCGACGGTCTAGTTCTAATTCTTCTGGAGGTATTTGTTGCGATTTTGGCAAACTTTGGTTTCTGAAATTATCATTTTTATTATCAGCAAGTTTTTTGAACTTTAAAAATACAGCGAATACCTCTGTAGAATTGTATGATATTCATCCCCCAGTTCTTTCAGAATTGCCATTTTTGAATTTATCTTCTGTCTTGCCAATTCTAAAATTCTGTCTTCTTCAGCTTTCACAATAAATTCTTGCAAACTGGGGTAGCCAGGATCGTCAACATCTTCAACTTCTTCAATTATCTGATTCAGTAAAGTAGGTAATATTAAAATAAAAGTGTTATGAATAATTTAAAATTAAAAATTAATAAATTTCAAGTGGAAAAAAAACATAAAAAATACCACAAATGGTTTCGTGGGTTGACTTTGGGGTTTAGACTCAGTGTTACCACTGATTGAGTAAGAAAAAAGATTTCCATCGTGACCAGAACTCAGCAAAATTTTCTTATCAAAACTGAATTTTATCGCTGACACACATCCATTATTTTTATCGTGCATTGTTAAACTCCAATAATTAGACCAATCAGTCACATCGGTCTGATTTATTTTCACCACTCGAAGTTCCCCAGTGTTTGGTCCGATAAATAAATAGTTACTGTCACTGCAATCAAGTTGTTATAAAAATGAATTAAACAATCCAACTATTTCTAGTACCATCAGGAAAATTAAATAGATAAATAAAAGTCTGTTTCACTTGAACAAAATTGTGCAAATCTCTGTATCTGCTAGATCACTTATGGGCACACTTCTTTTAGGCTCCCTAAGTGAACTTTTTTGACTGTCAGGACTAGGAATTTCGTAGATATAACCAGCGTCGAATCCTGACATGAACAGCCAGAGTTGGTTTTTGTTAATGTAATGTGCGATCATAATGTTATTCGGTGGTTCAGGAATGTAAATTGGAGGCAGTTCAAATTCTTCTTCTGGAAGTTCTAAAACAATACAAAATAATTATAATCAAATTTAAATTCAAAATAATTTTAAATCGAGCTAACCGTTTTTTTTACATACTCAAAAATTTGGTTTCGTCAATTTCAATTTCAGGATTTTCTTCCCTCAATCGTTTAAGTTCTTTTTGTTTCTCAGTCAGCATCTCGTCTCTTTTAGCATTCATCTCTAATAACATCAAATTTTGTTCAATTTCAGATCTTACAGATTGAAATTGGAAAACTCTCGGTTCGCAGAGTAGTTCGTAAGAAATTGTTGTGTAAGGTTGTGGTTTCTCAGGTAAATCTATTTCATAACAGTAACCCTTTGAACACCCAACAAAAATTGTATGATCCTAGAAAATTTAATTTTAACTTTAATACGATTTTCGCGTTTGTTCATTTTCAATTGAAATGATCAAAACTTGCCTGTTCTGGTTTCCAAGTAAACACTGTGGGATAAGATTGCAATTGAATAAATCCAATTGGAGTCAATCTTGGATAATTCTCGGTTGATTGAGTGGTGAAAATGAAAATTGTTTCGTCTTCACCTCCAGTGACAAGCAATCTGTAAAAAATGAATGTACGAGTGAATCAAATACAAAAATAAACTAATTGACAAATTTTCTCTGTACTTACTTGCTTCTAACATTAAATGACATGCAACTAATAGGTTTTATGTGCGGTTTCATCAGTTGTAGAAGAAGATGAGATTTGGATTTCGTCTTGTCAGATAATTGCAAAACATCCACAGCGAGTATTCTGATAATCCCAAAACTTGACCCGCAAATTATTGTACAACCCGTACTATCAACCTGGAGATAATTTTTGAACAATTTGAAAATCTAGTTTTTTTACTTTCACAGTTTCGAAAGTAAACCAAATTGCCTCAGATGGGAACCAAATGACTCTCGTGAGTGGTTCGCTGAATTCGCGAGCGAAAATTAGTTTCTTCGTTGAGAAATTGTAAATGTGCAATCTGTTGTCACTTCCGACTGTAACAACAAACGGTCCCCAGTCTGCAACGTCCATATCTGTAATTGCTCCTGCATGACAGGAAAAAACTTTTTGCGGGCTTTCTGGTGTTTGTTCGGACAAATCGACCAACCAAATTCCACCTTTGGCATCCTAAGGTAACAACAAACAATATTAAAGATATGTTTTTAATAGACAAAATTGAACAGTTTTTAAAATAAATGTTAAGAAAATACTCACTTGGGCATACCAAAATGAATCATCGGAATTCGGATTTCGTTTTTGAATAGACATGAGTTGTGAATTTGATTGGTTTTCGCCATCAGTTTCTCCGACACAAAACTCTCGGATTGGTTCAACTTCTAAAAATCGATCCTCGTCTGGCGGTTCTGCATAGTCGATAGTGTCATAGTACCATACTCGAATCCATCCGTCCATACCTGGGAAAAAATTTTTTAATTATAACATTGCACTTAGCTGACAAATAAAACTCATTGATTTCATTTCATTTTCTTACCCACTGATACCAACTCCCCATCATTATACTCAAACTGAGTGACCACATTTGCATGACAGGGTTTTCGTTCTTTTTGGGTCACTTCAAATTTGATCAGACCTTCGTCCCAAACTAAAATGTTGCCCCATTCAAAACCGGAAATGACCTTTGATGAAAAAAAAAAGAAATACAAT
Source organism: Telenomus remus (assembly GCA_020615435.1). Classification (NCBI taxonomy): domain Eukaryota; kingdom Metazoa; phylum Arthropoda; class Insecta; order Hymenoptera; family Scelionidae; genus Telenomus; species Telenomus remus. Next base: position 6,728,438 of record CM036345.1, on the reverse strand, counting down.
CAAAATAATTAATGTAATACACAGATTATAAACAAGTTTTATAAAGAATATTTCTATCTCTTTATACTTTTTCATCTGACATAGAGTAAACTCCTATAATGTCTGAAATTTCAGTTTTGCCAAATCGGCCGAGTACACCCTGTAGTTTCAGACCAGTGAAAGTTTTGGCCATTTTCCAGAACTTGATGTGTCCCACTCCACAGGTTGTTAGGTGACCAATAATCGTCGGAGAAAACATCACGTTATAAATGTCCTGACCGTGTGATTTACAGGTGATCATAATTGTCGATATTTGCCAGTCCCAAATTGTGATAAGGTAATCGGGTGATCCACCTTGAGATGCTAACAACAACCCTGTCGGACTAAAACCAGAAACAAGTTTTTCATCATTCCGTTCAAGATTAAAGGAAGCTTGTTTATTAGAATTTTTTTATTTGTTACTTGTAAGCTATATGGGAGTAGGAAAAAGAAGTGCCATTTTCCAGGCTGGTCACGACGTCCAAATTTGGCCAGTCGTAAATTATGATCGGTGGACTTTGTCCGTTTTCTGCCACAGCTATGTGATTAAAAGCAGGATTTTTCTGTTTGCAAAAAAATGATAATATTTGTGGTAAAAATATTATATTCGACATTCTTGTATTTTGAATAATGACGTTTACCGCAATGTGTCCGATTCCTTGACCTGTGGAACATCTTCTAAATGATATTTGTTGTTTTTTGACATTGTAAATGTGAAGCAGACTGCCTGAAGAGAAGATGACTGTGTTCGGATCCGCCACGCATAAATTGAATAGTTTTTTACAATCGTATCCAAATGAATGACTATATTTGTTGTTCTAAGAAAACTTATATCTTTAATTGATAATTTATTACAATTTGTTTTTGTCACTTTAGAAATGTTTACGGAATTGTTTAAAATGAAAATTTCAGGTTAAAAGGATACTCGATTTGCAAAAAATCAAGAGGCATATCCCCATTTGCAGACAACTTTGGTTTGGATATGTAACTCTTCGGTTCCACAAAATCTGGTTCGCTCTTATCCAAATCGTCCATTTCGTCCATTTTGTACTAACTAAAATAATAATACTTCACAAAAGATAACCGCGCAAAGAATAGTTATACAAATCTAGGTCACAAGTGACTTAACCAATATCAGTCAAAACTGTCTGTCGCCTTGACTTTTCAAACTCAATCAACTTTTTGGGTTTCAAACCGCAAAAAAATCAAAACTCCAACCGAAATGTTTTTTGCAAATTTTATTGTAAAATATTTTCAAATCAATACAAAAAAGCAGTTAAAAATGTACAGCGAGAAGCAAAATGAAAGTTCCATCAAGGGTTTCTTAAATTTCACTTCATGGTTTACAATGATTCATATGACAGTTTCAGGATTGTCTAGGAAGCAGCTGCAGCCGAAAGCCGCCATCTGCGATGACATTATAAGTCGAACTGTCCAGCTGCAGAGGCAGTTTCAACTTCTCGGAAGGCTGAAACTGAACTTTCGACAACAGATGGAAGATGACAATTTTAGTTTGCAGAATCGCAAATCGACTGCCAATACAGGACCGAGGACCCACGCCAAAAGGAAGGAACGTACTGCTATACGACTTATTCTTTTCCAGAAACCGTTCCGGTCGAAATTCGTCCGGCTCTGGATAATATTTAGGGTCCATCTGCAAGCCAGTAGCTGGGAACAGGACGATCATTCCAGGAGTGATTGTAAAAGGTTTGCCGCCCTCGACTGCAGGGGGTAATTCAAACCGACTGTTGCAAACTCTGTCGACCACTCCAGTCACCGAGTACAACCTCAGGGTCTCGTAAACAACAGCGTCCAGGTAGGGCATGTTGTTGATAATCTCATATGTCACCTCCTGATGACCTTGCTGCTCCACCTGTTTAATTTCTTCGTACAGTCTCGTCTGGGCCTGTGGATGTAGTGCGAGAGCAGTTGCAACAAAGCTCATGAGCGAGGAGGAACTCTCGAACCCGCCGAAGAAAAAGACAAACGCGTGTGCAGTCATGTCCTCGACGTTCATCTCGATGGGTTCCGACTTGTCGCTCGATTCGATCATGAGTTGGAGCATGTCAGGTCGAACAATATTCTGCTTGACCCTCATCTCGATTGTTGCTTTGATAACGTTTTTGAAATACGTCAGTTTGTCGTCAAAAACACTGATTTTGCACAGTTTAGCCAACTTTGGAAAAAAACTTATGATTGTCATCTTGGTCATCATCCAGCCGGACATAGAGGTCACTACTCTCGCGGTTTTGTAAAAGTCGTTGTTTTTGTTCTTCATCGAGTCCACTTCAATTCCGAAGGCACAGGTTGCGATGACGTCATTGGTGTACCGCGCAAAAAGTTCCTTCATCTCGAACTCGGTCTTGTTGTCCTGCACGTCCTCTGCCACGTAACGAGAAAACTTTGCGGACACTTTTGTTATCAACTCGAACATCATCCGCATCTTGCTGCTGGTGAAAGCTGGCGACAAAAGTTGTCGAACTTTGCGCCACTTTTCGTCTTTCAGCAGGAACAAACTCTTGCCGAAAATGGGATCGGCGTTTTCGTCAACAAAGACCATGTGGTTGGGAAACAAGTCAAAGTTCTTGACCCCTAAGGATTTGATCAGTTCCGGGTCTCGAATTATGACTGCCAGATTGCGAAAATTGTAAAAGCCCACGTATTTGGCGTCGGGAAACTGGTCGTAGACTTGTTTCAACAACTTAAAGAAGTGGGTTTTTTTCAAGGCTACAGGACCCATGTTGCCAACTATCGGCCAAGGAGTATTGTACGGAACTTTGCATCTGCGAAATTCGTTGTCTCGAAGACACATCCAGAGGTAAAAAATGCCACTTGTTATCACCGTCAAAAATAGTGTCCAGACGTCAAACCACTCGTTCCAGGGGACCATTTTTGTGACGATTTAATACTGATTCGACCGTACGTTGACTCCTCACGACTGACACACAATACAAACTGCTGTAGAATAAAAATGTAGGTGCATCACTCTAAGTAATCCCCACTCTGATTTTTTTTCTGGGAAGCGCTCTCATGGAGAAATTTCGATAAATTGTCGGTGGTCTAGCCCAACTGTTACATATTTGTTCGGTTGGTTTTCGGTGGGAGTGTATTGGGCAGTGATATTCATCTCATTCCACTTTGTTAGAATCTGTTCCAGGAAAGCTATTCAAAGTCTGAGGTCAAGATATTTATGATTGCTCTGGGTCATTGACACTTGAACGTTTTTTCCGAATTTCATTAAAAGTGTTTTAAAGGTAACGATAAAGTTTGTGGAATTAGCCAGTCATGTATTGTAGCATGATTTAATGATTTTTAATATCTTTTTTATGACGCCTAATCAACTTTTTTTAAATAAAATAAGTAATCTAATAAGTATTGGTATTATAAATAATTCTATAATTGAAAAATTAACATCAATTGTTTTTGTTGATATATTGTTATTTAGTTATACAAAAATAAATTGATTTTTGTTACTATGTAACAAAAATATGTGTATAAAATTAAATATACTTACGTTTTTCGAACGCTGGCAGTTTTTTATCTGTCATTGAAGTGTTACAATGATCGGTGATCAGTGTTGAAGTTCATTCACTTTTGTTTGTATCGTTTCCGAGTGATTAGAGTGCATTGATTAGTTATCGGATATGGACGGATAAAATCTGATACATATGAAAGTGATGTGCAAAGGTTATTACTTTTTTTTGTCGGCTTTATATTATTATATCATGATAATGTTTCAGCTATCAATTTATTATTAAAAAAAATATAGTTTTTACCATCTTAAAATTACTGAGAGTAGTTGAACACTGAATTGTTCTATAGTTTTAAATAATAATAATAATAATAACAATAACAATAACAATAACAATAAATATACTTTATTTGAGTGATATACTTGAACATAAAATGTATCATTTTTTACTTTTTTCAGATCAGATCGATGTTAATCTAATCTCCCAAAACTGAAGTGAAATTTATTCGAGGTGAATCATGGGACTTACTGGTATGAAATGCACTACTCGGATTACTTTTTTCATGAATTTTAGATGCGACAGGTCGTTCGAGGTATAGGCAGAATGATTTTTCTTTGTTCATATCACACTCATATAAACAATTCTCAACTCTACGATATATGTTTTGTTTTTTATTCATGAGAAGAGAAAGTACAACAATTTTTTACAAAGTAAATTACCTCATAATACCTCATTCATAGTAACGTAAATATTTCTTCTTATTCTAAAAATGTTTGTTCGAAGAATCGTCGAACAACTTGATTAAATATTTATACTTAAGCTTTAATTAACAAAATATTACATATAAACCAAAAGTTGTAATTGATGCTACGATAAAAAAATAGTATACACTTCACACAGGCGAAACAGTGCATAAGTATTTATTGATCAGTGCTACCATATTTACTTTTCATTCAGTCTTTTTTATTCGACGACAAGGTTCTACATTTTATTATCAAGTATCGTAACAATCGTACACATTTATGACAAGATATTCAAAAACAAATACTCATTTTTGAGACGATGGAAACAAGAAAAACTTTATCTGATTCAGTAAGCAACTATTTATTATCTCATCTTCGAAATTCTGCAATAATTCATTAGCACGTATCTATTTCTTTAGATCGATTGCTTAGAGTTTGGCCTCTTTTGTGGATTCAAGGTTTTAACTATAGTTGTACACTATCTACTTCAATGTTATAACATTATTTTATGATTACCAATAATTATTAATACAAATAGTACACTTACATGACACTTACTGTCGATTTTTTGCATTCCTCAAATACAACATGGCGTAGAAAAATACCACTTTTTGCTTAACAAACGAACTTTTGAACTGTCTTTGGCCATGTACCAAAAAAAAAAACTATTCTTCGATTTCCAAATCCAATCCACTGCCAAAGTAACTATGTTTCCTAGAGTCGACTTGCAATTTGAATCCATTTTCGAACGTCAGGTCGAGTGAATTTTGACTAAACTTAAGAGGAACGGGAGTTTTGTCCGTAGGTTTCAAGTCACATCTAGCCAACAAATAGAACAAGAACAATTTAACTCCCAATAAGGCGAATCTCCTGCCAATACAAGATCTTGGTCCAATTCCAAAAGCCAAAAATGTGCACTGGTTGATGTTAAGCGTATTGTTGATAAATCTGTCCGGGTCGAATTTGTGTGGTTCATCATGATATTTTGGGTCGTGATGAATGCTATTGGCTGCAATCCAGATACGCGTTCCTGGTTGAATAGTTACTCGTTCGTGTCCTGGTGTCGGTGGTGGAAGTTCAAATTCTGCTGTGCACGCTCGTTCTAAGGTCAGCACGTTGGGGTAGTACCGCAGAGCTTCGTACAGGACAGCTTCGAGGTATGGCATTTCATTAATCGTTTCAAAAGTAGGATTTCCTTCTGAATTTTTAAGAGCGATATCAATTTCTTCTTGCAGTCTCCTCTGGACATCCATGTTGGTGGCGATCTCCATGCAAACGAAACTCGTCAAGGTGACGGAATTCCTGAACCCACCGAAGAAGAAACTAGAAGACTGAGCCACCATGTCTTCTATCTCTGAATCGCGTACTTCGTTATAAATTTCCTTGATCTCCATCATCAACTGAATCATGTCAGACCTTTTGGACCCCTTTTCTATCCTGTTTCTGACAGCCTCTTCGACGACATTTTTGAAAAAGTTTCTCGTGCTCCCATTTATGAGTTTCAGTCCCAGACATTTGGACAGTCTTGGGAAATAGTACAGCATCAAAGCTTTGATCGAACGAGAACTGGACACACCTGACAGTTTAACTGCTTGTTCATAAAACTCGTTTTCTGGGTACTGCATAGAATCAATAGCTGTACCAAATGCACAGGTGGCAATCACGTCGTTGGTGTACCTTGAAATCGCTTCTTTAATGTCAATCTCGAGATAGGTGCCTTCCTCAGTCGCATTGATGATTACAATTTCAGCAAAACTTTTGCTACAGTTTGCCATCAGTTCGTACATCATCTTCATCTTGTTGGAATTGAACGAAGGTGTAAGAGCGCTCCTCACTGAATACCACTTTTCACCTTTCAGGGTATGCAAGTTTTTGCAAAACATCGGCTCGACTCCCTCGTCGAACACTCCATGATGATCCATGAAATTGTCGAAATTTCGAATGGTAATGGAACTGATCACTTCTGGATCGCGAATCACAATCACAGGTTGGGTGAAGTTGAAGATCCCGAAATACTTGGCGTTGGGCCATCGGTCATAGTACTCCTGAATGATGTCGATGAATTTTTTCCTCCGACAGATCAGAGGCAGAAAGTTACCTATCAGAGGCAAGGGAGCACAGTAAGGGATGGACAATCGTTTGAAGTACGTCGCGATGTAACACCAGTAGAGCAGAAGAGCGCCAATTATCGCGGTTGCCAAGGATATCCAAATTTCCATTTTTCTGCGAGCAAGAGTCGCTGATCGATTACGTTGTTTGATGTTCAGTTGTACTTGGACACTGAGTGCTTTTCCAGCTACAATATTAGTATTGAACCAGTCCCCACTCCAATTAAGTCTTTACATTTATACCCAACAGAAAGAAAGAAAAAAGAAGGCAGCAGTCTATTGCTTTTTGCAGTGTAAAGACCAAATAACTTTCTTTGATGATTAAATGTTTTGATGCGATAAAATCATACGAAGTCATTATGCAAAGTGTTCTTTATGGAAAAAAACTATTCACCATATTTAAAATTAAATTATTTTATTGGCCATTTGTTTTCTTTCGACGGATCGGTTTGACCCAGAATCCCCCTTGAATTTGAGGTATCATAGTGTATTTAGTGTACACAATAGGTAGTTTGAGTTTAGTCGATGTTTGAAGATTACATTCTGCCATCAGATAGAAAATTGCCAATTTGTTTTCAAGCAAGGCAAAACGGTTTCCAATACAAGAGCGAGGCCCGATTCCGAAGGCCAAAAAAGCGGGCATATTGGTACTCATCTTCTGATTATAAAATCGATCTGGGTTGAAAACTTCAGGATTCTCATAAATTAATGGATCACGATGGATTACAAAACTTGTGATTGCAATACTATCACCCTTCTTCACCGTGTAAGGTTTATGACCAGGAAGTGCAGGGGGTAATACAAAGTCTTCGGTACAAATCCTGTCCATGAAACCGTTTACCGGATGGAGTCTTAGTGTCTCGTACAAAATTGCATCCAGGTAGGGCATAGCAATAATGTCCTCGTAGGTAGGGTTGCCTCCACATTTTTCAACCACTTGTGCAACTTCCTCAGCTAGACGTTGTTCGATTTCTGGATTTTTTGCAATTTCCACTGTAGCATACGCCATCAGCAGGGACGAGGTTTCAAACCCAGCCAGGAAAAAAATAAAAGCCTGCGAGGTCATGTCCAAGACGTCCATCCGCAGCGAATTCTCCTTTTCCTGCGAATCCATCATCAACTGGAGCATATCAGGCCGGTAAATACCCTCTCTTTTACGTGTTTCGATAGCATTTTTGACAAGACCGCAGAAAAACTCGGTCAACTCGAGGTCAAAGAAATTCAAATTTATAATTTTAGCCAACGGAGGTAGACTTTGGGCAAGGATCATTTTCACAGCTTGAAGCCAATTGGATGTCATGGCTTTTTTACTTAATTTGTAAAATCTGTTTTCAGGATCTTCCAAGGAGTTGACGGAAATACCAAAGGCGCAAGTGGCAACGACGTCTATTGTGTATCTCGAGAACGCGTCCTTGAATTCGACGTCACTGTCCGCATGCTTCAAGATGTAGTGCGAGAAATTGCGCGCACAAACGTTTATCAGCTCGAACATCTGCTTCATTTTGATGGTCGTAAAGGCCGGGGAAAGAATCGCCCTGGTTTCTCGCCACTTGGTGCCTTTCAAACCAAACAGACCTTTTGCAAAGAGCGGCTCAGCGTCCTCATTGGTGAACACGTCGTGGTCGTGAAACTTGTCGAACTGTTTTATTGTGATTTCCTTTATGATATCTATGTCGCGGATGCAAATCGTCGGCTTGCCCATCATGTAAAAACCGACGTATTTTGCGTCAGGCCAAAGTTTAGTGTACTGCGCAGCAAACTCCACGAAGTGATATTTCTTTAAAAAAATTGGTAACATGTTGCCGACAAAGGGCAGGGGTGTTTTGTGCAAAATTCCATGACGTTTGAAGTATGTTAACTTTCGATAATAATAGAAAATCACTCCACCTATCACAGTTGTTATTATAAAAGTCCAGAAATCCATTTTGTGCAGAGTGCAAATGATGTTTCAGAGTCTGTCAATTGTCAACTAACTATTTTCCGTTCTGCAAATTTTATAAATTATCGTCATTCTCAGTCCCACTATTGCAGGTTTGCATGTTATAGATGTATGAGTGGTATGAAGAAAAATAATCGATTCTTCTGTGCGTATCTTGAGAACACTCGTAAAAATGTTATCATTTCTGAACGTACATGTAATGCTGTTATTTTTTTCTCTTACTTTAAATCATATTTTTCTTCCTTTGTTCATTCTTGAAACTTTTAATTCGAGTCATCATCTCACAATTTTTTATAAGGTTTTTTTTTCAATTCGCACGTTGAATGCATGACAAGAATTGTAAACACTTGTGGGCTGATCATTAGCATTTTCATTATTATGTATACTTAAGTTATCATAAATGATTCATCATAATAATTCGCGCCTGTGAATTGATGTCTTCTTTACACCTGAGTATAACACAGTGTAGCAAGAACTCATGAGAAATTTCATAAATAATTTAATCAAAGTTACCCTTTTTGGTTTCTAGAAAAACTACTGTAGACGAATTTTTTATCTGCATTTTCATTTTTTTATTTCGATTAAGATGGTTTTTTTACAAACTTTTAATTAATTCAATTGATGAAATTATATTTCATTTCGCGGTACAATTTTTAGCCAAAATCCACCTTCAATCATACTAGATACACTGAAAGTCGATAACTTCAACGACTCTTTTAATTTAGACGATTTTTCCAGTCTGCATTTTTTTAACAAGTACAGAAATACTAATTTCGTTTCCAATATTGCAAATCGATTGCCAATACAAATTCTAGGTCCAATACCAAACGACAAATTAGTCGGCGAGTTCGGATTATACTTTTTGCCTAAAAATCTTTCAGGATAAAATTTTTCTGGATTTGAATAAATAGCAGGATCATTGTGGATACCGTCAGATGCAATCCAGACATTCGTACCAGGTTCTACAGTAAACGATTTTTGTCCCGGCAGAGCAGGTGGAAGAACGTAAGATTTTTGACAAATCCTGTCAAGAAAGCCGGTGAGGGTGTGAATTCTCATCGTCTCATGAATAATAGCTTCCAGATAGCACATTGAATTCACATCTTCAAATGTCGGTTTTCCATTTGTTTTTTCCATCAAATCGTCAACTTCAACTAAAAGTTTGTCTTGAACTTCTTGATTCACAGCTAATTCAACTGCAATGTATGCCATAAGAGTAGCAGAAGTTTCAAATCCAGCGGCATAAAAACCAAAAGCCTCAGATGTCATGTCCATCAAGTCCAATTGGATTAAGTTTTTATTCGTCGCTTCCATCATGAGCTGAATCATGTCAGGACGATAAACACCTTCTTTTTTTCTCGTTTCAATTGTCGTTTGTATAATTTGCTTGAAATAATCCGTTATGTTTTCTTCATAAACTTTCAGCCTGAGCAGTTTAGACAAATTAGGAAAATTGCTATTTAACATCAACCTCAACCCCCTCCAGCCCTCAAAGTGCGTTGCTTTTTTTCCAAAAACATAAAAATGGTTATCTGGATTTGTCATCGAGTCAACTGAGATACCGAACGCGCAAGTGGCTATGACGTCATTGGAGTACTTTGTAAATGCGTCTTTCATGTCGGTATCAACTGCACTGCAATTTTCCTGGACAAAGTTAAAAAAATTCTCAGCACAAGTGCTGATCAAGTCGAACATCAGATGGAGTTTGCTCGTTGTAAATGCAGGGGAAAGAAGGTTTCTGCTTCTTCGCCACTCATCACCTTTTAAACTGAACAAATTTTTGCCAATCAATGGGTCCAATTGCGGATTGACGAAACTTCGGTGGTCCATAAAGTGGTCGAAATGTTTCACAGTTATGTCCTTGACCAATTCTAAATCACGTACGATTATAACTGGAGTAAGAAAATCATAGAAACCAAAATATTTTGCGTTCGGCCAGTTGTTGTACAGGTTTGTAATGTGACTTGTCAAATGCACTCGACCAAGAGCGACTGGTAACATGTTGCCAAAAAAGGGCCATGGTGATTCGTGAGGAACTCCGGTGTTTTTGAAACGTCTTGTAAATCTGATTATGTGGATGATCAAACTGGTTACTAAGATTGTTACGAGTGTTAGACTGTAAAAATCCATTTTGTCGACAAGTTGCTTTGTAACTGATACCTGCGACGTTCGTCATTAACTGCACGGAAGTTAATAAATTTAATATTATTTCTGCGCCGCCTTCGTAATTGCCTTCACGTAATTCAATGAGACAAGTTAAGCTCGGTTTAATCACTTGTCTAGTTATCTCTAAAGTTGAAAATGAAAAGTGAAAAATGAATAAAAATAATAACAATCAAAGCTGAACTTTAAATAAAATTTGAATAAAAACATTAAAAAATTGTTTTTCAACTAGTTAGTAAGTGGAGATGCAATGTTAGTAATTGCACAACACGAACCTTGATGCGTGATCGAGGACACTTCACACCAGCGGTCACGGTCAAGTTACTGCTAGAAAAGAGATGCTTGAAAAAGGATAAAAAATGTACTTAGATGGATTAATTTAATACTGAAATTTGCTACGAGATTAGCATAAAGAAGAATTTGCAGTTTTCAATATTGTAATCAATGACTCAAAGAAAAATAATATTTTGAATATGTACAATCACTGACAATGACAAAAAATGGTAAAAAATTATCTTAATGAACTTAAATCTTTTTGAAAATTTTGGTACAAGAAATTTTGTTTTTGGTACAAGAAAAAACTTGTCAAGTTTGTAATCATTTATTTATCACGAGGCACAACAGACACCCAAAACCCACCATCCAGCACCAACGAAGCAGTTGATTTAGACAGAGTCAAGGGTAATTTCAATTTCGAAGACGTAACGAATCTACAACTTGATAAAAGGTAAATAATCGCTAACTTAGTCTCCATGAACGCAAATCGATTGCCAATGCAGACCCGAGGCCCCAACCCAAACGACAAATTAGTCAACGAATTTGAATTCAATTTTTCTCCGATAAATCTGTCAGGATTGAATTCTTTTGGCTCGTGATAATATTGAGGGTCGTGGTGGATGCCATCAGTGGCAATACACACGTTCATCCCCAAAGGCACAGTGTACGGTTTGCCTCCTGGAACAGCCGGTGGCAGTTCAAAAGGTTTCACACAAATCCGGTCTAAGAACCCTGTAAGAGTGTGGTGTCTAAGAGTCTCAAACATGATGGCATCCAGGTAAGAAACTGCGTTCACTTGGTCATAGTTTGGTTTTCCTTTTGTCTCTTCCATCAGGTCGTCGATTTCTTTGATCAATTTGTCCTGAACTTCTTGATGTAGCCCCAGTTCAATAGCTATGAAAGACATGAAAGTTGACGTCGATTCAAACCCAGCGAGGAAAAATATGAAAGCTTGAGCAGTCATCTCGACCATGTTTAGTTGAATTTTGCTTCTAGATTCCATCATCAGCTGGATCATGTCAGGACGAAAAATACCGTTTTCATCTCGGTGCTTCATGGTTGAACTCACCAGATCCGTGAAAAATTTAGTAGTTGGTTCGTCAAATATTTTGACTCCCATCCAGTTGGACAGATTCGGACACATCCTAATGAAAAGCATCCTCAACGCTTTCCAACCACCGAAATTGACTGCTTTTTTGCCGATGACGTAAAAATCGTTATTCGGGTCTTTCAAAGAGTTCACCGAGATGCCAAATGCGCTCGTGGCGATGACGTCGTTGGTGTACTTTGTAAACGCGTCTTTGATGTCAATGTCGGTGGATCCAAGTCGGCTTTTTTCCACGAGATAATCCGCGAACTCTTTCGCACAGTCGGAGATGAGCTCGAACATCTGACGCATCTTGCTGGAAGTGAAAGCAGGTGTTAGAAGACTTCTAACTTCCCGCCACTTGTCGCCTTTCAAACTAAACAAACTCTGACCAATCAGCGGGTCGGTATCTGGATTCGAAAAAGTCCGATGGTCGGTGAAGTGTTCGAAATGTTTCACTGTTATTGACTTAGTCAGTTCTAGGTCGCGCACAAAAATTATAGGAGTGAGGAAGTCGTATATACCGTAGTACTTTGCTTCCGGCCAGCGGTCATAGTAGTGAAGTAGGTGCTCCAAAAAGTGCCTTTTTCGAAGGATCATCGGTAACATGTTGCCGAACAAGGGCAACGGGGACTCGTGGGGCACAGTGGTGTTTTTGAAATAAGTCATGGAGTAGTATAGGTAAGCGATTAAGCCGCCTATAGCGATCGTTAATAGAAAAAGTGACACGTCCATGTTTTTCTTTCGTGCGCACAAATTTGCCTCGTGCGAGTGCTGTCAGATTACTGGCATTGCATCACTTCTGATTGTCTCATTGTGAATTCAACTCGTCTGCACCACCTCTACGAGTTTGATTGCACAATCAATGTTTAAATTGATACGTGTGATTGAAGTTCAAAAAAGTGTTTTCATCAAAACGATGTTGTTTTGTGTCTTTGATGATTTTTAGAACTGTAATTTGAATGATTGATTTAATTCAATTACAAATTATTTAATTTGAATGGTGTTTAAAATTGATGATCATAAACTTTTTAAGATAGTTACAAATAATTAAATGAAAATAGCAATGATTTAGTCTTTGTTCGTTTAAATCTGATGTTTTAATAATGACTGATTATTAACTAATTAGGTACTGAATCAATTGTTTCTTTAAACGTTCTTTGCTTTTTATTTACATTTAATTTTACATATTTACAATTTACATTTTAGAAGAATAAAAATTTCATAAACTGCAAATAATTGTTTATTCGAAATCATTTCCTCGGTACAATTTTAACCCAAAATCCACCTTCGATTTTACTTGAAATACTATCCTTAGATAATCTTAGAGGTTCTAGCAATTTCGAAGATTTCTCAAACCTACATTTAGCAAGAATATTAAACAGGACTAGTTTATTTTCCAACAGTGCAAATCTGTTTCCGATGCAAGATCTAGGTCCAATACCGAAAGCCAAAAACGTCGGCGAGTTGACCGTCATTTTTTCACCATAAAATCTGTTTGGATCAAACTGGGTAGGATTTTCGTAATATTCCGGATTTTGGTGGATCGCATGTGCTGGGAACCAAATATTAGTGCCGACTTTAACTTCATAAGGTTTCCCTCCTGGAACTGCGGCTGGCAGTTCGAAACTTTTGTTGCACATCCTGTCGAGAAATCCTGCGATTGGGTAGCATCTCAAAGTCTCGTACAAAAGAGCCTCCAACAGAGGCATGGAATTAATTTGATCATAAGTTGGTTTTCCGTTAGTTTGCTCTAAAATTTTGTCCACGTCTTCGATAAGTTGATCCTGGATGTCCTGATTCAAGGACAAGCCAACAGCTGCATAACTCATCAGAAATGAAGAAGTGTCAAAGCCACCAAAAAAGAAGATAAAAGCTTGAGCAGTCATGTCCATGAGATCCAGCTGAACTCCATCCTTTCCCCTGCTTTCCATCATCAGTTGAATCATATCTGGACGAGTAATTTTCTTCTCATCTCGAGTTTGGATCGTTGACCTGATAAGATCAGTGAAAAAGCTAGTTACTTTTGCGTTGAAAATTTTCACATTAAACAGTTTCGCCAAAGAGGGAAAGATCCTGGTAAAAAACATTTTTATTGTTTTGGATGCGTCGAAGTTAGTTGCATCCTTTCCTAGGACGAAAAAGTCGTTGTTCGGGTCCGTCATCGTGTTCACTTCAATTCCAAACGCACAGGATGCAATCACATCAGTTGTATACTTTCCAAAAGCGTCTTTCATTTCAAAATCAGTATTTCCTTGCTCAGCATTTTTTGCGAGAAAAGTGGCAAACGCTTCGGCACACGTGCCCATCAAATCGGACATCTGGCGCATTTTGCTGGACGTGAAAGCTGGCGATAAGAGACTCCGGACTTCCCTCCACTTTTGGCCCTTCAAGCTGAACAAACTTTTGCCAAACAGCGGGTCAGCATCTTCGTCCACAAAACTTCGATGGTCCGTGAAGTTGTCGAAGTTTTTCACTGCAATTGACTTGATCAGCTCGAGATCTCGGACTATAATCACAGGTTGCATGAAGTCAAAGAAAGCGACGTATTTTGCTTTCGGAAATTTTTGACAGTATCTCGTGACGTACTCCACAAAATGCTCCTTTCGCAAAAGCACTGATAACATGTTTCCCACGAAGGGCCAGGCTGGAAGCATGGGTATGCCAGTGTTATTGAAAAATTGTGTTCGGTTCCATAAATAATAAAACAGCGCGCAGATAGCCGCTGTGACAAGTATAAGTGTCAGATCCATTTTTTACACTGGCAAGAGTACCAGTGGTCAATTATGAACTGATGTGTAGTGTTTGAAATGACAATAATAGCGTACACTTCGTATCTGGTGTCTTTGTTTCCGCATCCCCTCTTTTTAGAACTGCGCGTGCCACGTTATTCAAAACTAGATAGTGCGAATAGAAGTTAGTGGCGAGAATGATCTGAAGAGATTTTTCATTTTATAAAGTTACAGTTACAAAATTAATCACATACCTGTAAATTGAAGTTTTTTAATTTAATATTGTAATTGTATAATTTGTTGTTTTACTTTTTTCAATAATGATGATGTGAATCAAAATGTTTTCTATTAAAAAAAGTTATAGCTTTCACAATTTTATTAATTTATCAGATAATGATTTATTGAAAAAAATTTCTTAGAATGATGTGCGGTTAATAATCGGTTTTCAGCCTTGCGTAAGCAGATAAACAGCTATTATCAATAGTAAAAATAAAAAAATGTTCAATTCACATAAGTGCATTAAAAAGTCAATTCAATTTTTAAATTAAACTTGCCAATAATGTAAACTTGCCAGATCCAAGTTTAAATTAATTTATTCAATTTTACCTATTGTTTAGCTACAACTGATCGTATGGTTTCTTTGACAGATAAAAAAGTTTCTAGAGTTTCTTCTTCCAGGATATCAGAGACGATTTCTTCAGTCAACTCGTCATACGTTTCTTCAGCTGCAAAGAACAATTCATTTCTCAAATTCAAAACACATCTTTCATATTAAACGATAATTGAATAATGATAATAATAAAAAAAGTACTTACTTCCAACGTTTAAATGTCCGAACAATTCGCAAACGGCTGGAATAAAAGTCATATTATCTTTGAGTTGGTAATTCGTTTTCCTTGCCCAAATATAAATTCGCACATCATCAAAAGTCTCGTTGTCAGGATTCGATTTACCACGCGTTAAGTACACATTATGTGCCACACCATTTTGTTGAAATTTTTCAATTATTGCAAACGTTACATTTACTAGTTTAAAGATGTCATGATCCGGAATTAACAATAACTGAACACAAAACCCTTTGGATGGAAAATTTTCCAGAGTCGAGACTGGATCGACAAACTTGTTCAGAGCCTGAAAATAAATCTTTGTTAGTATCTTGAAAATGAAAATTTTTATTGTTTACTTTCGTAAACTTACAATCGACTCAAGCGGCATTCGTGTTTTTAAATAATATAAATGCCAGTGTAAATGATTGACAGAAGCAAAGGCACCGAGACCGTTGAAGACGATCCTTAAATTTCTGTATGAAAAGTGAATGTAAATGAAAATCAATTTCAAAACAATGTTAATTTTACATTTTGGTTTTGTTGCTTACGGTGACGAACTTAATAACAAAAGCTCGACAACTTTTGTCAAACTGTAGCGAGTTATTTTTTGTGGTAGTTGTGCAAATCTTTCGGGGATGAATAAAGAGTGCCCCCACTCAATGGGGCTCACATTCACAGCAATGACGTTGTTTCCATCGTCATTTTCAATATCAAAATAGATTTCCCGGTCGGGTAATTGCGTAAAATTGAATTCCATTGGGTTGAAAGATTCATTCAGTGATGAACATTTCATCGGTTTTCTTCGTTTTAGTGCTCTATCACTATTCAGCTTCGATAAATAGAATAAAACAGTCAATAATTTCCTTATTTCTTAAATTAAGTTTCAAGTTTTTTGAATACTTTAACTATTATTTTACCTGTGCTAAAAGTTGGAACCTCCCTTCTAAGATTTTGCTCTTTAAATTTAACTTATAACGTAACACATTGTTTTCTTCACAATTTTCCCAATTTGTTCTCAAAGCGCTATCAAAATTAGATTCCATAGTTTCGCTGTCCTGAACTGTATAGTTGAAATCTTCTTTACTGTATCGAAAGACTGCCGCTGGTGTTCGATTATTGTTTGTCAACTCCATTTTTCCACAGATTATTATTTGCCAAAAACCTGAAATGAAATAAATGGGATAGATATGAAATAATTGGGAAATTATTTCTAAAACAAAATATGCATAGTAAAACAATTTTAACTGATGCAAAAATGATCATTTGAAAGTACAAAATTGTTGTATTTATTTTAATATTATTACTTGTTGATAAATAAACAGAACGCTTAGGTTAACTTTTATTTCAATGCTTCCAATTACAAATCCGACTGTCAACAATTTTAAATCTACTTACGACACCAACCACAAACTCCACCCACTCAATAACCAACAAATTTAAAAAAACAACTTCAACAAACAACCTTCTGAAACAATCAAACTTAATTTTTCAACCGGTCAAGATCAACTTTGACAGTTCTCTGTTTATCAGCAATTTTCATTTTACCAGATTGCTCGACAACCACCAGGTGGCACTACCTTGGTACTCGCGTGTTTGGTCCGCAAAAAACATGCTCTTGTGCCTGCGCTCTTTCATCATCGTGACATTATCACTTCAAAACACTCTTATCAGTACAGCAGAAAAGTCGTGATCGAAGAAGTCTCTAGCTCAAACTGTTTGAGCGAGTGTTATTTTGGAATGAGGGGCAAAGTGGAGTGTCGTTCGTTGAATTAGTCGCGATCAGTTCCCGGCATGATAGCCCTCGGCATTGCTAATGATGGGCGAGGTTCACCACGTGCGAGTACCCCGCGGATCCGTTCGCGCTCTCAAGAGTCACGAGCGAAAAATTCGTCGCCGTTTCGGGGTGCGACTCGTGGTGCCAGAGACGACGAACGCTGACAGCGACCGCGTCGCCGATGACCACTCGCCTGTCCTCGTTGAGGTGTTGCTGAATCCCTCGTTTGACAGTTCGGAAGAGGGGGACCGCGACGGAGGGGAGGATGATAACACTCTGCAATCTGGATCAAATGCTGCTGCCAATCCACTCTGTGTTATTGCTCCCAAAGTTCAGGTATAGACTTTTTTAGCTCCCAAGATCAAGGAAATGTAAATAAACATTTCTTGTTTTGAAAATATGTCAAAATGTCAACATATTTACATAAATAGTTTCTGTACTTTCATTTTTATTTTTGCGTAAACATAACACTGAAATGAAAACAACAACAGTGAAATGTATTCATTGAAATATTTTAAAAAATGTTTCCCAACTTCATCATTCTCCTATGCTTTATTTACTTCTGAGTATCAATTTCTACGAACGGTGGAACATTAGCTGGTATTAGAATAAACATTGTCGTATGCCGTCAGAAAATGGACATGCGACGAACAAACAAAGGCCTGAAGAGATCCGTGTCAACAAACTTGAGCCGGTACGACGACCATGCTGGCTCCTCATCCATTATAATCGCGCACTGTTTACACACAATCGTACGTGTAACCATTAACAAATATCCTTGAATCACGATTTTTGCAAAGTCGCGAATTCTGATAAAGTACTACTTATCAGTACTGTAAACATCGTTTCAAGGCACAGGTGAAAAATCAAAGAACAAAACTAGACTGCTGCTGATAACTATTTTCTGTTTTTGTTTCATTCTAAAAATAATCATTCATTAACATGATGAACTATTTTATAAATGGAAATTATTTGTTGTAGCAAAGTTACAACTTTGTAAGCCTGAGATCGAAGTTCTGAGTAAAACATCGGACAGGATTTTCGCAATAAATGTAGAAAGTTGTAAGTCTGTTTCGTAATGTGATCCTGCAAAAATTGTTGCCTCCAATTTATTTGTAATGAGTATAATTGATTTCGCGACAATTACGCAAGAGTGATTGACTTCTCTGATATTGTTGATTCGAATTTCATTCAATCTTTCAGTACAAAGATTCTTGCATTATAAAAACCTCGACAGTTTTTTCAACATTCAATCGGTTTTCTGAAAGTTCTTTGAAATTTAACTTCCAGCTTCATTCATAAAAGATTCTTTTCTGCCATTCAACTCATTTTTCCATTGTAGTACCACAGTTTCAATCAATGTCAGGAAGTTGTCCAGACGAATAAAAATCAGTATTGGTAACTTCTTTTACGTGGCAGGTGAAATTAGGATCGCACGGCCTTCCTTTCAACCAATCCCAGGAACCGAAGTTTATGGCATGATCATTCAGGCATGAAACTGTGATCTTTCATTTACCAAAGTCGTGGATGTGATTTTAAAACATTGTGTACTGTGGATCTTTTCAAGATTTTGTCTGCAATAGACAAATGAAACTAAATACAAATGAACCGTGTTTAAAAGTTGTTGATTAAATTGTCGTTTAATTTCAAATTAGCGTTATTGGCTTACTGCAAAAATTGTTTATAAAATGCAAAAAAGAGAGGGACAAGTATTATTGATTTTTAGTTACACTGCCGTAAGACATGATGTGATCTGGAATTGACAATTCAGAGGATGTAATGCTTCTTAGACTCGAAGCTCCAGGTCACAATCAAGGATATTGGCGATAAAATCTTAGTAGACTGACTATTCTTTTAACACAGCCTTCTAGCACGCGATATCAGGTTCATTTCTCACATCATAATGCATTGGCTATACTTTTTCTTTCGCTCAATATTTTTGATTGCCAATTGCAGCTGTGCATTCATCAATTATCACGTTCTACTCGTTTTCGATAATGACTTCCAATCAAGCCAAGATTCAATATTGCTGCAATTTTTACACTTTTCATATTTTCACACTTTTTCTGAACCTTCAAACTGTTTTCACACAATTAAAATTCACCAACAAACTGAAGTTTGAACAAAAATAAATAACACAATAATATTTGATTGTAAATTGAACAATGTACGATTAACTTTTTTGTATTTTTTTATATTTTTTTATAGCTTGGACAAATTAGTTTGTTGAAGTTGAATGTTCAAATGTGCATCATTCAAAAGGGGCATCTAGTCGTAATACACCAAGATCACAATTGAAATCATGAGGATCTATTGTTTGCAACCGCGAGAAAAATCACAATAACCAATAAATTATCACTTTTATAGAATCGAGATAAAATACCCTTTATGTAATCAATCACAATTTTGACTCGTACATTTTTTTGAATCGTCAAATGAATTTGATTAGCCTGTCTCAAAATGTATTTATTTGTTTATTATCAGAGGTAAATACCTGATCTGTTGATTCATTTCTGTACTGAAATAATAGTTTATGATATATTAGCATGATTGGTGTCTAAGTTATTTATATCCAGGCACGATCTTATATTACTCTTTGTCACACGATACTTATTTGTTATTCCACTAGAACAATTCAAAAAATTCAAATTTATCGTTCAACAATATTTTTTTTCCTCGCCTGTTCCTTAGAGCAAGTTCCATTTCATTTTTATTCTCCTTTCCATAAACGCAATTTCGAATTGTAATCCTTACCAAGTTGCAAATGACAAGTGTCGTTTGAATACAAAATGACATTTTCCTGTTCCAAAGTAATTTATGAAAACCGTCATGCGTATTGGAGACTGAAGAAGATGCCTCTGGACTATCAAAACTTGCTGGCTTTTTCGTGTCTTTGTAAATTATAGTCAATTAATTCCATGCATACATTTTTCAACTCCGGACATGAATATTTAATGTTCTCACATCAAAGTCAACTTGAAAAACGTTTTTATCCTCGTGTCTACTTTTGCATAATTTTCGTCATTTAAAATTAACTTGTTCGTTCCATTTTCGATTCTCTTTTTTCATTCCCAAACAAAATGTTTCGAACTACAAAATTCTTTTCAAATCGAAACCTTGTCGAACAGGTTTATTTTCGTCTCTAATCTCATAACAAGAGGGAAAAATCGCAAATCAAACAGACAACCCACATGGTCTCTTTTTTTTCGATAAATTCTTGACGATTTACGCGATGATAATTTAGAGTTTACATGCTTGTATCGACGTAGCAGAAGCTGCATTTAAAACACGCTTGTGGTTCATTGCAAATGATTTTTCATCTTACGACCGGATACCAATAAGTATAAATACCGCAACTCCGTGTTTACGTCCGTTCGTCTCTCTTTCTTGGCAACTGTTTTCTTTATTTATTCTCGCACTCGGTTTACACATACAACAATAAATATCAGCATGTAAAAAAGTACATGCCACAAATGCCACTTTAAAAATCGTTTATTCTTTACTACTTTGTACTGTATTTTTTCTCTATTTTTGATATTATTATTTATTATTATTCAATAAAAATAATTCCATCAATAAAACTGAATTGACACCGTTTTATGGCTCTTTTAACAGTTGTCAACAGTTCACAAATCATAAGAACGAAAAGAAACTTATCAGCTGGATCATTTTTGCACGGAGCACAAAAGCGTGTCATGAGTTTTTGAATCACTGTGCAAACGAAGCGAATTCAATTTCGCACAAGAGCGCAGCTTTATCAGAAGTCTCTTGTTTAAGAGATAAGTCTAGAAATGGAGCGATAAACTGCCGAGCGAGACGTTTGTGTTGGTGCGGGATTAGTGCACTAATAATTTGTAACGCCGATCTAAATAAACATGCTGGCTTTAGAGCGCTTCGAATCTACCTGTTCTACTTGTTTCACACATTTGGTTTACTGTAACAACAAACAAATTTAACATTTGTTGACTACCTAGAAAAACTATTAAAAAAATTTGTCCATTCAGATAAACATTTCATTCAAATTATTAGTTTTTGAAAAAATTGCAAAAACAGTTAAGTAATGACTTTGTAATTTTTAGGTCTGACTTTGAATGTTGGTTGGAGTAATGGTTGAAGGCAGATCACACCCTTATTTTGTTTGAAGGTGCAATCAAAAGGTCCATAAAACGAAACAAATAGCCAAGCTCAATGTGGCAAGGGTCGAAGATCAAGGTGCGTGACTGGGACACGAAAAAACGTGACGAGCCACCGCGGAGGGTCTTGGCCCTCATTTCACAAGGGACCCGACTCGGGCCAAAAATCGTGAATCGCAATTCGTGACCGCCTTTTCGTGTTTTGTACACGAGATCCCGCCGAGATACAATCACTTGATTCCGGATCTCGCCATCATGCTGCCTGCACGAATCGACAACAACTGCCTTCCCCTAGTCCGCTTCCACCTTATTCCACCGTATTAGCGTCCAGGAAGGTGTTTGTCTTTTGCCTCAAATGCCACAACCATTCAATTTGCAACACGCAGCATCCTGCCTTTCAGGGCTTCTCGCAGTTCTGCTTCAATAAACACGACATTGTTTCAAAATCTTTTTTGTATTATTTTTTGGTTTGTTTTTCGGCGGTTTTTTCGGTTGTTGGTAATTTCAGTCTGAGAAATTTCTCTAATCAGTGTCGTTGATTTGTAGGAAAACGTGAAACGCGATTTCTCGACGTATGCAAAATTGGAAAACCACTTATTAAACTCAACCATTCAGCTGACACACATTTTCTCCCTGAATGTCATCGATGCTGAGTGAAAACGTGAAATTAACATAAAGCAAAACTGGAAAATGCTTTGACATTTTTCAGCGAATTATATTATACAAAGTCCATCTGCGGAGTTGAATATCAAACTTGAACATTACTTTGCCTGCATTGGACACAATTTGTTACTCACATTTTCTTCTAACTACAAACAAAACAATAATTAATCAATAAAAACAAGAGACAAATCAAATCAAAACAAGAGGCAGTTTCCAGTTTGACTTTTTTACCGTTTCAAAAACAGAAAAGAACATGGTTGAAAATAAAAAGTGACAATTTTTTACATAACAATGGGACACGTGGGTTTGGTGATTTTCATAATCTCAATGATTACGGAGATAGAGCTCGTAGCGTATGATTGCAGGCGTATTTCGTTTATCGTCGAGGTATATGTCGGTGATAAAAGGAGTCACGGTCGCACGTTTATTTTCGAGCGTCGCGTCTTGTGGCTTTTTCTATCTCATTGGTGCTGTGGAACAAAAAAACGAAAAACGAAAAAAAAATGCGAAAACTAAAAGAATCTCACCAACCAAAGTCCAGACGGCTAAGAGTCACGCGTGGGCCGAGTTGGGCCGTTGCCTCTGCTCGGTGTAGCGGATACTTTATGCGCCTTCGCACAACATGTGGCGTGCGAAGACGTACCTACATAATGCGAGTTCGAACGAGTCTTCCTTGCTCGCGCCGTGCATCCGGGATCACTCACATGCCTAATATGCGCATCCTTTTAAGACAACACGTATAGAATATCATACACCATCGCTATAATTTCCATTGATTTCTTATTTCATCTTGTTATAACAAAACTAAAAACAAATTTCGGTTTTTTTCATTAAGTGACTAATGTTTACTTTAATTTTGAAGTCATTGATTCGTATCTGAAATCCTTCCAATGTCGAAATTAAAATTGCAATCGTTTTTCATAAACATTCTTCATTGAAGTAATGTTTTATTAAACTAACTAATATTTTGAATTAAATCTTAGTCGAATGAAAAAATTTTTTCTAATCAGTTTTTCTAGGCATTAAAAAAGTTTCGTTTCTTTTTGTGTTTATGATTTCACTGAAGAAAAATATAATTGAGATTGTATCAACGACATCTCATAAACGACTGAAATCAGTAGCTGAGATCCAATAAGTTAGTTTGATTCGAAGTGTGAGTGTAGCGGGAATAAATACACAGTGTTGCATCGCGAATTCTTACACATATGGGCAACTTGGAGAGACCGTTCGTGTGCACGTATCTGCCTTAGGATGAATTGCAGATAAGCGCATTAACAACTGTACAAAAGTTGACGTGCAAAAGTCTTAAGCGCCGTTCTCCCATACAAGTGGCGGAGACTAAAAGTTCATAAAATATATATCGCTCGGGAGTGTATGCACGATACTTTCTCACACATCCCAACTGCAAATTAACGTATCAATTAATTTGATTAGCACCTTATTTATTGTTACAACTAATTCGTCAACTTGATTAATCATTTACACGAAATTAAACGAACTACACGAACTGAAATTACTCAATTTTAACCCTGAACTAAGCAACATTTAAAAACAATCTATTTTTAACAAACAAACAATTTTATTTTTTTATTTTGAATGGTAATTTGTATTTCTAAGTTGTTTACAATGAATTTAATCATTGATTTAAAACGTGAATTAACGAATTTGGAGATTTGAAAAAAATCTCCAAAAATTAAAGAGGGGGGGGGTGATAGAAGGTAGAGGATTGAATCGTATATCGTTCGGTTTTATTGCGATTAATTTGCGATCGGATCGGCGCGGTGGGAATCAATTTATTTCCGCAGTTGGGCGATGAGCCGCGGATAAAGTCTTTGGGAGTTAATCGAAAGGGAAAGTCCGGGTTCAAGACGCGCTTGGAATTATTGTTTGGACTTTAGAGAGGCACCTGCGTGAGAAACGACCCAGAGAGCGCGATCGGCGCGACGCGTGCAAGCCTTTCTACATCAGGTTCATTTCCAGGTACAGACAAACATACCTATTGGGAATCGGCAGATAAACACGCCCTGGTCCCTTTGCGCAATATCAACTCGTGATTCCAATACAACTAAAGCTGACCTATCGACACTCCCTAATATAACTCGTATGCCCACAACGTGCGACACAAAAGTTTCCCGCAAATAACATTATGACGTGTTGTTATTACAGCGTGACAATAATCTGCTGGATTGGAGACTTGCGAGTAAGTTTAGGCGAATTTTTGAGACGAAAGATTTATGCGACGAGTGATTTGCGAGATGAGGAGAGGATAGTGAACATTCAAATGACGATATTAACGTTTAATAAGGTCAGAGAAAATTTATAATTGAACGTCGCGAGTATAAATAATCGCGCTCGTACGATTCGGTTATCGGTCTTTTTTATCAACTTGTATTTACATAAACGGCAGTTTAACTGAATCGTTACTCGGTTTTATCGCGCGTATAAAATTCGTAACTGATGTTGCACGGGGCAAATTGTGTGGTTCTCTCAAATCTCTGCTATTCAATGTCATCAATTTGCTTCTTTTATACAAAATCTACGAATTTAATTGACTACTTTTAAAAAAAAGTTTATATAGCAAGCATAATTCTAATTGCGGCAACATTGCGGTAAGAGAGATAGTAATATCAATTATATAGGTACAACTAGTACATTCAAAAAAGTTCAACAAACGCATCACAGCCAAAAAAATGAATATTGGCATTGCGGTAAAATTGCGGTAAATTTATTTCTTTGCATCAAGCACTATTTAACCACTTTTTCTTATCACCGAGTAATTTTAACTTTTGTTTATAAGTTTTAGAAAACGGAATTGTTGTATCTGCCTGTGAAAAAAGATTTTCTCAATAAATTGTTCAGTCTCGTGAGAAAATGAGGCGTGATTAGGCAAGTATCAGCGTAGGATCAATTGTCCAACACCAACCGAAAAGGAAGAGCGCATTGTGCTTGGATGCACGAACGCGCCGTCTTGGACGTGTACGCGATAGGCATTGGCTGACCTTTATGAACCGACGTGTCGGCTACCGGTACCGGATAGGTGCTCGATGCTAGCTCCTACGTGTTCCCTACGCGGATAGAGCTACATCAGAAATAATAAACGTCGATTCGCGATCGTCGACTCTGCGCCACTACTTTTCGTGCAACTCTCTCATGGATGGAAAGCTGCGCCTACTGGAGAAAGCCTTGCCGACACAAATTATGTTCCCCCGCGTTAACGCGATTAGTATGATCGAACAAAAAGACGACCGGTTCCACGTTTATCGTGCAAATCGCACAGCTTTATAATTGCGTTATTTATTATCCGACTGTAATTGCGGTGCATGCGAAAACTTGATCGAATAAATATACGCGTGTGACTTTTCGCCTGAGCCATGAAATATCGCTCGAATTTGCATCATCCGATTTTTGCGGAATTTCGATTTTTTTCGTGAACCAACGTTTTTATCGTGTAATTGAACATTTTTGTATGATTTTACCGCAAATCTTGCTTGTCGAGAACAAATTAGCGTGGGACTGTTTGTTGTCTTATCGATGCAATTTATTTTGTGCAGTTTTCCAAATATAATGCACGCCAACGTAAGCAGCAGACCATTTCGTATCATGTAAAAGCCAAAAGGTCGGCTTGATTGATACGAAATTTAATACCGCAATTGTCTCAACGAAATCTGATAACTCGACAAGTAATAAAAGTAATAAAAATAAACATTTTTTGTAGTATCTATCCGTTGATTAATCTCATACGATTTTCTTGAAATCAAAACTAAAAAATCTCGCGACCAACTACATCAAACTTGCAATCAAAAGCCAATAACGATTTTTGCATTACGAAACGCAAATCTTTTGCTGTTACACACTTTCGCAATATTTGTTTAACAAAAAAACTGCGGGGGTATACTTATTGGCTAAAAATTGTCATGATTAACGTGATGTATAGGCGATCGGTTCGATTTCCATGGATATTATTTAAACCGATCTATCTTGTTGAAACAAACTCGCACTGTCACCCGGAAGAAAATCCTTTCCTGGAATTTAAGGTGTTCCTCGAAATACACCCACGCGTTCATTTATCAACTTGATTTTAACTTGACGCTGGATAACAATATTATTAACTTGCCAACGTAAGTCGAACCGCATACAGTTACTTTGGATAAATATGTTACAGCTTGGACTAGCGATTTGTGAGCGACTAAAAGTAAACAAATCAATCTGGAACTGAATTTCAAGATAATTTAATTTAATTTTTTTAATTAAGTTAGTTTTATTGGTATAATTTAATCTTAATATAATTGACCTAGATTTGTATAATTTGAAATTTTGAAGTTTGAATTTTGAAGAAGATATTTGAATTGAATTTTTTTTCAAAAAATCGATCAGGACTGGGAAACCCTTTCGAGCCACTCAATGGTTCTTCGATGGATGAGATATCAGATTGCAGAATAACGGCGACGCGATCCCGGAAGTGATCAGGACTGATCGTTTTCTTGGAATTCAAAGCGCCGGCGCAATCGTTTGACGAGTACGCATGCATATGTTCGTTGCGGTAAGTGCAATGGCACTCGTCGCACGTGCACAGGTGCAATACTGCAAGCAAGAATTTTTGCAAAAAAGCTTAGCACCGATTGGAAAATAACCTACCGAGATGAATTGCAATTCAAAAATATTCACTTCATAAGTTTTATTCCAATTTCAAATTGATTACAATATTTCATTTTGTACAATTTGAATGAATTGAAAATTTCAACTACAAAATGCAATTCCCCGAAAATTCGCTGACGACGTTTCGTTTTATTACATTTCGTCGTGACAAAAAGCGTTGATACATTTTTGCTACGGTATTATAAGGGTGCAGAAAATGTATTCACTGAAGAGGTTTGAGTGCGGATGATACACTACGTCATAACTCTTGATTCTTAATGGGCAGAAGAAACGTAAAATCGAGCACCGAAAGGGATAAAAGTTGCAGCCGCGGTCGCGGCGAAAGAGCGCAAAATGATGATTGCCTCGTCCGCGCACTTTGCGACCATAAGCGGCTGCGATCCTCACGCGGAATGTCGGCGCAAAAAGTGCGCCACGACGAACCAACCTCTGTCTATTCATTATTGCTGCCCAGCTTTTGCCTCTTCTTCCCGCGGTTATTTCAAATATGTTCACTTAATTTAAAACTGAAAACAATACAAAAACATTGTTTTCCAATGTTTAAAAATATCTTCTTACAATAACGATCAAATATTGTTTTATTGTCGTTGAACTCTGACTCGTAATTATTGGTTTGTGCAAATCGTTATAGTTTGTGTAAATCAAGGAGGAATTCATCCAAGAAAGGAAAATGAAAGGAAAACGGAAACGTGTTGTTTTCTCTCTCCTGGTAAGAGGAAAAGTCGTTTTGGTTTAACGAGAGAGGAATCGATAGTGCAATTGTGTGGCACGATTCGCGTTCTATTTCACGGCGTGTTAAAGGTCAGTTTACACAAAACAGGTCGCTGATTCGAACCCCGCGCGATTCGTGCACGATGTGATTTGTGGCAATTGACTTGACGCTGTCCGTCGTGTGAGGCTGTACCGAGATCTACACTGCTTTCTTTCAACCCGGATTTCGCGTCTTCCGATAAGAGACAAGAACATGTGACCTACATCGACATCGTTACACAATTACTTTCGCGTTTTCACTTACATGTCAATTCCAACTTCTATATATTAATTACAACACCCACAATCTTTTTTTATCAACAAATTTTCAATGTCATTCGGAATTAAATTCCAAGTTATGTCGATCCTGTTTAAATAAAAATTATAATCTTTTTTGTAGGTAAACAAGAATCGAATGTACCGCAAATTTACCGCAATTCAAATATGTAATTAAATCAAAGTTTCTCAGGATTAAAATTAGTGTTAGATTATTCATAAACTAACTACATTTATTAAATTTATTAATAACATTTAATTTCAGGATTCATTGGCGATCCAATTGGACAATTAAAATCACTAGCAAACTCTCGCGAGTTGAATAGAGGCAACATCACACGCTCAAAACTAGAGCTGTGATCATCTACGTTTCCTGCAAATGCGTTTTTGTCGCACCAAGAATTTGCAGCGGCAATCCAAAACATCTGCCTCGAATTATAATTCAAACCCGGTAAAGAAAAATTATCTTGAGGTCTTAACTTGGAACTCAGAAAACTGTCGTACGCTAATTTGTATCCTAACAAGTCAGCAAAATCCTCTTTTAAGTTATCTTTTACTTTTCCCTGTAAAAAACGTTTCAAAATTAATATAATATAAATGAAGATTCTAAAAAAAAAGAAATTGTGAAAAAAATCATCAAACTTACTGTGAGTTCTGAGGATTGTCGGGTCAAACATTTTTTAGCTGCTGCAAACCTTGTGCTAATAAAATTATCAATTGCATGGCTCAACTCGTGTCCAATAATGACTCCAACACTACCATAATTAAGGTAGCTGGGTAACGCGAGCTCGTGCATTTTTGAAGTTAATATCAGTGCTGGTAAAGCTGAAACGATATTGTTTAATTAGTATTTGTAATAACATCAATAGATAATTAAACAAAATTCAATACATTTCTTTTAACAAACTCATACATAACGTGTTAGAATTCTCTTCGTAAGCAGCGTTAAATGTAGTTGGAGAAACCTTATTATCCCATTCTCTAACATCGTTGACTAAATTAATTTGACGAAATTTGGAATCCATCTGGTGTTTGAAAACTGTAAAAATATTTCCAAGATATTTGTGTACATCCATATTGTTCCAATCAAGTTCTGGGTTTATGATGGTATTTTTGCTGTACCCAACCATTACTTGTAAATTCGACAAATTGTTCATAGCTTTTGTTCGAAATTCTTCGTCGATTCCTGTCATCTAGAAATATGAAATTAGTTCATGTTATTAATAAATAAAATTTTTTGTATAAAACGATTCTTTGTGCATTTTTGAAAATGAATAATTGATCTTACATTATTCACAAATCCTTTTGTCGTTTCCAATATAGTCTTTGTCATAATTGTAACATAATTTTTCATTTCGTCAGTGAAATGGTATTTTAACACGCCAACTTGAAAATTGAAATCAAGAGAAGCTGCGAGCTGTATGCAATTAAAAAAGCGCACACTCGGGCCTAATTTTGGTAGTAAAAGAGTATCAATTTCCTTTTCTATTTTTACAGATAACAATTCTTCAAAATCAGAGACACTAAGTAGGGGCAACAATTCAATCATTTTTGTAACATAATTTTCATCCAGACGTATTTCAGTGTCGAGTGAAAAGTTCATATCTTTAGGCAAAAATCCTTCGATGAATTTTTGCAAGGGGAACGAATTGTTCAGAGTGGTGATAAAGTCCGTGGCATTGACGATTGAGAGATTTTCTGGCATTTTCCTTGCCACTTCGAGCTTTTGCATCAGAGAGTTATTTCCTTTGTATTCTTTATTTTCTGTGCTGAAAAATGGACGACGAATCTGTAATCAACAAATTAGGTGAAAAATGAAGCCAAAAAATTTTTTCGAATTCTCTTTAGATCATCTTTTTAGAAAAAACTCACCTCTAAGATATTTCTCTTATCAGTCTCTGATCGAGGGGTCACATACAACCCAAAGAATAGTCGAAAATTCAATCCCTTTTCTCGCAACTTGTGAACGCCATTGATCCAGTCAAAATCATTATTTAGTTCGTAATTTTCTTTGTCCAATCCAGTCTCGATTTTATTGTACAATCCAATGTCAGTTAGGATACTTTTTACAATTTCTGTTTTGTTCACCTTATCAGGAACTAAGATTTGAACAAATTAGTTAGAAAAGTAGAACTTAGTTATCGAAATTAAAAATTTTCTAATTAAGAATGATCTCATTACTATTATATTTTTTCCTAATTTAATAGAAAGTCAGCTGAACCGATATGAAACGATGTCAATGTTAATTACCTATTTTAATACAGTTTGCATAAATATTTCTTGCCACCGAAATATCAGAGCCTAACAATTTGCGCTGAGAAACTAAAATTCGTTGTAAATTTTGTAACTGCTTAAAGTACTTTTCATATCCAGAACTTGTTATTATAGGAGCATCACTATTTGGCTTGTACCCCCCGCAAGTGAAGTTATAAAAATTCATGCATGGGTCAACAGATGTATCCAAATTTTGTAAAATTTCTGCAGCTGTAATGACCAAAACACGTTAATTAAAAAAAAATCATTTCATTTTTTCATAATTTGATTCGTTTCCTCTCAATTAAATTTTGTTACCTTTTATGGTGTACAGACTAGTTCTGATATCTCGTTTGGAAAAAGCTGGAAAAGATTTTAAGTATCGCATTTGTTAGGAACAATAATCAATATTAAAATGTTTATTTTATTTACCTGCAGTGCATGGCTCAGAAACGAATAAACAAATTGTGACGGCGAAACAAAATAAACACGATATTTTCTTGAGAAACCTGCAAAATCAACTTTTATAAATAGAATGTCAACAAATGTACAAATAACTTTAGATAATTTTTTATAATTCCAAACATAGTGAATTATAATTATTCACATTTCACATTCACTCACATGGTTGTAACACGAATCAACAACGAATGAAAAATGAAATCCAGCTGCACATTTTATATTCGATTTTCTTTTTGGTTGTTCATAAAATTGTGAAATTATCATGTAATTAAAAAGATATTAAAATTCGATCGTTAATGTTCGTTCCATTTATGAATGATGACTTTTACGATAACAAAAAAAATAAAAAATAACAAAAAACACTTAAAACTGTTTAAAACGAAATTTCCTTTACGATTTTATTAACCATTAAACAAGGTTGACACAAGTTTTAGCACGCTGCAACTCAATTAATAAAACTCTCATTATCGTCGCAGATCACTGCGCGAGAACTATTTACCTTAATAAAGGCGCAGCAGTCGAATATTGTAAGCGGATGTGAAGGAGCCATTTACTTCAAACAGTTCCACGTGTTGACATTTGCGCGATTACAAGCATCGCGATTAACATTCATAATTTGTGTTTATGATAGATCGCTCTTTCAATACACATCTCCGCGATACTAATCAGTGTTTAGTTAAATGAGATCAGTTTTTACACGCCGATTGTTTATGTCTTTATATTCGTTCGTTAGCAAATCACTGGTTGGGAATTATATCAATTATTGGTGCTTTGATAAAAAGCACGACAATTTATTGATTTCATTCAAATGATAAGGTTGGCGAGTTATTTACACTATTATCCAATCATGCCTTAATTAAACTTGTTTATTACCCATCAGAAAGTTGCAAAAAATATTTCAATGATATTTTCACACGATCTGTAATCAACCAAATATAACAACAAGTTGCAATTCCATAGTAGTTGAGGAATGCTATTTGCGGTAAAACGGATTGAACTATGATGATTGCGGTGAAATTGCGGTAAATGAAGTAAAGTATTTTTATGGTTCCAAAAGTATATATACAAACGCATTACATCAAAAATAAACAATCCCAATTGCGGTAAATTTGCGGTAAATTTTGTTTAGCTCCAGAAAGAATCAATACTATGACCCGCATAAAACGTTTGAAAAAAGTTAACAAAGATGTAGAAAACAGTAAGAGCGATCAAGTTACACTTGTCATTTGAATTCAAATGTTCGATTCAATTGGACGATAGGATATTTGATTGCACATTGAGCGTGATAAGCAAGTGTAACAAGCGCTTGTCTATCGGACGCGTAAATCAAGATCGAAAAGGATCTGAGATGTTAGAATGTGTACAGCTGATGTAAAAGTGGACAGGTGGACGGCGCAGTTATACAGTTGTTTGGCCGGTTGCCGTGATGATGAGAGAATCCGAGAGAGACGGCGATCCCCACGCATGCAGCATACAACGTATGTAACTCGTCTCATCGTACAAGTGTGTGCATGCCTGTCAGAACGTTCTCCGTCTTCAGAAGGTGGGGTACACACCCGGATCCGCGTTACCGCCTCTCTTTATTGGTCAGTCGCCGGCGACTGGTAACTTTCAGGAGCGTAGCAAACAAACTCGACTTTCAATCGGTTTACAATGTTTACTATTTCCAACACCATCGATTTCAAGTCTATTTTTTCTTTCGGCAAGAATTTTTCAATTTTTATATTTTTGGTTTTGTTTATTTTGGTTCTGTTTGAAAAAATCAATCAGCGTTGAAGAGAAAAATGAAAAGATTGAAAATGGGCAATTTGGCAAATTGAAAATTTGAGGTAAAGTTTGAATTTGAAATGGTCGGATGAATTTGGAGATCAAATTGAGCTGCACAAACGTTGAATTTCGGTTGAGAATCGGTGACGCGTGCGAGTCGGAGGAAATTCTGTGTTGCCGTGAGTTAATTAGTTCTTATCGATCGATCGCTGCGAATGACCCGCAATTACGAGGAGCATAATCGTGACCCGGTAATTATGATTATTGCTGATGCTCGAGCTAACCGCATCAAGATGTATTACGCCACTATTTTCCAAACTTTTCTCATAAAACCATCCCAGTTCCATTTCCTTTACCGCAACTTTTTTTACAACTTTATTTTTCATTTCATGAGATGAGTTTTCCATAACTTGTGAAAATCTTTTCTGTTGAAAATAGTTTCACATTACTTTTCTCGCGTACGAAGATTTATAATAGGGAAAAGCGTCGATATGCGATACGAAGGTGTCGTGAATGACCGGCTGGCTTAAGAAGTTAACTCGTCGATAACCCGGATCGGCCGATAACTTTTGGTGACTTGCTATCCGGTCTGATTTTCGCCTGACGTCACAAGCAGGCTACAAAGGTCCGGGAATATCGATAGCCTCGATTTCTCTCGCTCAAGAAGAGCGCCTCCAATCAAAATCCGGCACAAAAACATTGCTATCGCACTGATAACGGTAAAAGTGCATTGCATTTGTCTCAATCCAGTTGATAATTCTAAATCAGTCCGTTTTTTTCACTTCCAATCACCTGTAGAGATTATCGCAATATTAATTGAGCAAAGAGAAAGAGAAAAAAACCAACCGAATTAAAATTACAAATCTCACTATAAGTCATCTTGAAAAAAACCGACTACTTTCGACAGGTTTATATAATTTAGACGTTACGACATTTCACAAGATGTTACGAATTTTTCCATAATAACAGTTCAAAAATGTACAAGAAATTCACAAGGTGACAAATGTAATCTTCAAAGTTCAACTGCTGGAAGGCGATTCAAAATGAGACTGTCATTTGTAGTCATTTATCACGATAATAATTATTGAATAATTGTTGAATTAATTGCACAAAAAATCCAATCAGACTGTCTTGATAATTAGTTAGCAATGTCAGTTTTATCTTTTTCATATCTTCTTTTTTCGTACAATTTAATTACTGAATTTCGCAGAGATAAACTTGCCAATAAATTTTCGAAAAATGTCTTGATTTTCCCCGATTTATCTCACTAAACTTGAATATTATTTCAAGAAAACTAAAAGTTGAAACAAAAAACAAAAAGAAAGAAAATTACCCCAACAATTTCAAAAGGAGGGGACCAATTACCTCACTCGCGACTGAGATCGTTAAAAGATCGGTTTTCAAATTGAGCAAAAAAAAGAAAGTGTCAATCAGAGACGTCTCATTGTTTTCCGAACAGAGCGCTGAATGAAATCGTAACCTGAAAGGGAACAAACTCGGAGGGGAAGGAGAGCAGGGGGAGGGGGAGATTTGTAACATAAAAATGTTGAATTCGCACGGCACTGTCGTCGACGTCACGTGTCCGCTGCGGCGGCAGTCACGAACGCACGATTTGCGTGATGGGCGTCGGAACGGTGGGGATCATTGTTCGAAGAGAGGGAGCAGTGACGGTCTGTGTGCTCAAGTCAGTAGATCGGTCCATTCACTAGCCACTCGTCGCGAAAACCGTGCCGCTTTCCGGCCCTTTTTCCTCTCTTTCTCTCTCCTTCTATCTCTTCCTCCTTTTCTAACCCCCCACCCCTCACCCCCCAGTGATGTGACCGAGGAATGACGAGCCGGCGATCGCGCCCAGTTCAAATTTCGCGCCCCGGCGCTCGAATTGTCTCTCGAGCAGATCCGCCGAAATCGCGCGATTAGCGCCATGCGCTGAAAATTATTTGTGATTGTGTATGTGTGTGATTGTGTGTGTGCATGTGTCACCGCATCCGGATACACTTATCAGTCGTAACGTCACACGACAATCTTATTCAACCTGTCGCTGCTCTCAGGGACATACTCCGCGATGACTGTCACGGGAAAGGTACATATTCAGATGTAGAAATATTTTCCCACGTTTTTCTCCTCTTCGTTTTTTCAAAAATTTTTTTGATGATTGATTGCAGTATAGTTTTTCTGTATTTAGAAAATTTTTGTAAAAATTACAAACTGTGTTGTGACAATTACTATCTAACATTTTGCAAAAACTGTAAAAATGAGAACAAAAAAATGTTTCACGATAACCGAAACTTTGTTACAACTTCTGAGAAATCCATGACCATTTAGAAAGTCCTTAGTTCGGACCAGAAAAATAGAACTCAAGTTGTCAGGTCCGAGGCAGAATCGGAAGTAAATCTTTTCGCCACAACCTGTCCCTGAGACGTTTTTTGTCACGCTTCACCACAAGTTGTTGACCTTAAATGGGCATCTTCAATTTGCAGAAAATTATTAAAACCGCACAAAAAAATCTCGTTAAATTTGTATCTGTAATGAAATTTTGATTGTCAGTAATTAATAACTGTTCTGCTTATGTCGGTATCGGTCAGTTTTTTTTAAGTTAGCATCAACGTCAGAAAAGAATATTAATTGACGATTTGATTGGGTGCAAATAAATTGTATAGAAAGTGATGGTGAGAAAATGTCGCGGAATGTGAGAGTTTGTTTTCATAAATTACGACTCGTTGCGTAGCTTCGAAGTTTAAGAAATTTGCAAGTGGAAAATTGTATGCGCGCTGATGCACAAATGTTAAGTTATGTGATTTTAATCACACACCAAGACCAATTGACATTCCTAAGAAATTATTTTCGGTCGCCGATCAACAACTTGGATATAAACCTATTAGTTTTGTTATTGCAACTCTCTCATTTGTCATTACAATTTGTCAATATCAATCAGTCGTTTTTATTTGCAATTTCAAACTCCCTCAAAAAACCATTCAAACATTTTTTCAAATTACAAAATATTTTAAGAATTGAAATGAAAAATAAAAAAGTTTTAATTAAATGAAATGTCGAATTTCTGATTGTAATAAAGAAAGTGACGAGGATTCCCAACTGTGTAACGAGGTTGGCGGATATTTCACTTCCGGTTTGATGCATGCGCACGGTGCATGAAAGTATACACGACAAAACGTCACTTTCGAAGAGCCATTTTTTCCCCCGTGAAATTCGTGAAATTGGCGATTACGCGTGTTAAAAAGTTATACCGACGAATTTGCCCTGAATTGCGACTGGCACCAAACTTTCTTGCAGTCCACCACATTGGTACTGCTTTTTCTTCCCAGTTTCTAGATAAAGTTTTGCATGTTCACGCCTCAGAAGACTGCCGGTGTTATATTCCAGCAATGCAATTCTAAACCGATTAGAATTGTGTGAAAAGTCAACAAAACATGGGAACTTAAAACTTAGAGAAATTCATACGGCTTACATGCACGATTTTCTACTTCGATGTAACTAAAACAACTTTTTTCTTCATTTTATGTAAAATAATTGTAAATTTTAAATTTATCTCATTTTTACAACAGTGTAACGTTTGTTTTATGAAAAAAAGTTAGTCAAAAAATGATGTATTCGAGTTGCGGTAAATTGCGGTAAAATAAATTACTGTTCAGTTACAAAAAGTAATGATATGATCGACTGTATAAACAATGTAAATCTCAAAGATGATTGTAACTGATTGTGTCGTGATTGCTGACGATGAGAAACATCTTTTTCGCAAGTCATCCATGATGACTTTTTAAATAACACAATTATAGACAACCCACAACCAGTCAAACTTTTCTAAACTTCATTCCAAGATCAAATCCAAATCAACAAACTTCAAAACTCAAAAAAAACACACAAACAACAATTTGCTTTCGCAAAAGTGTCAATTGGTTTTCTCGCAAAATAATGATTTCATCAGAACCGATTGGCTCGGCTGGACACAACAATAAATTTCAGCTAATAAGATTAATCACAACGGTCATAAGTTGTGATTAAACGCGCAGCCGACTCGTTTTGTCGGCATGATAGGCTGAATTACAAATTGCAAGTTGTACCCGAGCCTAAAACGACAGAGACGTCTCGCGCTAACACAAAAATGAAGTACACTCAATTGCGTATGATTATCGCCAGGAGACAATTGTTTCACAATCGAATCGTTATAGGCATTTCAATTAGCCGTGGGCCGTGCACTTTTTGCCCCTTTTCCTTCTCGGTCTTGTACACACGAGACGCTAACCGCTTCCGGGTTCGCTCATTCAAGCATGCACTCATATCACGTTCACTGGCCGAAGTGAAATATTCACTCGAATGAATTGGATCGCTGATATTATCTGTCGTGCATGTTTTTCAAAAGCTCTCATGATAAGTCATCAATTTTATTGACACTCTGATCTGTGCCAAATGAATGAACTGTTTTGAATTCACATTGTCCTAATCTGTATCGTTGACTTGATGATTTATTAGTTCTGATTTATTGCCAGTCTCGAACCAGCAATTAAAAATGAAAAAATTTTGTTATGGAAAAAAAATTTTAAATTAGTTTTGAAAAATAATTGAAAGTCAGCACTGGGACTTTTGAAAGAGTGCTCTGTGTCATAGAACTTTATGGTTAGAGAAATAAAGTAGGTTCGAAAGATCCGCATACGCATTTTTAACGTGTGTTACAAAGTCGCGCGTGGCTTTTTTTCAGGCCGAGGTTATGCATTATTTGAGTTTCTTTCTACGTCGCAGACGATCCCTTCTGCAACGCTCGAATACACTCTCTTACCAACTTCAAAACAAGTAGAAAAAAAAATTCATTGACAATTTAATTAACATGTTAATTCTGTCATTCGTATCAGGAATTAGCAAAAATACAATACAACTGCTTTTTTAATTGCATTTTTTTAGAGGTGAAAAACGGTTTATTTTATTGAGTGTATTGAGACGTTGGTAGATAGAAGTAATAAGATTTATAACATTTGTGGTAGCAATGTCGACGACACCTGTCAACATCAGCCGGTTCATAGAACCTCACCGACCCTCCGTATCTCCATCTCAACTTGCTACTTTCACCTCGGTTTCCGCTAATGGTTACATCCGCCAACATGACTGAATTATGTCGTATTTACTCAAGATTCATTTCAAAGTACTGTCTTTACACACTAATTGTCATTTTTCTCTCTGCAAAACTTTCTTTAATTAATTCATTTTGAAACAACTAAAACCAATTTAACTCTTTTCATTTCTCCCTCAACATCTTTTACTAAAATTTAGTGACTCCAATTATGACATTTTTTTCCCATTATCCAGCAATGAAAAAAAAATAATAAAAAGTAAGAAATGAATGGAAACAGCAGTAGAAAAGTTGTTCGGAGAAAAAGCATTACATAACTCGTAAACTCGACTTTTGACGATTGTAGAAGAACGAGAAACTGGAGTTAAGAAATGTAATGGAAGAATGGAAGAGTTGTACATTTTGCTGTCCTTTTTGAGTGTCAGATGAACTGTCACATAACGTAATTATTAAGGTCGGTGTGTATCTGCACGGCCTTAGTCCCGGTTAATGTGAATGAGTCAGATTGAAGAATTAAAAGTCAAGATTAGCATATCCTCTTAGTCGCAAAGCGCGTGGCTGCGGCATTGTGTGTTACACACACGTTGTGTAGGGCAAGGCTGGAATAATTTATTCCCTCGTGATATTTCGCACTGATCGTTGGATTTATTGGTTCTTCTGTAATATTTTGAACTTTCAAACTAAAAATTCAAGAACGAAATCCGCACAATCCTTTTAAACAAAGTTCAGAAATTGAAAAAAACTCAATTGTCAAGACATTTTTAAAATTGAAGAAAAAAATTGAAGTTTCGTAGTTCTTCTAATTTTGAGTTATTTGAACTGTCTTAACTGTTGCGCGAAAAGGATTATATCATCTCGACCGGGGTAATAACTCATGCCAGGAGGCACAGAGCAAAATCACGTGTACTTGTATCTCATTATCTTAGATGTTATCTCGAAAGATTAAAGCAACCGACAAAAAAACTGTTCCATCTCGTTTCCGCCCTTTGCTTTTTTTCTTCGTTCATCAGGGCTTCATTCACAAACTACGTCGATATTCAATTTATGACACTTAATTTGTACTTTCTTAAGGCAGTCATTAACATGCAAAGTTCGAACTTCTACACGAGCTGAAAACGCCTCGGAATTCAGGTGTAAAAAAATAACGAGCGTATGAAAGCGCAATTTATAAGGCCTGTGCGAATTGAAATTGTAAATCCGTCGTTCGACATTTGTCGCGCGGCTTTCGGTCTAGTTGCTTATGCATAATTCAGTCGGCTCTTTGGTTTATTTGAGAATATAAATTTAAATATCATAAATGTGGTTTCGCAGCTGCGGCGCTCGATCAGTTCGAACTGAAAGCTACACGACGTGTTTGCGATGCATGACACAAATTCTGCACGCTTAACAAAACGTGTTTTTGTAGTCGAGATTGATAAATAATTGAATTATAATTGCACGCCAAACGAGCGCAATTGAATTTCATCGAAATCTATAGCCTCGTTTTCATTAGTTCACTTTCTTTTCTACTTTTCATTTTGTTACAATTTCCATTATTTTTTTTCATTTTAATTCAGCAATTAATATAAAAATGATATGAAAAAATTTTAAATGTTAGAAACGAAAAGAAAATTTTTTGGGATTGTAGGAAATTGCATGCGTTTTATCTACAATTGGTCCGAAAGCGCGACAAACGGTCTGATCGATTGGAATTCAACTCGCGTTTGTATTCGAATCCAACTGATTTGACAAGATAACTTCAAATAAATGATACACCGTTGCTCGGCGTTAGCAAAACATTGACGCACAAATCGACTTGTTAAAATAATAACGCTTACATAATACACTGTCGAACGTGAATCTTCAACGTTTTCTACAGTTTGAAATTTGAAAAATGTTGAAACACAGATTTGAACGAAAATTTGAATATGAAATTAACAGAAAGGATGAATTTATAGGACCGAAAGTTGGTTTCAAAGCGTTGGCGCCTTACAATCGGCTATTTTTGAATATGGTTTTGAGAACCGGTTTATGCACATCCTCATCGGATAAATATATCGAGTGTTGAAACATATTTGAAAACTAGCCTGTCCTAAAAGCGTGGCCGCAGGAATGCGAAACCACGTCTCGCAAATATGTATACTGAAACAAAACTAGTATTTCCAGGCTCGCTGTATACAATTTCCTCGTCAATGCATGCGGTTGCTTAATGCCTCGAGTTTTCACGTTACGCAGCACAAAAGTCAGCGGAACACATATCCGTTCGTTACGACCACTAAATCTGAAACGCATTTTAGAATCGTCAGATTGTTTGTTATTATTTCTCAAACAAAAATCAAATCAGTTTTAATACAAATATTCATATTCAAAATTAAAAATTTCAGCACTTCTGACTCAAATTTGGAACAAATTCTTTATAAAGCGATTGATAATTATTATTCTTT
Organism: Telenomus remus; assembly: GCA_020615435.1. Taxonomy (NCBI): domain Eukaryota; kingdom Metazoa; phylum Arthropoda; class Insecta; order Hymenoptera; family Scelionidae; genus Telenomus; species Telenomus remus. The sequence goes on along the minus strand of CM036345.1, from coordinate 6,688,838 downwards.
CAATGAAAAGTTATAATTTATAACAGCTTATAGAAAAGTTTAAAGAAACTAGTAACTTTAGAGGAACAGATTTTTGGATAGTTCTAAGGCTGAAATATTGAATAATAGAAACCTTAAAATAACACCAGACTAAATTGAGCGTGACTTAAAAATGTTGAAAATAAGAATTTGAAAAATGCAATGAACATTTCTAATAGAAGTATGTTGTCATTGGTGTGTTGCAGAGGTATGTCGACTGCACGGTGCTCGGAGCAGGAAATGGAGCGGAGGCCGAGGATTCGTCGTACGACAGCGATTTCGAGGCAGAGGATTCCTTGGGCTCGATTGCGGTTCATCCGCAACTGGAATCGCAGGTTTCCTCGTCGACTCATTCCGATGTCTCTCGAACCACGTCAGACACACTAGCAGCAGAATTTGCAGAATACGTCAGCGTTCAGGGACCTTCACCAACACAAACACCAGGTCTGAAACCTTTTTCAAAGTCTAAGTCTTTTTTCCAAGTCACTTCATCTATGCCAATTTCCTAGAACTAACTCAAACGTGAATTTTAATTTTGAAAAATTGTTTCCAGGTTACACAGCAAGAGTAGAATTCGCACTGAAATTAGGCTACACGGAACGGTTGGTACAGGCGGCGTTATTAAAACTCGGGCCGGATCCAGGGCAGAACGAGCTGTTGGCAGAATTGATTAAGTTAGGGGCAAGTTCGCCAAAATTGGCCGACACGGCGGACGAGACTGACGGTTTCCCGGACACGGAGCTGTCGACGGAAGACTGCGTGACGCAACTGTCCACTGGGGCGCTGCGTCCGGTCGTCATCGACGGCAGCAACGTGGCCATGAGCCATGGCAACAAGGAGGTCTTCTCCTGCAGGGGCATTAAAATTTGCGTCGATTGGTTCCGTGCGCGAGGACACCGTGAAATAACGGTCTTTGTGCCAAAGTGGCGAAAGGAGGCCTCCAGGCCAGACAATCCTATCGCCGACCAGGAGATACTTGGCGAACTTGAACGGGATCGACTTTTAGTTTTTACACCTTCAAGGTTCGTTGTTTGTTTAAATTTTCGATTTTTTTGTCCATGTATCCTTAACACTGGAACTACCTTTCCCTTGTTACAATTTTCAATGACTTTGATTGTAAACGTTTGACTCCAATTTCAACCAATTAAAAGTATTGATTTGTTCAAAAGTAAGAATTCAACTTCTTTAGAACTTTTTTGTTTAATTGTTAATAAGAAACTGAACCGAACAACAAGTCCATTGTTCTAATCAATGAGAATGAGTAAAGAAAAAAGGTAGATTAAGATCTCGCAACTTTCACAAGAGATCCACTTTGATAGTAATCAGCGGAGGAAAAAATGCTATTCGTTAATTAATATAATGACAGCGGGATGTTGGGTTTAGTTTGTTATGAATAACTAATTAACCCCGTTTGCCAAGGGAAAGTAAAATCTCGCATTTCGATCATCGCGGATGATAAATGATGACTGTCAGTCAGACACAAAAAAGATTCAGCGAGAAAAAGATGTTTGCATTATTAACTGAGCTATGATTGGCGTTAAATGTCCATAATTGAGCTCTCACGAAATTTGCAACACACAACTCGTTATTATTTTCAATTGTTTTCTGCACTTTTGAATAATTAAAATCTTCGACATTTGCTGATGTAGTTTGTTTGATTTGCAGATTAGTGGGTGGCAAACGGATGGTTTGTTACGACGATAGGTACATCTTGAGGCTCGCAGCCGAACTGGATGGAATAGTCGTGAGCAACGACAATTATCGAGACTTGGCTCAGGAGAATCCCGAGTTTCGCAAAGTCGTTGAAGAAAGGATTCTAATGTACAGTTTTGTCAACGATCGATTTATGCCACCCGACGATCCACTCGGAAGAAGCGGACCTACGTTGGATAACTTTTTGAAAATCGGTCCCAAAAAATCTGATCCCGCTCTTCCATGTCCGTATGCTAAGGTACGTCCATTGAATTCCATAGAAACGAATTAGTAACTGGTTGCAAATCTGTCTATTACATTTTCAAGCAATGTTAAAATAGGTAAATAGAATTGTAAAGAGAATGACTAAATTGAAATTGTGAATGTAGAAATGCACTTATGGAAATAAGTGTAAATTTCGTCATCCGGAGCGTGGCCCTCATCCGCACAAATCCGTGACGGAGCGACTTGTGGAGCACGCTCAACGTCATTTGCAAGCGCGAGGGCCGAGTCTGAGTCTTCCTCTTCCTCAGCCGGCGGCGGGGGTCGCCGTTTCGCAACACCAACCGGTATGCAAAACAAGATCCGTTTGCATCTCTTCAACGCCCTCCGTCCCAAAAAGCAGATCCGACGAAAACGTCACCTCTGATCCAGTCACAAACGCCGCCGCCTATGCTCAGCAAATGACGCAAGGCTCTCAAGGTAATCCACACTCGATCCTTCTTCTTCTTTTTCTCCAAATTATTCCATTTGTTTGGCTTCTAAAAGGTTGAAAACCAACCAAAACTTAATACTTCTAACACAATTTTTAATACGTTTTAATTTCTAGGATCAAAACAGTAGAACTAAATTTCAAAATTCTAATTTCATGTAATGATTGAACTTTTAGATAAAAATTTAATTTGTTTATGATAAAGGATACCTGGGAGCCGTAGGATGGGCAGCACCACGAATACCAAATCCCGAACCAGAGCCAGCGAACATGCACAGAAAACTCCAGCGTCAGCTCACCCTTAACCCGAGCTGCGATCCTCGTCTTTATCAGTTAAGAAGGTACCATCAGCAGGCACCATCGTCCACAAGTCAACAGCAACAGGCCTTGGCGTCGCAACCGGTCATTAATCCAACACATCCGACATTGCACCGACCGCTCACAAGGCACGCGAGCAACGAGTCATCTTATCCTGTACCTATGAGGTATGCGATGCAATTACATCATTTGATTTCATTGCGCTCCGCTTAATTAGCTGACTTGAATATCTTTCGACGAAAATCTACCGAGCTGCTTTATCCTTCTCGACAAAATCGTTAGAACACATTCTACAACCAATTTTGATTGTTTGATTAGAAAACAATTTAAATAAACAAGTTTGAAAAAATTCAAACGACAATTATTCCAATTTTCATTGTTGAAAATTTACAATTCACATTGTAAAATGGAAAGTTAAGATTCAAGAAAGTTACGGTTTACATTGTAAATTGTAACTTTAAGATGCAAAAATTGAAGTTTGAAGTCAATTTGGAACTAATTATTGTTACTCCAATTTACAGTTGGGATCACCCAGATCATCATCACGCGCATCACCAGCACGTGACCCGGATAGCTTCAGCTCCAGACTCGTACCGAGGTTGGCCTTCCCACGGGACGAGTTTAACGAGCACGTCGTCCCAGGGCCAACGACTTGGCGCGTCAGATCCGCAGCTGAACCTGTTACCCTCGCCTCCCAACTCGGCACTGCATCCTTGGTGCACTCAAACTCAGGACGTCAGACGAAGACTGCATTATCACCTAGCCAACATCTTCCCCGAGGAGCAGGTGCAAACTGTCATGGCTCTGCACCCCCACGAGACCGATGCCCAACAAATCTGCGCGGCTATCCTGGCTATGTTTCCGAAACCCTAATCGCGATAGACGTTGCTTGGCTTTATAAGCTACATTATGACATTCTCTGTGAGAGTCCTCTTCCAACAAAGTGTAACCGTATAATATTTATATCGTCCACGTTTTGCAAAGTAAAACTGTTTATTATTGTTTTTTCGTGCTTTTTCAGATGGTTGTTTCATGAAATCGAAAAATGGATTCTTAACTTTGCACAAAAATGCTTTTTGAATTCCAGTCCAAAAGTTGTTTTCAAATTTTGCAATCTTGAGAAGAATGAGTAGAATATTAATAAGTCCAAATCGTATGCGATTATGACTATTTTATTGATTGAAACAACCACCTAAAAAAATTACACGAAAATGGTTGTGAGCACAACAATATTTTTTTGTACAGAGTTTCACTAATTCTTTTTATTTTAAATATTGAGTCAGGAAAGTTGATCAACAGTCGTCTGATATTGCTGACTTAAATACAACTTAAATTTCATTCCGTCAAATGAAAAACACTATATTTTGAAAATAATCGTGTTTGTTATTTTCGATGTTTCGAATATAAAAAAGTGAACTCTATAGCTGCTGTAGATTTACCGTAATCGATCGTTATTTGATTGTTAATTGCTGTTGCAATAACCTTAAAGCGGAACGAAATATATGATGTTAACTGTTAAGATTACTACGCGCTGTTTTTGAAGAAAGAAAAAAAGCTTCTTTACGATGTTATATTACGTGAGTGTCCAATAGTAATTTAAGGTCAGTACGATGCCCGACCGACCGCGGTGTCGCAATCAAAGTGAGACTAATTTTTTTTACAAAAGCCAACGTCGCCAAGTTGTTGATTTTTTTACTTGTTTTCTCTTTCTTACTTTTATTACACCAGTCTTCTTTTTTATTTTTTATTTGTAACTTAAGAAATCGTTGCATTATTTAGATGAAAAAAACACCACTTGAAATCAGAATTGCCAGAACGTTCTTGTTTGCATCTAATTCTGGGCATTAACGATATGCTTTTTAATCTCTCGTGATCGGCTCACATTAAGCTGAGTTGCGAATCTTCCACGCGGCATTGACAGCAAACATTGGTTCAATTTCAGTTGTAATCATTTCAAATAATTTTATGGCAATGAACAAGTTTTCATGTTACTCGTTGATACAAAGATGGAGTTTATAGGAATAAGGATTTGTACAATATAGATCTATGATAAACCATAATCGATGTTCAAATCGGTCATCATTTTATAGATAAAGTGTAGTAACAAAAACCATACATAGTGACATGTTATTGAATATGCCAGCCGATTCCCGTTGAAAATGATTTTTTACTTTTTCGACATCCTACTGCAAATTTTCTTGAAAATTATGGATAAATCAATGATTAATTGATGATTATTGAATGATGCCGATAAATCTTTGTTATCAAGAGCCTGTCACTAAAATACGTACTTTTTTAATACTTCGGAATGAATTATTTGTACAAAAAACGAACATTGTTAATAAATCAATATACATATGTGTCACGTATATAATGCGTATGTGTAATTCTGCACTGATGATAGCAATACTATGTATTGTCAATGGGCGTGAAATTTTTTTACGCTGAAAGAATATAATGGTCTGAATAAGACTTTGTGTAAGAAAATAACAAAACTGTTAAAAACGTTCATCGATGAAAGTAAATGATAAACAAATGAAAAAGAATTAAATTTTAAAAGTATCAACGACCGTGGATTGGATAACAATAAATATTACTATTATATTATATTATTATTGAGTTAATATTGTATTGTATGAAACATTACATATAACAAAGTCGTAAGGACGTTAACGCCAATGGATTGTGTAATAAATGTTTCTTTTCTATTAAAAAACAAGTTGCTGTTCTGTTTCAAACCTCAACGGATCATATCTCAAAATTTATCTGACTATAAAATTAAGTCTCATCCCGTAAACCAACGAGTAAAAAAGTTTGATTTCATAACACTTGTTATTACTTTTGCAGTAGAACCATAAATAAAGTTGCCAACGGATTTTATCGGTGGAAAACGAGACCAATGGGGGTTTCCATAATCGAAAACGTCAGCGACATTCACATTTTTTCGCTGGCATTCGTTTTTCTTAGCCCCTCTCTTTTTCCTTCCAAAATAATCTCTAGCAAGCGTCGCGTTTCTTCTCTCTGTCAGCATTGTCGGTTCGCCATTGACCATTTTTGTAGTTCCATCTTTACGAATTACTAAAAACCGACCCCTATCCGTGTGTCCTCTTTTGTTAAAAGCTTCCCACTGCATTGAGTCATTCAGAAATGATGGTTTTCTGTTAAGACGAAAAAATTGATTTGCAAGAAGAATGTAATCGACAGTCAGGTAGGATTTATTATTGCTTATTTACTATTTACCCATATTTGGCAAAGTTTGTCAAAAATCTGACAATCTTTATACGAAATTGAACGTCTTTATCGTTATGATCGCAACTTTGTTCTAGAAGTTTGCTGTAGAAAATGTATTTCAAATCGTCCGAGTGAGTTGTACCTGCAAAAATGTAATTCGTATTTTTTACAAACAACAAGGATTAGAGTCAAAGAAACCTTTTTTCAACAGCCGGTCTTTTTCTTCATAGTCAAAGTAGTAATAATACAGCAAGTCAGGTTTCATATATTTTTTCAAAATTAACATCTTGTCGTTGATTGGTCTATCAAACATTTCGTAGGATAATTGCTAAAAAAACATCAAAATAAAGTTTCCTTGAACTGTAATAAAAATAAATGAGTTACTATTTTTTCTTCTACCTTCATAGTTGAGCGTGTAAGTAATTGACGCTGGGCTCTCAGAAGAAAAGATATTGTATCAGGAGCAATCTTTGAAGCTCTCTCTACAATTTCTCCCAAAATATTAAGCTCAGTACTAGTGAAACCTGATAAATGGCTGCCTTGATAAAAATCTCCTTTTTCCATTTGATCAAAAAAGCATTCGTCAAGAAATGTATTTTTTTCATCGATCCACGTCTCAACTGATGGAACAAATGACAATTTTAAATTGTAGGCCTAAAATGAGAATAAACAGACTCCTAAGCTAACAAGAGGCTTCAAAAATTTATACAATGAAGTTTGTTTTAAAAATTTTCAGAGCTTTTCAACTCCTAACATCAAAAATTTTGGTTGCAGCTATGGTTAAAGTTTCCACGTCTTCACGAAGGAACTCTCGTGAGAGTTTTTTGCAATTAGATCTAGACTTTTTAGGCATTTTCAAGTTTTTCGCCACTTCTAAGGCAAGTGAAATTGGTTTACTTGTAAATGCCCATTGACAATAACACGATCCGCTCAGAGCTATAGATCTTTTAAATAATCCTAAAATTAAAAGATGAATAAAGTAAATGAACAAATTATAACTGTATGTGTAAAATATTCCATGCGATAAAAATAATTTACCTTGAGACTTTTTCGAAACTAAGTGCATATCAACAGAAGCAGCACCTGCACTTTGACCAAAAATAGTGATTTGATCAGGATCTCCACCAAAGTTTTTGATATTTCTTTTAACCCATTGAAGAGCCAGATTTTGGTCCTTGAGACCTGCGTTACCAGGTACTTGACGAGTACCCAAATTCATGAAACCTATAAAGTAAACATTATGAAAGACAATAAAATACGCACTACATAAAATGAGAAATAAACTACCCAGAATTCCAAGACGATAATTAAAAGTGACTACAACAACATCATTTTCCAAGAGGAAATCAGGTCCATATTCTTCACTGTTTCCTGACCCAAAAATAAATGCTCCTCCATGAATCCAAACAACAACAGCCATTGATTTATTGAACGCTTTCTAAAATCAAGATTCAACGATATTTGATTCTGAATTCTGGTGATTTTTTTATAAGATGTAAAAAATTACTATAGGCGAGTAAACATTAATGAAGAGGCAATTTTCTTCCCCAATGTGTCTGCCAATGATATAAAATTCCAGTTGAGGACACACACTTCCATGATTGATGGCTGAACGAACGTTCGACCAAGGTTTCACATCCTTTGGGGGCTAAAATAAATAACAATTTTATTTGAATTGTATTTCGATTCATTCCAATTGAAATACCAGTTCACTCACTGAAAATCGTGCTTTTCCAATCGGTGGCTTAGCATAAGGTATTCCTTTGAATGAAAAATATCTAGCTCGTCGATATACAGTAAGTTGCATAATTCCTCGGACTTTTCCACTGTGTGTTTGAATCTCAGAATAGTAATTTTTGTCCAGGGATGTTGGATTCGACTTGCACAATTTATACGCGTTGCAGTAAAGCAAAGTTGTTGTTATTATGATTATAAAAAGTACAAGTTTTATAAAATTTAAACAGAAATATATCATCGTGCAGAAATTTTCTTATCGGCCCACTAAGGGATTTTTGAAAATCAAAAGTTAGTGTTGCCTTAAAAATTGAAACCTTGAAATCAAAGTTCTGATCGTCAAGCGTTGCTTACCATACGTCAAAATGTTACGTTTTACTTTTTAACATTTGCCGATTAAAACCTTAGTGTTTGAAGTATCACTTTTTGAAGACTATTTTCACATTTAATACAATGTAATGTTGACAGTGTCAACATTTTTCTTAGAGCGCACAGAAGAAAATAATAATTTTGAAAACTGCGATCAAACAAATATAGCCATTGAGCAAGGAATATAAATCTCTTAGATGTATCGTAGAATTAATCATTTCTAAGGAACGATAAATTTTAAAGTCAAGCATTGGAATTTTATGGTTTAAAACAGCAAACCCAGAAACAACTTTTAATTGGACGATAAAAAAGTGCAAATTTTTAGATTTAAGGCACACCTTTAAAAAAATTTACAATGAATCGTGAAAAACGTATGGTTCTATTAAAAGAACTGGGTTGCAAAATTATAATTGATTTAAACTGACAAAAAAAGGCAATCGACTGAAAAGGATTGTATAAAATATTGAAATCGAAGACTAAATTTATGATGAAATGATAATAATTTTATTTTTCATCTATCTTGAAAACCAATATTTCATAAAATCTGATTTCAAAACTTTTGTCACTGTGTCTGCAGCAGAACCATACATAACTTTGCCTATGGACTTTAATCGTGGAAAATATGACCAATGGGGGTTCCCATATTCAAACACGTCACCGGCATTCAACTCTCGTGGCTGACATTCGTATTTTTCAACATCTCTTCTTTTTCTTCCAAAAACACCTGCTTGAGCAATGGTTGCATTTTGTTTTACCTTCAGCGTTATCGGTTCGCCATCAACCATTTGGAAAGTTCCATTTTTATGAATTTCTAAGTACCGGCCCGAATCGTTGGGTCCTTTTTTGTTGAAAGATTCCCATTGCAATGAGTCATTCAGTAATGATGGTTTCCTGTACCGATAAAAAACCAATTAAAAATCTGATTGAAAATTCTTTTAAAATCAGTTAGGATTTAGTGTTTATTTGTTATTCACCCATATTTAGCAAAGTTTGTCAACAATTTCACAGTCTCGTTACGAATTTTAACATCTTTGTTCTTATGATCGCAAATTTGGTCCTGACTTTTTGTGTAGAAGATGTACTTCAAATCCTCAGAGTGAGTTGTACCTGCAAATATGTGATATGTATTTTTTAAAAATTGCGTTATAAGTAAAACAAACCTTCTTTTAACATGCGGCCTTCTTCTTCGTAATTGAAATTATAGTAATAGAGCGAATTAGGGCTTAGATACTTCTTCATAGTTTCCATCTTGTCGTTGATGGGTTTATCGAACATCTCATACGATAATTGCTGAAAAAACATTCAAATTAAGCTTTTTCAAAATCTGCTTTATTAATTGAAAGCAGCAGAATTGATGGATTATGATCTTGTACCTTCATAGTTGCGCGCGAAAATAATTGACTCTTAGCTTTCAAGAGATAATAAACTAAAGTAGAAGAACTCTGCGAAACTCCCTCAAAGTATGATCCCAACAAATTAAGCTCAGTACTAGTAAAACCTGATAGATGTTTTCCTCGATGAAAATCTCCTTTTTCCAATTGTTCATAATGGCATTCGTCAAAAAATGTACTATTTCGTTCAATCCACGTCTCAATTGATGGAACGAATGTCAACTCGAAATTGTAAAACTAAAATGGAAATGAACAAAATCTCATAACCCTTTCTTTAAAAATGACTAAAATTAAGTGTTTTTGATCATTTGTCAAAACTTTTCACATTCAACTTCTAACATTAAAAATTTTGTTTGATGCTTCGGTTAATGTTTCTATGTCCTTAGTAAGGAACTCTCGTGTGAGTTCATTGAGATCAGACGTGGACATGTTCAAGTTCTTAGCCAATTTTAAGGCAGTCGAAAGTGGATCGGGTGTGAATGCCCATTGACAAAATAACGATCCGCTTAGAGCTATAGATCTGTTAAATAATCCTGAAAAAAAGTTAATCAAGAGATTAAAGAAATTAAATAAGAAACATTATTGTTTGAAAAGGCAATATTAAATTCAGTAAAAATGATTCACCTCGAGACATTTTCGAAACTAAGTGCATGTCAACAGAAACAGCACCTGCACTTTGACCAAAAATAGTGATTTGATCAGGATCTCCACCAAAGTTTTTGATATTTCTTTTAACCCATTTAAGAGCCAGATTTTGGTCCTTGAGACCTGCGTTACCAGGTACTTCAGGGGTGCCCAAATTCATAAAACCTGTAAATGAAAAAATTATGAAAATCAATAGAATAAAATATAAAATGAGAAATAAAATACCCAGAATTCCAAGACGATAATTAAAAGTAACGACGATAACATCATTATCCAAAAGAAAATCAGGTCCATAATCTTCACTGTTTCCCGACCCAAACATAAACGCACCTCCGTGAATCCAAACTATAACAGCCATTGGCTTTTTTAACGCTTTCTGAAATCAAGAATTGCCAACATTAATAAACGGGGTTTTTTAAGGTTTTTTGTTTGTTTGTTTTTTTCAAAATACTGGACGAATTACCGGAGGTGTGTAAACATTAATGAAGAGACAATTTTCTTCTCCAATCACTTTGCCATAGATATAATTTTCCATTTGAGGACACACACTTCCATGTTGGAAGGCTGAACGAACGTTCGACCAAGGTTTTACATCCGTTGGAGGCTAAAACAAATAAAGTTGTTATTTGAATTGTATTTAAATTCAGTCTATTTGAAATACTAGTTCACTCACTAAAAATCTCGCTTTCCCAATCGGTGGTTCAGCGTAAGGTATTCCCTTGAATGAATAATATTCAGTTTGTCCTGACACGGTAAGTTGCAAAATTCCTCGGACTTTTCCACTATGTGTTTGAACATCTAAGAAGTGATTTATTCCTGGATGAGTTGGATTTGTCTTGCACAATTTAGTTGCGTCGCAGTGAAGTGAAGTGGTTGTTATCATAGTTATGAAAAATGCGAATTTTATAAAATTTGAATAGAAATATTTCATCGTGCAGAAACTTTTTATACGCACACTGATGAGGAAATGTTGTTATTTGAAGTTTTCAACGTTAGTATTTCATTGAAGAATGAAACTTTGAAAATCGAAGTTTTAATTATTTTTTATAGCGTGCGTAGAAGAAAATAATAATTTTGAAAACTGCGACCATATAAGTACAGTCCACGAACAATGAAAATATTAATCTCTCAGATGTGTCTAAGAATAAATCATTTTCAAGGAGCGATAAATTTAAAACTCAATTGTTAAAATTTTATGGTTAATAAATGCTCAAGTTATTTTGACTAAAGTCGAGTTGGACAATGTTAATTTGCGAAAATGAATACCAAATTGATTATTGCTAAAGGAAACGTATTTCAGAAATTGATGAAAAAAATAGATTTGTTTATCGAATTGCACAAATCAACTTACCTTTTCAAATATCTTTGTTACTTATATAATTCGATAAATAGATTAATTGACTCTTTTAAGCGATTCTACAAAAACTTTTCCTAATTATCTGCAGTGCTGCCAACAGTCGGTAAGAAAATATGAAAAAAGTGGAACATGAACCGGCGCGCGCTGTTCAAATCCCGTCCTCAAAAACCATCTTAAAAATTATTACGACGAGAATGTGAAGAAAATCATATCAGATAAAAAGCGGTCTTCAAATTTTGTTTGTTTGAATTGTACCTCTGGTTTTAAAAACTCCGATGACTTGAATGTACATTTTCGTCGATATTACAAACTGTAAGTCGTGTCCCTATTATTAGTTTTATAAAATAATAATAAGTTTTTAATAATGCAAAACATTTTTATTTTCCTCAAAAACAAGTTTGTTTAACAAATAATATGAGATACTAATTTTTGTCAACTTACCAACAAAACTCTCAACTGTAAACTATGAGCGGTATTGCGGTAAATCAGTCAAATCAATTGAATGTTTTAATAAGCAATTTTCAAATTGCAGAATTTTCCTAAACAGTTTTATTCTATCGCATAAGCATCAACTAACGTTTCCAACGAATTAACATAATTGCAAAATCAATTTTACTATTGCAGTGACCTTGAACTTGGCAAGTCATTTTTAATTTTTTGTTTATTTTAGTTAGTCGTTATCGGTTTAGATAGTCGTCGGCCAAGTTTTATATAAAGAAACTCACTTTGTCAACCTACGAAATGCAAACATGCACAAATCTTTACATATCTTGAATCTATTATCTACGATAAGGAAAGTCTCAATCGTTCTCCAATAAAATCGTCATAATTTTATTTTATCAACAACTTCTTCAATTTAATTACTTAATTTATTGCTGCGAACATCAACATTTCAACTGTTTTTCTTTATTATTTAAAACGTTAAAATATGTTTCAAAATTTGAAAATCATCTTGCTCTGCTCCAACAGTATTTAACATTTTCAAATGTAGCAACGAAATTTGAAATGAATTGAATAATTGGAAATATAAGCTTTGAAATGTGTTGTAGGTGGTAAAACTGCACTTTTTTGGGGATGCATAAGTTCCGCGATGCTTGACTCGTTCTGCATCGTGTTTGAGGAGTAGGAGGCAAGCACCACCTACTTCTCTTCGCAGTGAGGTGCAGAGTATGTTCGATCGACCCGCGAAACGTAGCCCGTACTACTCTCACTGCGACAGAGTTGTTAGTCGCGCGCTGCCTCTGGCTCGGTTGAAATGTATCGCTAGCCAACTCGAACAATTTCCTTGGGGCTGATCGCCCGGCACGCAGATCCGCAATCCCTATAATCGATTGCCTGCACCACTCGGTTCAACGCGAGGCGTCATTTTTTGAACTGTCTGACCGGTGGCCTACCACTTCCACTCTTCGTCGCAATGCTAAATAGAACGTCACGCGGCACAATGTGAGCTCGTCGCACCAAATGCGACCGCAAACTAACATTTTAAGGTACACCAAACAATTTTTTCTCCATCTCCAAATCAATGTTGTTTTCATTTTTTCACTCAATATTGTTTACTTTATTTTTCATTTTTGTCAATAGTTTTTTATGTTTACAATCGTTTACAAGTTAGGATTACGTGACAGTGTTTGGGACTGCGGACTAGAAAAAAAAGGGAAATTTGAAAAAATTAAAAATCGTGACGGAAATTATCCAGTTCGAGCTACATCAAAAGCTTTCGTGAATTTTTTATTGATTCAGCTATACTCTGTGGGAGAAATTGACGAAAGCCTAATTCGATAGGAGTATTTTTGGAAATTTGCTCTAACGTTGCCGAAAGCATTTTGTAACGAAGGTTAAAGGTATAGATAATCGTCGATTATATCTGATGAATTAGTTTTGGATCGACGTTCATTCACCATGGAATAATTTTTTAATAAAGTCAATAAATAACCAAGTTGCGAGAGTTTATCATTCAAATTTTTGATTCAATTTGTATGCAAAACCAAACGTAATCTCGTTCCACAAAAACAAACAATTGAAAAATGTAAATCAACAGAATTTCGTTCATTCATGATTTTTGGGCAATTTGTATCAGTCAGCTGAGAATCAACTGTGCTATTATATTCATACGTAACAGATTAGCAATACCAATAGTAAATTAGCATATCAAGTTATATTTTAAGCTTCGTGCTTGAGATACTCTAAACATGCGAATATCATAAATTAATTTCATGAATAATAAACAAATTAGACTGACGGAATTGAGGCGCATGTTCCGGTTGATTAAAAAGCAAAATATAAGAGAGGCAGAGAGTGAAACACGTGCGCGACTTTGAATGTTTTTTTTTCAAATGACAATTATTTACAGCGATGTGCGATGCTGCAGATAAAGTTCATTAGCGAAAGGTATTTTTACTTGTATTTTTTTTTCTCTTTCTGGCCACCGTCCAATGTGTGTATATGAACAGACATAAAAATGCTGCAACATTATTGCAGATCTTTTTGACTGTCCTTTCTTTTCAAGTCAATAAAATATACAAAACACGCCACGCTTTTTCAATTCATTTTAGTTGTTTCAGTTTAATTGAACTTTTGTTATTTTTGAATTTTCGATTTTCCAATTCATTTTCACTTTCAAATGCCGGAAAAATGAATTCATAAAAAATTGTTGACCACTAAAATTGAATTATAATTTTTAACACTGACAATTTGAGGTATGTTAATATAGTGGGACATATTTAATTCCTGTCTTATGCGCTTTAGCGCTTGCTCCAACACTTGTCACGTTGAGTTGTGATGTAAATACGAGGCATAATATTTGTGTTGAATTTGAATAAACTCGCAACTACGGTGACATAACGCTGTACAATTCACTCTAAAATAGCACCGACTAAGACACGTTACACCTTTCAGTTTTCATCTTATCTGTTGTCTGAACTCGATGCGAAATTGTTAAAAATTTTGTTTTGCATTTGCTCACGTCAGCCTTGATGTGCTTTTAGATGTTCGATTTTTATCTCCTTTTTCGGAACGAAAAATCCGTCGAAATTTATATTGTGCACGGCTCGTTCAAATAAACTGTATTTCAATGCAGGCAGATGGTCTCGACAGAAGGTGTTAATTCGATTTCAAAGTATTTATTGTGTAAATTGTGTTACGTTACTGAATTTATGGCACTGATCTGTGAAATACGACCGACTACACTTTTTGACAACCAAAAGAACAAAGAATTGTTTTCCATTTTGCAGAAAAGTTTAAATTGATATTGTTTTTTTTCTCTCTGTTAACATTTGTTAGTTGAAATAACAAACAAAGTGTAATAGAAAAGCAAAAATCGTACATAATAGAGAAATTAACGAGTCTGCAAATTTGATTAAAATTGACAGAAAAAAAGGTTTCACTTTCAGAGCTTAAAAGCCAAATAAAAGCTCTCGTGATATTTAATTTTTCCTTCTTTTTCACTATCGTGCTTTTCCATTACACTTTTCCTTTTCGGTGATAAATAAAATAACAAAAAGCTTATAAAAAGTTATGGATCGCGATGAAGATATTCCATTTTCTATTTTCAGTAACAATGTTTTTGCCACCTGTGACACACATAGCCGATTGCCGGTGAAAGAAACTGATGTTTCCTATTATCCCGGTAATTCAAACAAATAGCAACGAGGACCATGAAGAGTTCCAGAGATACTTGGAAAAGCATTATCATTGGAACCATTTGCCTAACTATTCTTCTTTTTTACCTATCACGAACAGGTAACTATCACACTTTTCTATCACCACTTGTTCCTAGTTACAAAAATTTAGTCCGTCTGACTAAACTCACATCTTTTCACTGAATTGTTCCTAGTTCAAAAACAGAAAAGAAAATATAAACATGACCATGAAAACGATGAAAAAATTGACTGCTTATTGAATTTATTTTTCTTTTTCAGATGCACTTGAAGAAAATTGCACAGATTTTCAGGGCGAGACCGTAACACACGGTTTATTGTATGTGCCAGGACCTGCCGTTTGTAGCCTTTGCGTTTGCTATCACTCAGAGCCTATGTGGTGTAAAGCAATCTATTGCTCACCGCCTTATGTAAGTTGTCCAAAACAAACATCTCATTTCCAACACTAAAAAGTACGACAAAAGATTAATTTATTTAAAAATTTTTTTCTGGAATCATTTTTCATACAATATTTCACACAAATAAAAGTTTGAAGCTTTTCCTATCTCAAAAATAAAAATGATTTTATGTTTTTAGTATAAAAAGGGATCACGTATCTTTGTCATTTGTATCTTAAAGCTTGGAATAAGCTTTCTTGAATGTTGGTTTGCATAAAAGAAATGCATAAAAGTTTATAAAGTAATATACGTAACTGAGGTGGCATTAAAAAGATAGCTACACAATGCGACGAACGTAACGACGGTGTTAAATTTCGATTCGAAGATGTCGTTCAGCGATGTTTAAACAAAATGTGCCATTTATCAACTCGTGTCATCGCGAATTTAAGAGCTGCATTATCTACAAAAAAAACAGTACCGTTTGCCGTGTAATTCGATCCTGTAACTTAAACATTAATTTGAAATTGATATTTTTACTGCATTGAGATTTCAACGGTGTATACCTATAGCATACATTTGCGTTACTTTAGTCGGTGTAATAAAATTTGATGTTAACGTGCACACATAGTGAAACTTAATGAATAGCTTTACGTAATAAGCGATAAGTGTTGGATAATTTGTGTTTCGTTGAAACGCAACCCAGCGCGAGAATTTGTTTGTACATTTAAAAAAAAATTTTTCAAGTTTGCAAACCTAATTTTTTTGAGAAAATGTCAAGTATCTGGCAGATGAAAAATTAACGAACTTTGCCATTCGTTTTAACTCGAAATCAAGGTTTAAAGAAGAACTGTGTCGTTCAAAATCAAAAATATTTTTCCATGTTTGATTTTATTTAGCAAGATTGAATACTTAAAGTTTTTCAATAATCATGTCTGAAGAGTTATCATTTTCGAGGATAAAGTTTTCGATTATCGCTCAATTGACTTTTAAAGACCAGTTAGTCAAAGGAAACAAAAATTTGAGTACGAAAAACTTTTATCCTCAATTTTTCTCATACGAAATTGTCTCTCGAACTTTTGCCAACAATACAAAAATCGTCCGCAAAAAACGTTGCACTTGAAGTATAGAAAACAGCTTTGTGAAAAATTCTTCCGTGACTTTTATATGTAGGTCGGCGTTGACGCGTTTACTCATATTTCATTTACTGCAAACTGTTTAAAATGTACAGACGTTCTGGCTAAATTTGATTTTCACTTGTGTTCCAAGCGGTGTTACATATTAATGTTTCATTTGTAGTAACGAATTAATGAAAAACCACGGTTAATATTTTGGTAGCTATCCGAATAAAAAAAAATTTTTTTTCGAATTAGACGGTCTGGGGAAAAAGTTTTCTGCTGGTCACATCTTTTATTCATCTTGTCGTCATCAAGTTGCAGCTGTTGTTATTGTAGAAGTGTGGCTACGATTCAAAAAGTTGTTTGCAGTCGTCGGAAAATGTTTTTACAATCGAAGAACTTAATTTCGCTGTTAAATGGAATTAACTCAAGTTATTCTAGAGTATCGATTTGTCTGGACTTTTTACATTCTAAGCTAAATTACAACAATTATGTAAACAACTTATTTACGTTTTAGTATCATCGATTGATGAAAACTAGTTCGTTGGTTAGTGAATTACATTTTTTAATTTTATGCAAGCAGAAATTATGACAGAATCAAAAAATTGTAATTGATTTCAAATTTTTAATTCTGTAAAAAATGGAATTTTTTTGTTGATTTCAAGTTTTGCAAAAGATTGATCCGTATCAAAAAATATGTGATTCCAATTTTTGATTTATCGAGGCGTACTCGAATATTATTAAATCAACGTGAAAAATGTTTCCAGAAGGTTGTTTTTGATGATTTATTGCGCGAGTATTGGCATTTTTCTGACACACAATTTACAATAACAATCAAGAAGACTAAAATTTCTGTTTGTTTTAATTTCCAAATTAGTTTTGGAGTAAATTAAATTGATATATCAAAGTTAATCATCTTAAGTAGCCGAGCAGAACGTCCAGCTATGATTGCAACGAAAGTTTAAAAGAAAATGTTGCGCACACTTGAATCATTTACTCAAGTCTGCCTAAACTTAGTTTTAATCACTACATCGATTTCCGTCCGGCCTTGTTGTTCGATGCTAACACACTTATACACTATTTTCAAACGGTTAATTATTCGTTCAGCACGTCACACAAAACGTTTATAAACTCCATTCTTTGTTTCAAACAAAAGTAATTATGAAAACAAAAGACAACAAAATTGCCCATCGCAGATAGGCCATCAAGTTTTCAACATTTGTCGACAACTTCGACCCTCATTATCAGCAGCTTGAACAAAAGCTCTGGTTTATGACAAAGTGTTGCAATCCAATATGCCGAGCTGAATAGCTAAGCAATCCAAGTTGATATCGCCTGTTAATTCAATTTGCCGAGGAATTAAAGCCGTAAAGTTTAGAATTAGACTCGCAGTTATATTAAGTTTGGTAAACGTTTTATTTGACCGGCGAACCGTGAATGCAACTCGTCCTTTTATTTCTATGTCAAATATTCCTTGATTGGTTCTGATCAAAGTTGCACAGGCGTAAAATCCACGTCTCGAAGATCAATCAAAGTTCGCGAGACAAAACTGTTTACACCTTTTCTTCGCTGAGTTTGTCAGTTTTTCTGTCGGATGTCAAATAAAATGATTGATGAAGAAGAACAATTTTCGATCCAATTTTGAAATTTCGTTAATTCAAATTTTGAAAATGGTGAATTAGTCGAATCAAAGTTTAAAACTCTCCAAATTCTGGCTCGTCAAGGTTTTAAAAATTTAAATAACTTGAATATTAAAATAAGCTGGGAGTAAATTGAATTCCAATCTTGTGAATAATTGATTGTTCTTTCATTTGTCTAAATTCGTACTTTGCCCTGAACTGAAATTGGAGACTAAGGATATTGCTTATTAAATACTTGGCACTTGTTCCAAAAAGACGAAAATTCACTCGAGCATCTTGATTGCAAAAAAATTATCGACGCTGAGATGCGGCAATGCGGTAACAAGAAGCGCGAAGAAATGAGAAATAGAAAAAGAAAACGAAAAGATTAAGGAGCTGACAATAAAGCAAAAAGCGGGTGCGAAAAAAATTGGGTCAGCGCGTCGGACACTCGATGCAAAACACTCAGGCACACATTTATAATCTAGGATCTGGTTAGCGCAAGCAGCCGCAATCAGTCGAGGCGTTAATTTGATCTGAAATTGATTTTGTTGCCAACAGAGATGCAAGAAATTCCGCGTGGGAGAAAGATGCTGTGAGTTCGAGTGCCTCGATGGGAGGAAGGACATGGATTGGAACGGCTCTGACCTCGTTATAGCCACGGGATCGTCTTCGGGACTGTGGAACCAAGGCATCCTCCTGATACCGATCGCAGTGGTCCTTCCGATAACGTCATAATCGTACTTAGTTGAACTAGCAAGGATTTGCCAATTTTTCAACAGCTAGTTAGCAAGTTTTAGCCGTTCGAAATCAGTCTGTTGAGTTGGCCGATTTGGATACGGGCATCGAGCCTCTCATTTCATCTCATCCCTCGGTGTCCCGCTAATTGGTTCTCTTCGGTGAGACGGTTGCTATTCAAAAAAAGTTCAGTCTTGATTCAATTTGCTCAAGATCATATTTCTACTAGCAACGTAATAACAAAGGGTGCTTCAGTTTTCATTTCAATAGGATAAGATGGGTTCCTGCCCCTTACTGAGAGAAAAAAAAAGAAACAAATAAAATAGCATCGAACCGTTTATTACATCATCAAGTGTAACTGTGATAATGAAATACGAAACTCTGGAGGAACACAATTGTGGCAATTCGAGTGGTTTGCTACTGATTTCGAATTGATTCGCGTGACTAAGCTGACTTTTAATACGTTGTCCAATCATCTTTTTGATCATTTTTCATTTCGAATTCAGTTTGTTGGGATTTGAGCAAAAATCAATTTAACGAAGTGTGTAAATACTTAACATAGCAGCCTAAATTCAAGTTATGATTGCAACTTCTTATTTGAATTGAAGTTTATGCAAATTTTGAGATTTTCTTTCGGTTCAAATTTAGATGAGACAAACGAGAGAGCCGATGCCCTCCCACACTCAACAAAGGTCTGTGATTGAAAAAATGTAAAAAAATATAAACGATGGTAAACGTGCCTCGCGGCGATGGAGCTGATATGATTCTAATAATCCACATCAGAAACACCATTGAATTTAAAAAAAAGTTGCATTCTCGTTTTTGTTCTTCTGGTTAATATTCTTTGTCGATTTTCGCACATGACTTTGTAAGTAAAAACTACACGACCAAGCTAAATTATCTCTTTTGGTAATTTAATGAATTCCAGTCAATTTCGTTGAATTAGTCCAGTGTGAAAATTAAATGAAATTTAATCCTATTGAAACGGCTCGGCTGAGACGTTTTTTAAATCAAATAAACTGCAAATTGCAGAGCGTGTCAAGTCGAAAGAAATGACGTACATTTTTAGTCCTACTTTTTTTCTATTCTTTAGTTTTTTCTTCACTTTTATTGAAAATTCCAGTTGGGATAATAATTTTGTTGGTGTTATATAATAAAGGTTTCCATCAATTTCAAAGATAATTACAACGTCATTGTGATAGATTGAAGATGCCATCGTGATTAATTTGATGGTTCATCGCGCTTTGAAATCATGTGATATGATTTGATTTATTTTGTAAATAGCAATTTCAACATTCTAGTCGTCTTTCAGTTGTAATTACGGTTACAAACACTCATTTCGGAATTGCGTGTTTCGAAAATCTTCGTAGACAAAAGTATTGTAAAGTGATTAGAAAATGACTTTTTAGTACAGAGGCCTGGTGGTGAGAAAGGTTTGCTCATCTGCATAGAACTATCAATAAGTCACTCCAAATTACTTAACAAAAGTTAATATAACAAAATATTTCATCAGATTTTCAGTTTTCATCCAAGTTCATATAATCTTTGAACTCTTAAGTCTTCTTAAGTTTTAAATAATTATAAAAAATAAGTTGAAAACTGATATTTTTTTAATGATACATCAGTGCCACTGTTGAATGTAGGGTGAAGATGAAATTTCATCGGAAAGTTTGCTTTGATATAAATGGCAGTTTGATTTTATTTTACGCACACGTGTGCACAAAAATCTCTGAGCCATTTTAAAGTCCATTTCTCCTCACATCGTGCGATGAATTCTCTTGAACAATGGAAAAGACATATCGGAAACTTTTAGAACCGGTTAAGCGAATTTGAATCATAGGAAATAAGAAACGAAGACATGAAATTACAACATTATGAACATTATGCAATGGTATATCAAAAACTCAAATTTACAGCTCTGCTGACCATTTCATCTGATGAAATCAATGTATGTTAATTTACGAAATTCAAAAATCTTTGAAAATAAGAATCATTTTTGAGTTATTGATGATAACATTTTGTAAACCAAACTCTGAGAAATTTTGTTGGGAAAAAATTTTCGGCTATAGCAATAACGAGGTAACGCCGAGACGTTGCTAGACAATGATACAGGTTTAACAAACCTTTAGGAATATTGATTTATTGGCTGTCCTGCATTTCGTGCAAGAAAATCAAGGTTCAAGCGGGACCTTAATAAAAATATGTGCATGCATTTAGCACTTGAACGACGATTGAGCGGAAACAATGCGGTCGAATCTCAAGAAGCTCAGATATCATAAAGGAGTATTAACAGCCTACTGAAAAGTTAGCTAAAAGAACAAGGCTAGTTGTGATTTTCATTTCAGATTGACTCAGCGAGCTTATGATGTTTTTCCACAAACAAAATGAACAAAAATCATTCGGCGAGTAATCAATAATGAAAAGTATTATCCATCCATTGCTAAAAAGTGTCATTGTTGCTGTTAAGATTTAAGAGATGATTAATATTTCTACGATTCTACGATAATGAAATTTAATGTTAATGATTATAATAAGAAGTCAGACATCAAATAAATCCAAAGTATTGAAGTTTCATTTTGAATCCAGTATTACATTGTAAGTTTTTAATTGTTCCAATTTTTTAAGTTTTTATTTTGATTTGATAACTAAACATCTTGAATTATGAACTTGTTTTACAAAAACAAGAATCAGGATTAAAAGTTGCGCAGTCCAAACATACGCATAGTGGTCGGTTACGTTTAAGGCTAGTAGTACAATAACAATTAAGAAGTAAAATGTTAAGTAGCATTATAATCATTTGCGGGCACGTGAAAATAGCGTGGATACTATTTAAGAAGACGTGAGTTGTGTACAAACAAGTCCAGAATGAATGGGAAAGCGATGTATCGGAACTTCACGATTTTTCTTTTCATCTGATGAAAAATGACCTTTTCGTGACGTCTTTTATGCAGTTATCAACGGCCTTACATAAAATGTCTTTCATATTGCTGAAAATTTAATAAATGGCGTACGAGAAAGGTCGAGAACTCTAAACCTGAGCAAGACAAAGCAGCACTTGAATCTGATTTTTCATATTAATTTATTTCTTCAACAAATTATCATTTCTTCTTTGACAAAAAACACTCAAAATAAAAATTTTGTTCAGATATAAAAAAGGTTACAGTGGACTCAATTCTAATAATGAAAATTACGATGAAACAGTTTTTGAAAGATGATAATTTGACTTTTCAAAATGGTAAAGGAAAGGCAAAGTCTTGTTTCAATAATGTTAACTCCAGAATATTGACACCATTTCAGTATAATAGAATGTGCCGTACAAAATTTGTGCATTCAAAATGCGACGCTGTTATTATCTTTAACCATTTTTTTTAACCATTATTTGTTCTCTCTTTACCTCTTTCCTCATCTGTAATTATTTATCAGATCGACTCTGAATTCCTAGTATTAAGCAAAAGAAAACGATTTGTACACGGCGTGCAAAAGCGCTTGAAAATTCTGATCTCAATATTAAATTGTAAGTGTTATTTAAAAATGTCTCAACAAGGTGAAAATAAAGATTAAGACACCGGCGCTTTTATGTAAATCCGCTAACCACATCTTGCAATTCTCTTTACCTCCCTCTATCGATTTCGAATTCATCAATGTATTGCAAATTTGTTGAATCGTTAATAACAGTTGTCAACCGAGAACAAGTGATCACAAGTCTCGTTTTGTTAAATTGCTTTTGACTTTCAAGTTGTCCTTTTTATAAATGGTATCATACACGTCGAGTCTCCTTTGATCAAAAATAGGCAAATACGTTCGTATCTTCTTTATAAGATCAAGATCTGGAACAAAAGCGATAAAATTAATAGAAAACTGTTAGATCAAATGAATATTTTGAAATTACAAAAAAAGTTAAATTATACTGTTTGATTTGCGATCAAAATAGTGTCTACCTATATCTTCCACAATCATGCCTTCATGCTCATCCATCTCGTGGATAACTTTGCCATATGGATCAGTTAATTGTGTGTGTCCGTAAGCCACATAATCCGCGTCCAGTTTTCTACTTGGCGACACGCATGTAACGTATAATTGATTATCCATTGCTCGAGCACGCTGGAGCAGAGTCCAGTACAAGGGACCAGTCGAGAGATTAAATGCTGCAGGGTAAACTAAGAGATCACACCCTGAAATTTGATCAAACATATCAGTTAAATTCATGCTGTCAAATAAGTCAATAAAACTTATTAAAAGTCAATTCGAATTGAGATTTTTAAGAATCTTTCAACAATAAGTTGAATTGAAGAATTTAAAATTTTGTTATTTTTCAAAAAAGTTTAATGTTTAAGTCATGTTTTTGTGTTACCCATGTTTCTGTACAGTCTAGCCATCTCTTCAAATTTGATATCATGACATATGCCCAATCCAATTAGATAATCTTTGATTTTGAATGTTGTCAAAGTTTCTCCGCCGGTGAAAACTTTACTTTCTTCAAACACCAACTCCGGTAAATATATATTAAACAGATGAACCTGAAAAAATAAAGTTAAACGATTTAGAAATTTAATCTGAGGAAGATTTTTAAGTTAGTCGTTTTTATTAGTGCATGGACAATACTTTTCTATGTTTTGCAACTAACTCTCCGTTAGGATTCCAAACTGTGGACGTGTTGTACAATTTGTCACCGTCTTTTTCAGGAAACGAGCCTCCAATGACGTAAATTTCGTTTTGTTTTGCAGCTAGTGATAAAACTTCGCATGTCTTCCCAGTTGGAATTTGTTCCGCATGATCGGGAACTGCAGCTAAGAATGAAAAACATAAATAATTCCAAGGCGAGCGAAACGTCTGATTTTTGTTTAAAGAATAAATGCTGATTAATGTCTTTTACACATGGCATAAACGCAGCTGAAAAATTCTGGCAAAATCACAAGATCCGCCCCTTGCTGCTTTGCTTTTTGTATAAACGAGACTGCCCTGGTCAAGTTCTTTGTTTTGTCATTCTCAACTTTGAGTTGAACGAGCGCCAATCGCACTGAAATAATGAAAAGAATGACGGCTTAAACTTTTCCTAATAAATGACAGATCGAAGATATAAATTAAATGAATGACAATAAACGAAGAAATAAAATCCAACAGTACTTACAAGGCATTTTTCAGTATGAGAAAGTTATGTGGACGAATAGAAACTAATCACAATAATGGATTCAATTGAGCTTGTAAAGATGCAATGTAAAAGTACATATGACTGGAGATGAAATGAACCAGAAAGTAGTAGCAACTCAAGCTGAGTGATTTGTTGAAATTTATCTAATCTTATCTTAATTTGTGAAATTGTTTATGGACTAGTTTATTTAAATTCGAAAACAATGAGTTGATAAAGTGGTGGCCAAGGATTACCCTCAATGGTAACGATTGAAAAATATCATTCTAGAAGATAAACAACATTTAGTGTTGAAATATTTCAGAATAGAGAATAAATAGGAAGTATTATAACGAACAATTATTACAAGAAGCTTTAAAACAAGCTATATATTTTTCATTAACGTCTCAGTAATAACACGTTGTATTTCATCGTTTTTCAAATTAATTCAAAACTTTCGTCATAAACAAAATGATCATTATAAGAGTTATTGTCTAATTTTGTTTTTTGTAGGTTGTCTCGTACAAGTCCAGGCGTCTTTGGCTAAACGTAGGAATCTGAGCTCTAACTTCCTTGACAAGATCCAAATCTATAATTAGAATTTTTCGTTATTTATCTTTTACATTTCCATTTTACATTTCTAACCAGAAAATTGTTTACCTATATCTGAAACAAACATATTTTCATGTTCATCCATCTCATGTAGCACCTTTCCCCATGGATCAGTCAGTTGTGTATGGCCATAAGCTATGTACCCAGCTTCAGGGCTTCGTGCTGGCGATACACAAGCGACATAAAGTTGATTGTCGTTTGCTCGTCCACGTTGGAGTAAAGTCCAATGCAGAGGTCCAGTTTTTGTGTTAAAAGCAGCCGGGTAAACTAAAAGCTCACAGCCTGAAAAACAATTCGTTTTTCAAAGTTGTTTTCTTGCAAAAAATATTGCTGAGTATTGAAACTAAATATAAAAAGAGAACTTCTTCCTCCTTTCATGTTCTTCCTAATTACCCATATTTCTGTATATTCGAGCCATCTCTTCGAATCGTATATCATAGCATATTCCAAGTCCGACTTTACAGCCTTTGACATCAAAAGTTGTCAACTTATCTCCTCCAGACAGGACTTTGCTTTCTTGGAAAGTAATTTTTCCTTTGATATCGATATCAAATAGATGAACCTGACAATAATGAATGATCAAAATAAGTAATTATTGTATAACTTCAGTTCAGACAAATTTTAATTGCGATACTAGTTTTCATACTTTTCGATGTTTGGCTATTAAATCTCCATTAGGATTCCAAACGGTTGACGTATTATAATACTTGTCTCCGTCTTTTTCAGGGAAGGTTCCTCCTATTATGTAGATTTGATGTTTTTTCGCCGCTTCGGACAGAAATGCAGATGTTTCTCCGTTTGGAATTGTTTCTGCATATTGTGACACGGTTGCTGAAATGTTGAAAATCAATGTTATAAAATCTGACTTTTTTCAAATTGCAGTGATAACTTTTTTTGATCATTTCGTTAACTCACATATCCCATAAGGACAATTGAAAAATTCTGGTAAAGTTACCAGGTCTGCTCCTTGCTGTTTCGCTTGCTGAATGAACGAAACTGCTCGTGCTAAGTTGGCTGCTTTTTCACTCCCAACTTTGAGTTGCACTAACGCTAATCGTACTGGAAATAAAAGTTTCTAAATAAATTTAATGATTTTGTCATTACCATTGTAATTTTTTAAAATGAAAATTTGCTTACACAACATTTTGTACAGTTGAGTGGAAAATGACGTTCCTGAAATGGTAAATAACAGAACAATCAAGTTTGTAATAAGAATACGTCCTTCGTTGTCAATTTGAAATGTTCTCTCAAATTTAAATGCCAATTTGAATTGTTTATTTGACGTTAGATTTGGAAAAATATTATGGGTAGATACTGTTTACTTACCTTAACACAATTTCTGAATGTCAATCCTCTTTGTGCAATTTATAGACCATTTTTAATATTCAATGATAAAACTCAATGACTGATTAGATGAAAAATTATCGCGTCAACAAGTCGCATTTCGCAAAAAATGATTAGCGCTATCTAATGTCAGCATGTACATTCTAATGTGTGTCTTTTACACCAGAGGAGGTAGCTGTAGTTACCACTCGTCGAAAAGTGCGAATTCAACTTTATCGAAAGTAGAATATTCTACTTTCTTCGTCTATAAAAGTCGAAAATAGAAGCATAGAAGGCACTAATATCGGGTGGGAAAATTGAAAGTTAGTAAAAAACATTCAACTCAAACTAAACTATTATTATAATTCTAATAAATTTATAAGAAGTTTTCATTTCAATAATTTTTGCAAAAAAGTATGGAAATGAAAAACGGATTTTAGTTTATACTACTTTTTCTTTTGAAGTTAAATTTGTTATTGAATGTAAATTTAAAATATTAAATTGAAATGAATTAGTGCTGCAGATTCCATATTCCGATAAAAATCAACGAAACGTAACAAACAGTGTAGTGATATAAAGGAGGGACGATTGTACATGCGATATGAACACACAGTGCAGAGGACCCGGTTTCAGTCATCGATGTTGTCTCGAACAGTGCACATTTCTATGGTGTTTGTGATACTCTTGAAATTGTTTGACAAGTTTTTCTGACCTATTCAAAAATACGTTTCATGATCAGTCATGCGTTAAGATTTGTTGTCAAAGATAAGGCAATGGTAACTACACTTTTTCCATTCTATTCTAATCTTCCTAATTTGACATTAATTGTTTTAAAATTTTAGATTTGAGATCCAATTTGAGATTAACATTTGATTTCTATCTAGTAAACTGTTTATCTCTCATAATTATAGGAAAAGTAAACCTTTAGAAGTGGCAAAAAGTTCTATACAGAATTCTTAATGAAATTTTCAAATTGAAATATTCTTTGCAGTAAGATCAAAAATTAAATTTAAATATATATTCTTCTAGTCAGCCAACCAATTGCTTACTAAACAACGATGCATGCAAAACTAAATAATCGTTTTGCAAAAATGATAGTTCCGTTGAGGTGACCTTAACTGTAAAGTCAAGATGATTATCTTCATATGTTAACGGCGCCGGGTCGCTGTTTCAGTGATTCAGCGACATAGATTTGTTCCGCTATAAGAGATGTCCGATCCTGTTTCTATTTCATATTCGACAGTGACTATTTGTTTAACGACCACGTGTTGAAGCAACCTGGCCATTAAACTGCGATGTGATTATAGTAGCAGGTGTGCAAATGCTCGTTGTTGAAATTTTGTCCTCAATGCATGAACGAAAAAAGTCATTTGTTTAAATACCAATTTGAATCAATTTTCATTGCTTTCTTCATCTGAATTACTTGACATTGATTTCTAGTGCAGAATGAAAAGGCTCGATCTTTAAATAGAACAGAACGAATTTGGATAAATTATAAAATGAAATTTATTTTGTCATTATCTATTTTTTTCATAAAATGACGAAAATATTTTTACAAACCCGTGCATTGAATGCATCTTTTTGATACAATCGTTGGCTTTTACAATGACCGGAACCGAAAATAAAAGCGCGGAAATCCCAACAAAAATGAGTTTGTCATGAAGAGACATCAAGTTGGGGCTCGGGAAATTAGCATTCGGTCATTCGAAGCGAGGCAATGAAATCTAGCCACGCACCGGAAGAACTTAGTGTTGTGGTCTTTCCGCAGTTTCATTGTCTAGATGAAAATCAATGTTACATTAGAGTTGCTCTGATTAATTAATTCGCTCGTTGAATTTTATGCGTTTTAAAGCGTGCATATGACCTATCTCAAATCGTTTCATGTTATTTCGTATCATTAGAAATTTATTGCTGTACTATAATTTCACTCATAAAACTTGTTAAAACTAAAATTAAAACTTGAGACTAATTACCTTTGTGTTTTTCAGATCACGATGGCGAAAAAATTGTTGCTGATTTCCGTTCTGCTGATTGTGTTACAAGAATCAACGTCTTCTGGTTTTGAAAACGGCAAAGACGAAACAAATTCATTCATTCAATGGTCAAAATTTTGGGATTCGAGTGAGACAGGCAAGCGAGCTAAAAGGCAAGCCGAACCAGAACCGATCCCTAAAGACCAAACAAATCCGGTTCAAGATTTGCATGAGCTTATTGAAAAAATCGATACGATGGATAGTTACTTCAAGTCATCAGCTCAGATCCAAAAACCAGAAGATGAGTTTCGAGACCGTCGAGAGTCGGATGAGCCGATGGAAAAAATCGGCGGAGTGAAAACAGTCGACAGGCAGCTGTCAGCCAAGCGATCCGATTCCTCTGCAGAGTCCTGGTCCAAACAACCGATCGCGATCGAATTCAAACACCGATCCAACGTAGATGAGGCAGGTTACCTACCAACCGAAGACCCAGCAGACTACTATGGAAACCATCAGCCACCGAGAATCGATTTTGTTACTAGTACCAGAAGATTTTATTCTGGCGAAAGGGAAGGAAGAGAGTTACCTGGTCCAAAGCAACCGTATGATGATTATGACATGCGTCCGATGTTTCGAGATTACTCTGGCAGAGGAAGAGATTACCAGATACCGATATCTCGAGCAATGTACCCCAACAGGTACAAAGATAGAGATTATTACTACCGAGTCCCACTGGACACGAGGATGAAAATGCCCCGACCAGGTGTCATCCCTTCTCCGAGTTTTTACAATCGGTATCGGTTGGATACTGAATCAGAGGACCAGTACATGGACGCTTATGGAAGAATCCCACCTACGAAGCCTCCGAAACCTAAAAGAATCATTTACTATGCAACCCTCCCGGAAATCGTCAGGAAACCGGTTGATATCAGAAACTATCCTAGGTACAATAGTCCGTTCCCTCCACCTTCCAGGATACCGAACGTTGACAGGAATGGAAATCGGATGAGACCAACTGCAGATCCGACGAGACGACCTTATAATAAAATTAGTTATCCGGTCATTTACAAGTACTCGAACTTGGACAGCTGGAGCAAACGACCGAACCAGTATGAACAAATTCCTCAGGACCATTTTAATAGGGACGAAGAAAGGCGTGAGCAGGAGAGAATAAAGGAAAATAAAAACAGTTTCATGAGTTCAGAGAATGGTGATGAAAATAAACAATCGAGTGTGGATAAAATGAGGAACAACGAGCCAATGAGAACTCCTTGGCTCATGCAGGCAGCTTCAGAAGACAGTGTTCATAAAGGAAACGAAAGAAATACAGAAAGAAACGCATTCAATCGGGAACAAGATTACGATAACAGGAACATGTACCAGAATTCGAAAAATAAAGGAGTTATTATGGATCAGGAAATGAGTGACACTTAAGGATATGTTTGAGTTGCATAATCATAGTATAGTGTTAATCAAGGTAAAATGACTGACAAGTGTTTCTCATATTTTGTATGAACTGTAGAACTGTAGTAAACAAGTCGGTAGTAAGTAAACTTTCATAAAGCTTACGCTAGCCTAATTGGCAGGAGCAATGAATACAAAGGAGTCGAAATGAAGAGTATAAGGCCCTGGAAAGTTGGACTTGGAAGTGAATTATAGAATTTTTTATAAATTTTTTTTGTTCAACGTTACTATTTGCTTTTGAAACGAATTGTACCATGTTTTGTTCAATTGATTTTTCTGTATTGAGCAGTATAAAGACTGAATAATTTATATATGAAATGAATGAGAATAATTAGTACGTTCTCCAATGTTTTATAACTCTTCATACTTTAGGAACGACAAAAGTATAAAAAATTTAATTTGAAAAAGTATAATGTAATTATTTGCAACTTTCTGAAATAAATTTTGTGATGAATTTGTCCGTATAACAAAAAATACAATTCCACAAATACTCTGGAAAATTTGCAATTAGAATCGACGCACTTTTAAATTATTAAAAGTAAATTTATTTTGGAGCAAATAATGTTTTGTATTTACAAAGGTAGGTAATCTTCATTTGGTAATTAAATATACAGAAATAATCGCAAAATGAATGAAACAATGTTTGTAACGGTGCACTAAAAGTTTAGTTTACATGTACGCTAACAATTATTTGATATATTAGAAAAAGATATTCGATTCTGCATACTCGTAATATATGCACAGCGAAAACTTATTCACCTCGATTTTTCAACGTCATTTATTTACTCAACTTCAAAGATAGTACTACAACATTTAGAGATGATAATACATTAACAAAATCTGTTTCTCAAATACTCTGCAAAATGAAAATTCTTCATTTCATTTGGTGATTCATTTATCATTTAATACTGTTGTGGGGTGGATTATATTTTATTATAATTGCTCCTCAAATTTCATGTTAGTGTAGTATTCTATATCGATGGGCATCTACGTATTTCATGTAATCATGTAAAAAATATACGACAATCTCGGAAACAGTTTTTTACATTACTTTGAAATTCGAAACTCAATAAATTCTTCATGTAATGATTTCATTTTTATGTATAATTTTTGGTTTGAAAACTTTAAGACGAAAAGTCGCGAAATCATCTCGAGGTAATAACAGCAGAATTCAATCATAAAAATAATGTATTTGGTGAAACTCATAGAATGCCGGCGGCTTCGATTGTCTAATTTATTTTAACATTCGGGTAGAGTGTTTTTTATGGTTTTTCAAATGTATTATAACAGGTACCCAAAAGTGGAGGCGAAGCGTTAAAGAAAAACGAACTTGGGCTTTTTTACGATCTTATGCTGCATTAAATTTTACCCATATTACTTCCTATGTATAAACAACTCAAAGATGGAATCGTTGAAAAAATATTTCGTATCATAATTATTACTATATTTCTAAATTAAAATGTAATTATTTACAAAAGCTATAATTTACTACATAGTAACACTTTTTGAAGTATCAACAGTTACATCAGAAATGTTGTATGAATATGGTGGAGATAAAAATAATAAAATCAAATAAATCGAATTGTTTGACTGAAGATTTTCTAAACCCATTGTTTTCAGTTTGAAGTCAAGTTATTGAACATAGTCAAATTACAATTAAACGATAGTTACAAATCAAGTCTCAATCCACAATTTTGACAGAAACTTTGTTCACATTTTTAACTTGTAACTTATGAAATTGAAATTATATTTATTTACATACATTTTGTTTGTGATAAAACATATCCATTTTGACTTTATATTTCTAGTGGAGATCAAGACATGTACTCTGTTGGACAACTTCGGAATCTTTATGAAAATATTCTTCTTCGTTTGGACCAGCCAACACATATATTTAAAATATTAGTTTGTTTGTAACATCATAAACCTAAAAAAATATTGACTTTGTGTTTTGGAAAGTAATCAATTTTCTAATGACTTATTTCAAGTTAAAATTTCATGTCCTAATCTCCCCTGCTAAAATATTTGTGAATATGATTAATCGTGTAGCCAGTCGATAGTTTTTATGTTTACGATTCGAAGTCCTTTCAGTTAGAATATACTTCTTCCAATAATTTACGAGGAAATTGACTGATCAACTTCTCCTACTCAGGATCTGAAACAGAAAAAATACAATTTCCACAGTACAAAATAATATCAACATCTAATTACTGATTATTTAAAAAAAATGCTGTCTTGTTATTGACTGAATCATTTCGATAAAGGTCGTCAGGAAGTGAAAAGTCACACTTACATAAACATATAATCTAATAAATAATCTAATGTTGTAAACGTGTTTTGTATATATTTTTGTACGTTTACAAAGTTTTATATATTACGAAAGTGAATAATTAAGTGATAATTATTCAATACAAATATTTGTTGGCAGTTTTTGAGAGAGATAGTTAATTAGATTAATACGACGAGGACAGCGAAGTAGTCTACTTTAACAAATATTAGAACAAGGTATGTAAGTCATAATCTATGCGAGGATTAGAAGGTGAACATTCAACTAATGAAAATAACAGCTGTTGAGGGTTAGAGACGATTAATATTTTGAACCATGCACTTGATACTGATTCATTAATCAAATACCGTTTTGAATCTCGTAAATTTTACAATGTATAAAACAGTAATCGAATGACTTGTCCTATTTCATTTTCATCCAAGCCAAGTATCGCGAATAATTATGCCAATCAACAATTTAAAACAACGTTTTAATTTTCGCAAAGACCGAGACAGTGATTATCAAATATGAACGATATTGATTCCAAGATTACACGACACAAATTTGAACAAAGTTTAGACGACTAATCTTAGTCTGATTGACGGTATTAGATCGACTTAGAAATTGCATAAAAAGTGAAACAAAAATGTCGGAGGTCAATTTTGCGTATAATTTTGAAAGCCGTCGGACGGAATATTCTCATCAACCTGAAACTCGAGCTTGAAAGGTCTTCGTTTCCATCAATTTCTAATATTAATTTTATTTTTGAATTTTGAAGCTTTATTTGCATACTTTCATAACAATTTTTATGCTTAAATTGCGTTTATCAAAAACATTTTTCCATTTCCAGAGGGGAATAATTTTATGTGCGTCATCAGGTTGTTGGTATAATTAATTATTATTTTGCTGACACTTATCATGCTGTGTGACAACTAAATTTGAAAAATAATAATAGGAGCCACTGGAGAATGCGATGGAATTTTCTATAGATAAACATTCAGCGCAGAGTACACGTTGTGGTAAAGAGAAATCTTCGCCTTTATAATTAATGCTGAAGTATGCACAATGTTCTTAATGATTGAAACTTTGCACTAAATTTATCTTCCATCTCCTTCGATTTTTTTCAACAAACATCGTCATTTTAAATTGTCAAGATTAAAAAATGAACATTCAACAAAAAATTGAGAAAATAACACGTCTTATCGAAAATGTTCGAACGTTAATATTATTTCATACAAAGCAGAGTGTTTTAGAGCGGTCTTTCAGGTTGAATTTGAGAGTCTAACTGAAAGTTAATGTTATAAAATTGGACGGTTAACGAAGGAGAATGCAAGATAAAAATGTGCTGTTTTATCGTTTTACGGGACACAGTAAAGAGATTTGAGTCGAGTGACAGTAGACACTGATTAAGTTTGACCGACGGACATCGCTCGTTTACCTATTGAACGCTGTTTCGTTGATCTTCTCGTCGTTGTCAAAAAGTCATATTAATAAAACGTTCCCTCGCACGAGTCGGCTTGCCACTTCTTCCCTCGGGCTCCAACGAACTTTGTGTGCGTTCCGGAAAAAAAGTAGGGCGTTCTCTTTTTGAATGCCTCACCGAAGTCTTTGACTACATTTTCGTCTATCACTGCTTGTTGCAAATCCACCGACAAAGATATTTGGTCAACGCGCAATTAGTCTTTTTATTCAATTGTTGGACACTTAATTCTGTTTGTTTTATGGTACTTTGGCGGGATAATCGTGTTGCTGGACAGGTTTAATTGAATTTTATGATAGATCCTCTTATTAACAGTTCATGGATCCAAAACTTGAGGCATTATTGTAGAGTTATGTAAGTGTGACCAAGTGAATTTCATCGGTTTCGGTTAAAATGAAACTTCTCGTTTCATAACACCGTTTTGCAAATCGGATATTTTCAAATTTGACGGAAAAAATCAAAAATCAAAAGTTCCAAGACGCTGAGATTTACTTTCAAGCAATGAAATTTAATAATCCATCACTTTAACTCACCGGTTTGTAAATTTGAAATTCGGTCTCTGGGTATAAAGCAAAGAAGGGGTAATCTGTATTGAGATATAGTATTATGTCAGAAAATGTTAATATCGCATACACAGATCGTTTGATTCCAAATCACGTCGGTTGTAGGAACTTAAATATCGATTTTCAGACGTAAGAAATGAAGTAAGCAATGCTGAGATTCGTTGATTATTATTATATTTTTATTAATAGTTAAGAAAATGGAAATTTATTTCTTCCAGACTGTTATAATACTTTTTTTATTAAAAAAATGTCAAGTTTATGTAGCGTATTATTATGAAATGGCTCATAAAACAAAAACATTTTTTGTTTTCGTTACACTGTACTACTCTTCTAATTAAAACTTTTAATTCAATTTTTAACAGTGCTTTTTGTTTGTGGGAAACATTACTTTCAAAACGACGAATCGCGAGGGAAGAATGATAACTCCAGTATCATTTTTGTTGTCGAAAAGAAACATAAAGAAACAGTGCTCGTACGTCAAATTATGCAAAAACAATTTGCTTCACAAAATGGAAAAAATTTTGAAAAAAATTGTCGAAATAAACTTTCGTCAAACCGAAAAATGTTACCGTCAAGGATTTAAAGTGCAGTGCGGACAGTGAACAAACGCAATGTGGAATTTGCAATTCGGATCACAGAACAACAGTTCGGGATAATGCATAGAATTTTGCAGAAGGTTATACACGGATTACGCACCTCCAACACGGTTTTCAAAATCATTTTAATAACAATAAAAACACGTCATAAATTCAACACACCGAAAAAAAATAACGCTGAAAATCTATTATGGTCATTTCTCTCGAGCTGGTGTTGTATTAATAAACTTTTATGCACATTAGATGTTGTTGACCGTAAAGTCTTGAATTTCATATCATAACACGTCTTCATTTTTCCACCCAGTCACATATTTTCAAACTTCTTTACTTTTTATACGCCATCAAGACCGAAAAAAAGATGTCGAAGAAAAGTCTAATAAACTTTAATTATATTTTTTGAGTCGCTTTTTTTTTCTCTGCCGCAATTATTTGATTTTTTTTGTATCTCAAATAAAAAAATCAGTCTGCAAAAGGTCTTATCAAACTTAGATGGTTTATGGATATGAAACGTTATGAGTGAATAAAAGAAAATCGAATGCTTGTGGGAGACAAAAAAAAATTAAACGATTGCGGAACAGCTATAACAGAGTGCGAAAAAGTTGTCCCAGTCAAGGTGAAAACGCAAACGAAAATGGTGATATTTTCGTCTGCAATTTCATCCTCAAATTGGCGTTACTTATTTTTAATCAGAGTTTGTTACATAACTGTATTTACGTTAGCCAATGACAGCGCGGATCAAATTACTTGTTGCATCTTTGAATCAAAGCTCGAGATTACGGTGGGAATAACAAAAAAAATGTACCAGTGAGTACAATCAGTCATAGTTCTTGTATATTTTTCTTATTTGTTTATTAATCACGACGGCCATTCATTAAACCAGACAGGATTATTCAAGGATGCGAAATCTAGACAGTCGCAATGTACAGTACAATATGTACCGGACGAATTATCCTCCGAGGGATATAATTAATTAATTGTTCCGTGTATTATATTATGGCAGAGCATTATGCTCAAGAGGCCACTTTTATTTTCTCGACCATGATGCATTTAGTGCGTGGGCGATTAAAGGAACTTTTCACGAAATAAATTACCATCTTTAGTTAATCTTGAGTCGAAGTTTCCTGAAATTTACTAACCGGTTCTACAATTTCCAACTCTTCTTAAACTTCAAATTTTATGATCAAAACAGAAATGAATAATGAAAAACTGAATAACAAAAAACTTTTGTTGATTAGAGTTGAAATTTGATTGGGCAAAATGAAATGACGCGATTCGTGTTGTATGCAAATATCTGATATCTGAGAGAGTGATTCTCACCTTGTTGGTCGGACTGCGCTGCGCCTTCGTAAGCTGCGATTATATTTCTCTTGCCTCGTAAACCGGTGTATCCCTTGCGCAGACGTTTATCTGCAAATATTTTCCCGTAGGATCGACGATACGCCACCGGCTCCCTTTTGTTGTAAAAGTTTGTAAGAAGATAACCGTACGGCCCTTGAACGAACTCCTCCAATTCCTTTTCACCCTTCATACGAACCACAGAGATTTAGTCAGACATTCTTAGCGTCCTTTGCAACTGGTATTATTTTATTCGTTTTTTTCAATAAAAAAATTTTCATTCGATTAATTTCTTTTGCTTTTTTAGTTTTGAAAGTGCAAAGTACAAGAAACAAGAATACCAGTTCCACCCATTAGTGAAGATTAAAAACAATTACCCGCGAGTCAAAGCTATCGTGTTTCGCTAATTCCCGCAGTTTGTCCATCAAGCTCCTCTTCCCACGAAACGGCTGGAAGTTCAATGTGGCTTTCTTTTCCCAATCAATCGATTGGTATCCTTTCTTTCCTCTGTTACTTTGGAACATGGATTTCCCTCTTTTGTTCGCATCCAAAGGGTAATTGGGATAATAATATCTCAGATTTCTCACAAACTCGTTGTCCAGTCTGTTTTCCTCATCTTCTAATACCTGCAACCAATCAACCATCAAGTTTCAATTTTGTTTTTTCAATGGAACAAAACAAATCTCCTTATAAATTTAAAAAATATGAAACTATTAAACTATTAAAACTATTAAAAACTAAATGAAATTAAGAAAACACTATTAAAATTTATTTTTAGAATCCTCACTTGGTGGTACGATTTTTTGCCTTTGGCGCCTAAAAATTTGCGCAGTGCTCTCTTGTCGGTGTAATAAAAGTCCTCATACGACGGTTCGAGTTCCCACTCGCGCTTGTCCTTTGGCCCCTTGTAGTCCCTCATGTGTTTACCGATCATTTCTGTTTTGTCTATTAAGGGCTTTATGCTCGCATGCAGGCCGTCAAGCTCTTCAATTACGTGATCGTGTTCGTACTGCAAAAATAATTGGTCATGTGGAAAATATAAAACCTCGCTCTTGCTTATTAATTTTGAATTTCAAAATATTAGTCTTTTGTGATACTTTTTTGTTTCAATCTTTTGTTATTTTCGCAAATAATAACTTTTTATTATTATAATTACTGGGTTTTATAATTACTGTCATATTTGACGTACTGATATTTCAAATTTATCATTAAGGAAATAGTTGATAGGGAATTATGAAGATATTTTAAGATACAATTTACAAGTTTTTGTTTCATACAATGAAATTAAAAATGTTTCAACTGCATACAAAGTACAACATTTTTAGTTTGAAATCTTTGAAGTTTGAAAATTTGAAATACTTGAAAGTAGTCAAAAAAGTTACCTGATTGTCATCATGGTCCTTCTGGTCCTCTTCATCCACGAAGGTCACTGACGGAAATTTCATCGAGATGTCACGTGTAGCGAACGAAGACGTGATAAATATCACAACGAAAACGTAGCGGAATTGAAAGAGCATTCTGCAACATTTTGAAATTCAGTCTGTTACACATGTGCACTAAAAAGCTCCTAACTAAACAACTTCAAAGCAACATAAAATTAGATAACAAATAAAATTGTTTAACAAATACAATTGTTTAACAAACGAAATTAGGTTTTGTCTCAGCAATAATTATTATTATTCTCCTTAGTAAAAAATCGCATTTTATCCATGAAGAAAGAATGTTAATTTAAAAAAATAAGTTATCAATAAAGGATCCTAGTTACTCCGATAAAGAGAGTTTCATTTTGAAAATTGGCGAATCAAAATGATGACTTGAAAAGCAATTTCATAAATTTGTAATTAGCACAATTACCTTAATCGGTTCAATTTATTCGTACGATGATTAATGAATGGTGTGCTGTCATTTGTTAATTACGCTAGTCTGGTTGGTGTAACACGTTTTTCTAGAAATTGCATCGGTACAGGGGATAAGAATAATTTAAACTTTGTATTCATAATGTATGCTTTTGCCGAGCCAATTGTCACAAACATTTGTTCCAAGTTTGGATGGTTCGGTCGACCCGAGCATCGAGTTGTTAATTAAATAATCAACGGCAAAGTTCGTTATCACATGCACCTTGACTTTCAACGCTGAAATATTGAACGCAATCCAACCATCGCTTTGGTCAAATGTTAATTTACACATCACATACATTTCTATTACTGCCGGACAATTACGCCTGACAAAAAAAACAATCTCGTAAAAAATCAAGTTTATACAGTTCAACCAGTGGGTTTGACTTTTTACTAAATTTTCAAAAGTCATTCAAAAAAGGTTTAACACGAATGAAAACTAATTTTTAATACAATATTTTATTTTAAAATTTGTGTAAATAAGAAACGAGATGTAAGTTTCGGTATTTTTGCATGAAGTCGTTATTTTAGGTAAAAGCAACGCGTGACGAAAGTCCAGTCAGTCGTGTAATCCATACAAGAGGCTACCATTCATCTGAATTTAATAAATTTCGTTAAAGCCGAGAGCATCGTTGATGCAAATAAGTTTTCGATTGGACGTTCTCTTCTAGTGTCTCGTTTTGCAACGGAAAATAAACCACAACCAAGCAAGACCGGACTAAATTTCTCAAATATCCATTATCTTGTAAAATATTGTCAAACAAAATTTGCCCATCTCTTATAACATCTTAATTAAAAGCGTTTCGCGATGCCCAAAGTGCAGTTATTTTGAAACTGCGTTTCTCCCAGGCTGATTAGCCAATAAAACTTTGCTGATATCAGTTTTGCCACGAGGTGATTGATTTGCATGAAATTATTATCCAAAGCTAAAGCTCCCTATTTGAACTTTGTTTCTTCTTCAAGTTTATTTCGTTTCTCTATCTCTCTCTTTCTGAAAAATAAAGTCACAGGACTTTATGTTACCTTTTTGTTTCAACTTCGATCGGCGTGTTTTGCCCACAAGCGCATGAGAAAAAGCCCGATGCACTTTGTAAATCGGGTATTTATGATAAGTCCCGAGCGCCAACTTGAGAGGTTGCAAAAATTCGTATCTTACATTCCACTTTTCTCTATCGGTTATTTCGGTGAGTTAAACTTAAATTGCAATTCGAACTAAGTGAAACTCGCGTCTTTTATGTCATAAATTATGTATCGAATTTGTAAATTGCGACAAAAAGTTAGACAGAAGTCAAAAAACGAATGAGCAATTTTTCATAATCAAAAAAAGGAATGCCAAAATCGTTCGCGTCAGATTGTAATTTGGGGCCAACTTCGGCGCGGTCAATATTTTGAAAATTACGCGCCCGACGGCGTCAATCAGTCGCATACATAAATTCGTTTGTCGTTGGAAAATAAAAAAGAGTGTCGAAAAATTGTATGGGACGTGAAAAAAGATTGACGTTTAAATATTTATACATGCGTGATGACGGTTTTTGTGTCAACGTGAGGTTACTTTTGAGAAGAACGAAAATGCAATAATCGACAAATTGACAAGTGCAAATTAAACATTGAGCAAAATAATGTCAAAAGTCGAGAGGTCGTCGGAGAACGTCCCGGTGGAGTTAAGCGAAATTGACGACGAGAAAAACAGCGAGCCGAAAAAGAAAAGTGCAAAGAGCGTCAAAAAGCCGACGAGCTTGAAAAGAAGCAAAACGAAATGTCGCGAGGATCGTTTTCCCATCTCGAAAGCACGGTCGCGAAGCTTATCGGTCGAATCTTTAAATTCATTTGGAAGCGAGAGTTTTTATTTTGAAAATAATAAATTGTGCAACGAGATGGAGGCATGTTATACTTCGTTTGATGAGCTTTCTGAGGATATGAAAAATCAGCAAATGAAGAACATGGCTCTTCGACGTGACTTATTAAAGCACCTGAAAAGAAGCTTATCCGAAGACAAAAAGGTTGAAGAGGATGAAAAAGTAAAAGTTCAACCCATACATTTTTTGTAATAACCAATATTATTGCATTAAAAATTGTATGAGGGCTTTTGAGTTGTAAATCACGAATGTGATATTAGATTTTCTAAATTTGAAATAGCAGATCCAATAAGCTCGACCAAACATTGAAAGTGAATTATTTTTTCTGAAACTTTTTTATATACAAATTTGCAGTTTTTCTTGAAATCTGGAAAACTTGAGAAATCTTATGGTAGCAAGTTTCATAAAAATAGTTCATTTTTCAACGAGGAAAACGAGTTGAAATAAGATGTGACCTGCCTATTGAACGAAGATGTGTCAGAAAAATTGCTCAGTTAACTTTCAACTGATCAAACATAATCAATAATTAAAATCTTTCATACTAAGGATTAACCGCGCGTAATTTCTGCATTTTATAAATAACCAAATTATTTTCAATTGCGCGAGGAAATAAACGGCGAAAATCCGATAAAACTGTTATCACATTTTACATTTTTTTATTTGCTTTTGAGTGAAAAAGTTGCTTCAGCACGCACACTCATTAGCTCAAAATTACACGTTAATCGGATTTGAATTTGCAACAGTTACTAAGTTTTCTAAAGTGGAATTTAAATGTTTCAACGTCAATATTTACATTTATCAATATTTAAATGTTTCATCATGTTGATAAAATTTGTGCTCTGAAATGACAGTTTCGTGTTTAATAAGGAGGTCGAGATTTAAACTTCGAAATACACAAAATCGAATGAATTTTATTATGTACAACAAATTGATATTTTAATATTTGATTTTTCGAAATTAAAAAATAATATTTAGTATGCGGTTCACTACGACTTGACAAAATCGATTCATTTCGAATTTAAAAATTCATCAGTGGTTCATTTACAACCACACAAAACAGCTTGTTTTTATTCCACTTCCTTCTATCCTAAAAAAATCATAAAAACGCTCGAATTTCACGAGTCGTTGGTTCAGAGCCTTCCCTTATTACACATGTGCGTAACCCAAGTGCTCACCGGACTTCCCAACTTGAGTAAATTTGATGAAACAATTACAGCAATATTACAGTGACGAATTCAATTGTGACAGTAAAAATAAATAATGAAACGTGAATCCCTGAATGAAATTGAAGAAAAAATGATGAAACAAAAAGGTTAAGGAAATAAAGTCAAAGATATGATGAACACAATTAAAAATTCTAACTAAATTAGGAAAATTAATGACGTTTTTGGTTATTTTTTTCGGTCTACTTTTCGTTGAAGGCGTCATAACTTAATAACTAATGATTGCTCATAATTTAATTTTGAACGTTGATATTTCAAGTTAATTAATAATTTAGATAACCATCATTTGATTGGATCGTCGAAACGAGGCCTAATTTGTCTATTTTGTTCTTTTTTCAGAAACAATTCCAAAAACACCAAGCGACACGTGCCAAATCGTGTGATCCGAGATACCGAAAAGGTCACTCGGAAAACCATTTTTCGCTGCGAGCTTCGCCATCTGCAGACCTAATTCAACCCTTTAAATTCAATGCGAGGAGGAACATTAAACGCAGATCGCGCGTCGAGAATGGCAACGGGCTCTTCAGTCGGGATGAAAGTAATTGTAAGTATGCATTGTAGGAACATAATTTTCCTTCTAATGAGACAAAGCTACTCCAAGTCTTACATCAACGAACAAACGAATAAAAAAAACATTTTGTTACTTTTCTAAATTTCTCAAAAAACTACTTTCTTCAACAATAAATTTCAACTTTCAATTTTCAAGTTTAAATTTTTTCCGACATCCAATAAATATTTATTTATTGAACACAATTTTCATGATGTTTTTGTTATTTTGTTAGCGTCCGAATTATCATCCTACACTCGAAGCAGCGAATCTGATCTGACCATCGACTCACAATCATCGCTCAAACATTACTTCCGTCGACTTTTACGAGAGCACGAGATGCTCATGGACTACATGCGGACCAAGTGTCGACCGTGCAGGTGCAAAAAGTGCGACAAAAAGCAGAGGACAAGAAAAGACGACTCCGTGGATTCCGAAGTGCTGGATAACATCAATCGGCGTCGGGCCAAAAAACACCACTCGTTGGGCAAAAAGTCGGTACAGAAAAAACGTCACTTCCCAACGGAAAGAATTCATCGGTCGCGAAGGAGACCAACTGGCCTAACCCCGGAGAGATCCAGGAACAAATCGGCTCATTTTCGCGACGTCTCCTCGTCCGATGAATCGTGGAGAAATTATGGCTCGGACTGCTATCGCAAACTGAGGAAGTCGCGAAAAAGTGCAGACGCATTTTGCAGAAAATGTTTAAACGAACGAGAGGATATCGATTCGATCGACGAACCTTGGCTGAGAGGTCCAAAAATGGTACCTGAAAAGGTCAGGGGTCGGCGCTCATGTGG
Source organism: Telenomus remus (assembly GCA_020615435.1). NCBI lineage: Eukaryota > Metazoa > Arthropoda > Insecta > Hymenoptera > Scelionidae > Telenomus > Telenomus remus. The sequence goes on along the minus strand of CM036345.1, from coordinate 6,646,808 downwards.
GCGGAAACAAATTTTGTATGGCAATTAAAAGTTTCAACTCTTTTTTTGTATATAATCAAACGAGTAATAACGAGTAATAACAAAGAATACAGATTACAAAATTAAAATGAAGATTAAAATAAAAATCGTTTTTAGATCCAGTTTTAAATCACAAGAATGAAAATCAAAAAGCTGCGTAATTTGGGACGAAATTTTTTTGTTCAGACGTCATCTTCTAGGTTGATCTTTTTTGAAATTCTTTTTACTGCACATGCTACACGCGCTTCCATAAATGTATTCTGGCCACTGGAATAGAGCTGTGAAACAAATGTTCTGCGAAGACGCAACAATTTAACATTCCCTGGACACAACTCGGAGAGAAAAGTTGTCGAACAAAAAGTCGATGTTTGTGCAATTTTCTGGGTTTACAAGTTATGAGTGTGCTGGACTTGCATTCCCACGGTTTTTATTTCTCGCATATTTATTTTTCATATTCAACATAATGGGTGCTTTAGCTCGATTGGAGTTTATATCAATATTTCCAATTTAGCATTTGTGTTCAACAATATCTTCACTTGAGAATTTTTGATTGAATTATCCAAGTATTCAAATGATAAATTCAATCATTTTATGGTCACAGCTCGTTTTTTGATTGAAAAATATTAATATTTTTGTTTACTCATAGCAGATGAGATGCTGATACTTATTTCGTGATTTTCAGTCAGAAATATTTTACTTTTCACGTCAATTCAGGTTTATGAAAAAAAATCAAGTTTCAAACAATTATGGTATGATAAGAAACCTTTCAAAAATATGCACCATTGGGGGGAGAGTTCAAAATTTGTCCATCAGTTTGTCTTAACTTTCAAAATATATTGACATCTCAAATATTTCATTGATTTCCATTTAGATACCGCTTTCCTCCTGGGAGATGTTCGTTTCAGGAAACCGTACGAAATTATCGCAAAGGATGAAATACTCAAAACAATTTTTTCCTCTACAAATAATCACAACAGCTCGACCTCACTTTTCCGCACAAATAAATTATTATAATTATAAAGAAATCTTCATTTTTATGACGTGACGGAAAATCTACTTGAATAATTAATCCCCATAAATTATTTCTTGGATGAAAAACCTTGGATTTCGTTCGTTTTAGCAGGTTGAAAATAATTAATCGTCAATGATGATACATTTGGATGAAAAAATTGATTTTCTTTTTTTGGGTTGTTTTACAACGTCGACAAAAATGATTTTAAAAATGTACATCACGAAAAAAAAGTTGTGCCGCCATTTGTCACTCGGGACATGACTAAATTTGTAAGAAATGCCCTGAGGTTTGAATGCGAAGGCAGTGGACCGGCTGTTCATTCCGTGAGCAAACTTTACATTCCATCTTCATCAGTACACAAAAGTCCCTGGCGTAAAAGCGCAAGATGAAATTATTGCAGCGAAAAAAGCGCGCAAGTAATTGGTCGATTTGAAATTTTACCGAGCGCACACGAACAGGTAAAATAATTGACATTTAAATGCGAATCACGTTCGATTTGCCAACAAGGTCCTTTGAATTCATTAAATTTTATTCCCTCGGCATTGTCGAGCCTTATTCATTATCTTTTTAGCAGATAAAGTTCGTTTGGTCGGATCGAATTGATGGCTTTGCAAACGCGACCGAACAATCTGTCTCGGCCAATTTGTCGTGGGCCGAAAAATCAAAGACTTTTACGACTTTTTTGACACGACTGTGTAAGGACGTGCTTTGCACGACGTTTTTTGAATCTTATGACCGGTGGCTTAATTCATCATCTGCTAATATGATAAGTTTAAACATCGGCCTTGTTTTATGAGCAGTCGTCAATCTCGCTCTCAGCCTAGCCAATGACTTTTTCGCTTTTATCAAACATACAAAAAGGGCGGTGACAAAGCATCCTTGTCATCTCAAACGGGTCTCGCTCACTGAGATTATCACTGACTTTGTTAAACGAACATTTGTTTTTTCGCTTTTTTTTTTGAAAAAAAATTATCTTTTTAATTCATTTGGCCTACAAAAAACATGATAGGCTTTTAAGTCATCAGTTCAATATCCGAATAACAATTTTTGTAAAAGGGATCTGTAATTTTTTGAAACTTTTTATGATTGATTCGATTTTTATTTTGTTCGGATTCGTGTGTAGTGTAGTTTGTATTTTTATAGCACCTGTGATCAAATAATGTAAACTGATATCGAGCAAAATGAAAAGTGATATCGTATGGTTTCTTCTGTTTTTTGTTAAAAAAAAATAATTATGTTTTATTGATCAGGTTGGAATTCGAGGATCATCAAAGATGAAACTTTTGTTGAAAATTGGCGAAAAATTTCCAGCATTCAGAGCTTTATCGTTGAGGCGTCACGAATTTCGTTTCACCCGAAGGCATCATCGGTGCTTTGAATTACGCTTGTTTAAGGACTTGTTTGCCATGGAAATAACACAATTGTACTGTGTGTTAAGAGAGCGAGAATAAAAGCCCCGACTTTAGCCCTCGCTTTAGATGTTCAACAACTTTCGAGACACTTTTTTTATCTCTGCCTTCAACGTCACCGAGTTATTTTACACTTAATAATTTTTCCTAATGTTTCCAGTTCTGATGCAAAATTTTTATCTGCATTGACTTCATTCAATATTTTAAATAAAATAAATAAAAATAAATTTTGTAATGTAGGATATCACGTTCGAACAAACTTTTTTGAAATTCGATAACCAAATCTTCTAGAAAATAGCTCTTAGATATTTACGAAACTTGAACTTTAGAAATTTTGTTTTGAGAGGATTCGTCATTTTTGCGTTATATCTTGTTGAATTCCGCCAACGCTCTTTGACGTCACTGCGGGAGTTTAATTGTCATCTACTAGAAAGCACAATTGTACTGCCAATAAATAGAAGTTCTGCTTTCTATGATAAGTTAAATCCCATTAGTATTTGCATTAACTTAAATTAATGATAAACAATTTCTAGCTCGGTGTTAGTTAACAAGTAATACAAATTAAACAGACATCTTGAAATCTTTGTTGTTCAAAACAGCCAGAAAAAGAACCCAACAATGAAAAAAAATCTTAATTATGGTTAATGTAACACTCAAAAAATTTAAATAAAAAATGCACTTAAGAAATTGGTGCAAAAACAAAGATCTGTTTTTTCTAGTCTAATCCTTGATAAAATTGTGCAAAAATGTTATTATTTTTCTCTGCAATTTGATGCAATTCTTATTACTTTGTTCTTTTGTTTACTGAATTTTGAATTTTGTCAAAAAAATTAAGGTTCATTTTCATCTGACTGATTTGGTTTATCCGTCGAGCGAAACCCAAAAAGCTGCCTACTTTTCGATGATAAGCTCATCGATTTGTTATCAATACGATGTCTTATTTTTTATAGCACCAGCGTCATAGTGTTTTAGAATCAGTCTAGTGGCAACAATTCATATAGAATAATGTACACACTCATTGGTGATATCGAGCGTTCCAGTTTAACGTCAACGTTAATGAAAAAAAAGTCCGAAGGTATCATCAGATAATGCGAAGATGTCACAGTCACTGCGCTCGCTTTCTTGCATCTATTAAGGCTATTGTTTCAACTGCAGCGTGCAACCAAAACAATCAATAACACCGGACGTTCTTCAAAACAATTTCCAAGACTCGCGAAATTTCGATCAACTTTATAATCGGAACTTTAAATTTCTTCAGCTCGCCTGTACGTGGCGTTCGGAAATTAAATAATTCGCAGATACATCTAGCCAATTAAATCAGTCTGTCATGCATGTTACCTTTTTTCTTTGTGTTGAGATTGATTTTTGTTTTGTTTTGTGTTTGCTCATTCACAACGTTTTAAAGCTCAAAGGATGATCTGTTGAATGTTTCATACTCGTTTGCAGTCTTTGTAAAACCGGTCTGATCAATATTTTATATTTAAAAAATTTTCTGATAATTCTTAATCAACCGCCATAAGGAAGTTACTATCTTTCTGAGCTGTTTTTGAATTTGATCAGACTCGATTTTGTAATTTTATCGATTCGAAATCAAAGACACGTAAAAAGTGAAATATTATCTCCACGTGACTCAAGTTGGGATCCTTATCCCCACTCCCAAAACTGTGAGGGAATCTGTTTCACATCCAACAATCAGTTGACATCAGGAAGCAAAAAACGTGTAAATCTTTCCACCAGACAAATGTATACATCTGTTCATTCAATATTCAACGAGGTTTGTGACTTTTCCAACCCCACAGTTGAGAATTTAAAAAGGGAAAATAACTGGAGGTGTGTTAAATTATATCCAAACGCGTCGGATCAGAGGAACACAAAAACTTAATGCTCTTATGCCGAAACATCCGCACAAAAAAATTCAATCTCAGTTGCAATAAAATATAAGAATATAGATGCGACACGGAAAGTCTATATCGAATGGGAAATTGCAATTGGTGAAAAAAAAACGAGTTTTAGATTTGCTGTGAAGTTTACCTTAAAAATTTATTTTCAACTGTCTAAATCTTGGGAGAGGGAAACTAATGTGGTTTCGACGATTTTATGGCGGTTGGAATTATGCTTGAGTTCATTTGTTGTCTGAGTTTTAAGCGAGCGGCGGCCAATTACAAACGAATTAGTCGATGGTTGCAAGTAAAACGAGAAAACTTATCTGTTTAGTCCAATTACCTTTTAAGTGGCTTGGAAACGAGTGTTTACTTTCGTGTATTTTTACAGGATCTGTCCGGTCACCTTTTTTACACCCCCACCTCATTGGAAATCTTGACCAAACTACGAATTTAAAAAAAATCACGAGTTTGTAATCTAGATACTTTTTTAAAATTTGTTATATCAAAATGTTTTGCTTTTAAAAAGTAAAAAGTTTCAGTCGAAAGTTGATTATTTATTTTTTACAGCTTCCTCTCTATTAGTTTTGTTATAGAATTGTAAGTTCGAAAAATAAATTGTTTTATTGTTAACTTAATACCGGGTAAATTGAAATCGACCTTTAACCAAACGAAAATGTTCTATCAATGCCCCATCTTTCTGATTCCCAAGTCACTGCGACGTATTTCTACTTTTAACGCATTGAAATCTCCTGAAGTATAAGTCTAAATGATATTTTCTGATTTCTTTCCTAGAATTATCTATTATCAAATAACGAAAATCAATAAGAAAAATTTTTAATTATGTTTTAACTCCGCAAAGTGAATCCCACTCGTGTAAATAACTTTGACAAAAAATTACACCATTGAACAATTAGTCAGACTTCTATTTCGACTTTTGTATTCAATTTCAAGCATCAAAACTCGTCTTTATTTGTCTCTCATTACCGTTTCTATTCTGGTCTTAAGGATGCGAAGATAAAAAATTGCACTTCTGCTTAACGTCTGGGCTAATAAATTATGAAAATAATTAGAGTATGTGTTAATATTTGAAGCCAACGTCAACCTTCTGCTCAAAAACTCGGTCGTTAACAAACATTATTATTTTCAAATAAATTATTCCAACTGCGTTTCATAAAAAAAAGGTTCGCGCGCCCACGATTTTCGTGATTGGACAGATTGTGTCAATATTTCGAGCGAATTAAACAATAACCGTCGGGACAACACGTAACTTTAAAGAGTGCCATTTTTGGACTCGAATAGAGCAGAGCTTTTAAAGCTAAGTACACAGTCAAAGCCTGGCTTACATCCCAGTGGACTTGCACGTGAAAACCGTCACTTTCCAGTGATAATATTGTGTTCTGCGCGTAAATGACATCACAAGTGTGGATATATCTTGACACCGCGACGAAAAAAGCTTGAGCACAGTAGCGCATTACTTGTCCAATGTTTCCGCACGTTAAATCTTTATCACCGCATACACCGTTCAGTGATGTGACAATTAATTTAGTCGGACATTAAAATTAATTAAATTCATTTCGCGCCTGGTTTCGTTGGATAACTAATTCGATAAACGAACAAACTGGCTCTCGGATTTATGAAAACAAAACATTGTAAATTTAAAATTTAAAAGTATTGGCCATTTTTCAATAACCAATTAAAAGTAAAAGCAAATTGTAACAACGATTTTGTTTCAAAAAGATAGAAAAATTGAAAAATGTAAGTTAACTTTTAGAGTTAACTTTTGGAGTTAACTTTTTCGTGTAATTTGCGATGCGTAAAATAAAAAAATTAACGGGAAACATTCAAGTCGAACTATGAGCTAAGTTATTTGGAACGATCTGCGCTGGTCTTAAACGAAATACAAATTGACCATAAAACTGTGGACTTGTTTTGAAAAATAAAGTCTCTGTCAATTTAATTTCGGTTTTTCATTCAGGTGAAAATAGAAAAGGCAAAAGTCAAAGCCAAAAATTGAATCAAAATGACAAACAGTGAGCTGTTTCAGTAAACAGCTATTTTCATGCAAATGCAAATAACAAATATTTTAACATCTGCGTAACTCTTAATAATAACTAGGAAATTTGAATTCGACATGAAATCCTCTCTACATATGATCTAGTGACGACAAACCTGACGTCAAATTTGAAATTCAATCAGAAGATGTAACACAAGATTTCAGAGAAGACGATGCCAAAAGTTTATTTCGAAATTTGAATTTCAATTTTGTCCAATCAGAAAATTAAATATCTATTAATTGCTTTCCAGAACGGCGATGAAAAGAGGAATGACTGGAGCAAACAATCTTCCGTCGTCTTAAATTTAATTAAAGTGTTAATGGTGATCTATAAAATATAATGAACTGAAATATAACCAAATTTCGTTTTTAACAATTTGGCTGGCCTTTATTTTGCAAATTATGAAAAATTACCAGATATATGGATTGAACATAATTGAGAAATGTCGTTAATATTACCTTTAGATTAGAAACGCAAATTTCCGGAAGTTTGCGGTCAAATATGACGTTACAAATGACATCAGTTTAGAATAGTGATTTTGAAATCCTTTACGTACATTCGTAATTTAAAAAATTGTTCTGATTATCAACTTATTTCTCTTAATTCTGACTATTTTTAACTTTGACATTTTTTGATTATAATGAAAACAACTTAAAAAGCATAATTAAATACAATAAAAAACAAAGAAATTGTTTGCAAAAACATTTTTCAATTTCCGAGACAATTTCATTATGAAAACAATATTTTACATTTTGTAAAACGAGTTTTAATTCAAATTCCACAATGATAATGAATTTTATTTACAGAATTTTGTTTGAACTTTAAAACACAAGAAGATTACAGAGAATTATCATATATAATAACAAAAAAACAGCGCTTTAAGATGTAAAACAGCAAATAATCTCTCAAATGATTTGCGTATGAATATCTTTCATGGGTAGAGGGGGGGGGCGGTTAGTAGTGTACAATTTTATGGACTAATGACTATGTAATTTTTTTATTGATTAATAAATTCAAATGTTTATTATCGTTCCCAGGATGAGATTTGTGGTACTTATTCATCGTAATAATTACACTCCCACGGATACCTCAAATGGTATCGTTTTAAAAAATAGCGTTGCTCTTACAAGATGATTTTAAAAGTTAGAGATAGAATTACAAAACATTAGAAATAAAGAAAGACAATTTTTGTGTACGAAAATTACATTCATATCGCGATAAATTCTCCTTTATTCACCGGCTGTAAATAGATTACTATCGTAAAACGTTATTGGTAAAGGAATACTTTTTTTCGATATCTCACTATTGTACCTAATATCAATACATGTAGACTTTGTGTTCCGTGGGTATACCTAATACCGAAAGCGTCCTATTTTCAACTAAATTTATATATTTGCATTTAGCATAACGAGACTTGAGTGTGTTTTTCGACTTTACTTGCCTTGCAAAACTGAAACTAACGTTCTGTAACTATTAATGGATTTTCGATTATGTTATAAATTTTGTTCGTCTTCCTTTAAAACAAAATTTCCATAAGTTAAGTTTCTTTACCTTTTTTATAAATGTCAAACAAATCATTTATTATGACTTATTGTTCAGGATCAGATGATACAGTTTTGATAGAAAAACAAACAGATGTGAAGTAAAAAGTTAATCACTTTTTGTTCAGGGTTCAAAAAATAGATCTAATCTAACAAAATTCTGAATATTTATCCAAACCAAGAAAAAATTGAAAGAAAAGTAAAGAAGTTCTGGTTTATAATAGAAGATTCAACAGGTCTACTTGATTGTGACTTTCCTTTCTCAAAAAAAGTCATATTAAACGTTGTTAAAAAACCAAACTAAAATAATTTTCAAAAACAGCAACTAAAACGTAAAATATACGTGAAAACAATAAATAATAAAATTGTCCTTACTTTTGAAATTGACACTGTTGCGAATTTGTTCTCGAATTGCAGGCACTACTAATCGCAGTAGTAAAGATCCTGTTTGGTCAGACCGGTACACTTGTTACTCGTGCCGTTGAATAAATGCGTGTTATTTGTCACAATTTTGCCTTCGAAATATCTGACTTCCAATTTTTGATTCTTGTAAGACGAAAAGACGAACGCAAACTGGCGGCGCGCTAGCGGTATCAGGGTTTAAATAAGCTGAAGCTGTTGCGACGTTCAACGAATTCAAGCCAGCGGGGTGCCGAGCTAGCACATGCGTGCGGATCGGATGCTTTTCGACTCGAATTTTTTTATTCCACACCCACGCCAGCCGATCATTTTTTTTCAATCCTTAACTTTTTTAAACAAAAAAAAACTCATTTGCATGACGCATTATTTAAATGCATGTAACCGATAACCAGACGGTTATTGATTTCACGCCGTTAATAACTTTTTGTTGTCATCGCGTGAAAAAGAGTACATAGTGTTACAATCGTCCTCGCTTACGTCAGGAAAAGTCGTATAATTTATAATACAACTTTTTTTTGGACATTTTTCAACGTACATTTGAGCTCGTATTTTGTATTACAACTTTTGCAATATAAATTTAATATGAATTTAGTACAATTTGTGGAATCAATACAACCATTTATTTTAAATATTGAAGAATTTAATTAAAATTATTCAATAAATCAAGGAATTTAGAATAGATTTAAATTATACAATTCTAAGGATTGATGGATCCAAGAAGACTTCAAACATACCCACGATTTGTAGGAAAGTCCAAATTCCTTTCCTGATGTTAATCAGATTTCGTGAGATCTTCAAAGGAAAGTTTTCAATATACTCTTTGTTTTTGTACCAATCGATTTGCAATTTGTTCATTTTGTTCCGTTCCAAGGTCTCCACTATGTAATATTTCTCGTTCCCTATGTAAACGTAAAACAATAAGAGAAACAAACTTTTCTAGGGAAAAGTTTCTTAAAAAGTTTGTATCCTACGTGCTTGATTACAACTTTTTTTATGACTAAATCTCATTGGCTGCAAAACATGATAGAAACAGTGTCAGATCTGAAAATGTTCATCGACTAAAATCTATTATAAAAATATAATATAAAAATTGATTGAAGCTTGAATTTAAAAAATGACTATGACAACATAAGTCCTTATGAATTGAACAACTTTTCAAATGACATTTGAATATATTTATCCATCACAAAGGTATTCAGAAAAGCTATTAATATTATTAGCCGAAAAAAACTGAATCCTTTTCATGCACTTTATTCGGTTTCGTATAAAAGCCATAGCTTAGTGCTTTTTTTAATCAGCTTTCACTAATTACACAGATCAAGAAACATGAAATTATACAAACTACTACATAAAATTATAAAAATAACATTTAAATCTCAACTTAAACAAATCAAATGTATGTTTTCTAAAAGCACTCTAGATTATTGATGCTCAAGGTTTGAAGTCGAATTTTATAATGATGTTAAAACTGTTACATAAGGACTGTCAATAAAATTATTTAAAATTGTGAATTATGTTTGCGTCGGACGGGGTTCTTTAAAAATTATACATCTCAAAAAATGCAAGCGTTATTTATTGACTGGTAGATTAACCTATTGACGTTACAAGTTTTGATTCAATCCCACAGGTTGATCGAATAACAAAACTTTCGCAGCAAATTAACGTCGACTGACAATTAACCTATGACTTGAGTTTTTGCTTAACTTCGCTAAACACTTGTTGAAATATTTCATTCCGAGATAAAGTCCCGTCCAAGTACTTGATTGTGTTTTTGAGTTCCGAGTTTGCTATCATTTCAGTGTAATGTTTTTTGTACTCCGGCCAGACTATTTTTTCAAAGTAGCCGGGCACGTCCGGCGGATCATACGCCCGTCGAACTCGGCGTTCCAAGCAAGCCTCGTATGTGAGATGAATAAAGTACCTCATCTCGCAAAGATCCGCAATCGGCTTGTAATTAAAGATCAAAAACCCGTCCACGATCAGCGGTCTTCTTGATTTTTGATCAGTTTCGTTTGTCTTCAAAGTTTCCAGGATGTCTTGGTGCAGTTTCTCCATGTCCACTGCCGTCAAACTGTCCCAATTATGATGATTCAGTTCCGGCACGTGAACGTGTCTTGGGTCATTCTCAGGATGGAAATATTTATCCTGATGAAAAATGACGGCGTCCTTTAAATTCTCCTTTAGTTTCGTTGCCAGAGAGGTTTTGCCACTACAAGTGGCTCCGCCGATCCCAATAACGAGCCAATTTTTTTTCCACATGATTAAACACTGATTTGATATGTACAAATGAAAACAGATTACAGTTTATTCAACTTTATTTTTTGTTTCGCTGTTAAAAAGGTACGGGCTCATGTGATAGACAGTAAAAAGTATCAACCCTCCGACAATAGTGAGCCCAATCACAGTTGGAACTATTAGAGCAAGTTCTTGAGGGTAGAAGAGCAGGTCTTTGAGCCAATCGTTCTCGATAAAGGGAACGCCGATTATCCAAACCGAGTAGTACAGAAACAACACTGAAGTTACGATTAAAATTAGTTTGCCTTTTGCTGAATCACTTTCGAACATTTTTATAAAACATTGTTGAGTTTATAAGCCCTCGTAGTTTTCTAAGATCAGTTTCATATCCTCCTCCGTCAGTACGGACGTCTGCTCTTTCTTCGCGGGTTTCTCTTTCTTTGCCTTGAGTTGTTTTTTACTTACAGCATTGAGTATCTGAAATTTTCCAGAAAATGAAAATACGTAAGTAAGTTCCAGTTTATTAGCGATTTCTTTTTACGGATTTTAGAGTTTTATGTATTACCTTTTGGGTTACTTCTTTTCGTGTTTTTGTATTACTAAATTGGAGCAACTTTTCGACGTTTTCTTCAACGGGGTCGGTTTGCTCTTGCAGGTATTGTTTTGCTTTGTGCACAGTCAGTTTCTTTTGTTTTGAAGCAGATTCTGAAATTAAACAATAATAAAAATAGCAATTCAATATCTAATCTTTAAAATTGTTGAAAAAATTCCATAACAAATAATTTTAAAAACAAATTGATGTCGAATAACAAAAATGACTTGGAATTCAAGTGTTTACTTGAAACTGTTGTGTAATAACAGTTTGTATAATTCGTAGCGATAAAAGTATTGTTCTGTATTATTAGATTTACCAGTACGATAAATGCATATGTTATGATTCAAAAAGTACATAATTTTACATCGAAGTCGTACTGTTTGTTGAAATAACTAAACGCGTACGTTAAATCAAAGTCGACCCAATGTTTTTAATGATAATTTTCATTATAGTTATGATAACATTGCAACCAGTGCTGCACTTCATCATAACTTGATAGAACTATCATGACTCTAATTGTGAGAATATTTTTCTCTCAAACTTGGAATGATAATTCATGATAACGAAAGAAAAAGAAATACAAACAAAAGTGAGGATGGAAAATTTGTACAGCAAATATTGAATTTTGAAAAGAGAAAGTTTTACTCACTCGCTTCAATAGTTTTGCTCAAAATTTGCGAGTTTGTGACTGCCAACTCAGAGTCCTTGCTCCGTTTTCTTCGTTGTTTCTTTCTTTTTTCTGCAAAAAGTTGTTGTTAGATAAGATAACATTTGGGAAACCGAAAAACACAAGAGAAAATGTACCACTTCATTGAGGAAAATATTTTCAGTTAATATTTCAAAGATAAAATGAGATTGAAATAGGAATTAACGTTTTGTTTGTAAAGCGATGAATAAATATCAGACTGTTTTCGTAGACTGACAACAAAACGGAGTATCGATTAACATTATCATCATAATAAAAATAATCTAGGTTACATAAGAGTAATGAGGAAAACCGTATTCTTACCTTGTGATGTGTAGCCGAACAATTCTAAACTTTGACGAAGCAGTGCAGTAGACATGTCTTTAATATATCTTTTATCTTCATCCAGCCAGCACCAGTTTCACGTGGGCAAATTGTTTTCACAAAGTTGTTGATGTTCTGGTATAAAAAAAAAGTGTAGACCGCATTCGTCGGGCGCGGATCCATACCGATTGCAGCGCCACTCGTTTGATCAATTTTTACCTCCGTCGCTAACAATGTTTACAACCTTATCCACTACAATTTTTTAAAAAAAGGATCAAAATTGAAAACTCTTCTTTGAAATAATAAAAACGTCTAGAATGTGTTATAAATATTACATTTATAAATATAACAATAATTTCAATATTTTTTGATACAAATTTGAAACATTCTAAATATTGCACAAGGGAAAATTAATATTAATTTGAACGCGCATTGTGTAAAAAATGTTTCATTAACAATTAACTCATAATCAAATCTGTTTAATGAATACAATATATTATAATAATCATATTTATCTTTGTTGTCAATACCAAACGTTTACATATCTAAATAACTTATGTATAATGCGACGGCGGCACAGTCAGATCTGCCAAAACTGTGAGCTGCTCTTCAGTGAATTGCTGAGCGTGGCTCGACCAATTATCATAGTGGGTTCTTTTGAAATTCAATAGTGTCTTTCTGATAGTTGCCTAACAAATGAAAGAAAATACAATTACAATTCTGTACTAATCATTTCAAATATGATAATCAAATGAAGTTTTTTTGTGTAGATACTAACCGGGATGGGTTGTGGATCATTGAGATGCATACTCAAGTTCTCAAAAATGGTCGGAACGTACTTCGGCACATCATAAGGGTGTGAACTGATAAACGAGCACAACCCCAGAACACCCGCATGTCGCAGACGAATTGCATTTACTTCCTCTTCTCTTTCCAAGTTACTTTGAGAAGTATTGCTCGCCGCCCCATACGTTCGTTTACGTTTCGGCACTTTTGTTTTAGCTTTCTTCCTCATCTCAGTCTACAATATAGAAATAACAAATCAACATTCAAATCAAAAACCAATTGAAATTCTAAAATGATAAAAAAAATAGTTACCAACAACTTTTCCTGGTCACTAATAATAGAGCAGTGCAAAAACCCTCCAAGGACAGACGCAGCCTCCTCACGAACTTCGAGTCGTTCGTCCTGGAGCAGTTCTATAACAATGTCCGTAGCAAAGTCTGTATGTTCCTTATTGCTCAATATAGAGCCCATATTGTGGAACACAAAAGTTTGCAAAAACACAAGAACGTTCATGCGGGTCGACCAGGACGAAAACTTGGAAACTTTTTTGACCGACTGCAGCACCACTGGGATGTCGCGGGGTAACATGATCGCCTGCGAGAGCACTGCCAAAGTGGTCGAGCACACCTTGGCTAGTTCGTTGTCTGCGTCGAAATTCTCAAACTGGCAAATCACCGGGTGCAACTTGTAAAAATCTGGCGATGGACCAACAAACGACCTCACGGTACTGAAACAATAACAAATCATGAATTTAATTGTTATCGAAAAATTTTCATTCAAAAAGTCCAAAGAAAAAATTGAAGTACCAATGTTTGATCCATTCACAGATGGTTTTGAACAGTCTAATGGACGGTTCCTGACTTTTCAAACTATCGATATCCCTAGCAGTTTTTTCCTTGTTTGTCAAGTGAACCCCGGCGATCTGAGAGGAAAGTGCCTTTTCATCGGATCTGCCGTCCATCTCAAAGTGATCAACAAGCTGTTGGAACGTAGGCGCGACCTTGTCCACAAGGTACTTAGGGTTTGGCAGTTCAAAGGCACCATTCGAATTGACCTTCTCGTCGTCAAAATTAATAGCAACGTTAAAAATAGTAAAGAGCAGCGACGCAAGCCTGTCCCGTAAATTCTGGAACGGATTGGCCAGCAGACGGTCCTCCACCTGAACCAAAAGTCTCCTCCAAAGCTCGCAGCAACGCCAGTTAAGTTGAGCCACGGCGTTTTGCACTATGTAAAATCTACCGCACTCGATGAACGAGACTTCACTTTTGCCTTGTTCCTGTTGCTCCATCAGGCACTCTAACAGCCAGTGCATCCTGTTCGGATCCCGTTTAAGTAACGCCATGACAAAGCAGAGACTCCAATCAAAAAGCGTCTCGGGAGCCAAATTCGAAAGCGCCGTTCTCACCAGGGGCAGGATCTGTTGCCAAAGTTGAACAGTCATGTCAAAAGGCCAGTGTTTGCACCCTCGCATCAACCCGGCCAGAACTTCTGCGGCGCAACGCTGACCACTTTCTTGTTTGTCTGCAACCAACCGCTCCAAGTGGGGCATGAAATGCTCGAGATAAGCAATCCCATGGTTGCGGAAAAGGCCTCGGAAAAGGTGCATCCGCTTGCTGTCAAACTTATCCTTGCCAGCTTTCTCTTCGAGGCTCAAATATTTCATCAACTTGTCGATGTTCTGAGCATTGTTGAAGAACCGATCGATTTCAGCTTCGTGTTCTGTCAGCACTCGGGTTTTTGTGTCTAGATTCGGTTGCTGCGATGAGGGAGCGTAGATTTTCAACTTCTTCGGCCATTCGTAGAACCCGACGTAGTTTGAGTGAACAAACCTTGGCTCGTCCCACTGCTCAGCAGTCAGAGGACGGGTTGAAGAGTTGTATTGCAACCAGTGGTTGTCTGCTCGAACTCCTGATCGGATGCCGTTTAACGGTTTCGTTGACTCTGATTGCTGACTCCTCCAAGGCTCCGAAACTTTTTGGATCTATCTCTATCTGCAAGAATTATTATTCGTCAGTAATTTTTCAAGTTCAATTTCAAGTAGATACTATTTAAAATGTTATTTGCCTCGAACAAGAGTACTCACTTTCGGATGTGGCCTCTTGTTCTGTTTCAAAATGTACATAACAGCTTGCACAGCAATTTTCCTCTCAACCAAAGAATCATGAATAAGAGACTCCAAGAAGTACCGAATAATCCTCGGCGGGTATTTTTGGTCCGGATGAGCGTAGCTCAGGATGAGGTTCATGGCAATCAAGCGTTGTCGCCAATGCAGATTGTTTTCAAGCAGTGCCTTGAGCAGTTCTTCCAGCAAACCGTTGTAGAGGGCAAGATTGTCTCGTCCAAGTTGCTCGAGCTGCTGGGCACCAACCTGGACCTCTTCTTCGGTCGGCATTGGCAACGACGGTTTGGGATTCGTGTCCCA
This sequence comes from Telenomus remus, assembly GCA_020615435.1. Classification (NCBI taxonomy): domain Eukaryota; kingdom Metazoa; phylum Arthropoda; class Insecta; order Hymenoptera; family Scelionidae; genus Telenomus; species Telenomus remus. The sequence goes on along the minus strand of CM036345.1, from coordinate 6,631,424 downwards.
AAGCTTGGCTGCTACGCTCACACATTCGTCGGGCACTTTTGGAATGATTGTGAACTTGTATGTCTTACAAATTGATTGCATGATGTTGTCCTTTAATTTGATTATTGAGAGGATCTCCGTTGATTGGGCCAGCACCATTACTGGCAGTAACTGACGTAAGGCAGACCAGTCTTGTTTGAATGATTCGCCGCATCCTCCGTTTATTAAGTATAATGCACCCTGAAATTCCAAAACAGTTCGATAAATGTTCAAAAATTAAAAGTTTATCAAAAATGTTCAACAGCAGTGACCAAAATGAATTGCCTGATGGTTACAGTAATATTTTATTTTAAAATCACCTTGTATGCAGCTCGATTCTCGTCTGGATTTTTGTTAAAGATATCTAAAAACAGAGGCAGCAGAATGGCAGGACTGTGTTCAAAATGCATCGAGACATATCCGACGACGACTTGCGCGTGACTACGAATGTGCGCATATCTGCTGATGGACAGTTTGAACAGCTCCTTGATGATCGTACTGTGAGTCTCTGTGAACTGCGGGTAACTGTACGCCCTTCGAAATTCCTGCTGGAGTTCAATACGCTCCAACAAAACTGGACCGACTAATTTCTTCTTCGACACTAATTTGTTCTCGAAACATTTTTTCAACATTGAGAACGTCTTGCGTTTGATGGTCAACTGATCTAGTCGTCGAAGTGGACCCAGTAATAAACGGTTCCAGATCTGAAAAAACGAAATTAAATTGAATTTTAAAGTTAATTTAAAAACTTGAAGATTAGAAATGATGATAATTTGAGTTTTTTGACATTTGAAAATTACTTGTATAAGAAGGATTAAACTTTTGGTGTCATCTTCTGCGTGGTCGAACATGACCTGTTGTACTTTGCACATTAACCCGACCAGACTTTTCCGGACGTTGCTACCATCAGGCATGGTAATTTCACCCTCAACACCCAAGTTCAAAGTTATTGGAGACGATTCAACGACTGATTTCTTTAGTATCAACTGTTCTTCATCCCAAATAGGCAGAATTGATTTGCAACCAACAATGACACTATTGACGATAGACAAACTTCTCTGCAAATCTTCCCTGGAAACGATCCAAATAATCATATTAAAATACGAATCAAAAATTTTAATTTTCAGATTAAAGTTTTTGTTTAGTTTAACAAAAAGTGGTCGTACTTAGTAAAAGACTCCGGTTGTTCAACATATCCATTCAACCTCTCAATTTCCGGCAGATAATACTTTTCAAAAAGTTTTTTTGCCACGCCAATCTCCTTGTCCGAAGGTATGAACCATTGCACATTCAAAGAACCAACTTCCATGCCTTGTCCCCAGTTCCGGAAATGAGGATATTCAGAGTCGTTCAAGTCATAACCAAAAGTTTTGCTCGAGTGTTTCACCAACACGTTCGTAAGCGAGAACATTAGTTTCATCAGCAACTTGTTGGCCATTTTCGCGGTTTCGCAGGATTTCAAGTACAGCACCTTATCAAACACGTTAGTCAAGGTATCGATGTAGGGCAGCAGGTAACATCCAGGAGCTTCCATAATTTCAGAGAGCAAAAGCATAGCATAGGGCAGACGACCGTCCAAACTTTCTTCCACATTCACGTCGCCCTCGTCAAGAATTTCTGTGATAGATTCGGACAAAACTGGCAGAAGAGCTTTCAAAGTGGCCTCGCCATTTATTTTGGCAAACACTCGACAAACAATTGCTGTTAATTGGCCAGCAATTTTCGTCTCAAAGATGTTTTCTGTAACAAAAGTGCGCAGTTTGTGCAGAGCTGTGTTGAAAATTGGCTCGCTTGTTTGGATGAAGATGGAGAACAGGACGTTGTCGAGCACGCTTTCTGAGAAAGACTCGATGTGACTTTTGTTTGAGCCGCCTTGACCGACGAAGGCCAGAGTTGAGGAGTCGATCAGGGCGAAAATCCGGTCCATGAACTGAACTATGAAGTCCTCGAAGCGGGATGTTGTCTCGCAAATTTCACGCTCGGTGTCGTCCATCTGGACTTGGGATCCTGACGTGTCGACGACGCTCATTAGCGAGACGTAGGTGGAAATCAACCGCAAAGTTGTGAAGTATTTGCGACCGTCATTTGGGTCGATTCCAGGGAGGCAGGAAAAGAGAACGTTTAGAACTAGGCTGGGACCGTTCGGGAATGTGTAAGCTGCAAAATAAAAATTAATTTCAATTAAAATGTAAAAATAATCATTGATGAATTGTGAAACAAGTATTCGTGTTTTTTTTGTTTGAAATTATTGTTATGTGGAGAATGATTTTTTACCTGTATTGATATTTCTGGAACCTTCAAGCATCGGTTGAGCAACTGCCCTCATGCAGCCCATCAAGGCAACCAATTTGTGAGGTTCAGTCAGAGAATCCAAAGTCGAATTTAAGCGGTCTAAAATTTCTGGTATCACCAGGTTGGGTCTGATGGACGCCAAACGTTGAATTGTGAAACAAATCTCCTCGTCGCCAGTCTTGTTAAAAACTGCAATCAAAGTCAGTGGCAAAAGGCAGTTCACGAATTCGTCAACTTGTTCGTCCGTTAACTTGTGGGAATCTGGAATTGGGGTTTCCCAACTTGTCTTACGATAACGTTCTCTGAAAATAAATAATTTTGTAAGTCATAACTGAACAAAACCCTTATGGTTCTTTTGTAACTTCAAGGTTGATTTCTTACTTGTTCAGCCGTATGATTAAATAGTGGCTCAATTTTGATAGAAAAGTTTTTAACTTCAAAGACCAATGGCCGAAGTTGGCTGGATGAAGATAAGTTTCAATCGCAGTGGCGAAGTTTTTGAAATATTCAAGAACGCTGCTATCTTTATCCTATAACAAAAATATAATTGTATGAAACTATTATTGTCAAACCGATTTCCAAGGATACAATACAATATTTTATGTGTAAATAATAAAAAGTACAAAATGAGATAAGAAATAATTATTCACCATGGTAGCAACAATCCATTGTCCAATAGAAGAAGCAGAAATTTTGCTATAACTGTTATGACTTTGGTTTTTATAAGCAACAGGCAGCTTGAAGCATGCCATAAACTTAGTGAACATCAATGGAATATGCTTTTCCCAATTGATGTAGCCAATATTGTTATAAGCCAGCTTAGCCATCAGCCACATCATGTCACCCTCCCACGTTGGGTTGTTGTGACAAACTTCCCAGATGTGCATAAAGTCGTTGAACCAAAGTTGGTAACCCATCGAGTGGTGCTCGGGTGGCAAATCCACTGGCAGGAACCAGTAGAGCTTCTGCACTGTCGGATTCATTTTTCCCATCTCCAGAGGAAACAGTTTCGGTTTCAATTCGTCCAGGATTTCACGAGTGGCACTCAGCTAAAATGCAAAAACGACTTTTAAAGTAAAAAAGACATTTAGGAAAGTTGCATGTTTCATTTTGAATTGAAAACATTAGTTGACCTACTGGAAAGTAAGTTTTGACTTGCGAAACCAAAGTTGTGAGTGTGCTGTCCACATAATATCCATGGTACATCGAGATGTTGACTTTTTTTGAGAACGAAATTTTTTCTATAGTATCAAACAAGGGCCTCCACGGCAACTCTAGATCTTCGCGAGATAACAAAGATTTTTTCCTAGAAAAACGAGAAACCACAAATCACAAATCAAAATAACAGAATTAAAAATGTGTCGTGTACATCGATGCAAATTTTGTAATTACTTTTTGTTATGAAAACGTATCAACATATTATTTAACCAAATATTTAATACTGATGAATCATCTTACCTGAGTAACAAAGACAACACGATCGAAAATTCATGCAACATGGAAATTTCAAGATCTGGTATTGTCACGAGTTCATACATGAGTTTTATAAACAGAACATGATCCTCCTTGCTGAATTTCATCCCATAGAGATCTATGTACCTATAAAATATGAATTATTATCTTTAATTCTAAATTAAATATTATTGTTGTAACTCGTTTTACATTCATTTTTGTACGTCGATTAAAGAACAACAAAGTGACTTGCCTATTAAGACGACAGGTCCAAAACATACAACCAGGTTGCAATTCCCTGAGCATAACAGCTTTACCCAGGTTGGCCTTGATTTGAGAAAGGATCTGGGCCGATTCTGCGTCCAGCTGGTTCGCAAAAGGGAGACATTTGTTCTCAGCGATTTCCTTCTGATAGATGACATCAAGGCTCTCATTAGAAGACGAGATGTCATTGTCCTCGATGTCAAGGAGGAGCTCCATCATCACGGAAGCTGCTGTCAGTCGTCCTCTGCTGCACATTGTTACTTGTTGAATCCCGAGCTAACTGATCAAGCTATTGGTTACGATTCATAAATATGTATACCTATGATGCGTTGCAATTCCCCATTTTCATCAAGTCATTCGCACTGATGACAATTTGTATTTGAGGTTACGGAGTGACTGGCTGACTGGCGCGTTGCGATAGGTTAACACGGCTTACGTGATTGATAATCATTTTTACGTGTTCATGCGCAGTCAACAGGAGATTATGTCAGAATGAGTGGGAGATTTGAAGCAATCAAACAACTTTTTATAAAGTACATTTTATTACGTTTTGAATCTTTTTGGCGGTAAAATTAGAATGTATGTAAAGAATGCATGCAAACTTTCCCCTCCCGCCACTAAAATTTACTGGGAATTTCATTGTTTTGATTTTGTGCATTCAAAAAGTACAGTTTTGGCTCCAAAACATGTGAACTTAGTAGTTTTACGTCAAAATAGTCATACAAAAGTCATTCAAAATATTTTTTGAAAGTTTGTTTTCAAAATGCCGTTGAATTTTACTAAAATACTGTCAAACATTAAGAATTTTTTTAGCTTTCAAAAAAATGATCACGATAACGATCAGTTGAAAGGTTTTTTGTGTGGAAATTCTTGTGTGAGAAATTCTAAGTGGGCAGATCTGATGTTAGTGGGAATTTCGGACATTTACAACAAGTTGACATTTAATTATTTGTTACGTTGTAAAAATTGTTTGCAGGTATGAAATAAATTTTGCTGAGAATTGCATATCAAGGTTCAAAAATCAAATGATGAACCAAAAGTTGGAAATGGAAAACGAAATCAAAAGTCTAGCAAGAAATGTAATTTTCAGTCAAGATGAAATCGAACAGATTCAATTGATTTCCAAGTAAAATTTTTAAGGACGTTCAACATATTTATTTTGATTGTGTTGTAACATTTGATTACAGCTTATTACAATTCATCCTTTTATTTCTAGAAAATACAGTTTCGTATCCGAAATCTTGAACAATTTGGAAAATATTGACAAACTTGGCGTGGTTCGCGAGCAACGCAGAATTTCGTGGACTGATAAACTCAAAGCAGAATCTGAGAGGGAGCGACTGTTGACATAATTTTATTTTGCATTTTGACTTTCTTATTTTTAGCTCTATTGTTTTTGCATAATCAATCTCTGATAGTTTTATCACTGTAATTTGTAATGAAATTATTTATTTTAGAAAATATAATTTTTCTTCTTAGAGACTTTCGTTTTATTACTGTTGTTGATATCGCAGTTTCATAACTTTGCCATAACTGCAAATATAAATAACATTTATTTAAAAAAAGTTGAAGCTGATTTTGCACCGTACAAAAAGTTTCAAGTCGTTCCAACGAACGCGGTTACAGTTCTACCAACGTAACCGTGCTAAACTTGAAACTTGACATTTAAGTTATTTGTTATTTGAGGTTATGATTTGAAACGTCAAACTTGTTTACGTTTTGCATTGTTTTCATATTGTTTTGCATTAACTTTGTCAATTGTTGAGAACTTGAGAAGAAATAAAATGATTGAGGAAGTTGTTAATACAAACAATAAAACTAAGGTAGTGTCAAATTTGAAAACAATTTGTATACGTTAATTTGTTAACTTGACTTTTTCTTTTGCAGGTGAAAACAGCAAGACCTCGCCCTTTATATTTGTGGACAATTGGAGACGTTCAGAAATGGTTCCGAAGGCACTGCAGTGATTATTATCAACTATATCATGAATTATTTTTAAATGTAAGTATTATTTTCAAATTATCTACAAACAATACTTCATATACTGGTTTCAAAGATTTTGTTCCTTGCAAAAGAGAAACTTGATCAATTATTCACTTGATTTACAGCATGAGATAACTGGAAAAACGCTTTTAAGGATGAACGACACAAAATTACTGCGTATGGGTATCACAAATTCAGAACACAGGAATGAAATTTGCAGAGAAATTTTGAAACTGAGCCTCAAAACCGATATACTAGAAATCCGTGATATAGAAAGACGAAATGATATCAATTATGATCATTAATAATAAGAAAAGAGAAACTTTGTAAATAAAATACCATATCTTGGCCTTATGTTAGAGTTAAACATTGTATTGTATATTCTTTGATAAAATTATACATTTGTAACAAATCTTGTATTTACAAGTTTGTATATTATTTGCCACTATGACATTCCATGCACTTTTTGTCGCGAATCGGAATAATAATCTTGAAGTGTAGTTTTATACAACGGATCTCCGTACATTTTTTCCGCAGCTGTTTTGTTTATGAGGGCAACAACATAATCTCCAGGCTGCATTTCGGTAGTTCCTTCTATTGGTATATTTGGTATTACAACTCTCGTCCCACCATCGCTACGTCCTTGCAACATGTTCTCAAACTTTTTACTTTTCTGAAATAAACCGAACTTGCAGTCAATAAAATATCCACTTTAATTAACAAATAAGACTTTTCTAACTTTTAATAAATTTCACACAAGGAACGAAAACTTACGCCTTCAATTAAAACTACTTGTTCTTTTCCCAAATGTCTGCTACTGAATTCTGCAGCTGCTTCATAATATACTTTAAGCATACGCTTCAGTCTTTCTTTTTTCACCTCCTCAGGAACGTTGTCTTTGAATCTCCTGTGAGCAGTAGTTTTCTGATAGAAAAATCAAGTTAGTAACAACGTATAATTTTTCCACGATTTTTCTTGTAAAAAGATGAGAATATTAGATATTACCTCTCTCATACTGTAAGCAAACATGAATGCTTTGCTATATTTTACGGTTTCGATGAGACTTAACGTGTCTTGAAATTCTTCCTCCGTTTCATCACAGAATCCACAAATGAAATCGCTGGTCAGGGAAACCTCAGGTAAAATATCGCGAACGTGTTCAATAAGTTCTAAGTAAGCCTCTCTGCTATACCCTCGTCTCATTCTTTCTAAAACAGCGGAGTTCCCACTTTGTGCTGGCAAATGAAGCTGCTGACAGATGTTTGGCCTCTCTGCTATCAGATGCAATACTTCGTCAGGGAAGTCCTTCGGATGTGGAGAAGTAAATCTGCAAATAAAAAACCATTTTTCAGTTAATTAACTGTAGGAAGAAACAAGAAGCAAACAATATAAAATTATTCATGCCTGATTCTTATTTCAGGAACTGCATCTGAAACTTTGTCTAAAAGGTGACTAAATCTAAGCCCTCCTTTTTTAGATTTGTAAACCGTTTTGAATCCCTTAGCCATTTTTGTTTCTGCCTTATCGTCTCCAATGTAAAAATCTGATTTTGACGTGTCCCTATAACTATTTACATTTTGTCCTAAAAGAACAATCTCCTTGACACCTTGATCTGCCAAATGACGGACTTCTTCTAGAATACTTGTTATGGGGCGTGATCGCTCTCTCCCACGAGTAAAAGGTACGATGCAATATGTACACATGTTATCACAACCACGCATGATGCTCCTGGAACAATAAAATTTGAATGTAATTTTCATTTTTAATCAAATATCATTTTAGTTGTGAACTGAAAATGATTCTTACACGAATGCACTGTTATTCTCCGGATGTAATCGTACTGGAGTAATGTCAGCGTAAGTTTCGTCAAAAGACAAAGTCACATTGATGGCAGCTTCGTTTGAATCTGTTATTGCTAATAACCTTGGTAGATCTTTGTAACTATCCGGACCAGCAACAAGGTCCACCATTTTTTCTTGTTCAATGATTTTATGTTTCAGCCTTTCTGCCATGCAACCTACAAAATAATATAATAAAAATGTAATACTTATAATAATGAAAATGAATAATACCAGTAATCAATGTTATTTCAGATATTTATACCTAATAATCCAATTTTTAAAGGGGGTTTAAATAGTTTCTTTCGGTTAACTTTTCGCAGATGTTTCAAATGTTGGAGCCTGTTCCAGACTTTTTGTTCTGCGTTGTCTCGGATTGCACAAGTTACCAGCAATATTACGTCTGCCTCATTTAAATTTCGGGTTGAAGAATATCCGTTGCTTTGCAAGATTGACATTACAACTTCAGCATCGTTAGCATTCATCTGGCACCCATAAACATCAAGATATACTGAAAAAATGAATCCAATTTGATGATGTTCTGAATAGAAAATTGTTTTTGCAATTGAAATTTCAGTTCAATAATCAATTTACCTTTTTGATTATCTCCATTGATTTTTGGCAAATATGGGATATTGTCGACTTCTATAATATCAGAACTACTTTCAACACTTGAAGCAATGAAATCCGCCAATCCTGGGCCTTTTGAAAAATCCTTTTTTTCCTTCAAATCATCTGATGTAGATTGTTTTTCATCCTGACTTATTTGTACAGACGTAGAGTGAAGTCGGTTATTGCAATTGTTTGTTACACATAATTTATTGTGTTTTTTTGACAAATCTCCAAACAAATTTTTGCACAAAAGTGCTGTGTTTGTGCGATGGAAAGCACACCGAATGACATTCATGGTGTTTTTAATTGATATTAACAAATTACTTGAGTTGTATCAATTTTGCAAAACACTTTTTCATAACCTCTAAACTACTTTTGGTTTTCTCGAGGTTTAATGCAGTCGTTACTAATTGTCACTCCGGAATGATGGTTTATTTGCAAACTAATAAAATGAATTTTGTCAATAACAATTTATTGTTACATAATTTATACAATAAGACTTAATATTTGATTTATGTCACTTGATGTCACAGAGAAAAACAACGTGAAATGTTGTTCTTGTCTGCTAGGTAGGTTTGTAAGGTTGGAAATAGTTGTTATTCTATTGGTAAGACTGAATGAGCGCGTGAAACTTGAATCTACAAAAATTGTTTCTATGGTAGTTATAGCAACAATGAAGACAAACAATGTGACAATCAGCTGGCAAATGACGCGGGTCATGTTGTGATACAATTATTGAAAAGTAGCTGACTGATTTTTTTAACTTTGTACAATAAAAAAAATATTTTTCTAAATAAATAAACTACAAAGATGTTCGATATGTATTCGACGTGTGTAAAGTACAAGTACAGAAGTACTTCAATTTGCTTTCACTTTTCAATGCTTGTTTTAGTAATTATCGCGTTAGGGCTGCCAATTTTTTTAATTCTAAATTCAGGAGGTAAGTTCAAGTCGACGCTAAAAAATGTTCATTCAAAACAATATGCATAGTTGAAAATGAAGAAATGAATACAATTTTTTTGCACAGGATTCTGGATGCATGGTTGGTCTTTTATGGAGAAACCTTTAGTAAACTTCAGATACAAATATTTGCTAGTTGCAGACAGAGGAATAGAAAACACCCCAATAGTTTGTTCTAGCCTTTCTGTTTATAAGGATAATCCGATTTCAGATGACTGCATATTAACAAAGGTAAAGATAGTATCGATGTTTTAATTCTCCTGCTATAATTCGTTTACATTGTTAAAAGAAAACAATCTTTTTTGTAGATTTATGAAGTCGATCAAAACAAAGACGATCTGAAGGACGTTTTACATTTTACAACCCATTTTCGCAGCGAAAAACCGATAAAAAACATTCAAATATATTTACTTTTTGGTATCGAGTTTCGGGTAAGATATTTATTTAAAAATATCAAACTAATTCAAGACTATATCTAATTAATAGGTATGTTTCATTAATATTTCAGGAACGTAAACAATTTTCATTTTCCACCACTGCAACCTTGACTTATACTCCGACGCAGGATTTCCAAAAAGTGTTGATTTCAGGTGACTTGTTATTACTCCAGAAATCTGCTCTTCGAGAAGATGATTTCGAAACATCAAATGAGAAAATTTCAATGCATGAAATGCCTCATTTTCAGTTCGAAGAAAGTAGTGAAATTTGTAAGTTAATACCAATTTGAGATCATTGGTCGTTTGTTCTATGAATGATGTGATTTGCAAATGATGAATTTCTAGTTTCAGCAAAAATGGCAAACGAGGTTGTTAGTCCGAAAAGTGGTTTTGCAAAAGACGAAGAAGTAGTCATAGAATGTAAAATATTCTACAGCGAACAACTTATTCATTTCAAGTTGGATACTTGGGAGACATTTAAATGGGCTTGGATCCAGTATGTGGCAATCGGCATTGTATTTTTTTACATTTTTAAACTCGTAACATCCATAATTCTTCAGAGGAGAATTTTCAGAGGATACCTTATTGTGCCGTGGAAAAAAATGCACTGATTTAGTAAAATGTATATATTTATGTTTTATAATGAATGCATACATTCTTGCAAGATCAATTTACTGCAATTTTTTGAATTTCTTGTTTGTAACATTTGTCTAGAGATGAATCCTGTAACCAAATGTTTCAAATAAATGTAATTTGTTTACAAATATGGTTTTAATCTTAGCAATTGCGTGATCATTTTTTTCATTATATACAAACGACCTTAAAAATGTCCTCACCAAAACCGTCTGAAAAACATATAACAGTACCGAAAAAAACTGATGACAAAAAACTAAACTTTCACTCTGTCGCAAGTAGTCCACTCTGAATATCAAAAATCCGGCGCCCAACGAATTGAGTCACGTGTGTGTGCACTTTAAACCATACGCCGCTCGCGAGAGAGCGGTGCTCTCCGAATCACGAATTTTCGCCGAGTGTTTACCGATCGAGCGCTCGGCGTGTTTTGTTTTCCCGTCGTAGTTCGGGGTCAGTGACGCATTCACGGAGTACGAAACGAAGTCATCTTTGACGCGGTGCACCGTTCGCGATGCACAGAACGACCAAATTTGCGCGAAAGCGATGATATCAGCGAACCGAGTGTGAGCGCACCAGCACAGCCGTGTTCGCGAGTGTTTTGTGCGAGCAGCGCGCTCGCAATCAGCGCTCGCGACATCATCGGAGCGCGCCATTTTGTGACCACGCAGTGATCCCCAAGTGGTAAACATCACCTTGTCTTTTCAATTTTTGCCAAAACCATTGCAAAAACCGCTCTCGCTCGCCGGTTCCGACCTGGTGACAACGCGCTCGAAGATGCTTCCGTCGGTGCACGTCGAGGTCGACGCAGTTTTCGCGCCAAATTTGCACCTGGCCTTGCCGAAACAGCTGTCCGTTACCATGATTCTTATCGTGTTGTCAGTCGCTGCTAAGCACCCAACCGAAAATTAATTGCAATACAAACGTCGATCTACGTTTTCCGGTTGTTCCAATTGTTGTACTTTGTTGTCCTCTTCTTTCTTGTTTTTGTTTGTTGACATTACTTGTTCGCAACAATCAAATCGATCTTTCCAACAATGTACGGATAAGTAGTCGAAAAAAAGTTACGCGGTTGTAATCAGCAAATTACACAATCGGACACAAACACAATTAGTTATGTCTGATTTATTTATGTTTCAATCGTACATTCAATCGTTATGATCAAGTTTGCAATCCGTCAAAAACTCTTTTCAGTTTACACTTTTGCACCACAAAGTGTTCAGTTTTATTTTCATCCAAGAACATATTATTTCTCACTTTCAAATATTTGCATGATTTCCGTGAATCAAAGAGAGGTTATGTTTGCAAAAATGTTCCTATTTGTATTTTCTAATCGATGAATGTACTCAGACTAAAATGCTTTTATTTTGAACTTTCAGTTGTCAACAGTGAGAGTTTCAGAGACGGATTTTAAGATTATAAAACTGTTGGTTCCCGCAAGTGGCAGTACATAACATTCGTATGTACAAAAAAGAACATGCGAGTGATGAAATCTCGTTGACGAGTGATTTTAACAAGTGCATTATGAGAGATGACATTTCATGCCGTGGCGGATGTGAGATAAACTGAAAAATGTCAGGTGATTCGGGGTGGAATGCCGTTATCCACCATCCGTCGGATTTGGAATTGCAAAATTGGGACTGGGACGAAAATGATGGCGAACAGGACAGGGAGTTGCCCTCCACTGTGGATATGGATGCTATAAAAGGTGGAGGCAATTGGGGCCCTGCCACTGGACACAATGGTACAATTTTAATACGAATATTTTCAACCCATTCGCATTACAATTTCGTAAAAAGTAAAGTAGAAAATAGTTTAATGATGAGTTGTCATAAATTTTCTCATTAATTTGGTGTGTTTTAAGGAGCCAATTCAGATTATTCAGAAGACGAATCAGATTCCGACGATGAAAGTTCAGGAGGTTCAGAAGGAAGCTGTTCGTACTCAGATTCAAATTCGGAATCAGATGATGACAGCAGTGGAGACGATTCGGAATCCAATTCTGATTGTACGTCAGAGCAAAGCGAACAAACGTTTTCTATCAGAGAGACTAATTTTGAACAGGTATGATTATACACTAATTTATGGATTTTTTTTTAAATACATCCATGCAACGTACATTTTAATCACAGTTGAATTTATCATTATTTTGATTTTCGTTTAAAATGGTTTTTTCGGTTTTTTTTCTAGGGTGGATTGAAGCTTAAGATCGCCATGAAAGCCCCAGCAAAAAAAGAAGAGTTGGAAAAACCCAAGAATGATAAGAACAAAAAAGTCGTTGCCAAAAGAACGAAAACCCCTAGCAGAATAAACAAAGTAACCATCTTTAAACTAATCACTTTGAATTTTACTTTCCACAAACTTGCTTGTAGCAAAATGTTTAAATCAAATTTTCGTTTCAGACATCCGAGTGCAGTGCAGACGACTCAGACAACTCGAACAGTCGATCTGGAGAATCCCAGCCACAGTCGCAGGCCCAGCAACCTCTTCAAGAGATCAACCAGGAAGACTTGGCAGCGATTTTGCCGGACCAGAACAACGGCGACGCTCCATTCGACGGTTTTGAGGACTCGGACAGTGGTCGGTTAGTGTCCAAGGCGATCGAGCGAATGTCCCTGGGTGCGGACTCCGACACCAGCGAGAACCCCGACCAGAACCCAGTGCCGGTCTACAGTTCCTCGCTGCTGCAGCAGTTCGTGGAGAAGACTGCACTTTTATCCGAGCCCCAAAAGAAGCGCAACAAACTCGTGAAGAAACTCAACGAGTCGGAATACGCGTGTGCTTCGAACGTGTCGCCGGATTCTGGAATCCAGTCAGTGAACAACAGTCCGTTGCACTTGAACGCCAGTCCGGCGAGTCCGCCTACGAGCGTTCAATCCCCCAATCAGCCGGCGCCTCCGAAGCCCGTGGTTAACGTCGATAGAGTGCTTTACCCGCCTAAGAGGAAACCTGGTAGACCTGCTAAGGCGGTTTTCACCCAACCCCGGGGCCCCGGAAGGCCTAAGCTGAAACCGGAAATCGCCGCGAAGATTGAGAAAATAGAAAAGGCCGAGATGAAAAAGAAGGAACCTGAGAAGAAAGAAGCCCCGAGGAAAAGTGTTTCGGTGCAGAAGAAAGAGTCGAAGGAGGTGGAGGAGAAGACTGGCAAGGCTGGCAAGAATAAGAAGATTGTCCAGAAAAGGTTGCCGGAACCGGTGAAGTCTGCGAAGAAGATCGAAGAGGTGCCAGAAAAGGTGTCGCCGAGAAGAAAGTGCCTGAATAAGTTAGTGTCCGGCAAACGAGGGAAGGTGGCGCAAAAATGCGACGAGAAGGTGTACAAGAGACCGGAACGAGTGACTGTGAAGAAGGACGCTGACAAGGTACATCAGAAAGTGGCGGAAGTTAAGGGCGTTGTAGATAAAAGTGTTGGCAATAATAAGAGGGTGCCGAAGGAAAACCGAGGGGAGACCGCGGTCGGTTGTAAGAAAACCATGACCAAAAAACCGGTCGCCGCTGTTTCGAGAAGGGTCCTCAAAGAAAACAAAAGCAATAAGAAGACTTCCATGAGTGCTGATGTTAATGGTGCCAGTAAGTAGTCGGAAATTCAACCACAATTTTCAGTTTGTATTGAAAATTAATTTCTTTCTTTTCACTTTTCAGGTGTACAATCCGTCGCGTTTTCCACGAGCGACTCCGTCAAATCCGACCAATCAGACAACTCGAACAAGATGGACAAAGTATTCTCAGGAATTCGTCACAATCATCACCATCACAAGCATCATCACAAACACAGACGGCGGATAATTGATCCTCCAAAAACCCCCGTCAGAGTGGACCCGAGCATCATTCACGAGTTGGAAAAGTTGTCCGAGGAGTTTACCCGGTGTTGTTCATTGGGTAAAAATGGCACAACTCCAACTACGGGGGAAGTGCCGCAGATTTTTAAGGTGAAGAAGTTGACGAAAAAAAGGAAAGGTAGCAACGAGACGAGCGCTGATGATCAGAAATTGAAAAGGAGACCTAAGAAAGATAAGCCTTCCAGTGTAGATTCTACTAGCAACACGAGTACAAACTCAGCGTCGACTCCGAACGAGCAACGCTTGCCATTGAAAAAGAGACATTATCACGTCTCGAGTCCTTACAGTTCGCAAAGCTCTCATGGTAGTGGTTCGGAGACGAACCAAGGAAACGAGTCAAAAACTAAAGCGAGTCATATTGAGGAGGCAATTGAAGCTACCATAAATAGGTAAAAATCAATGTCTAATCATAAGGGAAACCGTCCTATGTTTAAAATATAAAATTTTCAATGGATTGTAATTTTTGTGTTTCTTGTTTCAGATATGGGAGCGACTCCACAAAAGAGAAACAGAGTACAACGCACAAAGATAACGTACCAGTAACGCCGAAAAAACGGCACCGTGATACAGAATCCAGTGCTTCCGAGAAAACAACTGAAAACACTGAGGTATCAGTGGAAAAGCCATCAAATGCCATAGAACAGCCTCGTAGAAAAAAGAAGATCGTGAAGGATCTTCGCGTCACAGTGACGAAACTGATTCCAGAATCGTCTTTGCTGGAAAAACTCGAGAAGAGCGAGAAGTCAATAGTTAACGAAAAACCAGTTAAATCTGTGGAGAAGAAAGACAAAACCACTTTAGAGAAAACATCCAAGACTGACAAATCTGAGCCGGTGGTAGAAAAATCTGCGAAAAAGGATTCGGAAGTTAAGAAGAGCGAGGCGGAACCGAAGTCAAGTCAGGAAAAGTTGAAGATTGATTTTGATGACTCGAAACCTTTGATCAGTGCACTTGCAGTTGATGGAACTGTGAAAAAGAAAGCTCGACGACGAAAAGCTATCAACAGGACTGGTTTTCCGAGTGTGAAGAAGAAGAAAAAGAAGGTTGTCCCAGTGGCACCAGTTAAGGAAGCTGAGGAAGATGGACCGACTCCTGTAAAGGTCGCGAAAATGTCGCCGAAACCTTCAGAGACAAAAGTTCCGGCCAAAGTTGAAGTGCAGAAGAAAAGCAGTAAGGAACCGAAGGAAGGCGAGACGAAGGAAATGAAAAATGTGTCAAACAGTTGTGGACAGTTGAGAGTTCGCAAGGACTTGGTAGAACCTGTTTCCAAGTCGGAAAAATTGAGTCCAAAATCAGAAGACTGCTCCGAGTCAAAGATCTTCGATGAGAACGAGTCGCTGGAGGAATCGTTAGCTAGATACAACCAAAGTCAAAAATTAGCCGAGTTGAATAGGGAAAATTTGAAAAAGTTGGAAAAGTCGAGTTCGAAGGAAAACAACAACAATATGAAGCGATCGCGCAAATCCTCGAGTCCGTGTCCGCTGAAGAATTCAAAACGAGCGAAAACTGATGAGTCGGAAAGCGATGCCATACCTAGTAGCGATGTTGCCAGCGAGGACATTCAAGAACCGGTGAAAGTTTCTGGTCGAGGCCGAAGAAAACAAACGAAATCAAAGAAGTCTACTGCCGGTGAGAGCAAACTTGGCGAGGAAAAGAGCGGGTTTGAAGAAAGTGAACTCAAAGGAAAATCAAACGATGAGACGAAAAATAAAACCGACAAGAAAGTGGAGAAGAAAGTCGAGAGTGAGAAAAAAACTGCTGATCATAAAAAGGTAGAGGCTGAAAAAAGAACTGAGAAGAAAGATGGGGAGAAGAAGTCAGAAGGGAAGGTGGAGAATGAAAAGAAATCGAGTGAGAAGAAGAGCGAGGAGAAGAAAACGGAGAAAAAGGTGGAGGATCATAAAAAAGGAAGTGATAGCAAGAAAGTTGAGGATGTAAAAAGTGCGGATAAAAATGTGGAAGACAAAGTACCTGATGTTCAGAAAGACGAGAAAAAAGTTACTGAAGTTTCAGTAAAGAACCACAAAGTAAGTTTAAAAAGTTTATTTTTATAACTTCTCAAATAAAAACAAATAAAAAATTAATTTTACTTTTTTCAGGCGCCATGCGAATCTTCTGTTACAAAATTGGAAGGAAAGAACAAAAATTCCGTGCCATCGTGGAACTACAAGTACGATTATTCTCAATTAATTTCATCTAATTGTTATCAATCGGACTTTAACTAATAATTATGGTTTATTTTTCAGGAAAATACGTTGCAATGTCTACTTTGATGTAAAACCAACAACCTTGTACGAGCCTCAAGCTTGTGAATGCAAGTCCGAAACCGGCTGTGGCGACGAGTGCATAAACCGCATGTGTTTCAGTGAATGTTCTCCTCAGCTCTGTCCCTGTGGTGAAAAATGTAAAAATCAAAAGATCCAAAAACACGATTGCTCGCCAGGTTTGCAGCGGTTCATGACAGAAAACAAAGGATGGGGCGTGAAAACAAACCAGGCCATCAAAACTGGCGCGTTCATCTTGGAGTATGTTGGCGAAGTTGTATCGGAACGAGAATTCAAATCGAGGATGGCAACAAGGTGGTTTAAAAATTCCCTTTTTAAATTTGAGTGAAAAGGTAATTCGGAAGTTTGAGAATGAATATTTGTTTTAGGTACGCCGATGACACGCACCACTATTGTTTGCACTTGGACGGCGGTCTTGTAATCGATGGACACCGGATGGGAGGAGATGGACGGTTCGTAAATCATTCCTGCGAGCCGAATTGCGACATGCAAAAATGGAGTGTCAATGGGTTACCGAGAATGGCTTTGTTTGCCTCGAGAGACATCAAACCCGGAGAAGAATTGACTTACGATTACAATTTTGCTTTGTTCAATCCCTCCGAAGGTCAGCAGTGCAAGTGTGGAAGCAATGCTTGTAGAGGTGTTATAGGTCAGTGACTAAACCATTTTTAAAAAGGAAAAAATACTTGAACCATGTTTGAATATGAATTTATTTCTCAGGTGGTAAAAGTCAGAGAGTGAGTAAAGCCGTTCCACCGACACCCGCTCGTGTAGATCAGGGAGAAAAGAAGATCGTCGGTCGGCCACGAAAAAATGCTAGAAAGTCAAACACGGTTGTGAATACAACTATCAAAGGCATCTGCACTTCACGCAAAATTACTGAAACGAAACCTACGATGATCAAGCCGCTTTCTAATCAACAGCGTAGTTTCGTACAAGAACATCGGTGCTTCCTGGTCAGAAATTTGGAGAAACTACGACGGATGAAAGTTTCGTCGAAGGAAAAGAATGGCATCGAGCCAAAAACGTCATCGGAAGTTTTTCTGTCCCAACTTACTGCTTTGTCAAATAGCAACTCCCGAACTGTCAGAACAAGAAGACTCGCTCAAGCACAGGAAGATCCGGAAGTTAATAAAGCGGCCAAGCTGGCTAAAGTACGTTTTTACATTTAGTTTTTTATATGTAACCCAATTTTGAACTTTATATATTAATTAAAATGTGTATTTTTAGGTTCTCAAAGATCTCTACACGGTTGTTACAACCGCAAAAGATGAAAACGACCAGCTGCTCTGCAGTTCCTTCATCAATCTTCCGGCGAAACGAAAACTGCCTCAATATTACGAAAAGATTTTGGATCCAATTGATCTGGTCACGATAGAACAAAGCATCTCAAATGGTCATTACAAAACAGCCGAACAATTCGATCAGGATATGATCAAACTTTTTGATAACAACGTGAGGTTCTTTGGACGTACGTCAGAAATCGGTATCGCTGCTGCGAGACTCAGAAAACTGTATCTCGGCAGCAAGGAAAACTTCGTCTTTGCCATAACAGAAGCCACTGGCTTACCGCCGTCGCAAAATTTTGTACCGTCCCAAAACTCTATGGCTGGCGAGGAAGACGTTATCCGATGCATTTGTGGGTTGCATAGGTACGCAATTCACTATTTTTATTATTAAAATAAAATTCTGAACGTGATTTGATATTTTGAATTTAATATTTTGCAGAGATGAGGGACTTATGATACAATGTGAACGGTGTCTAGTATGGCAACATTGCGACTGTGTAAAAGCAGACGTGGACGTTGAATCTTATCTCTGTGAACGATGTTTGCCGAGACCAGTCGACCTGGAGATTCCAATTGAAGGTGAAGACGAGGAGGATAAGAAGTACTTCGTCACTCTGATGCGAGGCGATTTGCAGCTCAGACAAGGAGACACTGTTTACGTGCTGCGAGACACCCCGGAAAAGCATACCTACAAAACCATTCAGAAGATGGATTACGATCAGATGGATATCTTCAGGATTGAGAGACTGTGGAAAAATTCAAAGTTTGTAACCTATAATTTGTACTTGTTTTTTTGTTTATTTCAATAGAGGTGTTAATGAAATTGAATATCTTTAGGGGCGAAAAGTTTGTGTACGGTCACAATTACCTGAGGCCTCATGAAACATATCACGAACCAACGCGCAAGTTTTATGAAAATGAGATCGTTTGCGCTCCTTTGTACGAGGCAGTACCTTTGGATTTGGTTGCTGAACGGTGTTGGGTTTTAGATCCTTCTACTTTCTGCAAAGGTGAATTATTATACAGATTTTTATGAAGATCAGACGGATTTATAGTTTTTATGACGTGGTGATTTATAATAAAACTTAATTTTTTAGGTCGTCCTGTGGGTTCGAAACCGAAACATACATATGTTTGTGAATATCGAGTGGATAGGGCAGCTAGGTTCTTTTCAAAAGTTGCGAGAGCACGTCATGCAGTTTGCACGAAACCTTATGCATTTGAAACGTTTGCTGAACGTATCAAACATTACAGAACGTATCTGGTAAGACATTTTTCAAACAAATTTGTGAAATGAATCGGACATTGAAAGTTGATTAACATTTAAAATGGGAATTGTTACAGCCACACAGTCTTGAAGGCATAGCTCTCACTAAAGCAGCAAAAGAGAAGAAGAAAAACGGCCAAGAGATGGAATCTATGAGCAAATATGAATCGAAAGAATTTATCAAAGTATCAAACAGAGATAAGGAGTGCTGGCAAAAGTCTTCTGTTGGCAGAGGAGTCAAACGACAGTTAAATGAGTCCACTACTACTTCTACTCCCGTCATATCACCTACACAGGTAAAGATAAGAGTCAAAGATATGTTTTTCTTTGATGTAAAGAAAATGTTCGACCTTTTCTGATAATTTATTTTTCCGTATTTTTTAGAGAGAAGATCAAAGGAAAAGACTGAATGGTATTTTGGCGAATCTATTAGACCAAATGCCTAATAAGAAGGATCCACTAGATTTATCTCACTTGCTAGAAAGAAACCGGAGGAATCGAAAAAGACCGGGCGGATTAAATCCGTAACAATTGGTAGATATAAAACTTTTGAAAAATGGGTTCTTTTGAGAAAATTGATTTAATGTAAAAAATTTAATTTTCAGATGACTCAATAGGTGAACTATGTTCTACATTAAAAGGCTATATACAGTACATGCTATATTTCATTAGAAAATCGGATTCAAGTTGAAGAGGATGCTCTATCACAATATTTAATCAAATAAACCCGTCCACCTTGAAGAAATATTATTTCCAGTAGATTATTGGTTCGAAGAACAAAAATTTTAATGGTCTTACACTTGTTTTAACATCAATTAATTGAAACGGCTGAGATAGACGTTTTTTTAAGTACAGAAAGACCGTTTTGTAAAATGACAACGTATGAAAACTGTATACTTTGATGCTCTAATCGTTCTCTCTCAAATTTTATGTATATTTATTTGAAAGAAGTAGAACTCATAAACGGAGAACACTGAGAAGACCGTTGAACATTTTAAAAGATCAAGTTTGGAAATTTTTTTAGCAATCAGTTTAAATATTTGAAGATTAAGAGAAAGGCAATTTTGATTTCAGAAATTGTACCTTGACGTGATTTGTGTAATGACTCGTTTAAACGAAGAACATTATCTTGAAACTTGGTTGTTTGTAAAAAGTGGAAAATTGCTCAAAATTTTTGAGAAAACTTTGTAAGTCTCATATTAAGAATATAAAAACGACAAAAATTTATCTAATATATATTTCGGTAACGACCAATGTATAGATATATATTTTCGCGTGTAAAAAGTGTAACAAAAAGAAAAAAAAAGTTGATAAGATAATGTTCTTCCAGGTTCTACTGTTAATGTAAGGCGCTTTGATAAACATTTTGAAAATTATTTTTAGATACGTTCATCGATTCACATTGGCGAACAAATTTTTATACTTAAGAGTTTTACATCTTGTTGAGAAGTCATTTTTTTGTAAAATCATTCATTGCATTTATTGCGTGTATCTAAAAACAATTTATGAAATGTATCTGAAAAATTAATATATGACACAATCTCCGTTTCTGCCTTAGCTGTATTGTAATTATTCAATAGCTGAGCTACGCCTGTATGATATAACGTAATACGTAGATAAACACTCGTACAGTTACTCATGAAATTAATTAAATGTGACATTACATTGAATTATTGTAAAACAAAACAATTGTGGTCAATTAACAAATGTGATTTTAACGAGTCTTAACTCTTAGAAATCAACTTTAATAACTCATTATTATGGTTGATTTTTATAGTCACTATTTTTTTATTTTTGCGAAAATATTATTTCAACATTTAATTACTTATTTTGATAAATATTTTTTTACACGAAAGCACGTTTTATTAATTTTTATGATTAACTGTATCATTTCATGTTGTATATCTCGACCGACATTGTACAAAGATCTTTCATATAACTTATTATATTTCATTTATATTGGTTGGTATAAGTGCTGTAAAATCAACGCTGGAATATTCACGTGTACAGATATATCAGAACACGTTTAGCACCATTTAACGAAGTGTACCTACACTTTGTCGCGCCATGTTAGTATTATATTTTTCATAACCCCGGTGTAATCGATTATAAACTTTTTCGGGATTTCAAGATAATTTTGTGAACGTAGATTTTTGGTTATTTTTAAGAAATCAGTAGCGCGTTATTGTACTTCGCCAGGTATTACATATTAATCCAAAATCAAATTAATATATTACGTTTTGTAACATTGTAAGAGGGTCATTTAGTCGAATTGTAAGATTAAGCATAGCAAAATTATATTTTGGCAGCCTGGGAAATGTTATTATATCGCGCAGTTATTTTTCTATATTATATTGACATTATTTTTGTTCTGTTCCAGTGGGTTAAGATAAATAAAACACTTGGTTGAAATGTATCAATTTATTGTATATTTGTTATATTAAAGATAACTCGGTTTGTTCGTTATTCACGAATATGTCTCTACACTGCTAAACCTAAAAATAAATATGTACAGAGGAAATTTACAAAAAGAAGGTGAGTCATTTATTCTCCTAACAAACCGAAAAATCTATGCGTTCGCTTCGTCTTGAATTCATTTTGTGTATCGTTTTGTTTCTTATTTCTTTATTTTTTGTCCTTTAAAAATTACGACTCAGCATTGGGAGTAGGATTTTCATCACTTTTGGATTCGAGTGAAAAGGGAGGGATTCTGCAATCGAAAGCAAAACCATCTTCTCTTTCCATCCTGAATGTACCCCTGTAAAAATATCAAACACAATTTTTCGTACAAGTTCGAACCAAATATTGAATATCAGATTTTTAAATAAATTATTAAAGATGAGTTACCACATGTGACCACTGGGAGCTTGCAAGCTAACATGACTGCTGTACTGGAAGGCTGGGAACATTTTTGAGAGTACGGGTTCCTGCCCAACAACTCCTTTTCCTCGTACAGTTTCCAAAGTTCCTGACAAGCTGAAAATCCTCCAGTGCCTCTCTCGCAACTGAACACTCAATTCTCCCAGATTTTCAAGTCGAACACAATAACGCCACTAAAACGTAAGATACAAATTGTAACAATTTTGTCAACTCGAAAGAACAAATTGAAAAGAAAAGTTCAATTTTAATTTACCCAATAGGTTTGGCTTTCTCTACATCCCATATAAAAAGGCATCACAGTAATTCTAACATTCTCAGTAGTTTCTTTGTGGACATCAGATAACTCGAGCCAAGGGTGATTCTTCTTTTGCCAAGCTCTGAGAGTTTCTTGCGGCACAAACGGAGGGTCTCTTTCTGGATGATACGCAAGGAATTTGTCGAATAGTTCGTGGTGCAAGGCTGGTTTTTCTATTGTCATGTAAGGTATGATATCTTCATGAGCAACGTAATCGAGTCCAGGAATCGCGTACAAACTACGACTGCTTTCATGGTTGCCCAAAAATGTGACTGCTTCCGTTTGAGTTCGCTAAAATGCATAACGTTTTCTTAATTAATTTCAACAATTCACGAGATAAAACTTTAAATATCAATTTATTAAGTACAAGTATCATGAAAACAAGAACGTACAATGTGAGGACAGTCCCGCTGGTCAATCAAGACCTGATAGAATGTGTGGGTTCGTCCTTTAACTTCTTTTCCAACGCCATTAAAATTACCTTCGACGGTTCTGAAACATGTTAAATTTTATTTATAACTTCTTCAATTGGATTTTTTCTGTTAAATTTCACGTGATCATTGATTATTTAAATAAGGTTTCAGGTTTTTTAAGTAAGAGGAAGTATGCCAAGGTCTCCTGGTTACATCTGAAGGTCGACAGGATCACAAAAAAAAGATGTAAAAGTCCAGTGTCAACATATAGAGTAACTGGATTTAGTTTAAGATAAAGATATAATTTCGAAAAAAATCTACCTCTCTTGTCTGCTTGGAATATCTCTATCGTAAACTCGGACCAGCCATGGGAATAATATGACTCCTCTGTACCCAAAAACTCTGTGTAGAATTAATTGACCTGTTTCGTAATTGCCTTGTAATTTTGGAGTCACTAATTTGCCAACTTCTGCTAGTCTGTGAACAAAATCGATAACAGATTACTTTGCAACAAATAAAAAGCAAATTACATAACCTTTACAT